>LR738710.1:107241521-107287809 GCA_902687465.1 Secale cereale
CGGCGTGGAGGAGCTCCGTCGTCGAGCCACGAGGGAGAGGGGACGAGTCCGCGAGGAGGCGGTCGTGGGGTGGGGCGGCCCTCGGTGCCGGCAGATGGTGGCCTTGTGTAGCGGGGAAGGCGGCGGCGCTGGCGGTTGCGCAGGCGCGGCACTACTCGCCGGTGGCACAGGGCCGGGCGAGCCTGAGCGGGGGCCGAGCGCTCTCCCTCGTCTCTGGCGGCGCAAGGTGGGGAACATGGGGAATGGGACGAGGGATTGCTAGGGTTGGGTCGCGTGGGGGGTTAAGGGGTGCGAAGGGGCGGCCTGGCCCGGTTTGGGCCGGCCTGGCTAGTAGCTGGGCCAACTGGCCCAGTGGGGGGGGTCCATGTTTTCTTTTCTTTTGTTTTGTTTTCTGTTTTACCTTTTCCCTTTTATTACTTTTACTGATTTAGTTTGTTTCCTATTAATTTTAGTGTTAGTAAAATATACTCGTAGCATCTAAATTAGTATTTCAACTTAGTCCATAGTCAACAAGAGTCTAGTCCTCAATCAATTAGTTTGACTTTTTAATAATTACAAAATGTATTTAAATAATTGTTTTCTTTTACTCTTGTTTTATACATCTTATAGTATTTAAGAATTTTGAAATGGTGTGGTTTCTCCACCATAATTACTTATGCAATATTTGGTTGACTCCGAACATTTTAGTTTTAACATTTGAAAACTTTTATTGTTTGTCTTTATCTTAAATTTGAAATTTGAACTTGGTTTCGAACTGACACGAGTTATCCACAGTAATCGAGGTGACGTGGCATCATTAGTGAAGTTTTACTGTAGCTTGATTAACCGGGCGTCACAATTGTCCCCTTTTTTATTTTCCTTATTTTCTCTTTTTTTGGGCCTTCCTTTTTTTATTTGGCCTTTCCCTTTTTGTTTTTGGCATTTTTTGGCCTTTTTTGGACAATGCTGTAATAATGATGATCATCACACTTCTATTTATTTACAAATCATGGATTACAACTCGATACTAGAACAAAATATGACTCTATATGAATGCCTCCGGCGGTGTACCGGGATGTGCAATGAATCAAGAGTGACATGTATGAAAAATTATGCATGGTGGCCTTGCCACAAATACGATCTCAACTTCATGATCATGCAAGGCAATATGACAATGATGAAACGTGTCATAATAAACGGAACGGTGGATAGTTGCATGGCAATATATCTCGGAATGGCTATGGAAATGCCATAATAGGTAGGTATGGTGGCTGTTTTGAGGAAGATATATGGTGGCTTTATGGTACCGACGAAAGTTGCGCGGTACTAGTGAGGCTAGGAATGGTGGAAGGGTGAGAGTGCGTATAATCCATGGACTCAACATTAGTCATAACTAGAAAAAATGCCCATGCGTTGCAACGGTTCATAAAATTTATAATAGTTCAACAATAATCATGTCAAATATATATACCTTTATGATGGACATGCACATCAAACAACAGTGTCAACTCCACTTTTACCGTTAGATCACTTTTCGTATATAAAATAAGTTTTTTGTAACAATTCTATGACCTTCCCTAGACATTCATTATTATTCTACGTGGATTCATATGGTTCACATACTCCACACAAAAAGGGTTCTTATGCTATTTTTTTGCATACTACAACATAGAACATTGTCCCCTTACCGCACGCACGCACATCCTGCCTGTGTTTTATGGAAAATATGAGAGTACAAAAAGGCATGTATGTGTCGATTCAATAGAAATAGAGGAGCAGAACGTATGGTATCAACTAAATCACCATGACAAATATTGTTCAACAGACACACATAATGGATATTGGCAAGAAAAAAAGGGCCAGAGTCCCTAAACTCTAAGGAGGCTCGGTGAGACGTTGGTTTCTTATTTCTGGATCAGATGACTGGGTACTTAAACTACAATGTTGGCTACCAAAGTATTTTGTCAATTTAGCTCACTAATGGTCCCTGGCCAGACAGTTCTCATACTACTTTTGCTATAATAGTTGTATCAAACCATCTGTACTCCTTTTTGTCTTACACATCTCACTTAACTATGGAATTGACAGGCATACACCTTGCACCAGGAGTGTCCCATCAAGACGAAGATGCACGTCCGCTTGTGCAGTCGAGTTGACTGTTTAATAGGTGACTTGCAGTGCATCTGTGTCCAGGTCTCGAGGAGTATATGATAGTAAGTGTCACGCCCTGGACATACCCGCCGGTGGTCGTTACTCCTGGCGGGATCTAGACTGGCCTCACATATCAATACTAGTCTTTTCTGCGCACTTTGTCCTCACTCGTGCACACCCGGGAGCAACTTCCCGGTCGGTCACCCATCCTGAAACTACTCCAAGCTGAGCACGCTTAACTTTGGAGTTCTTTCCGAATAGGCTCCCAGAAAAGAAGGAATTCCTTATTGATATGAGTAGTCTATCATCCCATTTAAGCCAGGCTATCACATACACCCTCACTCAGAGGAACCGATGTCCTCGTCGGGCCACAGGAACGTTCCCTCTTGGCACAAACGTCTGTGCTTCCAGGACAGCACATGTGCCATGCCGTGTGCCACGAAGGGTCACAAACGTCATGCACAACATGACTGCAAACTATCCGCAAACATCCGTCTAACCGTGAGGGTCAGCTCTGATACCAACTTGTCACGCTCCGGACATACCCGCCAGTGGTCGTTACTCCCAGCGGGATCTAGACTGGCCTCACATATCAATACTAGTCTTTTCTGCGCACTTTGTCCTCACTCGTGCACACCCGGGAGCAACTTCCCGGTCGGTCACCCATCCTGAAAGTACTCCAAGCTGAGCACGCTTAACTTTGGAGTTCTTTCCGAATAAGCTCCCAAAAAATAAGGAATTCCTTATTGATATGAGTAGTCTATCATCCCTATTAAGCCAGGCTATCACAATAAGTCAATTTAGAACCATGGTAGTTGTGAAATTTGGGGCATTTGCACTTGTCTGCTTTCCGCGACTCGATCCAATGGAAGCTTGGCTGGAGGTGCTGGATCGGCACCATGATAAGTGCTGCCACCACCGCCTGAGGCATGACTCCACCACTCGCGGCGCCCTGCGCCATCCCCTCTTCCTGAATCCTCAGAATCCCTCTTCATCCGTTCTTTGACGCTAGCTTTTTTCTTCAGCGTGGCTGGGTAATTGTATGTATCGCCATATCTGCCCCCTCGTATCAACTGTGAGGCCCGCTTCTCCGGCGACCAGACGTCGACATGACGGAGCGGAGCTCCGAGATCGGCGCGATTTGGGTGGCGCGTTATGTACCATAACTTGTATCGTATATACTCCCGGCCAGTTCCATACATTCTCCATACATTTGTAAAAAAACATCGAGATATTTGTAAATTTTGTATTTCAGTTCCTCTTGTTGTACATGTAAAATCGAACGCTCTGTTCACTACCTAATTAATCTCGATTTAACCTCCAAATCCAATATGATCTAAGATCATTAGGTAGCTATTTTTACGAAGACAACAGCAGTCCGGCCGGCGATGGGACGGTCCTCCTGCGCGCTCGGAGATGTTCTCCAGCCACGGCGACCATGGGCAGCCCTTCGCCTCAACGAGCTGCCCGTAGTGCTGCTTCAGCTCCGGCGTGCTGCATAGCTCGGTTGCAGACGCATTCACCCTTCCCGACTCGTGTTGGCCGGCAGCCATTGCCGCTGTCGCAGGTGATGACCTTCTCGATGAACTGCAGCAGGACTCAAATGAGCACCGCGGAGCCGTCCTTGCTGCCCTTGATTTACTCGAATGGGCACTGTCCGTGGCCTGCAAGCTGCCCCCGTCGTCCTGCCCCTAGCGTGGCCAACAATGATGCGAGCGTCGCGCCGCCTTGCCGCTGCTGTTGCCACCGGGAGGGTTGGAGAGGAGGCACTGGGGGACCATGAAGTAGTCACTCCCCCGGCGACGCGATGGGCACTAGGAGGCCGACGAAGGAGTGGGCCAGGCAGGCCACATGGACCGCCGGGAGCAGCTCGGCCGTCACATCCGTGGGGTGAAGACACCGCCGTTGCCCTGATCATTGTTGTTTTTGTTGTTGTTGTTGTTGTTGTTGTCAGTGACCGGTAGCGCCCCTGTCCGCCTGCCCCATTACACCAGGCTGGCCGTCGCGGGACTCGGCTGCTACCGACATGCTCAGGCATGGTGAGAGGCCGCTGCCCATGTCGCAAAAGAACATAACCTTCCAGAAGCTTCTAGATCGTGGAGGAGATGATGGATGAGCTAGCTAGGCAGTCAGCGGGACCATTGTGGCATGTGAATCCCTCCGAACACTCGCAATGATTGGATGGCTGGTTGACATCGGAAGTTCCAGCCAGACAATGGACGGCATAGGACGTGCAAACCAGGACTAAAATTTACATAGGTCTACCTTTAAATCTCAACTGTCAATTTTTACAATTAACACAAAATCAACGGATATGAAGGGGTGACGGATGGAGAACTATGAAAGCTTCCGTCCTTTATTATTAGGTATAGAGAACTCACATACTTATTGCAAAAATATACAAGTCATCAAAAAAAATTACTACACGCATGATCGAAGGGGAAGGGTTGGTAGGAGTTAACCAACGTGCGATCCCGACCTCCACACAAAGGAAGGCAATCAAAGAAATACCTCATGCTTCAAATTTGTTGCACAACGGTTACCATACGTGCATGCTACGGGACTTGGAAACCTCAACACAAGTATTTCTCAAATTCTCAATTACTCTACTAGCATGACTCTAATATCACCATCCTCATATCTCAAAACAATCATCAAGCATCAAACTTCTCATAGTATTAAATGGACTTTATATGAAAGTTTTTATTATATCCCTCTTGGATGCCCATAATATTAGGACTAAATTCATAACCTAAGCAAATTACCATGTTGTTCTAAAAGACTCTCAAAATAATATAAGTGAAGCATGAGAGTTCATCTATTTCTTCAAAATAAAACCACCGCCGTGCTCTAAAAAGATATAAGTGAAGCACTAGAGCAAACGACAAACTACTCCGAAAGATATAAGTGAAGATCAATGAGTAGTCGAATAATTATGTAACTATGTGAAGACTCTCTAACATTTAAGAATTTCAGATCTTGGGATAGTATTAAAGCAGAAAGCAAAGAAAAATAAAACAAAATGACGCTCCAAGCAAACACATATCATGTCGTGAATAAAAATATAGCCTCACGTAAAGTTACTGATGAACGAAGATGAAAGAGGGGATGCCTTCCCGGGGCATCCCCAAGCTTAGGCTCTTGGTTGTCCTTGAATATTACCTTGGGGTGCCTTGGGAATCCCCAATCTTAGGCTCTTGCCACTCATTATTCCATAGTCCATCGAATATTTACCCAAAACTTGAAAACTTCACAACACAAAACTCAACAGAAAACTCATAAGCTCCGTTAGTATAAGAAAATAAAACCACCAATTAGGTACTGTTGCGAACTCATTATTTATTCATATTGGTGTAATATCTACTGTATTCCAACTTCTCTATGGTTCATACCCTCCGATACTACTCACAGATTCGTCAAAATAAGCAAACAACACACGAAAAACAGAATCTGTCAAAAAATAGAATAGTTTGTAGCAATCTGTAACTTTCGAATACTTCTGTAACTCTAAAAATTCTAAAATAAATTGGTGAACGTGAGGAATTTGTCTCTTAATCATCTTCAAAAGGAATCAACCTAAAATCACTCTACAGTAAGAAAAATGGCAGCTAATCTCGTGAGCACAAAGTTTCTGTTTTTTACAGCAAGATCACATTAACTTTCACCCAAGTTTTCCCAAAGGTTCTACTTGGCACTTTATTGAAACAAAAGCTATAAAACATGATTACTACAATATCTTAATCATGTAGACACACAAAAATAGTAGGGAGAAATATTGGGTTGTCTCCCAACAAGCGCTTTTCTTTAATGCCTTTTAGCTATATAGGCATGATGATTTCAATGATGCTCGCATAAAAGATAAGAATTGACACATAACGGGAGCATCATGAAGAATATGGCTAGCACATTTAAGCCTAACCCACTTCCTATGCACAGGGATTTTGTGAGCAAACAACTTATGGGAACAAGAATTAACTAGCATAGGAAAGCAAAACAAGCATAGCTTCAAGATTTTCAACACATAGAGAGGAAACTTGATATTATGGCAATTCCTACAAGCATATGTTTCTCCTTCATAATAAATTTCAGTAGCATCATGAATGAATACAACAATATAACTATCACATAAAGCACTATTTTCATTATGCACAAGCATATAATTTTTATTACTCTCCACATAAGCAAATTTCTTCTCATGAATAGTAGTGGGAGCAAACTCAACAAAATAATTATCATGTGAGGCATAATCCAATTGAAAATTAAAATCGTGATGAAAAGTTTCATGGTTATAATTATTCTTTATAGCATACATGTCATCACAATAATCATGATAAATAGGAGGCATGCTTTCATCATAATAAATTTGCTCATAAAAACTTGGGGGACTAAAAATATCATCTTCATCAAACATAGCATCCCCAAGCTTGTGGCTTTGCATATCATTAGCATCATGGATATTCAAAGAATTCACACTAACAACATTGCAATCATGCTCATCATTCAAGTATTCAGTGCCAAATATTTTAATGCATTCTTCTTCTAGCACTTTGGCACAATTTTCCTTACCATCATTTGCAAGAAAGATATTAAAAAGATGAAGCATATGAGGCAACCTCAATTCCATTTTTGGTGTAGTTTTATTTTATAAACTAAACTAGTGCTGAAACAAGAAATTAAAAGATTTGATTGCAAGATCTAAAGATATACCTTCAAGCACTCACCTCCCCAACAACGGCGCCAGAAAAGAGCTTCATTGATGGGATGTGAGTGCCGCTTACCTAGCCTCCCCGGTAACGGCGCCAGAAATTGCTTGATGTCTACTACGCAACCTTCTTCTTGTAGACGTTGTTGGGCCTCCAAGTGCAGAGGTTTGTAGGACAGTAGCAAATTTCCCTCAAGTGGGTGACCTAAGGTTTATCAATCCGTGGGAGGCGTAGGATGAAGATGGTCTCTCTCAAACAACCCTGCAACCAAATAACAAAGAGTCTCTTGTGTCCCCAACACACCCAATAGAATGGCAAAATTGTATAGGTGCACTAGTTCGGCGAAGAGATGGTGAGACAAGTGCAATATGGATGGTAGATATAGGTTTTTGTAATCTGAAAATATAATAACAGCAAGGTAACTAATGATAAAAGTGAGCATAAACGGTATTGCAATGCTTAGAAACAAGGCCTAGGGTTCATACTTTCACTAGTGCAAGTTCTCTCAACAATAATAACATAACTGGATCGTATAACTATCCCTCAACATGCAACAAAGAGTCACTCCAAAGTCACTAATAGCAAATAACAAACGAAGAGATTTTTGTAGGGTACGAAACCACCTCAAAGTTATTCTTTCTGATCGATCTATTCAAGAGTCTGTAGTAAAATAACATGAAGCTATTCTTTCCGTTCGATCTATCCTAGAGTTCATACTAGAATAACACCTTAAGACACAAATCAACCAAAACCCTAATGTCACCTAGATACTCCATTATCACCTCAAGTATCCGTGGGCATGATTATATGATATGCATCACACAATCTCAGATTCATCTATTCAACCAACACATAGAACTTCAAAGAGTGCCCCAAAGTTTCTACCGGAGAGTCAAGACGAAAACGTGTGCCAACCCCTATGCATAGATTCCCAAGGTCACGGAACCCGCAAGTTGATCACCAAAACATACATCAAGTGAATCAATAGAATACCCCATTGTCACCACGGGTATCCCACGCAAGACATACATCAAGTGTTCTCAAGTCCTTAAAGACTCAACCCGATAAGATAACTTCAAAGGGAAAACTCAATCCATTACAAGAAAGTAGAGGGGGAGAAACATCATAATATCCAACTATAGTAGCAAAGCTCGCGATACATCAAGATCATGCCATCTCAAGAACACGAGAGAGAGAGATCAAACACATAGCTGCTGGTACATACCCTCAGCCTCGAGGGTGAACTACTCCCTCCTCATCATGGAGAGCCTTGGGATGATGAAGATGGCCACTGAAGAGGGATCCCCCCTCCAGCAGGGTGCCAGAATGGGTCTAGATTGGTTTTCGGTGGCTACATAGGCTTGTGGCGGCAGAACCCCCGATCTAGGTTATGTTCTGGAAGTTTGGGTATATATAAGAGGTGTTGGAGTTGGGAACAAGTAAGGGGGGTCCCCGAGGCGGCCATGAGATAGGGGGCGCGCCCAGGGGGTAGGGCGCGCCCCCACCCTCATGGTGGCCTCGGGACTCCTCTGGTCCATCTCCGATACTCCTTGGGATTCTTCTGGTCCAAAAACAACCTCCTTTGAGTTTCAGGTCAATTGGGCTCCGTTTGGTATTGCTTTTCTGTGATACTCAAAAACAAGGAAAAACAAAAACTGGCACTAGGCTCTGGGTTTAATAGGTTAGTCCCAAAAATTATATAAAAGTGTATATTAAAGCCCATTAAACATCCAAAACAGATAACATAATAGCATGGAACAATAAAAAATTATAGATACATTGGAGACGTATCAAGCATCCCCAAGCTTAATTCCCGCTCGTCCTCGAGTAGGTAAATGATAAAAACCTGAATTTTTTATGTGGAATGCTACCTAACATAATTCTCAATGTAATTTTCTTTATTGTGGCATGAATGTTCAGATCCATAAGATTCAAGACAAAAGTTTAATTTGACATAAAAATAATAATACTTCAAGCATACTAACAAAGCAATTTTGTCTTCTCAAAATAACATGGCCAAAGAAAGTTCATCCCTACAAAATCATATACTCCCTCCGTTCCTAAATATAAGTCTTTTTAGAGATTCCAATATGGACTACATACGGAACAAAATGAGTGAACCTACACTCTAAAATATGTCTATATACATCCGTATGTAATTTGTAGTGGAATCTCTATAAAGACTTACATTTAGGAACGGAGGGAGTAGTTTGGTTATGCTCCATCTTCGTCACACAAAATACCCAAATCATGCACAACCCCGGTTTCAGCCAAGCAATTGTTTTATACTAAATGTTTTTCAAACTTTTTCAACTTACACGCAAGACATGAGCGTGAGCCATGGATATAGCACTATAGGTAGAATAGAGTGGTGGTTGTGGAGAAGACAAAAAGAGGAAGATGGTCTCACATCAACTAGGTGTAGCAATGGGCTATGGAGATGCCCATCAATAGATATCAATGTGAGTGAGTAGGGATTGCCATGCAACGGATGCACTAGAGCTATAAATGTATGAAAGCTCAACAAAAGAAACTAAGTGGGTGTGCATCCAACTTGCTTGCTCACGAAGACCTAGGGCATTTGAGGAAGCCCATCGTTGGAATATACAAGCCAAGTTCTATAATGAAAATTCCCACTAGTATATGAAAGTGACTAAACAATAGACTCTTTATCATGTAGACCGTGGTGCTACTTTGAAGAACAAGTGTGGAAAAATATAGTAGCATTGTCCCCTTTTTTCTTTTCCTTTTTTTCTCCTTTTTTGTGCCTTCCTTTTTTTATTTGGCCTTTCCCTTTTTGTTTTTGGCCTTTTTTTGGACAATGCTGTAATAATGATGATCATCACACTTCTATTTATTTACAAATCATGGATTACAACTCGATACTAGAACAAAATATGACTCTATATGAATGCCTCCGGCGGTGTACCGGGATGTGCAATGAATCAAGAGTGACATGTATGAAAAATTATGCATGGTGGCCTTGCCACAAATACGATGTCAACTTCATGATCATGCAAGGCAATATGACAATGATGAAACGTGTCATAATAAATGGAACAGTGGATAGTTGCATGGCAATATATCTCGGAATGGCTATGGAAATGCCATAATAGGTAGGTATGGTGGCTGTTTTGAGGAAGATATATGGTGGGTTTATGGTACCGACGAAAGTTGCGCGGTACTAGAGAGGCTAGGAATGGTGGAAGGGTGAGAGTGCATATAATCCATGGACTCAACATTAGTCATAACTAGCAAAAATGCTCGTGCGTTGCAACGGTTCATAAAATTTATAATAGTTCAACAATAATCATGTCAAATATATATACCTTTATGATGGACATGCACATCAAACAACATTGTCAACTCCACTTTTACCGTTAGATCACTTTTCGTATATAAAATATGTTTTTTGTAACAATGCTATGACCTTCCCTAGACATTCATTATTATTCTACGTGGATTCATATGGTTCACATACTCCACACAAAAAGGGTTCTTATGCGATTTTTTTGCATACTACAACATAGAACATTGTCCCCTTACCGCACGCACGCACGTCCTGCCTGTGTTTTATGGAAAATATGAGAGTACAAAAAGGCATGTATGTGTTGATTCAATAGAAATAGAGGAGCAGAACGTATGGTATCAACTAAATCACCATGAAAAATATTGTTCAACAGACACACATAATGGATATTGGCAAGAAAAAAAGGGCCAGAGTCCCTAAACTCTGAGGAGGCTCGGTGAGACGTTGGTTTCTTATTTCTGGATCAGACGACTGGGTACTTAAACTAAAATGTTGGCTACCAATGTATTTTGTCGATTTAGCTCACTAGTGGTACCTGGCCAGACAGTTCTCATACTACTTTTGCTATAATAGTTGTATCAAACCATCTGTACTCCTTTTTGTCTTACACATCTCACTTAACTATGGAATTGACAGGCATACACCTTGCACCAGGAGTGTCCCATCAAGACGAAGATGCATGCCCGCTTGTGCAGTCGACTTCACTATTTAATAAGTGACTTGCAGTGCATCTGTGTCCAGGTCTCGAGGAGATATGATAGTAAGTTTCACGCCCTGGACATACCCGCCGGTGGTCATTACTCCTCGTGGGATCTAGACTGGCCTCACATATCAATACTAGTCTTTTCTACGCACTTTGTCCTCACTCGTGCACACCCGGGAGCAACTTCCCGGTCGGTCACCCATCCTGAAACTACTCCAAGCTGAGCACGCTTAACTTTGGAGTTCTTTTCGAATAGGCTCCCAGAAAAGAAGGAATTCCTTATTGATATGAGTAGTCTATCATCCCTATTAAGCCAGGCTATCACATACACCCTCACTCAGAGAAACCGACGTCCTCGTCGGGCCACAGGAACGTTCCCTCTTGGCACAAACGTCTGTGCTTCCAGGACAGCACATGTGCCATGCCGTGTGCCACGACGGGTCACAAACGTCATGCACAACATGACTGCAAACTATCGGCAAACATCCATGTAACCGTGAGGGTCGGCTCTGATACCAACTTGTCACGCTCCGGACATACCCGCCGGTGGTCGTTACTCCTGGCGGGATCTAGACTGGCCTCACATATCAATACTAGTCTTTTCTACGCACTTTGTCCTCACTCGTGCACACCCGGGAGCAACTTCTAGGTCGGTCACCCATCCTGAAACTACTCCAAGCTGAGCACGCTTAACTTTGGAGTTCTTTCCGAATAAGCTCCCAAAAAATAAGGAATTCCTTATTGATATGAGTAGTCTATCCTCCCTATTAAGCCAGGCTATCACAGTAAGTCAATTTAGAACCATGGTAATTGTGAAATTTGGGGCATTTGCACTTGTCTGCTTTCTGCGACTCGATCCAATGGAAGGTAGGATGGAGGTGCTGGATCGACACCATGATAAGTGCTGCCACCACCGCCTGAGGCCTGACTCCACCACTCGCGGCGCCCTGCGCCATCCCCTCTTCCTGAATCCTCAGAATCCCTCTTCACCCGTTCTTTGACGCTGGCTTTTTTCTTCAGCATGGCTGGGGAATCGTATGTATCGCCACATCTGCCCCCTCGTATCAACTGTGAGGCCCGCTTCTCCGGCGACCAGACCACGACATGACGGAGCGGAGCTCCGAGATCGGCGCCGATTTGGGTGGCGCGTTATGTACCATAACTTGTATCGTATATACTCCCGGCCAGTTCCATACATTCTCCATACATTTGTAAAAAAACATCGAGATATTTGTAAATTTTGTATTTCAGTTCCTCTTATTGTACATGTAAAATCGAACGCTCTGTTCACTACCTAATTAATCTCGATTTAACCTCCAAATCCAATATGATCTAAGATCATTAGGTAGCTATTATTATGAAGACAACAACAGTCCGGCCGGCGATGGGAAGATCCTCCTGCGCGCTCGGAGATGTTCTCCAGCCTCGGCGACCATGGGCAGCCCTTCGCCTCAACGAGCTGCCCGTAGTGCTGCTTCAGCTCCGGCGTGCTGCATAGCTCGGTTGCAGACGCATTCACCCTTCCCGACTCGTGTTGGCCGGCAGCCATTGCCGCTGTCGCAGGTGATGACCTTCTCGATGAACTGCAGCAGGACTCGAATGAGCACCGCAGAGCCGTCCTTGCTGCCCTTGATGTACTCGAATGGGCACTATCCGTGGCCTGCAAGCTGCCCCCGTCGTCCTACCCCCAGCGCGACCAACAATGATGCGAGCGTCGTGCCGCCTTGCCGCTGCTGTTGCCACCGGGAGGGTTGGAGAGGAGGCACCGGGGGACCATGAAGTAGTCACTCCCCCGGCGACGCGATGGGCACTAGGAGGCCGACGAAGGAGTGGGCCAGGCAAGCCACGTGGACCGCCGGGAGCAGCTCGACCGTCACGTCCGTGGCGTGAAGACACCGCCGTTGCCCTCATCGTTGTTGTTGTTGTTGTTGTCGGTGACCGATAGCGCCCTTGTCCGCCTGCCCCATTACACCAGGCTGGCCGTCGCGGGACTCGGCTGCTACCGACATGCTCAGGCATGGTGAGAGGCTGTTGCCCATGTCGCAAAAGAACATAACCTTCCAGAAGCTTCTAGATCATGGAGGAGATGATGGATGAGCTAGCTAGGCAGTCAGCTGGACCATTGTGGCATGTGAATCCCTCCGAACACTTGCAATGATTGGATGGCTGGTTGACATCGGAAGTTCCAGCCAGACAATGGACGGCATAGGACGTGCAAACCGGGACTAAAATTTACATAGGTCTACCTTTAAATCTCAACCGTCAATTTTTACAATTAACACAAAATCAACGGATATGAAGGGGTGACGGATGGAGAACTATGAAAGCTTCCGTCCTTTATTATTAGGTATAGAAGAACTCACATACTTATTGCAAAAATATACAAGTCATCAAAAAAAATTACTACACGCATGATCCAAGGGGAAGGGTTGGTAGGAGTTAACCAACGTGCGATCCCGACCTCCACACAAAGGAAGACAATCAAAGAAATACCTCATGCTTCAAATTTGTTGCACAACGGTTACCATACGTGCATGCTATGGGACTTGGAAACCTCAACACAAGTATTTCTCAAATTCTCAATTACTCTACTAGCATGACTCTAATATCACCATCCTCATATCTCAAAACAATCATCAAGCATCAAACTTCTCATAGTATTAAACGGACTTTATATGAAAGTTTTTATTATATCCCTCTTGGATGCCCATCATATTAGGACTGAATTCATAACCTAAGCAAATTACCATGTTGTTCTAAAAGACTCTCAAAATAATATAAGTGAAGCATGAGAGTTCATCTATTTCTTCAAAATAAAACCATCGTCGTGCTCTAAAAAGATATAAGTGAAGCACTAGAGCAAACGACAAACTACTCCAAAAGATATAAGTGAAGATCAATGAGTAGTCGAATAATTATGTAACTATGTGAAGACTCTCTAACATTTAAGAATTTCAGATCTTGGGATATTATTAAAACAACAAGCAAAGCAAAATAAAACAAAATGACGCTCCAAGCAAACACATATCATGTGGTGAATAAAAATATAGCCTCAAGTAAAGTTACTGATGAACGAAGATGAAAGAGGGGATGCCTTCCCGGGGCATCCCCAAGCTTAGGCTCTTGGTTGTCCTTGAATACTACCTTGGGGTGCCTTGGGAATCCCCAAGCTTAGGCTCTTGCCACTCATTATTCCATAGTCCATCGAATATTTACCCAAAACTTGAAAACTTCACAACACAAAACTCAACAAAAAACTCGTAAGCTCCGTTAGTATAAGAAAATAAAACCACCACTTAGGTACTGTGGCGAACACATTATTTATTCACATTGGTGTAATATCTACTGTATTCCAACTTCTCTATGGTTCATACCCTTCGATACTACTCATAGATTCGTCAAAATAAGCAAACAACACACGAAAAATAGAATCTGTCAAAAACAAAAGAGTTTGTAGCAATCTGTAACTTTCGAATACTTCTGTAACTCTAAAAATTCTGAAATAAATTGGTGAACGTGAGGAATTTGTCTCTTAATCATCTTCAAAAGGAATCAACCTAAAATCACTCTACAGTAAAAAAATGGCAGCTAATCTCGTGAGCGCAAAGTTTTTGCTTTTTACAGCAAGATCACATTAACTTTCACCCAAGTTTTCCCAAAGGTTCTACTTGGCAGTTTATTGAAACAAAAGCTATAAAACATGATTACTACAATATCTTAATCATGGACACACAAAAATAGTAGGGAGAAATATTGGGTTGTCTCCCAACAAGCGCTTTTCTTTAATGCCTTTTAGCTATATAGGCATGATGATTTCAATGATGCTCGCATAAAAGATAAGAATTGACACATAACGGGAGCATCATGAAGAATATGGCTAGCACATTTAAGCCTAACCCACTTCCTATGCATAGGGATTTTGTGAGCAAACAACTTATGGGAACAAGAATTAACTAGCATAGGAAAGCAAAACAAGCATAGCTTCAAGATTTTCAACACATAGAGAGGAAACTTGATATTATGGCAATTCCTACAAGCATATGTTTCTCCTTCATAATAAATTTCAGTAGCATCATGAATGAATTCAACAATATAACTATCACATAAAGCACTATTTTCATTATGCACAAGCATATAATTTTTATTACTCTCCACATAAGCAAATTTCTTCTCATGAATAGTAGTGGGAGGAAACTCAACAAAATAATTATCATGTGAGGCATAATCCAATTGAAAATTAAAATCGTGATGTAAAGTTTCATGGTTATAATTATTCTTTACAACATACATGTCATCACAATAATCATGATAAATAGGAGGCATGCTTTCATCATAATAAATTTGCTCATAAAAACTTGGGGGACTGAAAATATCATCTTCATCAAACATAGCATCCCCAAGCTTGTGGCTTTGCATATCATTAGCATCATGGATATTCAAAGAATTCACACTAACAACATTATAATCATGCTCATCATTCAAGTATTCAGTGCCAAACATTTTAATGCATTCTTCTTCTAGCACTTCAGCACAATTTTCCTTTCCATCATTTTCAAGAAAGATATTAAAAAGATGAAGCATATGAGGCAACCTCAATTCCATTTTTGGTGTAGTTTTATTTTATAAACTAAACTAGTGCTAAAACAAGAAACTAAAAGATTTGATTGCAAGATCTAAAGATATACCTTCAAGCACTCACCTCCCCAGCAATGGCGCCAGAAAAGAGCTTCATTGACGGGATGTGAGTGCCGCTTACCTAGCCTTCCCGGTAACGGCGCCAGAAATTGCTTGATGTCTACTACGCAACCTTCTTCTTGTAGACGTTGTTGGGCCTCCAAGTGCAGAGGTTTGTAGGACAGTAGCAAATTTCCCTCAAGTGGATGACCTAAGGTTTATCAATCCATGGGAGGCGTAGGATGAAGATGGTCTCTCTCAAACAACCCTGCAACCAAATAACAAAGAGTCTCTTGTGTCCCCAACACACCCAATAGAATGGCAAATTGTATAGGTGCACTAGTTCGGCGAAGAGATGGTGATACAAGTGCAATATGGATGGTAGATATAGGTTTTTGTAATCTGAAAATATAAAAACAGCAAGGTAACTAATGATAAAAGTGAGCATAAACGGTATTGCAATGCTTAGAAACAAGGCCTAGGGTTCATACTTTCACTAGTGCAAGTTCTCTCAACAGCAATAACATAACTAGATCGTATAACTATCCCTCAACATGCAACAAAGAGTCATTCCGAAGTCACTAATAGCGGACAACAAATGAAGAGATTATTGTAGGGTACAAAACCACCTCAAAGTTATTCTTTCTGATCGATCTATTCAAGAGTCCGTAGTAAAATAACACGAAGCTATTCTTTCCATTCTATCTATCCTAGAGTTCGTACTAGAATAACACCTTAAGACACATGTCAACCAAAACATTAATGTCACCTAGATACTTCATTGTCACCTCAAGTATCCGTGGGCATGATTATACGATATGCATCACACAATCTCAGATTCATCTATTCAACCAACACAAAGAACTTCAAAGAGTGCCCCAAAGTTTCTACCGGAGAGTTAAGACAAAAACGTGTGCCAACCCCTATCCATAAATTCCCAAGGTCATGGAACCCGCAAGTTGATCACTAAAACGTACATCAAGTGAATCAATGGAATACCCCATTGTCACCACGGGTATCCCACGCAAGACATACATCAAGTGTTCTCAAATCCTTAAAGACTCAACCTGATAAGATAACTTCAAAGGGAAAACTCAATCCATTACAAAAAAGTAGAGGGGGAGAAACATCATAAGATCCAACTATAGTAGCAATGCTCGCGATACATCAAGATCGTGCCATCTCAAGAACACGAGAGAGAGAGAGATGAAACACATAGCTACTGGTACATACCCTCAGCCTCGAGGGTGAACTACTCCCTCCTCGTCATGGAGAGCGTTGGGATGATGAAGATGGCCATCGAAGAGGGATTCCCCCCTCCAGCAGGGTGCCGGAATGGGTCTAGATTGGTTTTTAGTGGCTACAGAGGCTTGTGGCGGCGGAACTCCCGATCTAGGTTATGTTCTAGAAGTTTGGGTATATATAAGAGGTGTTGGAGTTGGGAACAAGTAAGGGGGGGGGTCCCCGAGGTGGCCACGAGACAGGGGGGCGCGCCTAGGGGGTAGGGTGCGCCCCCACTCTCATGGTGGCCTCGGGACTCCTCTGGTCCATCTCTGGTACTCCTTGGGATTCTTCTGGTCCAAAAACAACCTCCGTTGAGTTTTAGGTCAATTGGGCCCCGTTTGGTATTCCTTTTCTGTGATACTCAAAAACAACGAAAAAACAGGAACTGGCACTGGGCTCTGGGTTAATAGGTTAGTCCCAAAAATTATATAGAAGTGTATATTAAATCCCATTAAACATCCAAAACAGATAATATAATAGCATGGAACAATCAAAAATTATCGATACATTGGAGACGTATCAAGTAGCAAAATTTCAATGGTTAGCAAAATTTCAATGCTTCATGATGCTCTCTTTGTGTTTCAATTCATATCTTTTATGTGAGCATCATTGAAATCATCATGCCTAGCTAAAAGGCATTAAAGAAAAGCGCTTGTTAGGAGACAACCCAACACTTATACCTATTGTTTTTGTGTGTTCACATGATTATGCTACTGTAGTAATCATGTTTTATAGCTTTTGTTTCAATAAAGTGCCAAGCAAAGCCTTAGGATCATGTTGGATGATAGTAGATTTGATCTTGCTGAAAAACAAAAACTTTTGCGCCCATGAAAAAAATTCTCGTTTTTTTACAGAAGAGTGTTTTTGAGTTGATTCTTTTTGCAGAAGATTGGAATACAAATTTCCTACGTTGTCCTAATTTTTCATAATTTTAGAGTCTAATAAGTATGGTGGTTGTCCAGATCATTACAAACTATTCTATTTTTGATAGATTCTGTTTTCAAAGCATAGTTTGCTTGTTTTATAGTTTCTATGGCTTATATTGGTCAATATAAATTGTAGAAATGTTATGCTATAGTAGGCATTATCTTAATCATGATTACTACAATATCTTAATCATGGACACACAAAAATAGTAGGGAGAAAAATATTGGGTTGTCTCCCAACAAGCGCTTTTCTTTAATGCCTTTTAGCTATATAGGCATGATGATTTCAATGATGCTCGCATAAAAGATAAGAATTGACACATAACGGGAGCATCATGAAGAATATGGCTAGCACATTTAAGCCTAACCCACTTCCTATGCATAGGGATTTTGTGAGCAAACAACTTATGGGAACAAGAATTAACTAGCATAGGAAAGCAAAACAAGCATAGCTTCAAGATTTTCAACACATAGAGAGGAAACTTGATATTATGGCAATTCCTACAAGCATATGTTTCTCCTTCATAATAAATTTCAGTAGCATCATGAATGAATTCAACAATATAACTATCACATAAAGCACTATTTTCATTATGCACAAGCATATAATTTTTATTACTCTCCACATAAGCAAATTTCTTCTCATGAATAGTAGTGGGAGGAAACTCAACAAAATAATTATCATGTGAGGCATAATCCAATTGAAAATTAAAATCGTGATGAAAAGTTTCATGGTTATAATTATTCTTTACAGCATACATGTCATCACAATAATCATGATAAATAGGAGGCATGCTTTCATCATAATAAATTTGCTCATAAAAACTTGGGGGACTGAAAATATCATCTTCATCAAACATAGCATCCCCAAGCTTGTGGCTTTGCATATCATTAGCATCATGGATATTCAAAGAATTCACACTAACAACATTGCAATCATGCTCATCATTCAAGTATTCAGTGCCAAACATTTTAATGCATTCTTCTTCTAGCACTTCAGCACAATTTTCCTTTCCATCATTTTCAAGAAAGATATTAAAAAGATGAAGCATATGAGGCAACCTCAATTCCATTTTTGGTGTAGTTTTATTTTATAAACTAAACTAGTGCTAAAAAAAGAAACTAAAAGATTTGATTGCAAGATCTAAAGATATACCTTCAAGCACTCACCTCCCCAGCAACGGCGCCAGAAAAGAGCTTCATTGACGGGATGTGAGTGCCGCTTACCTAGCCTCCCCGGTAACGGCGCCAGAAATTGCTTGATGTCTACTACGCAACCTTCTTCTTGTAGACGTTGTTGGGCCTCCAAGTGCAGAGGTTTGTAGGACAGTAGCAAATTTCCCTCAAGTGGATGACCTAAGGTTTATCAATCCATGGGAGGCGTAGGATGAAGATGGTCTCTCTCAAACAACCCTGCAACCAAATAACAAAGAGTCTCTTGTGTCCCCAACACACCCAATAGAATGGCAAATTGTATAGGTGCACTAGTTCGGCGAAGAGATGGTGATACAAGTGCAATATGGATGGTAGATATAGGTTTTTGTAATCTGAAAATATAAAAACAGCAAGGTAACTAATGATAAAAGTGAGCATAAACGGTATTGCAATGCTTAGAAACAAGGCCTAGGGTTCATACTTTCACTAGTGCAAGTTCTCTCAACAGCAATAACATAACTGGATCGTATAACTATCCCTCAACATGCAACAAAGAGTCATTCCGAAGTCACTAATAGCGGACAACAAATGAAGAGATTATTGTAGGGTACAAAACCACCTCAAAGTTATTCTTTCTGATCGATCTATTCAAGAGTCCGTAGTAAAATAACACGAAGCTATTCTTTCCATTCGATCTATCCTAGAGTTCGTACTAGAATAACACCTTAAGACACATGTCAACCAAAACATTAATGTCACCTAGATACTTCATTGTCACCTCAAGTATCCGTGGGCATGATTATACGATATGCATCACACAATCTCAGATTCATCTATTCAACCAACACAAAGAACTTCAAAGAGTGCCCCAAAGTTTCTACCGGAGAGTTAAGACAAAAACGTGTGCCAACCCCTATCCATAAATTCCCAAGGTCATGGAACCCGCAAGTTGATCACTAAAACGTACATCAAGTGAATCAATGGAATACCCCATTGTCACCACGGGTATCCCATGCAAGACATACATCAAGTGTTCTCAAATCCTTAAAGACTCAGCCTGATAAGATAACTTCAAAGGGAAAACTCAATCCATTACAAAAAAGTAGAGGGGGAGAAACATCATAAGATCCAACTATAGTAGCAAAGCTCGCGATACATCAAGATAGTGCCATCTCAAGAACACGAGAGAGAGAGATGAAACACATAGCTACTGGTACATACCCTCAGCCTCGAGGGTGAACTACTCCCTCCTCGTCATGGAGAGCATTGGGATGATGAAGATGGCCATCGAAGAGGGATTCCCCCCTCCAGCAGGGTGCCAGAATGGGTCTAGATTGGTTTTCAGTGGCTACAGAGGCTTGTGGCGGCGGAACTCCCGATCTAGGTTATGTTCTAGAAGTTTGGGTATATATAAGAGGTGTTGGAGTTGGGAACAAGGAAGGGGGGGGGGTCCCCGAGGTGGCCACGAGACAGGGGGGCGCGCCTAGGGGGTAGGGTGCGCCCCCACTCTCATGGTGGCCTCGGGACTCCTCTGGTCCATCTCTGGTACTCCTTGGGATTCTTCTGGTCCAAAAACAACCTCTGTTGAGTTTTAGGTCAATTGGGCCCCGTTTGGTATTCCTTTTCTGTGATACTCAAAAACAAGGAAAAAACAGGAACTGGCACTGGGCTCTGGGTTAATAGGTTAGTCCCAAAAATTATATAAAAGTGTATATTAAAGCCCATTAAACATCGAAAACAGATAATATAATAGCATGGAACAATCAAAAATTATCGATACATTGGAGACGTATCAAGTAGCAAAATTTCAATGGTTAGCAAAATTTCAATGCTTCATGATGCTCTCTTTGTGTTTCAATTCATATCTTTTATGTGAGCATCATTGAAATCATCATGCCTAGCTAAAAGGCATTAAAGAAAAGCGCTTGTTAGGAGACAACCCAACACTTATACCTATTGTTTTTGTGTGTTCACATGATTATGCTACTGTAGTAATCATGTTTTATAGCTTTTGTTTCAATAAAGTGCCAAGCAAAGCCTTAGGATCATGTTGGATGATAGTAGATTTGATCTTGCTGAAAAACAAAAACTTTTGCGCCCATGAAAAAAATTCTCGTTTTTTTACAGAAGAGTGTTTTTGAGTTGATTGTTTTTGCAGAAGATTGGAATACAAATTTCCTACGTTGTCCTAATTTTTCATAATTTTAGAGTCTAATAAGTATGGTGGTTGTCCAGATCATTACAAACTATTCTATTTTTGATAGATTCTGTTTTCAAAGCATAGTTTGCTTGTTTTATAGTTTCTATGGCTTATATTGGTCAATATAAATTGTAGAAATGTTATGCTATAGTAGGCATTGTGTGGAAACAATTATGAATCTTGTCTTTGATAGTACCAAAGTGAATGCTTTATTTTATCATACTAACCGATCTCACGAAGTTCCGTTAAGTTTTGTGTGATTGAAGTTTTCAAGTTTTGGGTGAGATATCGATATGAGGAGAATAAGGAGTGGAAAGATATTAAGATTGGGGATTCCCAAGGCACCCCAAGGTTGTATTCAAGGAATACCCAAGCAACTAAGCTTGGGGATGCCTCGGAAGGCATCCCCTCTTTCGTCTTCAACATTATCGGTAACCTCACTTGTAGCTATACTACTATTCGTCGCATGATATGTGTTTTGCTTGGAGCATCATTTTATTTTGTTAGGAATTGCTTTCTGGTATTTATAATAATGTTTTGTACCTTTTATTTCAATAAAAGAGTCAAGGATAGCCTTTAGCATGCTTATTTTGCAAGTGTACATGTTGCTGTTTGAAAACAGGAAGTTTGTCGCTGTTGTAAAAATTTCCAAGAAATGTCAGAATGTGATAAAAGGTTGAATTAAGGCATCCATTTGTACGCGGCTGGGCAAAAAACCAACCCTTCGTATAACACGGGGTGGATCTCCATCGATCATAGTATAACACTAAGTCACCAGATCGCAGACCGGATTCTCGCCTATCATGACAGTCAGTTTTTGGCTTTCTCTACTGAGGTACTTGACCGGACGAGCCAGAAGTACAATTGCAGTAGTTCTCCCTTTACACCCTAGCTGAACAATCGGGAACGTGATGGGTAAGCACAGGAGCCGGGCAACCCAACTATTGACCCAAGACATGATTCGAAATTGATGCATATAAAGCAAATATCCAGGACGCCGAACACTCCCTATAGGTGTTCGGACTTTTCGACATATACCAGGCTGAATACAGCCCCTGGTAATAGACCTTGTTATCAAGGCACATGTGGCAATCTGACATGGGGAGAGAACACAGGTGGTAAGAGAATAAAACTCCAAACATAATATGAACCAAGCTGTTTCTATAATATCCCTTTATAGTACGGCGAGCCGTATGTTTACACATAATGCCGATAACTTCCTTGGACATTTTACATGCCAGAAAAGTATAAAATAAAAAGAGAGAAAAGGTTTACACAGGGTCTTAATTTAAAAGAAAGAAACCTTAACGCAGGGCCCTGCTGCATGTCTACGCCGTTTTCTCCTTTGTGATGTGTCCTTGAAGGGGGGAGTGTGATGGCCATATGTAAAAGAAGAAAAAGAAAGTGAAAAATGCTGGAAAAGAAAAGAAATCCAGTGTGGCCGTAAACAAGGCTGGTTCGTTTAATGAACCTTGAAATATAATTTAAAGTCCGAATAGGGTCGAGCCGAACTATGGACTATTTGTATGCAGTGTGCCTCCAATGCCACCCAAGGAATTTTAACGACATAATTATGTACACGAGGCACGTATGCTACCACTTTATGGGGCAGTCGATGGGGGCGTAGCTGCTAATCGAGCTCAGGTTCATCTGAGCTGCCGCACTGAGGCGAATGCCGGACACGTTTAGCTGTGTCCACAGTCTTGATGACCGATGAGGTGTTCGGCTTGAATAGGCCATTTTGAACTTCGGCTGCAAGGGCCGCAATGTCCTCCTCCGTACGGAGAGAGCGCTCCATATTTCCATTGACCGTGATGATGGCACATGGTCCAGGCATTTTAAGCTTTAGAAAAGCATAATGCGGGATTGCATTAAAGCGAGCGAAGGCCGTTCTTCTGAGTAGTGCATGATAGCCACTTCGGAACGGAGCTATGTCAAAGATTAGCTCTTCGATTCGGAAGTTATCGGGAGAGCCGAATACGACCTCTAATGTTAAAGATCCTGTGCAGTGGGCTTCTACGCCCGGTATCACTCCTTTAAAGGTTGTGCTGCTTGGCTTGATTCTTGACGGGTCTATCCCCATCTTGCGGACAGTGTCCTGATATATCAGATTGAGACTGCTACCGCCGTCCATAAGGACTCGAGTGAGATGGTATCCATCAATTGTCTGATCGAGCACTAGGGCAGCCGAACCCCGGTGACGGATACTAGTTGGGTGATTCCTGCGCATCAAAGGTGATCAGATAGGTCGACCATGGGTTGGATTTGGGAGCAACAGGCTCAATGGCATAGACATCTCGGAGTGCGCGCTTGCGCCCCCTCTTTGGGATATGAGTGGCATAGATCATGTTCACTGTTTTGATCTCCGGTGGAAATTTCTTATGTCCCCCTATGTTCGGTTGGCGAGGTTCGTCCTCATCTTCGCTCTAAGGCCCCTTTCCCTTGTGTTCGGCGTTGAGCTTGCCGGCCTGCTTGAAGACCCAACAACTACAGTTGGTATGGTTCGTAGGTTTATCTAGGGTGCCATGGATCTGGCAGGGCCTATCTAATATTTTGTCCAGGCTAGATAGACCGTCTTTGTTGCCTTTAGATGGCTTCTTCCGTTGACTGGGTCTGGAGCCACTGAATCCGGCGTTTACTGCTGTATCATCTGGGCTTCCAGCATTATTTCGGCGTTTGTTTTTATTACGTCGTTGCTTTCCATTGCCATCCCTGACTTCAGATGTGCCAGGGTCGCTGGTGCTACTACGAGCTAACCAGTTGTCCTCGCTCGCGCAAAAACGGGTCATGAGTGTAGTTAGGGCAGCCATTGTCCTCGGGTTTTCCTGGCCGAGGTGTCTAGCTAGCCATTGATGACCCACAAGTATAGGGGATCTCTCATAGTCCTGTCGATAAGTAAGAGTGTCGAACCCAACGAGGAGCAAAAGGAAATGATAGGCAGTTTTCAGTAAGGTATTCTCTGCAAGCACTGAAATTATCGGTAACAGATAGTTTTGTGATAAGGTAATTTGTAACGAGTAACAAGTAGTAAAAGTAAATAAGGTGCAGCAGTATGGCCCAATCCTTTTTGTAGCAAAAGACAAGCCTGGACAAACTCTTATATAAAGGAAAGCACTCCCGAGGACACATGGGAATTATCGTCAAGCTAGTTTTCATCATGCTCATATGATTCGCATTCGTTACTTTGATAATTTGGTATGTGGGTGGACCGGTGCTTGGGTACTACCCTTCCTTGGACAGGCATCCCACTTATGATTAACCTCTATTGCAAGCATCTACAACTACAAAAGAAGTATTAAGGTAAACCTAACCATAGCATGAAAAATATGGATCCAAATCAGCCCCTTACGAAGCAACGCATAAACTAGGGTTTAAGCTTCTGTCACTCTAGCAACCCATCATCTACTTATTACTTCCCAATGCCTTCCTGTAGGTCCAAACAATGTGAAGTGTCATGTATTCGATGTTCACATAACACCAATAGAGGAAAGACAACATACATCTCATCAAAATATCGAACGAATACCAAATTCACATGACTACTTATAGCAAGACTTCTCCCATGTCCTCAGGAACAAACGTAACTACTGACAAATCATATTCATGTTCATAATAAGAGAGGTATTAATATGCATGAAGGTTCTGAACATATGATCTTCCAACGAATAAACTAACTAGCATCAACTACAAGGAGTAATCAACACTACTAGCAACCCACAGGTACCAATCTGAGGTTTTGGGACAAAGATTGGATACAAGAGATGAACTAGGGTTTGAGAGGAGATGGTGCTGGTGAATATGTTGATGGAGATTTACCCCCTCCCGATGAGAGGATCGATGGTGATGACGATGGTGACGATTTCCCCCTCCCGGAGGGATGTTTCCCCAGCAGAACAGCTCCGCCGAAGCCCTAGATTGGTTCCGCCAAGGTTCCGCCTCAAGGCGGTAGTGTTTCATCCCGAAAGCTTCCTTCTGATTTTTTCCAGGGCAGAAGACACCTTATACTAGAAGATGGGCATCGGGGGGCTGCTAGGTGGCCCACGAGGCAGGGGGCGCGCCCAGGGGGGTAGGGCGCGCCCCCACCCTCGTGGACGGTGGGTGGCCCCCTCTGGTGCTTTCTTTGCCCAATATTTTTAATATATTCCAAAACTGACTTTCGTGGAGTTTCAGGACTTTTTGAGTTGTGCAGAATAGGTCTCCAATATTTGCTCCTTTTCCAGCCCAGAATTCCAGCTGCTGGCATTCTCCCTCTTCATGTAAACCTTGTAAAATAAGAGAGAAAAGGCATAAGTATTGTGACATAATGTGTAATAACAACCCATAATGCAATAAATATCGATATAAAAGCATGATGCAAAATAGACGTATCAACTCCCCCAAGCTTAGACCTCGCTTGTCCTCAAGCGGAAGCCGATATAGAAAAATGTGTCCACATGTTTAGAGATAGAGGTGTCGATAAAATAAAAATACGGACATGAGGGCATCATGGTCATTCTTATAACAACATATATATATATATATATTGTCATATGATTTCTTATGCTAAAGTAACAATCTATTCACAATGTCAAGTATGAATCATAAACCTCATTGAAAACTAACAAACTATGATCTCGGTCATTGAAGCAATTGCAATTTATCATAACATCAGAAAGAGTCAATATAAGAGCTTTTCAGAATGTCCACATACTCAACTATCATTTAGTCTTTCACAATTGCTAACACTCACGCAATACTTATGGGTATGGAGTTTTAATCGGACACAGAGTAAGATAGGGGCTTATAGTGTTGCCTCCCAACCTTTTACCTCAAGGGTAACATCAACAATAATAGTTTATGATAACTTACATCCAATTGGGTATATATGTCAGGATCTTCCCAACACAATGTGCTTGCCAAAGGATAAAATGTAAAAAGGAAAGGTGAAGATCACCATGACTCTTGTATAAAGTATAAGACAAAAATAAAAGATAGGCCCTTCGCAGAGGGAAGCAGAGGTTGTCATGTGCTTTTATGGTTGGATGCACAAAATCTTAATGCAAAAGAACGTCACTTTATATTGCCACTTGTGACAGGGACCTTTATTATGCAGTCCATCGCTTTTATTGCTTCCATATCACAAGATCGTATAAAGCTTATTTTCTCCACACTAATAGATCATACATATTTAGAGAGCAATTTTTATTGCTTGCTACAATGACAACTTACTTGAAGGATCTTACTCAATCCATAGGTAGATATGGTGGACTCTCATGGCAAAACTGGGTTCAATGATATTTGGAAGCACAAGTAGTATCTCTACTTAGTGCAAGGAGTTTGGCTAGCATGAGGGGGAAAGGCAAGCTCAACATGTTGGATGATCCATAACAACATACTTTATTTCGGATATAAGAAAACATAACCCATTACGTTGTCTTCCTTGTCCAACATCAACTTTTTAGCATGTCATACTTTAATGAGTGCTCACAATCATAAAAGATGTCCAAGATAGTATATTTATATGTGAGAACCTCTCTTTCCTTATTACTTCCTATTAATTACAACGATGACCAAAACTATGTTTGTCAACTCTCAACAACTTTTATTCATCATACTCTTTATATGTGAAGTCATTACTCTCCATAAGATTAATATGATCTCTTTATTTATTTTTATACTTCCTTTTATTCCCTCATGATCATAGTGAGATACTCAAGCCCTTGACTGAAAACTAATCATTATTATATATATAGCTCACAGACTCGGATACATAAAAGGATCACAAAGC
This sequence comes from Secale cereale, assembly GCA_902687465.1. Lineage (NCBI taxonomy): Eukaryota > Viridiplantae > Streptophyta > Magnoliopsida > Poales > Poaceae > Secale > Secale cereale. The sequence continues at coordinate 107,268,374 of LR738710.1, forward strand.
AAAGCTCAAAACTAGATCATACTAAACTTCATTCTACTAGATCAAGATATAACCAAAAGGATCGAACTAAGAAAAACAGTAAAGATAGAAGTGTGATGGTGATACAATACCGGGGCACCTCCCCCAAGCTTGGAAGTTGCCAAGGGGAGTGCCCGTACCCATGTGTTTATGTCTCTTTCTTCGGAGGTGGTGATGATGGAGTTGTTGATGATGTAGGCTTGTCATCCATCTTCCAAGGCATAGGCTCACCGTCGTAGAAGGATGATCGAGTCTCCAGGATCCTCAAATCTTCAGCCAAACTCATCTTCTTGAATCTATATTCATACTCATAGTTTTGGTTTTGCAGGTCATAGATCTGGGCTTGGAGGTGCTCGATTTTCTCATGGAGCTTAAAGATGGTATCCCCAATGTGCTTGGCATCTAGCTTGTGGTTGTTGGTGAGCTCCGTGATCATCATGTGGTTGGCGTTGATTCCTCGTTCCACCATCCCTTGGCACTTGAAAACTTGTTGCTCCGTTGCTTTGAGTCTTGTCTCCATGCTTCCGGTCCTCCTTGGTCCCTCAACATCGCGAATGTGCAGCACCCCTCACGCATCTCAATGGTTTGAGGGTGTTGCAGCACCTCCGCGAGGTAGGGGTTGATGACCTTCTCAAAAAACTTGTCCTTGGGGGCGCTTGAAGACGTCATGGTGATCTAGATCTGTTAGAAAAACAGCTCGAAACAAAAACAAAGAATTTTTGCATGATACGATGGTCAAGACCTTTGGGAGATTATATAATAAATTTTTAACGACCAAAAGAAGTATCGTGCTAGAAAACGGAGTCTGGAGGGCACACGAGGTGCCCACGAGGCAGGGGGCGCGCCCAGGGGGTAGGGCGCACCCTCCACCCTCGTGGATGCCTCGTGTCACTTTCACACTACTTCTTATTTTCCAATTTTCTTAAATATTCCAAAACAGAGAAAAATTGCTATTAGAACTGTTTTGGAGTCGGTTTACTTTTCGTACCACATACCTCTTCCTTTTTGGAGTCTGAAACGTTCTGGAAAGTGTCACTTATGTATTCCTCCATGGTTACGGTTTCAATGATATTAGTTTCAACATTTATGGGATTACCTGAGATATTATGTTTGATTCTTTGACCGTTCACCACCTTCGGATTTGTGCCTTCAAAGTTGTTGATTTTTATGGCACCGGAACGATAGACCTCCTCGATAATGTAAGGACCTTCCCATTTAGAGAGGAGTTTTCTTGCAAAAAATCTTAAATGAGAGTTGTATAGCAAAACATAGTCACTAAACTCACGCTTTTGTATCCTTTTGTCATGCCATATTTTAACCTTTTCTTTAAACAATCTGGCATTTTCATAGGCATGGGTTCTCCACTCATCAAGTGAGCTAATGTCAAACAATCTCTTCTCACCAGCAAGTTTGAAATCATAATTGAGCTCTTTAATGGCCCAATATGCCTTATGTTCTAGTTCGAGAGGTAAGTGACATGCTTTTCCATAAACCATTTTATACGGAGACATACCCATAGGATTTTTACATGCAGTTCTATAGGTCCATAATGCATCATCAAGTTTCTTGGACCAATTATTTCTAGATATATTAACAGTCTTTTGCAAAATTAATTTTAGCTCTCTATTACTCAGTTCTACTTGACCACTAGACTGTGGGTGGTATGGGGACGCAATTCTATGATTAACATCATACTTAGCAAGCATTTTATGAAAAGCACCATGAATAAAATGTGAACCACCATCAGTCATTAGGCATCTAGGGACTCCAAACCTCGGAAAATAACTTCTTTAAGCATCTTAATAGAGGTTTTATGATCAGCACTACTAGTTGGAATAGCTTCTACCCACTTAGTAATGTAATCAACATCAACTAAAATATGTGTATACCCATTAGAGGCAGGAAACGGCCCCATATAATCAAAGCCCCAAACAATAAATGGTTCAATAACAAGTGAATAATTCATAGGCATTTCTTGACATCTACTAATATTACCAATTCTTTGACATTCATCGCAGGACAAGACAAACTTACGGGCATCCTTGAAGAGAGTAGGCCAATAAAAGCCGGATTGCACTACTTTATGTGCAGTTCTATGTCCAGCATGGTGTCCTCCATAAGCCTCGGAGTGACACTTGCGTAGGATCTGTTCCTGTTCATGCTCTGGTACACAACATCTAATAACACCATCTACTCCTTCTTTATAAAGGCGTGGGTCATCCCAGAAGTAATGTCTTAAATCATAAAAAAACTTTTTCTTTTGCTGGTATAAAATTAGCAACAATGTAATTAGCATAATCAGCATACCACGGAGCAGTACGAGAAGCGTTTATGACAGCCAATTGTTCACCAGGAAAACTACCATCAATAGGAAGTGGGCCATCAAGAACATTCTCTAACCTAGATAAGTTGTCTGCAACAGGGTTCTCAGCTCCCTTTCTATAAACTATATGCAAATCAAATTCTTGTAGTAGGAGAACCCATCTAATAAGTCTAGGTTTAGCATCTTTCTTTTCCATAAGATACTTAGTAGTAGCATGATCAGTGTGAATAGTTACTTTAGAATCAACAATGTAAGGCCTGAACTTATCACAAGCAAATACAACTGCTAAAAATTCTTTTTCAGTAGTAGCATAATTTCTCTGGGCACTGTCTAGAGTTTTACTACCTTATTGGATAACATTTAATTTCTTATCAACTCTCTGTCCTAGAACAACACCTACGGCATAATCACTAGCATCACACATAATTTCAAAGGGTAAATTCCAATCAGGTGGCTGGACAATAGGTGCAGAGATCAAGGCTTTCTTAAGTATTTCAAATGCTTCTACACAATCATCATCAAATACAAATGAAACATCTTTTTGTAAGAGGTTAGTCAGAGGCCAAGAAATTTTCGAGAAGTCTTTAATGAACCTCCTATAAAACCCGGCATGACCAAGGAAACTTCTTATACCTTTAATGTCCTTAGGACACGACATCTTTTCAATAGCATAAACTTTAGCTTTATCAACTTCAATACCTCTTTCAGAAATTTTATGCCCCAAGACAATACCTTGATTAACCATAAAGTGGCACTTCTCCCAGTTCAAGACAACATTAGTTTCTTCACATCTCTGCAAAAATCGATCAAGGTTGCTCAAGCAGTCATGAAAAGAAGTTCCATAAACGGAAAAATCATCCATGAAAACCTCAACAATCTTTTCACAAAAATCAGAGAATATAGCCATCATGCACCTTTGAAAGGTAAAAGGTGCATTACATAAGCCAAAAGGCATACGTCTATAAGCAAAGGTACCGGAAGGGCAAGTAAAAGTGGTCTTTTCTTGATCCTCTTTTGACACAGGTATTTGAGAGAAACCATAATAGCCATCTAGAAAGCAAAAATGTGTATGTTTGGATAATATTTCTAGCATTTGACCAATAAAAGGTAAGGGGTAGTGATCCTTTTTAGTAGCTTTATTTAATTTGCGGAAATCAATTACCATCCTATAACCTGTAAGAATTATTTGTGGGATTCGTCTTTATCATTAGGAACAACAGTAATACCTCCCTTCTTAGCGACACAATGGACATGACTTACCCATTGACTATCAGCAACTGGATAAATTATACCTGCCTCTAGAAGCTTTAGTATTTCTTTCCTTACCACTTCTTTCATCCTAGGATTTAACCGTCGTTGGTGATCAACAACCGGTTTAGTGTCTTTCTCCAATTTTATTTTGTGCTGGCACAAAGTGGGACTAATGCCCTTAAGATCATCAAGAGTATATCCAATGGAAGCACGGTGCTTATTCAGAGTTTTCAATAATCTCTCTTCTTCTTGCTCTGAAAGGTTAACACTAATAATAACAGGATATATCTTTTTTTCATCAAGATAAGCATACTTAAGGGTATCAGGTAATGGTTTGAGCTGAAACACGGGATCACCCTTGGGTGGAGGAGGATCTCCTAGGATTTGAACAGGCAAGTTGTGTTTCAATAAAGGTCCCTGTCTAAAGAATATTTCATCTATTTCCCTTCTCCCATTCATAAACATATCATTTTCATGGTCTAGCAAATATTCTTCTAAAGGATAGTTAGGAGGCACGACAATAGAAGCAAGACCAATAATTTCATCTTTACTAGGAAATTATTTATCACGGGATTGTCTATGAAATTTAGCAAAGTTAAAATCATGAGACATATCCCCTAAACCAACAGTAACAATATCATTTTCGCAGTCTATCCTAGCATTAACAGTACTCAAGAAGGGTCTACCAAATATAATGGACAAAAGTCATCTTATGGGGAACCAAGAACAAGAAAATGAGTAGGATATTTAACTTTCCCACACAAGACTTCAACATCTCTAACAATCCCAACTGGTGAAATAGTATCTCTATTGGCAAGCTTAATTGTAACACCAATACCTTCTAGCTCAGGAGGTGCAACATTGTGCATAATTTCTTCGTATAAGGAATGAGGTATTGCACACACACTAGCACCCATATCACATAAGCTGTGATAGCAATGATCTCTTATTTTAACAGAAATAACAGTCATGCCTACTATAGGTCTATGTTTATTTTTAGTATCGGGTCTAGCAATTCTAGCAGCTTCATCACAAAGGTAAATAACATGCCCATCAATATTATCGACCAAGAGATCCTTAACCATAGCAATACTAGGTTCAACTTTAATTTGCTCAGTGTGTGTAGGTGTTCTAGCATTACTCTTTCGAACCACAATTGAAGCTTTAGCATGATCCTTTATTCTAGCAGGGAAGAGTGGTTTCTCAATATAAGCGGTAGGAACAATAGGATCAACATTATAAGTGATAGTCTTTTATTCAACTTTAAAAGGTTCAACTACTTTTACTTCAATGGGAGGATGATATTTAAACCACTTCTCCTTAGGGAGATCAACATGAGTAGCAAATGATTCGCAGAAAGAAGCTACCATCTCAGAGTCAAGTCCATATTTAGTGCTAAATTCACGGAAAACATCGGTATCCATAAAAGATTTAACACAATCAAACTTAGGTGTTATACTTGACTCCTTACCTTCGTCGAGATCCCAATCTTCAGAGTTGCATTTAATTCTTTCCAATAAATCCCATTTGAATTCAATAGTCTTCATAATAAAAGAACCAGTACAAGAAGTATCGAGCATGGAGCGATTATTGAGAGAAAGCCGAGCATAACTTTTTTGAATAATAATTTCTCTTGAGAGCTCATGATTAAGGCATGAATATAACATTGACTTAAGCCTCCCCCAAGCTTGAGCGATGATTTCTCCTTCGCGAGGCCAAAAATTATATATATATAATTACAATCACGATGAACCTGATGCATAGGATAAAACTTCTAATGGAATTCCAATTTCAATCGGTTGTAGTTCCATGATCCAATATCATCGCATAGCCTAAACCATGTCAATGCCTTTCCCTTCAAAGATAAAGGGAAGACCTTCTTCTTGATAACATCCTCGGGCATACCTGCAAGCTTAAATAATCCACAAACTTCATGCACATAGATTAGGTGCAAATCGGGACGCAATGTCCCATCTCCTGTAAAGGGATTAGCTAGCAGTTTCTCTATCATACCCGAAGGAATTTCAAAGTAAAAATTTTCAGTAGGTTGAGGAGCAACTCTTTGCTCTACTAGTCGGGGTGAAGATACCCCGAACAAGCCCCTCAAAGGATTATGTTCCATAGTAACAAGTGACAGTAGATTTCAGCACACTCTATAAAATTTTCCTTACCAAAGGCGCTTCACTCACTGACAACGGCGCCAGAAAAGAGTCTTTATGAACCACAAGTATAGGGATCTATTGTAGTCCTTTGTATAAGTAAGAGTGTCGAACCCAACGAGGAGCAGAAGGAAATGATAGGCAGTTTTCAGTAAGGTATTCTCTGTAAGCATTGAAATTATCGGTAACAGATAGTTTTGTCATAAGGTAATTTGTAACGAGTAACAAGTAGTAAAAGTAAATAAGGTGCAGCAATATGGACCAATCCCTTTTTGTAGCAAAAGACAAGCCTGGACAAACTCTTATATAAAGGAAAGCGCTCCCGGGGACACATGGGAATTATCGTCAAGCTAGTTTTCATCATGCTCAAATGATTTGCGTTCGTTACTTTGATAATTTGGTATGTGGGTGGACCGGTGCTTGGGCACTGCCCTTCCTTGGACAAGCATCCCACTTATGATTAACTCTATTACAAGCATCCGAAACTACAAAAGAAGTATTAAGGTAAACCTAACCATAGCATGAAACATATGGATCCAAATCAGCCCCTTACGAAGCGACGCATAAACTAGGGTTTAAGCTTCTGTCACTCTAGCAACCCATCATCTACTTATTACTTCCCAATGCCACTAGAGGAAAGACAACATACATCTCATCAAAATATCGAACGAATACCAAATTCACGTGACTACTTATAGCAAGACTTCTCCCATGTCCTCAGGAACAAACGTAACTACTCGCAAATCATATTCATGTTCATAATTAGAGAGGTATTAATATGCATGAAGGATCTGAACATATGATCTTCCACCGAATAAACTAACTAGCATCAACTACAAGGAGTAATCAACACTACTTGCAACCCACAAGTACCAATCTGAGGTTTTGGGACAAAGATTGGATATAAGAGATGAACTAGGGTTTGAGAGGAGATGTGCTGGTGAAGATGTTGATGGAGATTGACCCCCTCCCGATGAGAGAATCGATGGTGATGAAGATGGTGACAATTTCTGTCGATGTACAAAAAGAGGGATACACTTTTTGTACCCCTATGACTGTGCACGGGCAGTCTGAGCCACGGGCACCACCACACCAAGCATGGCAAGGGAGGTGAGCCGGGGTAAGACAGAAGCTCGATCGAGACTGAACAACGCCAAGAACAAGGCCACGAAGAGCAAAGGGACGAAGCAGCTTTCCCCGGCAAGATCCTTGCCGGGGGCCAGTTTCAGCAGCCCTGGCAAGATCCTTGCCGGGGGCGGCTCTGGCAGCCCCGACAAGACCCTTGCCGCGACGGCTCGCCCCACACCTACGGAGCGGATCACCCTTGAGTCCACCGCCTCCATGGGGCTAGGATTTGGGAGATATCCCCGTGGTGGCATGCAGATCTTTGTGAAGACATCCAAGATCAGATACAAGCTACGAAGACGACGACCCTTGGTGGGATCCCAGCCAAGGAAGACCACAAGGCCTCCGGCAAGCACCTTGTCGGGGATGACAGCAGGCGCCACGACAATACCCTTGCCGGGGCCCCGGCAAGGCCCTTGCCGAGGACACCCGTAGGGCCACCAATGGGCCTGCACCAACTGTATTTCCACCGCCCCACGCAGCTGCCGACCCAACCAGCTGGACAGGCTCCTGCGTGGCAACTCACAGATCTTCGTGGAGACCCGCCGTCGCGCCACCTCAGCTGCCTGCCTGCCTACATGGCACCTCAGGCACCGCTGGCCAGGGCGCGTGTCAACACGAGGAGGAGCGGCGACGGACAAGATGGACGTCTCCCCTTGTCCCCGATAAAGCAAGGACACCTAAGCTAAGCGCATTAAATGCGCCTTGTCCTGTAATGCGAGGGATAACCTGGCATCACTGTACCCTTTCCACCTCCTGTGTGCCACTGTGGCAACCCCTTTTTCCTATAAAAGGAGGCCCGAGGCGACCAGGAGAAGGATTCGGATTTTTAGAACTCCTCACGACTCTTTTGGAGCTCCACACTAGTTGAAGAACACAAACATATAATCCACCAAAGCAGGAGTAGGGTTTTACGCACCTTTGCGGCCCGAACCTGGGTAAAGGAACCGTGTCCTGACTGTTAGATCTGCTCTTCTCTCAGCCCCGCGCCCCGCAACTGTAGTAGGGATTCTTGTGATCCCATAGGTGTCAAACCAAATACACCGACATCTTTGGCGCGCCAGGTAGGGGGCCGCAGTTGTGAGAATCGGCTTTAGCAGTCAGTTCGACGCTTCTTCATCGTCATGGCGCCCAAGAAGAAGACGAGGGTGGCGGTTGGCCAGTCGGAAGCCGGACAGCCCGTCCCGACGCGGGCGAGCAGCGGACCAGTCGCGGAAAGGACTCGGGGTGCTGCTCGCGAACACCAACGCCGTCCCAGCAGCCGGAGTTTGGGAGGTGGCGATGTTTGTGCGCCTGATAACGGGCCGCACACCCCAGTTCCAAAGATGGAACCCGGCCCTCCGCGGGTGGCGCGGGGCCTTCCAAGGTCGCTGCCGCATCACCCAAAGGTGACGCGAGGATCTCCAGAACTCCCACACCGCCGCCAACAGCGCGATCTTCTCAAGCAGCGTGCGACGAACGGCGTCGTCACCCCGAAGATCCCGGGCGTCGCCATGGGAAGAGCCCCGAGCACCACTCCCGGGACGTAGAAGACCTGCCCGCCCGCCGAAGTACTGGTGGAGACGGTATGCGACCGCGGGGTCGTGATGGAGCTCCTCCTCACACGCTGAGGGGTCGAAGCGCGTCGCAATCCGCGCAGGTTTCGCTACCATTGACCCCAGCCGAAGCTCTGGCGCGCGTGCAGTTGCTCCTCGACTTTCCTCTCGTTACGGGGAAACTGGACGAATGGAGAGCCACCATCCGAAGCCTTGTCACAGTCACCAACAAGGATGAACCAAGTCCAGAGGAGCTCCCAGGACGAAGCTCCGATGGAGTCCCATGCACCAGTGGCGGGAGGACCGGCAGCGCCGTGGCTACGGTGCATTCGCCTCCCTCTCGCCCGGTACCGCGTGTGTCAACTCGTCGAGATGTCGCGGGCGACGCCATCTCCATCGCGTCGTCCGACCCGCGGACCCATGGCGACCAGCATCGAGTTCTTCAGGAGCGAGCTCATGAAGATGCTCGAACCACCATCGAGCACCGGCGCGGAGCGCGCCACCAGTCAGACAGGCGAGCAGGGCCTGCTGTAGACCGCCCAACACCGGAGAGCCCTGGAGGTCTACCTTACGAGGTAGGCTGTCCGGCTTTTACCCGTGTGCTGCGGCAGTTCCAGTGGCCCTCTCACCGCACCTTCAAGCCTGACATTGGTGAGAAGTACAACGGCAAGACCCACCCGTCGGAGTTCCTCATCATCTACACCATCGCGATGCAAGCTGTCGGGGCCCGCAACGATGAGGTGCTTGCGAATTACTTTCCGTTGGCTCTTAAACCTAACGCCATGTCGTGATTGATGCACTTGCCAGTAGACTCTATTTCCTCCTGGTCCAACTTGTGCCATGAGTTTGTTGGCGCCTTTACCGGAGGCCACCAAGCCCATGGCCAAGCAAGTGCCCTGCATGTCATACCCCAGAAGGAAGGCGAGAGTCTGCGCAAGTACATACAAAGATTCAGCCGGGTACAGTACAATATCCCCGATGTTCACCCTGCCGCCATCATCAGCGCGTTCCATCAGAACGTGCATAACCGCAAGATGCGCGAAGAACTGGCGATGACCAAGGTGAAGGATGTGGCGGAACTCTATGTTTTTGCTGACAGATGTGCCCGGGATGAAGAGCGAAGGAAGTACCCCGGCGAAGGCGCCGGTGCGGAAACCGACTCTTCAAATGAGGATACTGCCGCCCCGGCAAAGAAGGGTCGGCACCGCAATAGGAAGCGCAAGGGTAAAGCCGTACTTGCCGTCGAGGGGTCTGATGACGCCGGCTCCGCCAAAAAAACCAGGGCGGGTGACCCCGGCAAGGAGATTGCCAGGTGCGTCGCCTGCCGGCCTTGGCGGCTGCCGAGAAGCCAGGAAACTCCGGCAAGCGATATTGCAAGATCCATCGCACCAAAGGCCATGATCTCCAGGACTGCCACCAGGTTGAGCTCCTTGCTAAGAAGCAAAGGGCTGAATACGAGAGGCGGGACAAGGAGAAAGGCCAGGACGGTGCTGAGGGGTCCGGCAAGAAGCGTGACGGCCAAGCAGGCCGTCGCAGCAAGGAGAAACAGCAGGAAAGGCCTGCCCGGGGCCGCGACAGAAGGCTTGAAGACGACGATCACGAAGAGGATGACGAGTCCGGCGACCAAGAATTTCAGAAGGCTACGGACGCCATGTGCGTCGATGGTGGCGCCTCGCTGCATACTTCTCACTGCCAACTTAAGCAATGGGCGCGTGAGATTATTGCGGCGGAGCCATCGTCCGGTGCCCAAAAGCCGCTGAAATGGTCCAACACACCTATCATCTTTGACGCCGAGGATCACCCTGATCGCACTACTGCGGTCGGGTGCTTGCCATTGTTGGTTTCACCGACAATACGCAACCTCAAGGTGACAAAGATGCTAGTCGATGGCGGGGCCGGTCTGAACCTACTTTCGCCCACCGTGATCGAGAAGCTGCAAGTTCCTGATGGAGACCTCGAAGAGACAGGCACGTTTCAGGGGGTCAACCCAGGGAGAAGTCAACCGAAGGGGAAAGTCATGATGCCCGTGACTTTTGGAAGTGATCTAAACTACAGGACAGAGAGGATCGTGTTCGATGTTGCCAAGATACCCTGCCTTACAACGGGATCCTTGGCTGCCCAGCACTGGCCAAGTTCATGGCAGCATCACACTACGCCTACAACACCCTGAAGATGCCAGGGCCTGCGACGATCAACACCATCCCCTCCGATAAGAAAGATGCACTGATTTGCGCTGACCAATTGTACCAGCAAGCGGTTGCAGCAACTGCCGCTACGAAGGCACTTGCTCCTGCCACTGGAGCCCCCAGAGGAAAGAAGAAGAAGGCCGGCGAGACCTCGGGCACCCACTCCGGCAAGCGCACCTCTTCGGAGTGTTGTGCTCCCGTCGAGGACGTGCCAGAGAGCTCCACCGGAAAGAAGAAGATCGGTGAGACCTCAGACACCCACTCCGGCAAGCGCACCTCTTCGGAGTGTCGTGCTCCCATCGAGGACGTGCTAGAGAGCTCCACCGGCAGAAACAAGAGATCCAGGGCCACACCACCTGGAACCAAGAAGGTTTCTGTCAAGGAGGACGGCACGGGAGGGGCTTTCACCATAAGGTCCACCCTTGACAACAAATAGGAAGATGCGCTCGTCACCTTCCTACAGGAGAATGTCGACGTGTTTGCCTGGCAAGCATCCGACATACCCGACGTTCCCAGGGAGGTGATTGAGCACCACCTTGCTGTCTGTCCTCATGCGCGGCCCGTCAAGCAGAAGGTCGGGAAGCAAGCTTTGGAACGGCAAGAGTTCATCACCGAGGAGATCCGGAAACTGGAAGCTGCGAGTTTGGTAAGAGGAGTGCTCCATCCAACGTGTTTGGCCAATCCAGTGGTAGTGCGCAAGGCAAATGGGAAGTGGAGGCTATGTATTGATTACACAAATATCAATAAAGCCTGTCCCAAGGACCCCTTCCCGTTGCCGCGCGTAGACCAGATTGTTGACTCCACGGCGGGATGTGACCTGCTGTCATTCCTCGATGCCTACTCCGGCTACCACCAGATCTTCATGACAAGGGAAGACGAAGAGAAGACATCATTCATCACCCCATGTGGTACGTACTGTTTCGTACGAATGCCTTTCGGGTTGAAGAGTGCTGGCTCGATGTTTGCAAGGGCAGTCCAGATTGGTTTTGAACCCCAGCTCCATAGAAATATGGAGGCTTATATGGATGATATAGTGGTCAAAACCAAGAACAGGGCAACCCTTGTACCGGATTTACCAGAAACATTCGTAAACCTACGCAAGATCAACCTCAAGCTGCACCCTGAGAAGTGCGTCTTCGGCGTCCCATCTGGCAAGTTTCTTGGGTCCTTTGTGTCGCAGCGTGGGATAGAAGCCAATCCGAACAAGATCAAAGCTATAGAACAGATTGAAGCACCCAAACGGGTCAAGGATGTCCGTCGGCTTGCTGGCTGCGTTGTCGCCATGAGCAGATTCATTTCCAAGTCTGCCGAGCGTGCCCTTCCTTTCTTCAAGATTTTGAAAAAGGCGGGCCCGATGGAGTGGATGCCAGAAGCTGAAGTAGCATTACAAGATCTGAAGAGGTATCTTTCCTCCATGCCAATACTAGTTGCGCCTAGACCACAAGAACCGTTGCTGCTATACTTGGCGGCAACAAACCAGGTGGTCAGCGCCGCACTAGTGGCGCAGAGAGAAATTGATGATGAGGTGATAGCAGCAACAGAGCGTGATGCCACTGGTGCAGAGACGACACAGTCGGTTGGAGTGCAGCCGAAGAAGAAAATGATGCAGCACCCTGTCTACTTTGTTAGCTCCCTCTTGCAGGGGGCTAGATCAAGGTACTCTGGTGAGCAGAAATTGCTCTTTGGCCTTCCTATGGCCTCGAGGAAGCTGCGTCACTACTTCGAGGCGCACGAGATCACTGTCATCACTCGCCTCCCTCTACAACGGATATTGCACAATCCAGATGCAACGGGAAGGATTGTAGAGTGGGCATTGGGGCTGTCCAGCTTTGGCCTCAAGTTTGAAAGTACCTCGACGATCCAGAGCCGAGTCCTGGCAGAGTTCGTCGCAGAATGGACCACAACGCTTGATGAAGAAGTCCAGGAAACTGCTCTCCCCGGCGAAGAGGCGAGTTGCAACTGAATCATGTACTTTGATGGAGCTTTCTCCATGCAGGGCACCGGGGCTGGCGTATTGCTGGTCGCGCCCACTGGAGAGCAGCTCAAGTACATGGTCCAGATGCACTTCCCCAGGGAGGTATCGACAAACAACACTGCTGAGTACGAGGGGCTGCTTGCCGGTCTTAGGATCGCGGCAGACCTCGGAATCAAGAAGCTCATTGTCAGGGGCGACTTGCAGCTTGTTGTCAAGCAAGTCAACAAGGATTACCAGAGCCCGTTGATTAAGGCCTACGTCGATGAGGTGAGAAAGTTGGAAGAGCGCTTTGATGGTATACAGGCGGATCACGTTCCCCGAGCGAAGAACGACATCGCCGATTACCTGTCAAAGCGCGCTGCCCTCAAGCTACCTGTGGAACCAGGTACCTTTGTGCTTCAGCTTTCTCAGCCATCCGTTGATCCATCAACGGAGCAGAACAAGAGGAGGAAATCAGGGCCCGGCAAGTACTTTCCCGTCGGGCTCCCCGGAGCCGCCGGCAAGGATACTGCCGGAGACAGTGAGCCCGCCACAGGACGGCTAGCTCCGGCAGAGCGTCAAGCTTTTGCCGTTGAGATAGCCGCTCCCTTGGCGGAGGAAATGCCTTTGGTCCTCGCCGTCGAGCCCCAGGCTCTAGCATGGGCGCAGCATACCGTCTGATTCCTCCAGACTGGGGAACTTCCTGAGTAGCAGGAAGAAGCAGAGAAAGTAGCCCGTCGGTCTGCTATGTACCAGTTCGTCAATGACGTCTTGTACAGAAGGAGACCGAATGGCGTGAAATTGAAGTGTATCCCTCGAGAGGAAGGACTGGAGCTGTTGGCAGAGATACATGGAGGCATATGTGGATCCCACATAGGGTCAAGAGCCCTTGCCGGCAAGGCATTCCGGCAAGGTTTCTTTTGGCCCACTGCCCTCCAGGATGCGATGGCACTGGTCACCAGGTGTGAAGCGTGCCAGTTCCATTCAAAGAAACTTCATCAACCAGCTCAAGCCCTTCAAACCATTCCTCTCTCCTGGCCCTTCTTGGTCTGGGGGCTCGACATACTGGGCCCTTTTCCCCGCGCTGTCGGGGGCTTTGAGTACTTGTACGTTGCAATCGACAAGTTCACAAAGTGGCCAGAGGTGGAGGCAGTCAGGAAGGTCACAGCTCAGTCAGCCATCAAGTTCTTCAAGGGACTAGTGTGCCGTTTTGGTGTACCCAACAGGATCATCACCGACAACGGCACGCAGTTTACAAGCCGCACCTTCATGCAATATACCCAGGACCTCGGCAGCAAAGTCTGTTTCGCTTCCGTTGCTCACCCCCGAAGCAATGGTCAAGCTGAGAGGGCAAACGCTGAAGTGCTGCGAGGATTAAGGACAAAGACCTTTGACAGGCTGCACAAGAGCGGGAGGCGCTGGATTGATGAGTTGCCGGCGGTTCTTTGGTCGATCAGAACGACGCCAAATCGAGCCACCGGCCAGATGCCCTTTGCCCTGATATACGGGGCAGAAGCAGTTCTCCCCACTGAACTCATATACGGGTAACCTTGAGTGCTCGCTTATGATGAGCTTGAGCAAGAGCAACTGCGCCAAGACGGCGCCATGCTCCTTGAGGAAGATCGTCTTTGGGTGGCTGTGAGAGCAACACGCTACTAGCAAGCCTTGTGCCGCTACCATAGCCGCAAGGTCCGTGCCCGAAACTTTGAGGAAGGCGACTTTGTACTCCGGCGCGTTCAATCGGCCAGGAATACGAACAAGTTGACGCCGAAGTGGGAAGGCCCTTATCGGGTAATACGAGTCACCAGCCCCGGCGCAGTCCGCCTGGAGACCAAAAATTCCATTCCGGTGAGCAATTCCTGGAACATTAAGCATCTTCGCAAGTTTTACCCATAAGGCGCGGGTTGCCGGCCCCCCCGGCAAGCCACCCTTTTGTACAAGCCTTGCCGGCAAGGCATGTAACCCTTTGTACAAAGCCAGGCGCAGACCCTGAGCATGAATAAATGAAGCGCTGGCGCCCTAAGTTATAGCATGCATGCTGAGTCGAGTCTCGTCCTTGGTTAGAGTTGATAGTGCTTAGCGGGGTCTAACCCCTAGCTTAGAGGTCGAGTCTTTGTCTTTCCTCTTTCTTCTTTGGTTCACAGGAAGCGCAGACATCCTTGCCGAAGCCACTTCGGGAAAGGAAAGAAGAACATGCCAACACCTAGGCCCCGGCGAGCCAGTGTTGTCGGGGGCTACAAGGGCGAAGATTCGCCCACGGCCGACCAGGGTTGGCGGGGGGCTGCAGTTCAGATAAGTTCTTTATCCCTTATCATGAATTCCATTATGGACTGAGGTATGTGAAACCTCGTTCTTTTCCTTAAGCTACCGTGCTCCCATAACTCTAGGCCCTAGGACTCGTCCCTGGGACTAAGTTTGGTCGTAGTCGCGGCAGCGAGAGGATGAAACGAGGATCCTGAGCCCACTTCATCCCTGCCTACGCCAAAGGCGTGAGAAAGGTCGAGCGAAGTAGGGAAACGGCAGGGCTGTTGCCGGGCGAGAAAATGTTTCTCTTAGAGATATCAGGGATTTATTCCCTGTTGTGGGTTTTACCTGCGAACAAATGACCTGGCAAACATTCTTTTTTCATTAGAAAACATTCCGTTCAGATACAGTCCATAGGGAATGAAAAACATGAACAAGGAGATTACAAGTTTTAAACTTAACAGATGCCCGAAGGCTTACAGACTAAAAAGAGATAAGATGCAAGTAATGCCTTTCTTGTCCCTCTCATCAGGAGGTAGGTCAAGGAGGCGAGAAGGGCAAAAGGGGTGCCTAGGCGAGCTACGGGTGGCAGAAGACACAAAGAGGACATCTCGGTGGCCGCCTAAGGGCTGGACGGTGATGACGGCGCCGGAGGTAGAGCTCGAAGACGAGGCGGCAGGACGTCAGTACACTTCGAAGGCGTCGGTGCCCGCGTACTCCGACATGACGACCTAGCTGCCCGCCTTCTTCCTCTTCCTCTTCCGCAGCCTCCCTACGCCAGCCGCCAAGGAGACGGCCCCGAGAAGTTCAAGGAGCTGGCGACGCGGATGATGGGGTCGCGGGTGCCACCAGGAGCAGAGCCCGACACCTAGTCGGACCGTCATCCTACCATCCACCGCCCTCGTCGTCGCTGCCGCTGTCCTCCTCCTCACCCTCGTTCGAGGAGGAGTCTTCGTCATCGGAGGAGCTCTCCACGCAGCACCTCGCACGAGTCCCGAGGTGCCCAAAGACCTTGACGGAGAGATGGCCATCCTCCATCAACTTGAAGTGGAGGGTGAGCCCATCCGTCAGGCTGGGGATGCGAGCGAACGTCTTCCATCCTTGACGAAGATACATCACATGAGGGGCAGGGAAGTCGACGCGGACCCGCGTGCCACTGATCCCGCAACCCCTCATGTGCAGCCACAGCGACTCCGGCGGATCCACCTCCATCTCCCGCGCAAATAGAGTCGGGAGACAAAGACGACGGTGCGGCTCCCCCCGCATCCTAACGAAGAACTCACAAGGGTCATCCCCAATATGACCTTCCATTGGAGGAAGAGCTGCTGGCGGGGGCGAGGCCGGCGGGCCGCCCCGTCCTCCTCTTCCCCGAGGGCCCCGGCCTCGCCCCTCCCTCTTCCCCTCGTGGATGGTTCGACCACTGTAGGTGCAGGAGAAGGAGGGACGCGTTGTCGAGCAGCGACCCTCGCCGCCACCGTTGAAGAGCCGGGATTTCCTCTCTTCATGGCGAATAGAAGAGAGGAGCAGAAGCAGAAGAGAAACAAGATGGAGGAGTGCGGGGCGCCGTTCCTGCCCTCCCGCTCTTTATAAAGGGGAGGGGCTAGGGCTCGACCGCCCCGCTCAGCCAATCAAGACGCAGAAGGCGAGGGAGCCGGGCCCGACCCGCCGCCCCAACCAGCGACGGCTCGGTTTCCCGCCTCCACCGCTCGCCACCTCGAGCGCATGGAAGGCACGTAGCGAACGTGCAGAGCCGAGGGGACGGGTAAGGCGACCTCTCCCCACCCCGTGATCGTGGGGAGTGGACGCCTAGACGACCGCGCCTCAGCCCCATTCAGTAAAGGGGCCATGCCTCCACACCTCCCCCCCGTTTACGGGGAAGGCGCGAAGCCGCCTCCTTCCGCATTTACTGCGACATGACCCAGGCCTGCGGAAACCGCCCCACGCATGCCGCCCACGTCACGCACTCCCCTCCACCCTGCGCCGTGCGCGCGGGTCGTGGGAGGCGCAGCGCGCGGAAAATCTTACCATGGTGAAAACCACCCCGCCTGCCCGCGCACCGTTCTGGGCCTGGCCCAACAACGTGTCACGCTTGTGTGTGGCCTAGGCCCGGGGGCTCCTGTCGATGTACAAAAAGAGGGATACACTTTTTGTACCCCTATGACTGTGCACGTGCAGTCTGAGCAACGGGCACCACCACACCAAGCATGGCAAGGGAGGTGAGCCGGGGTAAGACAAAAGCTCGATGGAGACTGGAACAACGCCAAGAACAAGGCCACGAAGAGCAAAGGGACGAAGCGGCTTTCCCCGGCAAGATCCTTACCGGGGGCCAGTTTCAGCAGCCCTGGCAAGATCCTTGCCAGAGGCGGCTCTGGCAGCCTCGGCAAGACCATTGCCGCGGCGGCTCGCCCCACACCTACGGAGCGGATCACCCTTGAGTCCACCGCCCCCATGGGGCTAGGATTCGGGAGATATCCCCGTGGTGGCATGCAGATCTTTGTGAAGACATCCAAGATCAGATACAAGCTAAGAAAACGATGACCCTTGGCGGGATCCCAGCCAAGGAAGACCACAGGGCCTTCGGCAAGCACCTTGCCGGCGATGACAGCAGGCGCCGCGGCAATACCCTTGCCGGGGCCCCGGCAAGGCCCTTGCCGAGGACACACGCAGGGCCACCATCGGGCCCGCACCAACTGTATTTCCACCGCCCCACGCAGCTGCCGACCCAAACAGCTGGACAGGCTCCTGCGTGGCAACTCGCAGATCTTTGTGGAGACCCGCCGTCGTGCCACCTCAGCTGCCTGCCTGCCTACATGGCACCTCAGGCACCGCTGGCCAGGGCGCGTGTCAACACGAGGAGGAGCGACGACGAACAAGACGGACGTCTCCCCTCGTCCTCGATAAAGCAAGGACACCTAAGCTAAGCACATTAAATGCGCCTTGTCCTGTAATGTGAGGGATAACCTCGCATCACTGTACCCTTTCCACCTCCTGTGTGCCATTGTGGCAACCCCTTTTTCCTATAAAAGGAGGCCCGAGGCGACCAGGAGAATGATTCAGCTTTTTAGAACTCCTCACGACTCTTTGGGAGCTCCACACTAGCTGAAGAACACAAACATATAATCCACCAAAGCAGGAGTAGGGTTTTACGCACCTTTGCGGCCCGAACCTGGGTAAAGGAACCGTGTCCCGACTGTTAGATCCGCTCTTCTCTCAACCCCGCGCCCCGCAACCGTAGTAGGGATTCTTGTGATCCCATAGGTGTCGATCCAAATACACCGACAATTTCCCCCTCCTGGAGGGGTGTTTCCCCGGCAGAACAGCTCCGCCGAAGCCCTAGATTGGTTCCGCCTCGAGACGGCGGCGCTTTGTCCTGAAAGCTTCCTTATGATTTTTTCTAGGGCAGAAGACACCTTATACGAGAAGATGGGCATCAGGGGGCTGCCAGGTGGCCCACGAGGCAGGGGGCGCGCCCCCACCCTCGTGGACGATGGGTGGCCCCCCTCTGGTGCTATCTTCGCCCAATATTTTTAATATATTCCAAAACTGACTTTCGTGGAGTTTCTGGACTTTTGAGTTGTGCATAATAGGTCTGCAATATTTGCTCCTTTTCCAGCCCAGAATTCCAGCTGCCGGCATTCTCCCTCTTCATGTAAACCTTGTAAAATTAGAGACAAAAGGCATAAGTATTGTTACATAATGTGTAATAACAACCCATAATGCAATAAATATCGATATAAAAGCATGATGCAAAATGGACGTATCGGCCATTCGTCCTGGACGCTGTGCTTGAATGCCGCTAAGGCTTCGGCGTCCGGACAGTTGACGATTTGGTTCTTCTTAGTGAGGAACCTATTCCAGAGCTTGTGGGTTGACTCCCCGGGTTGCTGGATTATTTGACTTAGATCGTCAGCATCCGGGGGCCGGACATAGGTCCCTTGAAAATTGGCCCGAAAAGCATGCTCAAGCTCTTCCCAACTTTGAATGGAATTTTCTGGGAGGTTGTTCAGCCAGTGCCGAGATGGTCCTTTCAGCTTGAGGGGTAAGTATTTGATGGCCTAGAGATCATCTCCACGAGCAATGTGGATGTGAAGAATGAAATCTTCTATCACTACAAAAAAAAGACACATCCATGACATTTTGGGCCGGACGAAACTTTTTTCTGTCATACTTATGACACTTCTATGACGATAATTGTGACAAAACCCAGTATCATCATAGATGTTGTGGGGTCCTACTTCTATGAAAAAAATCATGACAGAAAATGAGCTTTTCGTCCTGGGCGGCCCGGAGACGCAGTTGCATGACATTCTTTGGGCCGTCCATGACGGAAAAAACCGTGGTAGAAGCGAGGGCGAGGAAAATATTGGGGTGTTCCCGGTTATGATGGGTGGTCAGGGCCGAGCGATGCACATTTCTCTCATACACGCATGCGTGTGGGTGCGAGGCATTGGGCTCTAACTGAACCCGAGCGAGGCGTTGGGCTCTAACTGAACCTGAGCGATTGCACTGCAGGCTACAAGTTACTGAACCCGAGCGATCGATCGATGGCTGTTAATTGAACCCGATCGAGCGATTCCTTTGCTACTGCTGCTAACTGAAGCTGATCGATGCTGCCTTTGCGTGAACAGTGAGCGTTGCTGG
>LR738710.1:107295543-107329147 GCA_902687465.1 Secale cereale
ATCACATAAAGGGCTTATAAATAACAAGAATGCCACAGTCGGACGTTTGAACGACATCACATAAAGGGCTTATAAATAACAAGAATGCCACAGTCGGACGTATGAGTACATCACATAAAGGGCTTATAAATAACAAGAATGCCACAGTCGGACGTCTGAGCGACATCACATAAAGGGCTTATAAATAACAATTGTATAACGATGAAATACTTCAGGAAATAAATCAATGCAGAGACAATTGGTTAGTTCATCTACCAAATGAACCTGAAAGAAAAAGAAAGGTCACTACTCTCGTTACTATCAAGAATATACCAAAGACGGTCACCGGGTTGACACAAAGATTGACCGTAGGCCATAAACATGGCTACTTGAAGGATTTAACTCTGCACAGCTTGTACTATTAAATCATATCCAACGGATTCTACTAGCCACAGGGACTAGTTCTGTCTACGGCGTTTTAGCAGAAACCCAACTGACCAGTACACAACCATTTCCCATCCTGCTGTCCGGAATCACCCGTGACAACGTTCACGATAAACTTTAAGACGGGGAGGCTACAACCTCGAATAGCCTGGGATCAAATTTATATATGCGCACTCTAAGGGGTGCCCCCCTCTCGGTCCCAACCGGAAACACCCATGCCCCCTGACCGGATGACGGGCTTTAATCCAGGGCCATGGAACCCTCATCCCGGCCCCTCTACTTGGTGTGTACTCGGAAAGTGATTTACAACTGACTAGACCGCAATCACAACAGATGGCATATGATAGTACCAAAAGGAGGTGAGCGGGATCATGACTCGATCCACGCGGATACTAGGTTAACCAACTACTGGCATGCTTCAACAATACCAGCACTCCACCCATCATGTCACCACATGATCGGGGTGGTTCAATCATTGTCATACGGGGCTCACCCAAAGCTTGCTTGCATGAAATATAACCATACACAAATGCTTATATAACCATGCTTATGAAAAGAACTACTCGAGCAAACATGCAACACTTCCATCATATCAAAGGTTCAAACATGCTTGCCTGGTTCGGATTAGTCGGAGTCTAATTCGGTGAGGTTCGCGGCTCCGTCACGTCCTTCGGTATCTACGTATTCAAACAAAACAGATACTAACATAAATACCGAGCGTGCAAAGAAAGTTTCTCCAATTTTTTTCACATAAATATGACAAAAACTAGACATAAAACTAAAGAGGACAGAAAAAGAATCAACTCAAAATCATCTTTAGTTAAAAAGATATTAGAGTTTCTTTCCAGGGACTCATCTGTAATGAAACAGAAAATTTCCAGGGGCTAGAATAGAAAACAGAAAAGCGAACCGATACGCAGTACGCCAACTAAAGACGAAGACGTACTTTGCCCGAAGGCGCTTTCCAGAAAAAACGATTAAGGGAAAAACAAGAGGCTGACGAGGGGGTCCCACTCATCGGGTTTAAACTCTGAAACAGAGTCGCGTCGGTGCCAGGAGCTGTGGTGGTCGCCGGCGCCGATCCACGACGAGTTAGGGGAGGGGAGTGGTATGTATAGCTTCCTGGTGTTATTCCGCGTCGATTGGTGGTGGAGTTGAGCGTCGGCGAGCCCCACGTCGACGGCGACCCTGTCTCCGGCAAACGGTGGCTCGGGTGGTCGTGGGCCTCGTCGGAGAGAGCTCCTGGGGTCAAATTGGAGTGGGGGTTAGGTTTAGGTAGGTGCCAGGGTGCTACGCTCGAGTCTAGGGCCGCGGAGGAGTTCTCACCAGAGAGAACGCTACTGGAGCCCGAGGCGGACAGAGTTGGCCGGAGTTGGGGAAGAAGGGCCCCTCGAGGCTCTTCCAGAGGCTGGGCGCGGTCTAGGGAGATGGTGGAGGTGTGCGGGCTCGAGAACGAGCTCGGGGGCGCTTTAAATAGCCGGCCCGAGGCGGTTGCCGTGAACGGGATAAGTCCGGCGAGCGATTACGGTGATGCAGTGGCTGGACGGCGGGTTTAGGGGCTTGAGCATCGACTAAGAGGTGCACTGGTTCCATTCCCGTGCCTAACTCAGCAGGGGAGGGGTGATTACGGGCTGCCCTCGACGGAACGGCCGTGCGGCATGTCGGCGGCAGAGAACACGCTCTGTGCGCGCCAGGCCATGGCGACGGTGCTGCATGCATGCGCTGGCAGTGGAGAAGGCCATGCGGAGCGCTGGGGTGACTTGGGCGGCGCCAAACGGCGTCGAGCTGCAGGATCCTCCCTGTCGGCTGCCACAGGAGGTTCTGTTGCCGTGGAAGTCGCCGGCGTGGTCGGGCCAGGACTCCACCGACGCCCGGAAGCCGCCTAGCAAGCGTGCGGCATGCTGGACAAGCAGGAGGTGCAGTGAGCATCGATCCAAGGCAGGCATTGGTGAGATTGACGCTGCGACTCTGATGAACTGATGAACTGCACTGTCGACAGTGAATCTTCAGTTAGTAGTTTCTGAAACTGACAGCATAGTGTAAGCCAGGTGTTCGATGAAATGATTCTGGCATGCTGGAAATATTTCTGGGGCTGATATTTGGTGGAGTGGCCTCTTGATGCATCTAGAGGCTACCTGAATTTTCACAGAATTTTTGGAAGAAGATAAATATGAATTTCACCAAATTTTGCAAATCTGGTCCAAACTTGCAGCAAGTAAAATTTGAAAATTTTGAACTGTGGACCAGTGAAACAAGATGGATTTAGGTTGTGGGTACTAAGGACTATCTAGGGAAGTTAGTTTGGAATCAAATAACAAGATGGATATGGTGGTTCCTTTGTAAATCACCAAGGTCCACTATAAATGACAGAAATAGAATTTGGAGAAAAATAAATAGAGAAAAAATTCCAATAAGGTTGAAACACACTGGAATTGATGAGAGACTTGTCTTAAGGTGTAGAGGGGGTCTTGGAGAGCAATATCTCTGTTGGGGTCATGGCAAGATGAAGGTTGGAGAGGAAGATAACCCAAGGTTAAACCTGAGGAGTCTAAATCATGAAGGAAAAGAATCAAACAAATTTCTAAGAAAATAACTTGTGTTGAGCTAACACCAGAAGAATCTTTCAAGACCAAAAACCAAGCTTGAGAAAAACACACAAACTTTGGCCAGAAGAGATTTTAGAAGGGTCTTAAGAGAAGATCAAACAACCCCCTTCCTAAAGACCAAAAGTTTTGGAAGAAAAACAAAACCCAAAAATTTGGAATGTTACAACACCTACCCCCTTAGGAAAAATCTCGTCCCCGAGATTTCAGCTGATCCTCAAATAGGTGTGCGTGTTCTGTCCGAAGGAAATCTTCCCTTTCCCACGTTGCCTCATCCATTGTGTGATTACTCCACTGAACCTTGAGAAATTTAATAGTCTTCTGATGGGTTCTCCTTTCAGACTCCTCCAAAATTTTTACTAGGTGTTCCCGGTTGGTGAGATCTGGTTGCACGTCAATACTTTCATGTGACACATGGTTCTCTGGGTTGCTTACACACTTCCGTAGTTGCGAAACGTGGAACATGTCGTGGACGTTTGACAGTTCCTTGGGAAGGTCCAGCTGGTAAGCTGATGTGCCTCTCCGTGCAATTATTCGAAAGGGTCCGATGAATCGGGGTGCTAGTTTCCATTTGACCTTGAATCGTTGCAGTCCTCTCATAGGTGATACACGTAAGTATACGTCTTCACCGAGCTCAAAACTTATTTCCCGATGCTTTTGATCGTAATAGCTCTTCTATCGGCTTTGGGCTGTTTTGAGTCGATCCCGTATTATTTTTACTCTTTCCTCAGCTTCTTTTAACATATCTAGGCGGAATATACGTCTGTCCCCTGTTTCCGACCAGTTTAATGGAGTACGACATCTTCTACAAGGCTTCGAACAGTGCCATCTGCAGGCTGGCTTGGTAACTATTGTTGTATGCAAACTCGGCATATGGTAAGCTTACCTCCCAAGTGGTCCCATATGTGAGGACACATGCCCTTAGCATGTCTTCAAGTATTTGATTTACTCGTTCCGTTTGTCCTCCAGTCTGGGGGTGATAAGCTGTACTGAACGTTAGTTGCGTTCCGAGGGCTTGTTGCAACTGGTCCCAAAATTTGGAGACGAACTGAGTGCCTCTGTCGGATATTATAGTCTTTGGAACCCCATGTAGGCATACTATTCGGGCGAGGTAAAGCTTGGCAAGCTTTTGGGTGGTGTGGGTTGTCTTGACTGGTATGAAGTGTACTACCTTGGTCAGTCTATCTGTGATGACCCATATGGCATCATTACCGTGCTGTGACCGTGGTAGTCCAACAATAAAATCCATTCCAATATTGTCCCATTTCCACTCTGGTATCCTGTTTGGCTGTAAGAGTCCTGCGGGTTTTTGCTGCCCGGCTTTAATGCGTTGACATGAGTCGCAGCATGCAATATATGTGGCTATATCCCTCTTCATGCCGTGCCACCAAAATCTTTCCTGAATGTCCTTGTACATTTTTGTCCCTCCAGGGTGGATTGAGTATGGAGCGGTGTGGCTTTCTACTAGAATTTGCTGTTTAAGGTCGTTGCTATTTGGTACGCAAAGTCTGTCTCCGAACCATAATATTCCCTCACCGTCTATGGTGAATTCTGAGGCCTTGCTCGGACTTACTTTTCTTTTTATACCTTCGATGTTGGGGTGTCCATGCTGAGACTTCTTTATTTGTTCTATTAGTGTAGGCCGTATTCCCATATTTGACACTTTGCCTTCAGTGACCATCATTAGGTTGAGTTTGGCGAATTCTCGTTGAAAATTGGATCTCAGGTTCTGTAGGCTGCCGTTGTTCGGGCTGGGGTTACGGCTGAGAGCATCCTCTACCACGTTTGCCTTTCCTGGGTGATAGTGGATACCAACGTCATAATCTTTTACCAGTTCCAGCCAACGTCGTTGTCGTAAATTGAGTTCTGGTTGCGTGAAAATATATCTGAGGCTCTTATGGTCCGTATATATTTCACAGTGATTCCCAAGCAAAAAGTGCCTCCACTCCTTGAGTGCATGAATGACTGCTGCCAACTCCAAATCGTGAGTAGGATAATTTTCTTCATGTTTTTCTAGTTGCCGGGAAGCGTAGGCGACTACTTTGCCTTCTTGCATTACTACGCATTCGAGGCCTTTTCGGGATGCGTCGCAATATACTTCAAAACTCTAGTGTATGTCTGGTACAACCAATAATGGGCTGTTGTTAACTTCTTTTTGAGTTCTTGGAAGCTTTTCTCACATGCTTCGGTCCATACGAATTTCTTATCCTTCTTGAGTAACTGTGTCATTGGTTTGGCTATGGTGAAAAAAATCCTTCAATAAACCTTCTGTAATATCCAGCCATACCGAGGAAACTTCGTATGTCTGTTACACTGGCTGGTGACTTCCGGCCAAGTACAGCCTTAACTTTATCCGGGTCCACAGCAACTCCCTCTTGTGTTAATACGTGTCCTAGGAAACCCACTTGCCTCAACCAAAATTCACATTTGCTGAACTTGGCGTAGAGTTGGTGTTTCCTTAATTCTCCCAGTACAATGCGGAGGTGTTCAGCATGTTCTTCCGGTGTCTTTGAATATACCAAGATGTCATCAATAAATACCACCACAAATTTGTCCATGAATTTCATAAATACTTTGTTCATGAGGTGGACGAAATATGCGGGGGCGTTGGTCAGTCCAAACGACATTACTGTAAATTCATAAAGTCCGTATCTGGAGGTGAATGCTGTTTTCGGGATATCTTCTGTTCGCACTTTTAATTGATGGTATCCTGACCTTAAATCAACTTTTGAGAAAACCTTGGCTTGCGCGAGCTGGTCAAATAAATCATTTATCCATGGCATCGGATATTTGTTCTTGATTGTGACCATGTTGAGCGCTCGGTAGTCTATACACAACCTCATAGTCCCATCCTTCTTTTTGGCAAATAAAACTGGCGAACCCCAAGGTGAGGAGCTGGCCCATATAAATCCTTTGTCCAGCAATTCCTTTATTTGTTTCTTTAGTTCAACCAACTCGGATGGTGCCATTCTGTACGGCTTCTTGTATATGGGGGTTGGTTCCAGGCGCTAGCTCAATAATGAATTCTATTTCTCTGTCTAGTGGCATGCCCGGTAGTTCTTCGGGAAATACGTCCGGGAATTCACATACAACTGGAACTTTGCGTAACTCAGAAGTGTCTACCT
Organism: Secale cereale; assembly: GCA_902687465.1. Classification (NCBI taxonomy): domain Eukaryota; kingdom Viridiplantae; phylum Streptophyta; class Magnoliopsida; order Poales; family Poaceae; genus Secale; species Secale cereale. The sequence goes on from LR738710.1 coordinate 107,301,695, forward strand.
TGTTTAATTTTGGTTGCCGCAATACTGGTCTTTCCTGAGCTGCGACTCTTATTGTCTTTCCGTGATGATGAGTAAGAATCACTGTCCGGTTGAAGCAATCGATAAATCCTTTGTTGGTGGTTAGCCAATCCATACCCAGGATAACATTCAGTCCCTTGTTTTCTAATACGATGAGGTTTGCGTGAAACTGTAACCCTTCAAATTCAATTGTCAAACCTTGTCAGTAATTCTGAGTGATCTGCTTACTTCCGGGGGACTTGATGGTCATTGATTTTCCCAAGGGAAGTATTGAAAAACCGTGCTGCAAAGCAAAACTCTTCGAAATGAACGAATGAGAAGCTCCAGAATCAAACAAAACCGTGGCAGGTATTGTTCTGACAGGGAACGTACCGAGTACGATATCCGGGGCATCCTGTGCTTGCTCCTTGGTCACATGGTTCAGGTGGCCTTTCTTGTGGTTGTTATTGGGGTTGAAGTTGTTACGCTTGGGCGCGGAATTGTTTCCATTTCTGTTAGGCTTCGGTGCTGAGTTTCTTGGCTTTGGGCACTGTTTAGCATAGTGTCCCTCTTCTCCACATGCGTAGCAAGTACCACCTGGGTGATACGTGAAATCCTTGTCCCTTGCGTGAAAATTCTTGCTTGGACGAGTGTCATTTGTCATGGGTTTGTTCGCCCCATTTTTCTGGAAACTTATCCTATTCCTGTTGTTGCAAGGGTGGTTGGTCTGATCCCTTTTTCTCTTGCGAATGTCTTCCAGACTGCGATCTTCATTTTCCAATGTAATAGCCTTGTCCACCAGTGTCGTGAAATCTGGAAAAGTGTGTACGACCAACTAGCATTTAAGTGCTGGTTCCAGTCCGTCTAGGAATTTTTCCATCTTCTTATTTTCAGCCATACGCTCTTCGTTGGCATAACGGAATAATTGCGTAAACTGACTATTGTACTCAGGTACTGTCATGCCCCTTTGCTTGAGGTCATCAAATTCTCTTTTCTTGATCTTCATAATGCTCTTAGGGATGTGTGCCCCACGGAAGCCTTCCTTAAAATCTTCCCAGGTGATATTATTTATGCCGGGGTGCATAAGCAGAAAATTTTCCAACCATGACGCGGCTGCTCCAGCAAGATAATGTGGTGCGTAAAGTAATTTTTCACGGTTTGAGCATTGTGCCACAATTAATTTCCTTTCAATATCTCGAAGCCAATCATCGGCCTCAAGAGGTTTGTCTGTGTGTGAAAACGTTTTCGGACGTGTCTTCTGAAATTCAGATAATTTTGAGTGCTGCTGGTATGGCTCACGGTGATTTCCCATGTTAATGACATGGTTCACCATTTCCAGGTGCTGTTGCTGAGTTTGCTCGTAAAGACGACATACTTGAGAAAATGCTGTTTCGCTGCCCTGCTGATTTGACTGCCCCTGTGTGAAATTGTTATATGTCCGCGTGCCATAATTTTCCTCTGGCGGACTTGGCATGGAACGCGTCCAGGGACGAGTCATTTCTTACTCTGGGGTATTATTGCAGAAATCATGAGAAGAACCGGGCAGAAAAATAAACCAAGATTTGCAAAAGCAACAAAACACGAGATCCAAAAAGATTTTTAGAATAAACTGCTTGATTGCGCACGGAGAAGGAACGCTTAGTACAAATCTTACACGCGGGTTCTACTTATGCATACGTCACTCAGGGTGTGTGTACACATTCCTGACATGTTATTTATGCTAGTGCACTTCTCCAAGATCCTACATGATGCGCAAATAGACTACTTCCCATCAACCTATTTTACATATCACACACATAATACAAGCGAGCATAGTGCGTCATGGATAAACGCACTAGTCGGAGATGTTGAAGATTTCCCTCGGCCTGCCAAGGGTAAGGCCCAGTGGTGTTAGAGACTCAACTTCCTCCTCACTAATAGGCTCCAGGCGCGGAGTATGGGTACGAGGTGTTGATGCTGGTGCGGCAGGTGGTGCGGCTCTGACTAGGGTAGGAGCAATGACCTGGTCAAACTCCTCAGTGGTAGGCAGATGGCGAGCGGTGGCTAAGATGGAAGGTGCATAGGATGTGGCGGACGAGACAAATGTCATTGGTGGCGCAGTATGGAGTAGCTCCCTCCTGTTGGCGGAGCCACTCTGTACCAAGTCCATACGAGCAGCCACCAAGTCGTCCACAAGATTATCAAAGGCTGCCTCAAGTGCCTTGAGGTACTCAACCATTGATTCGATGGCTTCATCACGTTCCCCATTTGCGCAAGCAAACACATAGTGGCAAGTGTAGGGCACGTGGCATGGAAGGTAACGGTAGCGACGAGTCTTCATTGAAGGAAGGATGTCCCGGAGACGAGCTATCGCCTCACGGGCAGCCATTTGCATGGCATGCCTCTCCATAGGCATGGCTCTGCCCACAAATCAAAGGCGGCGCGCATCAGAATGCGCTCCCTTGAAGTGCACCACGGCCTGGTGCATTCACACGCTGTCGTTGAGCTTGTGACGTTAGAGTGTAAACTCTGGATGGGTTGATGGCCCAATCGCGACTTTGGTGATGGCGAAGAGGAGCTTGACAAACCCCTCAGGAATGTTGGCGAACACCTGTGCATCACAATCGTTGCTGGCCATCTACAAAAGTAGACAAAAATTCCGAATAGTCAAGTCATAAATTTATGATGACCAACAGAAAATTACTACAGATGTAAAAATGCTGAATAGCAATTATTACGCTAATAACCGATTAGCGAGCGCACCTAGTGGCTTCCTACAGTCACGCTGGCTCTGGTACCAAGGTTGTCAGGACCGGTTTTTCAGTAAAATAATTACCGAAAGACCGACCTTTTTATTAAACCAGCGAGGAAGAATACTTCTTACTGGTAGACAATTCCTTGATACAGATTTCCAGAATACTAAATAATTATACAATGTTGAGCTGAGGTGGCTCAACAATTTTATTACAAGTACGCCAATATAGCACTTAAAGGCGGATATGACACAATGGCAGGGTGGCTTACTACTAACTCGTAATAAAAAGGTGGTGGATATGTCACAGTGAAGTGGGTGACGTGACTCCAATATAATATAGTTCATCGAGTGTCGGAGTGAGACCCGATGAATTTATTTGGTGGTTGACAGAAGCGGTTATATCAGAGTGATCAACTCCAGGATCGCAAGAGACTGACTGGGACTCCACTAGATGTCGGACTCGCTATCGAACTCTTCATCCATGAGATCGCCTTCGTCCACATCTGGCCAAATCAACAAGCCAGGTGAGTACTTTGAATGTACTCGCAAGACAGTTCGGACTTAAGATATAAAAAAATACCAACATGATGCATGTGAGTATTCTAGCAAAGTGCAACCGGATACATATATTCCTGTACCGTATGTAAATAATTGGAAGTCGGGCGGTAATCCTCCCGAAATCCACAAGATAAATAAAAGGAAACCAAACGAGTGTCTGAGTGACGCCTTGTGAGGAAATAGTAAAATGAAAACATGCCACAGTCGGGCGTTTGAGCGACACCACATAAAGGGCTTATAGCGAAAATAAATGACAAGAATGCCTCAGTCGGACGTGTGAGCAACATCACATAAAGGGCTTATAAATAACAAGAATGCCACGGTCGGACGTCTGAGCGACATCACATAAAGGGCTTATAAATAATCAAGAATGCCACAGTCGGACGTCTAAGCGACATCACATAAAGGGCTTATAAATACCAAGAATGCCACAGTTGGACGTCTGAGCGACATCACATAAAGGGCTTATAAATAACAAGAATGCCACAGTCGGACGTCTGAGCGACATCACATAAAGGGCTTATAAATAACAAGAATGCCACAGGCGGACGTCTGAGCGACATCACATAAAGGGCTTATAAATAACAATAGTATAACGATGAAATACTTCAGGAAATAAATCAATGCAGAGAAAATTGGTTAGTTCATCTACCAAATGAACCTGAAAGAAAAAGAAAGGTCACTACTCTCGTTACTATCAAGAATATACCAAAAACGGTCACCGGGTTGACACAAAGATTGACCCTAGGCCATAAACATGGCTACTTGAAGGATTTAACGCTGCGGAGCTTGTACTATTAAATCATAGCCAACGGATTCTACTAGCCACAGGGACTAGTTCCGTCTACGGTGTTTTAGCAGAAACACAACTGACCAGTACACACCCATTTCCCATCCTGCTGTCCGGAATCACCTGCGACAACGTTCACGAGAAACTTTAAGACGGGGAGGCTACAACCTCGAATAGCCTGGGATCAAATTTATATATGCGCGCTCTAAGGGGTGCCCCCCTCTCGGTCCCAACCGGAAACACCCATGCCCCCTGACCGGATGACGGGCTTTAATCCAGGGCCATGGAACCCTCATCCCGGCCCCTCTACTTGGTGTGTACTCGGAAAGTGGTTTACAACTGACTAGACCGCAATCACAACAGATGGCATATGATAGTACCAAAAGGAGGTGAGCGGGATCATGACTCGATCCACGTGGATACTAGGTTAACCAACTACTGGCATGCTTCAACAATACCAGTACTCCACCCATCATGTCACCACATGATCGGGGTGGTTCAATCATTATCATACGGGGCTCACCCGAAGCTTGCTTGCATGAAATATAACCATACACAAATGCTTATATAACCATGCTTATGAAAAGAACTACTCGAGCAAACATGCAACACTTCCATCATATCAAAGGTTCAAACATGCTTGCCTGGTTCAGAGTAGTCGGAGTCTAATTCGGTGAGGTTCGCGGCTCCGTCACGTCCTTCGGTATCTACGTATTCAAACAAAACGGATACTAACATAAATACCGAGCGTGCAAAGAAAGTTGCTCCAAAAAATTTCACATAAATATGACAAAAACTAGACAGAAAACTAAAGAGGATAGAAAAATAATCAACTCAAAATCATCTTTAGTTAAAAAGATATTAGAGTTTCTGTCCAGGGACTCATCTGTAATGAAACAGAAAATTTCCAGGGGCTAGAATAGAAAACAGAAAAGCGAACCGGTACGCAGTACGCCAACTGAAGACGAAGACGTACTTTGCCCGAAGGCGCTTTCCCGAAAAACGATTCGGGGGAAAACAAGAGGCTCACGAGGGGGTCCCACTCGTCGGGTTTAAACTCTGAAACAGAGTCGCGCCGGCGCCAGGAGCTGTGGTGGTCGCCGGCGCCGATCCACGGCGACTTAGGGGAGGGGAGTGGTACGTACAGCTTCCTGGTGTTCTTCCGCGTCAATTGGTGGTGGAGTTGAGCGTCGGTGAGCCCCACGTCGACGGCGACCCTGTCTCCGGCGGACGGTGGCTCGGGTGGTCGTGGGCCTCGTCGGAGAGAGCTCCTGGGGTCAAATTGGAGTGGGGGTTAGGTTTAGGTAGGTGCGAGGGTGCTACGCTCGACTCCAGGGCGGCGGAGGAGTTCTCACCGGAGAGAACGCTGCTGGAGCCCGAGGCGTTCGGAGTTGGCCGGAGTTTGGGAAGAAGGGCCCCTTGAGGCTCTTCTAGAGGCTGGGCGCGGTCTAGGGAGATGGTGGAGGTGTGCGGGCTCGAGAACAAGCTCGGGGGCGCTTTATATAGCCGGCCCGAGGCGGTTGCCTTGAACGGGATAAGTCCGGCGAGCGATTACGGCGATGCAGTGGCTGGACGGCGGGTTTAGGGGCTTGAGCATCGACTAGGAGGTGCACTGGTTCCATTCCCGTGCCTAACTCAGCAGGGGAGGGGTGATTACGGGCTGCCCTCGACGGAACGGCCGTGCGGCACGTCCGCGGTAGAGAACGCGCTCTGTGCGCGCCAGGCCATGGCGACGGTGCTGCAGGCGTGCGCTGGCAGTGGAGAAGGCCACGCGGAGCGCTGGGGTGACTTGGGCGGCGCCAAACGGCGTCGAGCTGCAGGATCCTCCCTGTCGGCCGCCACGGGAGGTTCTGTTGCCGTGGAAGTCGCTGGCGTGGTCGGGCCAGGGCGCCACCGACGCCCGGAAGCCGCCAAGCAAGCGTGCGGCATGCTGGACAAGCAAGAGGTGCAGTGAGCATCGATCCAAGGCAGGCACTGGTGAGATTGACGCTGCGGCTCTGACGAACTAACGAACTGCACTGTCGACAGTGAATCTTCAGTTAGCAGTTTCTGAAACTGACAGCATAGTGTAAGCCAGGTGTTTGATGAAATCATTCTGGCATGCTGGAAATGTTTCTGGGGCTGATATTTGGTGGAGTGGCCTCTTGATGCATCTAGAGGGTACCTGAATTTTCACAGAATTTTTGGAAGAAGATAAATATGAATTTCACCAAATTTTGCAAATCTGGTCCAAAATTGCAGCAAGTAAAATTTGAAAATTTTGAACTGTGGACCAGTGAAACAAGATTGATTTAGGTTGTGGGTACTAAGGACTATCTAGGGAAGTTAGTTTGGAATCAAATAACAAGATGGATATGGTGGTTCCTTTGTAAATCACCAAGGTCCACTATAAATGACAGAAATAGAATTTGGAGCAAAATAAATAGAGAAAAAATTCCAATAAGGTTGAAACACACTGGAATTGATGAGAGACTTGTCTTAAGGTGTAGAGGGGGTCTTGGAGAGCAATATCTCTGTTGCGGTCATGGCAAGATGAAGGTTGGAGAGGAAGATAGCCCAAGGTTAAACCTGAGGAGTCTAAATCATGAAGGAAAAGAATCAAACAAATTTCTAAGAAAATAACTTGTGTTGAGCTAATACCAGAAGAATCTTTCAAGACCAAAAACCAAGCTTGAGAAAAACACACAAACTTTGGCCAGAAGAGATTTTAGAAGGGTCTTAAGAGAAGATCAAACAACCCCCTTCCAAAAGACCAAAAGTTTTGGAAGAAAAACCAAACCCAAAAATTTGGAGTGTTACACTAACATTTTGTCAGTTAAATCTTCAGTCAAATTCAACGGGGGATAAACCACGACCGATGTAGTAGTACTAGTGTAGAGGGTGGCGCTGCACGGGAGTCTCGCCCTGCTCGTGGCGCGACAGTAAAGCCGTCATATCATAAAACCCAACCACTCCCAGTAATAAGTGGCTTGGTAAAATAAACGAACAAGCAACCATCACATCCCTCCGTCTTTTTTGCATTTCATCTCTCCGCATTTACTTTCTCCGGTTCATCTCGCACACTCGATCCCTAACTACTACTCCTAGTATCCCTAGCTACTACTCCTAGGGCCAGTTCTTTTGGCAGCCCATGTTTTACTAGCTCTCTCATCAAACCTGTTGTCTCTTCTCCTTCCACGTGTACAGAATCCGGATGCACACGTATCTCACGTATATTACATGTCTCCATCTTTCTCACAGACCTAACTTCTTCCTCTCTCTTTCTCTCTCTAGCTATCTCACTCTCTCTGTTTCATTAGGTTTGTCTCCTACTCTCTCGTCCACATACATACAATCTTTCCCGCCCTATCTGCTCCATCTTCGCAAGTTCTCTCTGCACGTTTCATTCACACATTGGGATATGTTCAAAATGTTGCTTTTATAATGGCTGATGTAGAGTTATTGTTGGTTTTGTTGAATCCTACAAAGTAATAACTATGAAATGCATTTTGATTGTCCTTTCACTGGTATTATGCGAGTTTGAGCATGTTGTGAAGTACTATAGACCTCGTATACATCTTGGAATTCGACAATGATTGTAACTATTGAATTGTATAGATCATTACATTCAAAGTCAGTAGCCTAATATATTTATTTCACAATTTCAACAAATGATTAATTCAATACATACTAGGAAAACAAATGTGTACACCCTCCGTTTTTATTTATGTCTGCGTATTAGCATTGGTCAAAGTCAAGTTTTGTAAACTCTCAGAAAGTTTATAACAAAAAATATTAACATATACAATAACAAATAAATACCATTAGATTCATTATTGAATGTACTTTCACATCATACATATCTGTTATGGTAAATGTTTATATTTTTCTATAAACTTGGTCAAACTTTAGGAAGTTTGACTTCGGTCAAACCTAATATGCAAAGTTTACTAGTACTACTCGCTAGTTGCTTAGCCGAATCACCCAACACGCCACACGGGGAGTTCAGTGTCACAAAATTTTGAGGTCGGCGGGAAAATCTCCCGCGACCCTGATTCAAGCAGTGGGAAGTTACCATCATAGCCTTCGGAACATGCCGACATATGACGGTTGGTAGGGGGCTGTTTTCATAACTTCAGGTTCACCCTACCCAGCCAACCCCACCCCGGCACGCAGAGTAGTACACCTGAATACTCTCCATTTTCTATCCCCATCACAAAATAGACTTCTCCATGGCACCACAGCCTTCGTGATCCTCCCCTTCTACATCGGCGCACTCGTCCACCGCAGCGTATCTGCCTCATCGACGACCTCGTACGCCGCACTGGAGCCAGTCCACCGTCGTCGTCATACACGGAGCCTCTTCCTCAGCACCATCTTCCACGGTCTCGGATCTGCTTCCCGGAAGCCGACGCCAAGCGCAGAAGCACCACCGTCGTGGAAAATGAACTGACTCCCGTTGCCGACCATGACTCACAGAGGCCGCCGCGACCATCTTTCTCCTCCTCGATTGGTAATGTGTGTATTGAATCACTTAGTTGTACTTGTGCAGTTCCAATTTTGTTCATACCTACCCTTCAAATTTCCTTGGTGCTATTGTTCCCCTAAAAGTAATTGGTTATAGCCTCCATTGTCCAACAGAATATCAGCTTGTAATTGTGCGTCGCTCCTGTATCGCGTTGTGCTTGGGTAGGTATTTCATCTGCAACCAGTAGTGTGGCAAATGATGTATAGTTTTTTAGAAGTAGCAAGATACCCATTCGTTTCACGCATCAAGATGCATTTGTATGAGTAGTTTATCTTGTGGGAGAAAAGGATGAATGAGGGAATGCCTTATTTGCAAATGCGGAGAGGGGTGTGGGTATCGTTTTGCAAAATTTCCACAGTTTCCTTCCTATCCGTCGGATATAAATCGGATGGCCTATATTGCAGGATGGTAGGAACACCATCATCACCAACTCTGTTTTTAGAAGATTAGGGAAAACATAGAGAAAAAAATAGAGAGTAGAGAAGTAGAGATAAATATTAAATATAAAATAAATATAACAGTAGAGAAGAGAGTAGAGATAGCAGAGACGTCGGGAAAGGATCGCGCGCGCGCGGGAAAAAGCGACCAGGCGCGCGCTAGTTTTGGCACGCGGCGTCTGGTGCGCTTTATAAAATCTAACGCCCTCCCACTGCTCTATGCCTTGCCACCGCTCTCTCCCCGCTCTGTGCCTCGCCACCGCTCTCTCCCCGCTCTTTCTCGCCTCGCCGCTGCCGCGCCACCATGCCGTCGCATCGCCGGGAAACTTGGGGATACCGCGGCGTCCATGCGCGCCCCTCCGGTGGCTTCTCTGCCGAGATTCGGTTCCGCGGGATGCGCCTCAGCCTCGGCAATTTTGACACCGCCAACGAGGCCGCCCGTGCATACGACGCGGCGGCATGGCGCCTCCGGTGGCCTCATTGAACATTGAACTTCCCCAACGTGCCGACACGGGAGCGGGCATAGGAGCTCGCGCCTCTGCCACGGCTTATCACCGATGAGGATCGTCGCGACCACCGGAGGCGGGAGCACCGTCTTGGCTTTGCCGAGATGGACGAGGAAGCCATGGCGCTGTGGCGCCAATGCTTCCCGCAGGACATCATCAACGAGCGCGAGTTCTACGAGCAAAGGAGGGCGGAGAGGGATAAGAGGAGGGCAGAGCGTGCCGCCTATCGCGAGGACAAGCGTAGGAGAAAAGCGGACGCTCAATTCAACATGAGGCTAGGAGCAGCGTCGCCCTGGGAATCTGACGACGGTCGGTATCTTCAGGCCTACAGTTAGACGTCGGAGGAGGACATCACCGAGGAGGAGTCGGACGACGAGGAGTTGTTGAACAATCTATTTTTTTATCTATCTATGCTAAGAACTATCCTCTACTCTCTTTCTGTACTTCCTGATCTCAGCATAGTAAACGCTTTTTTAAAGCACCACGCGTTGCAATTCTGTTGGAGATGCTCTAACATGGCAGACGAGTGCTTTAATGTTGCCCACAAGATGCGCGAGTATTAATAGTAGTATATTTTTCTTGCCATGTTGAGATTTTAAAACCACGAGTCTGAACATGCAGAGGAGCAATGAAGACCAAACATGGGATATTGGGGACATCTTCAAGGAGCGTGGCAAGTTAAAGAGGAGCTGCACCGAACCTGTAAAACGAGCTTTGGTAAGTAACACCATTTCAATTACTTTCGTTTAGCCTTGAGTTCTTCGATGTTTATATGTTGTAGTTTCTGTTTCTCTTAAGCCTCGTGTTCTTCGATGTGTCATAAGAAGAGTCTTAATCGTCCTAATGCTTTCGTTTTTAGCTTGATGTAGGAAGTGGGTGTTCTCACCTTGTAGTCTGTTTTTATATTATTTTTCCTTTTGAATTCACTTATCCCATTTCTGTTTATCTGGCTTCTACTAAATGGATCTGGTGTGCTCTAAGTAATTATCTAAAAAAGAAGTAACTTCATGTCAGGATGCAGTTCCTGCGAGGAGGGAAGTATGGTCAACCTCGAGATCATGTTTCCGGAATGAGGCTAGATTACAAACAAGGTGCCAGTTCCCTAATGATGCTGGATTAGACACAAGGTGCAAATTCCCAGATGATGCTGGATTACACACAAGCCAGGTGGAGTCATCAGCTATTCGTGTCCTTGTGGCTCTAGTAAAGGCTGAAAGAAAGCATGTAGCAGCCCTTGAGAATGTAGCTGAGATCCTGAAGAAGTGAAAAGAGCAATCAGATGCTCTCTTCACCCATGCCAAAGAAGAGATGGAAGAAGCCAGAAATAAGCTAGCAGAGGCAAAGCAGGCTAGGCGTCTCCTTCTATGTAAAACTGTTGTCAATACAAAATTTCCTTCATAGTAGTTAGTTTCAAATGTTTATCCAGTCAGCATGCCTGTTGTGATGTCCGTGCATCTACTGATGTGGCACAAAATATATATTTTTTGGTCATGTAATAAGAGCAATTACTTTCCAAACAATAAAAGACGAAGCATTGGACATGGTATAGTTCACGCTCAAGCCCAACATTCCAAGTTCAACTTCCACATCAAACTCATGTTCATAGATATCTCCACATTCATACATAATGTCCACCACCATGATTCACTTCAAAGCCAAAAAAAATTTAGGAGAGTTATGAATAAATAAAAACCTCTAGTTCCTGCTACCAGTGCGAGCACAACAAGTCAAGACCATGCGTAATTAATTATATTTTGGTCATTTTTTGTGTTCTAAAATGCCGGCCGGCTTGCGGAAGGACGTGTTGCCGGCACATGCACAGTTTCAATGAAGGCAGGCGGGGCAATATGAAGCCGGTTTCATGCGGCGAGGAGGCGTGTTCAGCCGAGCCTGCAGTGAGTGGGGCCCTCTTGGCCGGCGCGCTGGTTCGATGCCTGCGCTATGAGAGGTCGCGTCCGTGTCAGAGCAATCACTCGCTCTAGTCCTTTTTTGTTTGCGTATAACAAAATCTCGTTTTCCATTCACATTTTACAAGTAAAATTGGTGGACAAACTTTGACCCAAAATAGGATGGGGACTAGTAAACCAGAACGGAGGTAGTAGTTTTTTCTAATCAAAGAAGGGTTTCCCCCAATCGTTCTAAAAACTACTTAGTACTTATAACGCGCCATTGAAAATCGGAACTCTTAACCCCGCTAAAAAATGATATTTTAAACGTGGCTACTCGATCTATGGCAACTGGCGAGCCACCGCCTCCAAGTCGTTCACCCGTGGTCCCGACCCTCAACTCCTACGGATCAAATTATCACGCGAGCTGACTATTCCTACAAAGGTGCGCTCCACCACGTACCCGGTACCAGCGAATGTAGCAATCGTGCACCTAGGGTTTTAGGTTTATTTGTTAACGTTGCCTTTACGTAACACTCGTGTGTGCGAGACAGCGAGAGACCGACTGCGTGCGTGCACCTCTTCTCTTCGTATATGTACTCCACCGTTTGTCTGGTGTCCAAAACATTATGCTAATAACTACTAGCAATGTGCCAATGCGTTGCCACACTATCTGAGTAGATTAATACATATTTACCGATTTGATAGAAAAAAAGTCTAGTTTTGAATTACGTATATCACAAAAAAATTGTTACGTTTCACTCAAAATATATTCCTTTGGCGGTTTTGATGAGATAAGGGAGGTATGTTGTTGGTTTCGAGATTCGAGAAGTGGTATATGCCTAATTTCTACTCTTACAAGCAAGATGCCCGTGCGTTGCACGGAACATCAAGATCTTGTGGGAGAAAAGGATGAACGAGGGAAGGCCTTATCTGCAAATGTGGAGAGGAGTGTGTAACGCCCCAGATGTAAAACTTCCTTATATGGCAGTATATTCATCATTGACTTAATCAATTCCATTCTGGGCTCTTCCTTCATTTCGTGTTTCTTCGTTTTTGCCTTGTGAATGTGTTGCATGTCACCATGTAATTTTCATTATGTGCATTGCATTGGCATAGTCTCACTTTCATCCGTGAGTAGTTGCATCGTCTCCATCCTCTCCGTTGTCCGTTTCGGGTTCCGACTCTCTCTCACGGGACCCCTCGCACCTCTCAAGCCTTTGTTTTGTGAGTGGGTTAAAAACATCCTCGGAATGGGCCGAGAGTTGTCGAGTGGTCTTGGTATATCACCGGTAGACCGCCTGTCAAGTTTCGCCTCGTTTGGAGGTCGTTTGATACTCCAACGGTTAACCACGTGGGCTGAAAACCCCTTTCTATCTTAGCCCAACACCCCTCCACAACAGCACACAAGCCCATCCTAACCACCTCCATCCTCTCGGTCGTTGGATCATGATCATGTGGGCAAAAACCGCACCTCATTTGGATACTCCTAGGTCCCTCTACCTATAAAACAGCCCCATCCCCTCCATTTTCGGATCAAAACCCTAGTCCCGAGCTCCCCGCGCCGCCGGACGTGTCCGACCCGCGCCGGACACGTCCGCCGCCGCGCCCCTCGTCCAATCTAATTGTGCCACATCGCGCTGCTGCCTCCCTCGCTCTCCACCCCGCCGCCGGCCCGTCGAGGCCCGGGTCGCCCCCCCCCCAGGCCCACGCCGCCGGTCTCCGCACCCCGCCACTGGGCCGCGCCCCGCCGCCGCTGCGGCCCGGCTCCGCCACCGTCGTGCCTCCGCACCCTTCGTCGCCGCCGGCCCCGCCCGGTCTCGCCGCCGCGCCGCCCGGCGAGCTCGCTCCGCCGCGCCTCGTGCATCTCCACCACCGCGCTCCCGCAACTCCGCCGGTCTCCCTCGTCCCGCGGGCCGCCTCCTCGCCGGAGTCGCCGGACCCCGTTTCTCCAACCTCCAAATCCGGGCGGGTGGATCTCATCCACCCGTCCCACGAACCAAACACGCCACCCCAACCGGATCTCCTCTTCCTGCTCCGTCCCATCCCGCATTGACTTTTCGGAGGCTAAAATTCCACGAAGTCCCGGATCTGTGTAATTTCCATGCCCTCTACATCATGTCGTAACTCCGTGCTCGTAGGTCCGTTTCGCGCATATGATATATCGAAATGTTCGTCTCGAAGTGATCTACATGTTAGCATTAGTTTTATGCATGATAGGGTTAATCTAGATGTCATAATCTTTGTTGCAAGACTGGTTGGTGATGTTACTGTTTCGGCACTAGTTGTCTGTTAACAATATGTTGGCATGTTCATGAGGTCGTAACTTTGTGCATGTTGGTCCAAATGGCGTGTATGATATGTCAAAATGTTCGTCTTGTGATGCTCTTCATGATGGATGCATTTGCATGCATTTTAGGTTGCATTATGCCATGTTTAACCCTGTTGCAAAAGTGCATGTGGCTGATAAGTGTCTGAAATTGTTATGAGATGATATTTTGTCTTTCTCGTGTGAATTAATCCATGTGTTATATGAGCTAGGTGTCAACATGGGTTTTGCTCATTGGAATGTGCTCTACATGATAGATTTATTTCTATGCCATGATATGTCTTGAGATGAGTGCATCAAGCTTGTTAACATGCCATCATGATGTTAAATTTCTGCTAAGGTTGAATATGTTAATTTTTATGCCATGTTTCCATGAGGCTACCGTCATTGTTGTGCATGGTTAGAGTTGTCCAGTGGGTGTTCCTTGATTTATATGTTATGATCTATCCATCCATACCCTTGTTTGCATATATGGCCTGCTGTAGCTTGTTGTTCTCATGCTCTCAAGTTGCTATAAAATGTCTCTGTCAGCCTGTTATCAGCAAGTTCAATTTTGCCATGTGAATAGCTAGTGTTCTATGCATCCTATGACCATGTTCTTGCCATGAGTAGCTTCACAAACATGTCTTCTTGCTGTTGGTTATATTCACATGCCATGCTATGCTTTGAGATGAGTTGCACAAGCTTGCAAACATGCCTACTTGTTGTTGTTGCTGCCATGCCTTGTAATTTTCACTAAGTCTGAGATATCTGTCAACTTATTGAATCTTGCCATGCTTGTTTAATTGTGTTCCAGTAAGTTTTTGGGTGTGCTCTGAGTTCATGCTTGTTAAGAATCATGTCTATTTCACATCGATGCCTTTTGTCTTCATGTTTGGGTGTTGTAGCATAATTATACCTTGCTCCAAAGATGCCATGTTGCTGTTAACTTCAGTTTTGCATTGCATCTTGTTTTGCTTGTCATTTGCAAACCGTGCATCCGATTCAAATGATCTTTATATCGTATACGACCGAAATCTTCACCTCTATCTAGTGGCTTGCTTGGTTGCCCAAGATGAAGCCATTTCCATCATCTTCTCCTTTAGGTTCGAGAGCATCCTCATGCATACGCACATCATACTTGCATCCCATGACATGTCTTGCATCATGTTGATTGTGCATTGCACCGTGATTGATCTTGTACCATTGTTGTGCTCTTGTGTTGGGTAGAGCCGGGAGCCGATACCGAGTTCGAGGATCTTGTCGAGACTGAGTTTGAGGAGCAAGGTTACGATCCCTTAGTGGACTTAACATGCAAGATGACCGTTCCCCGATATCACCTCTATCTTTGCCTTGCTAGTCGTCTCGCTCTTTAGATATGCCTCGATGCCTATTCCTGTTTGTCAGCCTCCTATGTTGCCATGAAACTCTCTAACCGCCTTCCTAGCAAACCGTTGTTTGGCTAAGTACGCTTTTGCTCAGCCCCTCTTATAGTGTTGTTAGTTGCAGGTGAAGTTTGAAGATTGCTCCATGTTCGTACTTGTTTAGTGGGATAGCACTATATATATCTTATTTAAATTAATGCACATATATATTGGTAATGGGTGGAAGGCTTGGCTTTCTGCTTGGTGTTTTGTTCCACTCATGCCACCTTAGGACCCGATAAACCGGTGTTATGTTCCTTGATTTTGCGTTCCTAACACGGTTGGGGTTTATGGGCCCCCCTTGATAATTCGCTCTGCTTAAAGCTTTTCCAGCAAGACCCAACTTTGGTACTACATTTGCCTAACAACTAAAACTTGCATAGGGAGTTATAAACCCGAGTTCTTAATCAACAACCCGGGCCAGTGCTCCTCATGAGTGTTGGTCGAAACTGGGCAGACTGCGGGGCCACCTTGGGGAAACCCGAGGGCTGGTATATACCTGTAGGCTGACCTATCCGATCGTGGCCTGAGACGAGATAAATGCGGCTACTATCAGGGTGTCGGCACGCCGGGAGGTCTTGCTGTATTTGTTTTACCTTTGTCGAAATATCTTGAGCACGGGATTCCGAGAATACTCGGGTCTTCCCAATCTGGAGTTGCGACTCCGCAGATCGTGAGCTTGTGATGGGCTAAGTTGGGACACCCCTGCAGGGTTATGAACTTTCGAAACCGTGCCCGCGGTTATGTGGCAGATGGGAATTTGTTAATATCCGGTTGTAGATAACTTGACACCATATCCTTAAGAATACACTACCTGTGTGAGTACCGTGATGGTCTCTTTTCCAAGGGGTTTTCGGAAAGTGAACACAGTGGGGTTATGCATGAACGTGAGTAGTTAGGATCACTTATTGATCATCTTTGGCGACCGTTGGCACATATTCTCATTTCGCTCTGAATTCATAAGCTAGTTGCTTAGTGCTTGCGGCAAACACTTTATTACCTCTCCACACCTAAAGGCTTTGTTAGTTTTGATACCCGGGAATGGGATTGCTGAGTCCTTGTGAGTCACAGATTACAACACACACCAGATGCAGGTACAGCCGAGAACGATGCAGGAGATGGATCAGAACTTCACTGGGAGTTCGATGAAGAGCGTGGTCGTTTCTATGTAACGTATCCCGACGATCGGTAGTGGTTCCTACTAGGGGCGATCAGGACTTGTGGTCATGCTTTCTTTTCTCGTTTGTATTTCGTCTGTAGTCGGACCCTATGTTATTTGGATGAATGTATGCTATTGTATTCATCGTGTGACGTGGCGAGTGTAAGCCAACTATTTTACTCTTTCATCCCTGTTCTTTTACATGAGTTGTGCAAAGATACCACGCTTGCGATCATTCCAGAATGTGCTTATGTCTCTAACTCATGCCTCGACACGTAGGAGATATAGTCGCATCATAGGCATTACAGAGTGAGGGTAAATTGCCATAGTTTCGCTCCTATCTGTCATATATAAATCAGATGGCCTATATTGCAGGATGGCAGGCCCACCATCATCACCAACTCTGTTTTTATCCCTACTCTTATAAAAAGCATAGTCGGTGTGTAATGCCCCGGATGTAATACTTTCCCTTTTGGGCATATAATATATCTCCGGCTTCATCTATTTCCATTACGGGTTCTTGGTCTTTCGGGTTTTCGTCGTTTTGTTGTGTGAGTGTGTGGCATTCATTCATATCATGTAGACATGTGCATCGCATCGCATTTGGTTGTCGGTTGCATCCGGTTCCACGCGTTCCTTCCCGTTGTCCGTTTCGTGTTCCGGAGCTCCCTCACGTGTCCGTGACGTCCCGTAGGCCTATTTTGGTGTTTGGGCGTGTAACGTTGCCGGTGTGCCGCGAGGTTGTTGTGTGTGTTGTTGTTTTGTTGTGTGCAACCTGCCTCTCAAATCTCGTCGCGTTTGGACTCCGTTTGCTATCCCTTCAGTTTCGTGTGGGTCCATAGTGCCTCCACTTTGTGTCCCGGAAACACCCCTACAGCAGCCCACTACCCTCTCCTAGGCCCATCTAAACTACCCCCGCGATCGGATCCGTCGGATCGCGATCGGAGGGCTCCTAACACCCCTAAATCCCCCCTAACCCTAAAAAAATCTGCTATATAATAGACCCTAGTCTATTTTGGCATGTCCCCTAGCTTCTTCTTCCTCCTTCCCCTAAAAATCTGGATCCACCCATTCTTCCCCAGCCACTTGGCAGCTCCTTCCGCAAAAATTGCCTGCGATCCCGCAGCTCCGACCGGATCCCCCCTCCTGCGCCTGGAACAGATCGAGGCAGCCTCCAGATCCCGATCCGGGTCGGGTCAACGGGGTCTTCCTCCTGGGCCGACCCCAGCGACCGCATCGGCCGCCCGCATCGCCGCTTCGACGCCGCTCGCTCCCAGCCGCCTCGACTGCCCCATCGGCCTGGTCGCCAGGACCACATCACCGGATCAGCTGGGCCCTCCCTCGGTCGATCGAGCCTAGCCCCTGGACCACTTCCCCGCCTGGGCGCCCCGCCTCAGTGGGCCATCGACGCCAGGCCCGTCTCCCCACCGCTTCGAGCCGGCCTCCCTCCGCTCCATCCGGCCCCGAGCTGGCCTGGGCCGTCGAGCCGGGGCCCAGCCGCATCGCCCGTCCGCCAGGCGCCCGGCCTCCTCCGTGCGAGCCAGCCGCCGCCTTCCTCCGCTCGGTCGCCAGGAGGGCCGCCGCCTCTGCCTGGGCCGGACCCTCCTCCGCGCGGCCCAGTCCCGCATCTCCCCAAGCCGCTTCTCCTTCGCCGGGCCAGATCCACCTTCTGGGCCCGTTTGGGCTGCAGTTCTGAGATCTGAGAGGTTGTTCCAAATATCCCTAAGTCCCTGATGTATTGATCTGTGATGCAATTTTCAAACTGCTCTAACTTTGTGTGTGTTTGTCCGATTCGCGCAAATAGCATGTCCAGATGTTCGTGGTGAATAGCACTACGTTTTATCTTTTGGTGTCATGCATGTTAAAGATCATCTAGGTGCTTGTTTTGCCGTTGCAAGTGTGCATCATGATAAAACTGCTGCTATGTGATGTTTTTATGTCATCTTTGCATAGTGATATCTTTTAGCTCGTTTGTCCGAATGATGCAAATGACATGTCCACGTGTTCGTCTTGCCATGCTCTACATGTTGCTTGTGTTAGGTTGCATGATAGATTTATTCTTGCCATGTTTATCATCGTTGCAAAGTGCCATGTGGCTGTGGTGTTGTTTCACTTGTTATGAAATGCCATCTTGTTGAGCTCGTTGCTATTGTTGTGTTTATCTCCATGAAGCATGCTTGTGTGTTTCGGAATCACCACCATGTGTACTTTGATGTGGTGCTTACCACTTGCCATGTTTAGTTTCGAGGTGACTTAAACTTGCTCGTTTAGATGCCATGATGAAATTTCTGTTTTAGGACTTAGTGAATTTTCACTAAGTCTGAAATTTGTAACGTTCCGATGCCATGTTTGCTTGATGTTCTAGGACAAAGCATGATAGTTTTGGGGTGGATCTTGATTGTTACTTTTAGTATATATTGTTGGCTCTCCATTCATGTTCTCACATGTTTATTTAAGTGGCTGTAGCATGTTTATCTTTTGCTCCAAAGTTTCAATAAAATTCTGCTGCCAGAATTTTATTGTCAAGTTCAATATGTCCAAGCTCATTGCTATTGAACCGTGACTCCTTTGGGGGTGCACCTTTGGACTTAATTGCTGTAGGATATGTCTAGTTTGTGTTCTAGGTCTTTTCCATGATGTTTGAGTCCTGTAGCTTAATTATTTTGTGCTCCGAAGTTGCTATGTTGCTGTAATTTTCAGCTTTCGCTCATTTCTTGTTTCGGGCATAACTTTTAGCCCGTAGCTCCGATTTCAGTGAGTCTTATATGAAACTTGATTGATTTTCTGTGTAGATTCATAATATCATATTGTTATCATGTTTTGAGGTGTTTTGCTTGAGTGCTATTTTTCCGTGCTCCGTGTGCATCCTTAGTGCATCCATCGTGCATTCATCATTTTCGAGTGCGCATTGCATCTTGTTGGTTTGTGCTTGGTGTAATTATTTTGTTTAGAGCCGGAAGCTGAGACCGAGTATGAGTACGAGCACGAGGTTTCCAACGAGGTTGAGCACGAGGACCCTTCTTACGATCATGACCGAACCCCGATAAGATTACTATCTTTGCCTTTTGCTAGTAGATCCGCTCTATAGTTTTGCCTCGATGCCCATGTTCTTTCTTGTCAGCCTCCTACTTGTAACCATTGCCATGTTTAACCACCCTACCTACGCAACCCGTTGCTTGGCTAAGTACGCTTCGCTCAGCCCTTCTTATAGCATTGCTAGTTGCAGGTGAAGATCGAAGATGCTTGCTTCATGTTGAAGTTTGGTTGGGTTTTATCACACTATATAAATGCTTAAAATGAAATCATCTATATATTGGCAAGGGTGGAAGGCTAAGCCTTTTGCTTGGTGATTTGTTCCACTCATGCCGTTAGGAACCGTATAAACCGGTGTTATGTTCCTTGATTATGCGTTCCTAACACGGTTGGGGTGTATGGGACCCCCTCGATAAACCGCTAAGTGCTAAGTCTTTTCCAGCAAGTCCCAACATTGGTACTATTTGCCTAATAACTAAATAACTTGCATAGTGAGTAATTAACCCGAGTTCTTAATCAACAACCCCGGGCCAGTGCTCCTCACGAGTGTTGGTCCGAAACGGGGAGCCTACGGGGTCACCACGAGGGAACTCGAGGATTGATATAAACCCGTAGCTTCACCCATCCGGTCGTGTCCTGAGACTTAGATACGCGCGGCTACTATCAGGGTGTCGACACGCCGGGAGGATTTGCTGGATTAGCCTTACCTTAGTTCGGTATATCTTGAGCACGGGATTCCGAGAATACTCGGGTCTTCCCACTTTGGAGTTGCGACTCCGCGGATCGTGGGCTTGTAATGGGTCAAGTTGGAACACCCCTGCAGGGTTATGAACTTTCGAAAGCCGTGCCCGCGGTTATGTGGCAGATGGGAGCTTGTTAATATCCGGTTGTAGATAACTTGACACAATGTTGCAATACACTACCAGCGTGTGTTCCGTGACTGTCAATTTCCGAATAGGGATTCGGGAGTTGAACACGGAGGGGTTATGTTTGTTGAGCTTGTAGCTAGGATCACTTCGTGATCAATTCACGACCAAGGCTTTCTCTTCTCGCTCTCACTCACGTAAGCTAGTTGCTAGTTGCTGCTGCAGACACTTATTCTTTCTTCAGCCTTATCCTCTCCCAAGGCTTGAATAGTCCTGTTACCCGGGAACGGGATTGCTGAGTCCTCTATGGCTCACAGTTACTTCACCACACCAGATGCAGGTCCAGCTGTGAGCTATCCAGGTGATGGCACCGAGCTGGATTGGGAGTTCGACGAGGAGCGTAGCCGTTACTATGTTCGTTATCCGGATGATCAGTAGTGGAGACTTCTACTAGGATTCGATCCGCCTGTGGATGTTATTTAAGTTTGGTATCTTGACATTTGGATTTTGCCCTTAGAGGGTTGTGATATTCTTAATGTATGATGTTTGAGACATGTATTGTATTTGTGTGACGTGGCGAGTGTAAGCCAACTATTTATGTTTACAATCCCCTCTTTTACATGAGATGGGCAAAGATTACCAAACTTGAGATCATTCTAGGATGGACTTATGCCTTTAAGTCGTGCCTCGACATGTAGGAGGTATAACTCCATCCTGGGCATTACACGGTGATGATCGTGTGCCTGCCATCCTGCAATATAGGCCGTCCGATCTATATCTGACGGATAAGAAGGAAACTATGGCAATTTCGCAAAAAGATACCCACACCCCTCTCCACAGTTGCAAATAAGGCCTTCCCTTGTTCATCCTTTTCTCCCACAAGATAAACTACTCATACAAATGCATCTTGATGTTCCGTGCAACGCATAGGCATCTTGCTAGTTGTTAAAAAAAGCCCATGTGTGTGTGAGAGAGAGAGAGAGAGGGAGAGAGGAGGAGGACGGAGTGCATGTGTGACAAAGACACAAAGAGTTTGTGTGCGAGAGGTATCAGCTTAAAATGAGGCGATAGTGTGTGTGTGCATGATCGAGAGGGCGTGTCTCAAGAAGGGAAGAAAAATCTACATAGATACAAGGATCGGGAGAGAGACATGTATGCGATAGTGGAAGCATGAGTGTGCGGGTGTATAAACCTATCTAGAGGCTAGTCGATAAATGTTTGTGAGAGAAATACGAGTCGGGGTGCGAAAGCGAGAGTTTTGTGTGTGAGCGACAGACGGTAGTCGGGAAGGGGAGTGGAAGCAGGAGTTGTGTGTGTGTGTGTGTGTGTGAGAGAGAGAGAGAGGGGGAGTTTGTCTGATCGGTAAACAAAAGAATAATGTCAGTATGATATGGAGATGAAAAGGAGACCGCAACAAATGTTGTGTCTACAGGAGAGAGAGAGAGAGAGTAATTTTAGTGGTATGATTCATATCTAGAGACATATAGGGTGTGTGAGAGAATCCCATAGAGAGAAAGACAAAGTGAAAGACGAATGGAGACTGTGTGTGTGGCGGTGAAAAAGAAAGCTTAGGTACCTAGTGATACGAGAGAACGGTAGAGACGTGAGAGATAATGAAAACCGTGTTATGTATAATGATAGGGAGATTGTGACACTTCATAAGGGAGACGTCAAGAGACCATGTTTGCGAGGATAGGAGAAACATGAAGTGAGCGTGCGGGTGAGCTGGAGAAAAGAGAGTGATAGCTAGATGAAGGAGCATGCATGCGAGAGAGATGGGCATGAAAGGAGTGAACATAAAAGGGATTCAAGTATTTGAATTCTAGATGATGATACATGTAATCCATACTCGAACCAAAATTGATCTATCAAACATGCATACTCATATGAATTCACGCGCATCTATGTTATTTAATATGTCGATATTATTGATCCATACATTTTAGTTGAACATAATTTTTTTTTGATTTCGACCTTATGATTTTGAGATCATTGTATATGTAAATCATATTATACAGATATAGGAGCATAATTCTTTGTTGCGATTTTGAAAGTATACATTAAAAAATGATGTATATAGAATTTTATTCCAATCGAAAATGGACCCCGCCCAAAAAAATAGAATACAAACGGGATTCGAATTGAGTTGGCACGGTAAACGTGCACTCTGCAAAATTTGAACGATGCGGGGAAAGTCGTAGTAATCGCCTGAAACCAAAATCTGCGAGATGGAAATTACTAGTGCCTATCCCTGCCACGCAATGCCTACCTGCTCGATTTCTATAGGTTTCGATAGGGGTAGGTTTGTAATTTCACTCAAACGTGACATAACCGCCTCTCACCCAGATTCATACACGGTGGGCGCCAAAACACAGTGTGTCCTCAGCCGAAATCGACTCCCTCCTCGATTCATACACGGTGGGCGCCAAAAACAAACTCTCGTCGCCAAATATTAGGTGTATGCGGGGTTACCGTCCTATCCCCAACCGACTAGTATTGATGTGATGTAGGAAATTTGAAACAGGGGCTAAGTTTGTAAATTTCCTCGCATTTGAGACAAGCGCGCCCTGCAGACATCGTTCCCTCCTTTCCTCTCCACCTCCATTTCCCCATTCGTACTCCGTGGGCGCCAAAACACCCTCTCCACCTGTGACGCCCCCGATTTGTCCGTACACTAATCATGCACGCAAATGTGTACGACCAAGATCAAGGACTCACTGGAAGATATCACAACATAACTCTAGACACAAAATAAAATAATACAAGCTTTATATTACAAGCCAGGGGCCTCGAGGGCTCGAATACATAAGCTCGAAAACACAAGAGTCAGCGGAAGCAATAATATCTGAGTACAGACATAAGTTAAACAAGTTTGCCTTAAGAAGGCTAGCACAAAAGTAACAACGATCGAAAAGGCAAGGCCTCCTGCCTGGGACCTCCTAACTACTCCTCGAAGCCGAACTCCACGTAGAAACATCTTGGGGATCCTCTGGCTCCTGGACTCCACCATCTGGTTGCGTCATCCGAGAAGAAGGGACAAAAGGGGAAAAGGGGGAGAAAAGCAACCGTGAGTACTCATCCAAAGTACTCGCAAGCAAGGATCTACACTACATATGCAATGGTATCTATATAAAGGGCTAAAATATGTGGACTAAACTGCAGAATGCCAGAATAAGAGGGGGGTAGCTAATCCAATCGAAGACTACGCTTCTGGCCACCTCCATTTCGCAGCAGTAGATGAGAGTAGCTGGAAAGTAACCAGTATCCTCGCTTCTCGCAGCCTCCATCTTGCAGCAGTAGAAGGGAGTAGATGGTAAGTTGACCAAGTAACATCGTATAGCATATACCTACCCGGCGATCCTCCCGCACATCACCCTATGAGAGAGCAACCACCGAGTTATATCTGGAACTTGTCTGGGTGTGTTTTATTAAGTATCCAGTTCTAGTTGTCATGAGGTCCGAGTACAACTCCGGGTCGTCCTTTTACCGAGGGACACGGCTATTCGAATAGATTAACTTCCCTGCAGGGGTGCACCGAGTTATATTTGGCCGGACGTACTTTCTAGTGTCATGCCCGGCCTCGGAAGATCAACACGTCGCAGCCCTACCTAAGAACGACACAGAGGTCAGCACGCCGGTCTAAACCCTAAGCACACGGGGGTCTGGGCCCATCGCCCAATGCACACCTGCACGTTGCGAGGGCGGCCGGTAAGCAGACCTAGCCTCTCCTAATACCAGAGTAGGCTTTCCAGTCCAATCCGGCGCGCGTCGCTAAGTCGCTGACGTCAAGAAGGCTTCGGCTGATACCACGACATCGAGTACCCATAACTATTCCCACGTAGCTGGTTAGTGCGTATAGACCAAATGGCCAGACTCAGATCAAATACCAAGATCCCGTTAAACGTGTTATTATGAAATAACCACGGACAACGACCAGGGCCAGGCCCACCTGTCTCCTAGGTGGTCGCAACCCACCCTGTCGCTCCGCCACAAAGTAACCAACAGGGGGCTGTCGGGAACCCAGGCTCACCACTACCTGGGTGGAACCACCTGCCCCTTCAGCCCCCATCTTCGAATCATCATCATGTGTATGTAAAGTATGTAAATAGTATATACCATGATCACCACCCGAGTGATCACGGCCCGATAGTATAGCATGGCAGACGGACAAGGATGTAGGGCCACTGATGGAATACTAGCATCCTATACGAAGCATTAGGATAGCAGGTACGGGTATCAACAGATGTAGCAACAATGACAAGCTATGCAACAGAATAGGATTATTCGATAGCAGTAACATGCTACACTACTCTAATGGAAGAAGTAGAGAGAAGAATAGGCAATATATTGTGATCAAGGGGGGGGGGCTTGCCTGGAAGCTCTGCAGACGAAAGGAATCTTCGGAATCGTAGCCGTAGTCGAACACCGAAGCATCAATGGTCTCAGTCCCGATGTCTATCGGAGAGAAGAGGGGGAAGAACAATAAATATAAAGCAAACAATTGTAACACAAAGCATAACATGGCAAAACGCGGTGCTACGTGTGACCTAACGCGGTACTAAGTGATACTAGCGAGGATGGAAAACATCCGGAAAGGTATTCCCAGTGTTAGTCATTTTCGGGCAGATGAAACGAAGGGGGAATGTTGCTCGTTCGACATGATAGAGATGTGTGGCGGACAAACGGACCGCGTATTTGGATTCGTCTCGTCGTTCTGAGCAACTTTCATATATAAATTATTTTCATCCGAGTTACGGTTTAAAAGATATGATTTTCTAAAGTTTTTATTAATTTCTGGAATTTAATATGAATTAAATTAATTCGAAAAAGTATTTATGACATCAGCATGACATCATGCTGACGTCAGCATGGTTGACTGGTCAACCTAACCAGTGGGTCCCACCTGTCATTGGTTGTAAAGTTAACTAACAGTTTAGTTAGGTAATTATGATTTAGTTAAGCTAATTATGGTAAATTAACTTAATTAATTCTTTAATTAATTAATTAATTAATTAATTAAATTATTATTTTTAATATACTTCCTTTTTTTATTAAATGTTCTGGGGGCGGGCCCCTTTGTCATAGGGCCATAGGGGTCCTTTAGCGGGGCGGGTGCTTAGCGGGTGCTTGGCGTGCGGGCGCAGCCCAGCACCGCGCTGCGGGGCGCCGGCGGCCATTGCGCCGGCAGGCGAGCGGTCAGGGGCTGCGCGGGGCCGACGAGGCAAGCCGCGGAGGGGCGGAGGCGAGCCCAGCGGGGACGGCCCGACGAGCACTGGGTTCGAGCATGTGCGGCAGTGGCCGTAGCCGTGACGGCGGTTGGGGGCGGGAGGGCGCCGGTGGCGGGGCGA
The DNA here is from genome assembly GCA_902687465.1 of Secale cereale. Classification (NCBI taxonomy): domain Eukaryota; kingdom Viridiplantae; phylum Streptophyta; class Magnoliopsida; order Poales; family Poaceae; genus Secale; species Secale cereale. Next base: position 107,327,248 of record LR738710.1, read on the forward strand.
GGCTGTGGCGGCGGAGCTGCGAAGCTAGCGCTGTGGGGAGGAGCAGGGCGGAGCGGTGGGAGCAGGCCTGGGCAGCCAGGGCGAGGGCCCGGCCGTGGCTAGGCCGACCGGCCGGAGCGGCGCCCGACGGCGCGTGGCAGCGCTAGAGGGCGGCGTGAGCGAGGGGGTTGGGAGGCGCGCGAGGGGGGCACCAGTGAGCATGGCCACGGGGCAGCGGGGGCGCGCGGCTGGCAGGGCCGCCGGAGTGGAGGAGGTGGCGATGGCGCGGTCGATCGCGCGCCGTGGAGCAGCAACACACGGGCAGCAGCAACAAGACCGACGCCGTGCGGGGCTGCAGGGCGTGGTCATCGGGGCAAGGCAGGGGAGTCGAGCGGGGTCGCGCGAGCGCGCGCAGACAGGCGCCCGACGCGGCGGTGGGTGAGCGCGTGTGTGTGAGTTGGCGAGGGGAGCCCGAGCACGTGCGTGCGTGCAGGACGGTGCCGGTGCACGGTAATCGGACGAGGAGAGGGAAGCTCACGGGGTGGTGTATGGTTCGTGGCAGTGGGGCGCGGGGAGGAGGCCGGAGACGACGGGGACGGAGAGGAAGCAGTCCGGCGAGGTCCGAGCGGAGGCGTCGGAGGCGCGTCGAGCTCCGGGCGTCGGGCTCGATCCAGATCCAGGGGGAGATATTTCGGGGAGGGAGTGGGGTGTCTTTGGGGAATTTCGGGGCCCGAGGGGGGGTTATAGGCCAGGGGAAGTGAGCCGGCCTGGCAGGCCACTGACTGGGCCGAGGCCCAGTGGGCCTGGGGGGAACCTTTTATTTCATTTTGTTTTTGTTTAGTTTGTTTTTTTTCTTTTATTTATATCATTTCTTTTCTATTTCTTTTTGTTCTTGTTTACTTTAGTTTTAATAATATACCAAAGTGGCACCTAAATTGATGTTGTCAGTTGTACCACTGCCACAATGACTTACTAAGCAAACTAAAATAGTTACATAATTATTTAATATTCGAGAGTATTTGACTAATAGTTTTTGCTACTTTTATTATTATTTTGGTACATCCAGATATACTATAACAGTGTGGTTTCTCCATCATAAATACTTATGATTTATTTGACACATCCCAAACATTTTAGTTTTTATGTTTGGAAACTTTTGGTGTTCGCATTTAATTCGAATTTGAATTCGAACCGGTTTCGAACTAACACGAGATTACCAACAGTAATTGCGGTGACGCGTCGTCATTAGCAGAGGGTTACTGTAGTTTAACTACCCGGGCGTCACACCACCCCAGCCTCCTTCGTCCGCCACCCAATCCACCACTGTCCTCCTCCACCATGCCGGAGCTGATACCCCGACGCCGCTGTCCATTACAAGAGATCGACCTCTCTCATCCACGGCTTCGGACTGGGATCCTTGCATCCCGTCCTCTCACTTCATCCCCGTCGTCGTCCACCTTGCCGGTGCCGCTCCTACGACCGTCTCGTCCACCGCGCCCCGCCGCCACCGTCTACCCTCCTAGATCTGCTTCCATGCCGCCGACAGCCATCGCTACCGCAACACCGTCAAATTCTCAGCAGATGCATACACGACGCCGCACCAGAGGCGGTACTCTTTCGTATCTGCTCAACTTATTTATCGCAGCAAGAAAATAGATCGCCACTACTTTACTCTGATTTCTTGTCCATCACTTACTTGCTAGTTGAGAGCAAACATTGGTTGCGAAGTTACCTTTGTCCGGTTTGCACCTTTAGATCCGCCATGGCACACTCAACACTATACTCCCAATGCTTATGGTTTTCCCCTTTTATATTCCACACTAGTTAAATCACAGTATACTAAATTTCAAAATTGGGTGAGTCAATTCTTCAGAGCTCGCCGGAGTTTGCCGGTGCGAACATAGGGGCTCGCGTGGGGACT
>LR738710.1:107329381-107380318 GCA_902687465.1 Secale cereale
AAAACTCGACGCGGGTGGGGGCGGGGGCGGGGGTGGGGGTGGCGGAGGAACACAGGCGGTGGGGGCTGGTGGTCTGGCCGACGGCCCGTGCGGTGTTCTGTATGGGAAGAATCTAAGACGAGGAAGAAGAAGGGTTAGGAGACATAGGATCTTCATCCAACCGCCTGAAATGGTCGGCTGACCCAAATGACAAAAGTCACGCGACTTGCATGCAGACATACCTTTATATTCAGTACCATCATCGTACCTGCTTAGCACTGCTCCTGACGACATAGTGGCACTCTCAATGAAAGCACCAATGTCGGTATCAAAACCGGCGGATCTCGGGTAGAGGGTCCCGAACTATGTGTTTGAGGATCGATGGTAACAAGAGACTGGGACACGATGTTTACCCAGGTTGAGGCCCTCTCGATCGAGGTAATACCCTACTTCCTACTAGATTGATCTTCATGCATATGATTTCAAGATTTGATCTACCTCGAGATCGTAATGGCTAAAACCCTAAGAGTCTAGCCTAAGATTCGGTTGTTGTCTAGCCTCTACGGACTAAACCCACCAGTTTATATATGCACCGGAGGGCCCTAGGGTTTGTACATAACCATCTTGCAGACCCCGGCCACCTGAGGACCCCTCAATCCAGGACTCCCTCGCCCTTCACGGTCACTCGCAAAAGTAAGATCTAATAAAGATAGTAAAGTAAATATTTTTGGTATTTTTGTTGTATAGATTGGAAAGTAAAGATTGCAAAATAGTAAACGAGATGCGAAGTAAATAAAGGAGATTCAATATAATAGGAAAGAGACTCGGGGGCCATAGGTTTCACTAGTGGCTTCTCTCAAGATAGCATGTATTACGGTGGGTGAACAAATTACTACCGAGCAATTGATAGAAAAGTGCATAGTTATGAAGATATCTAAGGCAATGATCATGAATATAGGCATCACGTCCATGTCAAGTAGACCGAAATGATTCTGCATCTACTACTATTACTCCACATATCTATCGCTATCCAGCATGCATCTAGAGTATTAAGTTCATAAGAACGGAGTAACGCATTAAGCAAGATTACATGATGTAGAGGGATAAACTCAAGCAATATGATATAAACCCCATCTTTTTATCCTCGATGGCAACAATACAATATGTGCCTTGCTGCCCGTGCTGTCACTGGGAAAGGACACCGCAAGATTGAACCCAAAGCTAAGCACTTCTCCCATTGCAAGAAAGATCAATCTAGTAGGCCAAACTAAACTAATATTTCGAAGAGACTTGCAAAGATATAAAATCATGCATATAAGAATTCAGAGAAGAACCAAATAATATTCATAGATAAACTTGTTCATAAATCCACAATTCATCGGATCTCAGCAAACACACCGCAAAAAGTATTACATCGGATAGATCTCCAAGAGAATCGAGGAGAACTTTGTATTGAGAATCAAAGAGAGAGAAGAAGCCATCTAGCTAATAACTATGGACCCGAAGGTATTTGGTAAACTACTCACGCTTCATCAGAGAGGCTATGTTGTTGATCTAGAAGCCCTCCGTGATTGATTCCCCCTCCGGCAGATCGCCGGAAAAGGCCCCAAGATGGGATCTCACGGGTACAGAAGGTTGCGGCGGTGGAAAAGTGGTTTCGTTGCTCTCCTCGATGTTTCTAGGGTATAAGGGTATATATAGGCGAAAGAACTATGTCGGTGGAGCTACGAGGGGCCCACAAGGGTGGTGGCGCGCCTACCCCCCTGGGCATGCCCTCCTGCCTTGTGGCCTCCTTGTTGAGTCCCAGACGTCTACTCCAAGTATTCTGGATTGCTTTTGGTCCAAGAAAGATAATCGCGAAGGTTTCATTCTGTTTGGACTCCGTTTGGTATTACTTTTCTGTGAAACTCCAAAATAGGCAAAAAAAAATTAGAAACTGGCATTAGGCCTTGGGTTAATAGGTTAGTCACAAAAATAATATAAAAGAGCATATTAAAGCCTATTAAACATCCAAAATAGATAATATAATAAAAAAATATAGATACGTTGTAGACGTATCAACCATCACCAACGGTCGAAAAATCAGTGAGGGAGTGTATCCACCATATTTGAGAGAGGACGAAGAATCCCGACTGTTGTCGTGGGAGTCATTTCTCCTTCTTCTCCTTGTGCTAGACCTTTGTTATGAACTAGGGGAAAGAGGGGTAACGACCATCACCGACGGTTGAATATATACACCACGTGAGCTGAGAGTTTTCAAGAAAAGACTCGGCAAACCGATAGTCAACCCGTGATGAATAATAATGATCTAATTTAGTTTTTGTAGTACATATTTTTGAATTATATGAGAGTTTAATCTTTGAATTATATGAACCTAGGAAATGTCGTCATTGGACGACGAAAGTCTCTCGGGGAAGTGCGACTGGTGCAACGACGACCGGGGTCTTTGCGATAGGCCTCACCTGGACGAAGATCAACGCTTCAGCATTAAGCTCATGGAGACCTTCGATGTTGAAATGGTATGCAACGAAGACAAGTTCTATTTCGTATTTAAGCACGGCTTCTACTACTTCAACGTATAATTTTTGTCTTTTACAATTCGACCAGCTTATGCCATGCCATGCAAGATGCTATGTCTTGGAGAGGTTTGATTTCGAAGATCATGAAACTATGGAAACAAAGAAAATTCACCTAAGGACCCATCATGATATGTATTTTGAAGTAAACATGTATAATTCTGAGAGCGTAACCCATTTTGGTTGCAAGAATTGGGAAGCACTTTGCAAGATGTATGGTTTTTATGAGGGTATGCTTGTCACCATGGATCTTGGTGATCCTGACATCACCGAAGACAATTTGGACCTTTGGGTCCTTGTTGATACGCTTCCAATTCTACCGCTATGTGGGTTTCTCAAACATAGTTATTACAAGCGCTACCCATTTATATTGTTTATTTCACAATAGTTGACATCTTATTTCCATTGACACCTTATTTTCATTGTTCAAAGAATGTGCGGAAGATGGTAGACATAACCTATTACACCGATGGCTCAGAATTAACTTATCAGGAGAACAATCATCTGATCGCATTTTGTACTGATATTGAGAATTACAATATCTATTATCATACTCCTCCACATTATGGTCAATACGTGCCACTAGTGCACGTGTTGAACCACGGTAACATCCATGGAGATGCCATGGTTAGATTTTTTACAATTACGACATCCGTGCATCTTTTGCATACTTCTAAAACTGAACTACCTTGCTAACTACGAAGTTATTACTATGTTTTTCAACAGAAAATCCCGAAGGATTGTGTGCCTCATCTGATGTTTCAGAATGGTGGCTTTGATGTTTTGAACATACAGCCAGGTCATCCTACGAATCTCACCTCTCCATGTCGGATTTCTAAAACCAGTGAACACATTGTAATGAAAGAATGGAAAAAATGTATGGACAGTCGTAAGGAGGTTCTTGGAGGCAACATTGTTTGAAAGGCAAGAATTGGAAACAGGATAATCTCCATTCTCCATAATGGAGAGTCAGGGCCTATCTTGTTTTATGCTATTTTACCTAAGAGAAGGTAGTAGGTCCTATGAGAGAGAAGTAGGTCCTAGGTACAATGTTTAGTATGTGGTATAATGTGTTAGAGTTGATGATGAGGAGGAGTTGTGATTATGACTAGTGACTGATAACCCACAAGTGTAGGGGATCGCAATAGTTTTCGAGGGTAGATTATTCAACCCAAATTTATTGATTCGACACAAGGGGAGCCAAAGAATACTCTCAAGTATTAGCAGTTGAGTTTCAATTCAACCACACCTGGAAGACTTAATATCTGCAACAAAGTATTTAGTAGCAAAGTAATATGGAAGTAACGATAACAGTGGCAAAAGTAACAATAGCGGTTTTGTAGCAATTGTAACAGTGGCAGCGGAAAAGTAACTAAGCAAGGATCAATATGTGAAAACCTCATAGGCATTGGATTAGTGATGGATAATTATGTCGGATGCGATTCCTCATGTAATCATTGTAACAGAGGGTGACACAGAACAAGCTCCACTTCATCAATGTAATGTAGGCATGTATTCCAAATATAGTCATACGTGCTTATGGGAAAGAACCTGCATGACATCTTTTTTCCTACCCTCCCGTGGCAGCGGGGTCCTATTGGAAACTAAGGGATATTAAGGCGTCATTTTAACAGAGTACCGGACCAAAGCATTAACACTTAGTGAATACATGAACTCCTTAAACTACGGTCATCACTGGGAGTGGTCCCGATTATTGTCACTTCGGGGTCGCCAGATCATAACACATATTAGGTGACTATTTACTTGCAAGATAGGATCAATAACTCACATATATTCATGAAAACATAATAGGTTCAGATATGAAATCATGGCACCCGGGCCCTAGTGACAAGCATTAAGCATGGCAAAGTCATAGCAACATCAATCTTAGAACATAATGGATACTAGGGATCAAACCCTAACAAAACTAACTCGATTACATGGTAAATCTCATCCAACCCATCACCGTCCAGCAAGCCTACGATGGGATTACTCACACACTGCGGTGAGCATCATGGAATTGGTGATGGAGGAAAGTTGATTATGACGACGGCGACGATCTCCACTCTACGGAGCCCCGAACGGACTCCAGATCAGCCCTCCCGAGAGAGATTAGGGCTTGGCGGTGGCTCCGTATCGTAAAACGCGATGAATCCTTCTGTGTGATTTTTTTCTCCCTGAAAGTGAAAATATGGAGTTGGGGTTGAGGTCGGTGGAGCGTCAGGGGGGCCCATGAGACAGGGGGCGCACCCAAGGGGGTGGGCGCGCCCCCACCCTCATGGACAGGGTATGGCCCCCTGGTCTTGATTTTTCCGCCAGTATTTTGTATATATTCCAAAAATAATCTCCATTGATTTTCAGGTCATTCGGAGAACTTTTATTTCTGCACAAAAATGACACCATGGCAGTTCTGCTGAAAACAGCGTCAGTCCGGGTTAGTTCCATTCAAATCATGCAAGTTAGAGTCCAAAACAAGGGAAAAGTGTTTGGAAAAGTAGATACGTTGGAGATGTATCAACTCCCCCAAGCTTAAACCTTGGCTTATCCTCAAGCAATTCAGTTGACAAACTGAAACTGATAAAGAAAAACTTTGAAAAATCCTGTTTGCTCTTGTTGTTGCAAATATGTAAAGCCAACATTCAAGTTTTTAGCAAAGATTACGAACTAACCACATTCACAATAACTTTCAGGTCTCAAGTTTACTCATATCAATGGCATAATCAACTAGAAAGCAATAATAATAAACCTCGGATGATAACACTTTCTCAAAACAATCATAATATGATATAACAAGATGGTATCTCGCTAGCCCTTTCTGAGACCGTAAAACATAAATGCAGGGCACCTCTGAAGATCATGGACTGACTAGACATTGTAATTCATGGTAAAAGAGATCCAGACACAATCATACTCAATGTAAATTAATAACAATGCATGCAAATGATAGCGGTGCTCTCCAACTAGTTATTTTTAATAAGAGGATGATGACTCGACATAAAAGTAAATAGATATGCCTTTCGCAGAGGGAACCAGGGATTTGTAGAGGTGCCAGAGCTCGAGTTTTGAAATAGAGATGAATATTATTTTGAGCAGTATACTTTCATTGTTAACATAACAACCAAGAGTTCTCGATATCTTCCATGCTACACACATTATAGGCGGTTCCCAAACAGAATGGTAAAGTTTATACTCCCCCAACTACCAACAAGCACACTCCATGGCTGGCCCGAAACAACGGGTACCGTCCATACCAACAACAGCCCTGGGGGAGTATTGTGTAATTATATTGATTTGATTTGAGCATGGGACTGGGCATCCCGGTTACCGTCCATTTTCTCGTGAATGATGAGCTAAGTCCACTCATCATGAGAATAACCCACCTAGCATGGAAGATATAGACAGCCCTAGTTCATACATGAGCTATTCGGGCATACAAAACATAATTTCATTTGAAGTTTTAGAGTTTGGCACATACAAATTTACTTGGAACGGTAGGTAAGTACCGCATATAGGAAGGTATGGTGGACTCATATGGAATAACTTTGGGGTTTATGCAAGTGGATGCACAAGCAGTATTCCCGCGTAGTACAAGTGAAGGCTAGAAAGAGACTAGGAAGCGACCAGCTAGAGAGCGACAATAGTCATGAACCTGCATTGAAATTAATCAACAATGGGTGCAAGCATGAGTAGGATATAAATCACCATGAACATAAATATCGTGGAGGCTATGTTGATTTTGTTTCAACTACATGCGTGAACATGTGCCAAGTCAAACCACTTGAATCGTTCAAAGGAGGATTGTGCCACCCGGCTCAGAGCGACCGGTTTACCCGGCATTGCCAGCCCAGAGACATTGTCTTCTGGCAACACACAACATCTTGGTATAGAAAACAACCACTTTATTGATACTAGCGGATCAAAGTTTTACATTACAACAGGTAGCAAGGCCAAGCGGCACACACGGTGTGGTTGGACAATATGTACATTATTTAGTGAACATAAGAGGCCTCGGTCATAACAACTACGCGGCAGCAGAACGACTTCGTAGCGGAACTCCATAGTACAGGGACACCGATGTGGACACGATCTAGACTTGGACGACACTCCTTGCAAGCTTACAGCAAACATAATCATAATGACAAACAATATCATGATAATTATTCAATTATTAAAATGCAACACCATACGTGAGTATGAATATAACTAACATGCTGTGCTCATGCCTTTGTGAAACAGTCCCTTGGACTGACTTACAAACGGTGATCTTTAGTAACATACCAACTTGTCCATCTCAAAAGGACATATCTCGTGATCTTTCCGGCGATCACAACCCTGACCACACTTGGTCTCAATCATCCCGGTGGCTCTCCCACCATCTTTAACAGTGCAAAGTTCATAACTTAGTGAGCAAAATTTTGAGCGTGTCCGTGACTATGGACTCGGCTATCGATAGATTAATTCCACTCTACAAAGGTAGTGCACTGTACCCACACCACGGAACCCATGGCCTCGCTTTCCCATTCGGGTGGACCAATGGCGTTCTAGCGAAACTCTTCCATTGCTATGACACTCTCCCGGCCACTCCGACTCATTTCCCATTGGAATAGTCCTGGGAGGCCCCGTGCCTACCAAAGGCACAATGACCACCATCGTGGCCAAACATATATTGTCCCAAACGGGGACTCGGTACCATAAACTCAACAACGGGCACACAAGGTTATGTCAGCTTATCGGGCCAGGGTAACTCATGCCCATAACCTTCCCTACTTGGAGGTACCGACCATAGGCATGACAACGAACCGAATAAAGACCTTCCCATAAAGGCAAATGTGGTTGCACTCGGAAAAACTCGATTCAGTGGCACCATGACCCGGTCAACAAATTATTCAAGTTGAGTTATTAGCAGGTTCAAGTTAAAGAAATAACCGGTGTCATAAAATGCCATGCAAATACAACATACCAATATGCATTAACATAAAAAACTGGATCATCTCTACCATACTAAGTGTAAGCATCACAACTTCTAATATTTCTCTGGTTAGGCTTTACTTACAATTAAAATCAGAATATATCTAGTAAAATTTTACCATAGTTCTTATGCGAGAAAAATAACTTCACATAACTATTTATATTCATACCCATATTAGCTCTTCATGACCCAAACTTTCTTCTAGTTACAATAACAACTTAAATCAACTTCCAACTTTCTGTAACTAAATATAACAACTAAATAGAGCAACCAACGGAATACAATTAACAAAAATAATTCATGTGCATGGATTAAATCATTTATTCAAGTTGGAAAATCACAAATATTGAAATGGCACCATGAAAATGTTGATGTGGCTTGCCTTAGTGCAAATGAGGTTCACAAGCCTCCTAGTGATCCTCAAGACAAGCTTCACCTTCTGAAAAGATTTAAAAGTACAAAAAGAAAAGGGACAATTACATTTGAGCCCCTAGTTGTGTCACACCCGTGTGTTTTGCCCCTAAATTCAAAAAACCCTCATTTCTGTCCAAGCTCGTTTGTTCCTCTTATGCTTTTGCCTTTGACCGTTTGACCGTAACTTTGAAAACATCATAACCAATTCATACTAACTCAGAAAAATGCATATAAGATATCAAAATATTCAGAAAAACATCACCTATATGTGCACATCATTTGCATTCATGACAAAAGTTTTGAAAATCCAAGAAAAATCATATGAGCTCAAACTTAGGTATAGACTTTTTAGCACTGTTGTCTTGAATGCAAATGACATGCACTTATGGGTGATGTTATTTCGAACATATTGATATCTTATTTGCATTTTTCCGAGTTAGTATGCATTCGTTATAAAGTTTTCAAAGTTGCGGTCAAACGGTCAAAGGGCAAAAGCATAAGAGGAGCAAACGAGCTTGGACAGAAACGAGGGTTTTTTGAATTTAGGGGCAAAACACACGGGTGTGACACAACTAGGGGCTGAAATGTAATTGTCCCAAAAGAAAATGTCAAGAACCATTCAAAAATTCACCAGAAAATCTACAGAGCACAGAAAAGTCTCATCTTTGGTGTGCTGCAAGATTTCTTTACAAAGAACACAATGCAAAAAGAATCAATTCATTTGGACTTATGGTTAAAAAGTTATTGCAGTTTGAAGTGTTCTGGAATATATATATATATATATATATATATATATATATATATATATATATTTGAAATTAAAATAAACAGATTGGAAAGGGGGTGACGTCGAAGGCATAAAAGACCCAGGGCGCCACCACTCGTACCGCTTTGCGCGAGTACAGAGTGGCTGACTAGCGGGCCCCGCTAGTCAGGTGAGGGGGAGAGGAAGAGAGGAATAGAGGCGGCCGTGGCTTCGCCGGAGCGCACGCCGGCGACGCGAGCTTCTTGGCCAATATGAGAGGGATATATCTACAGAGGGGGTCGAGGCGCACCTGCCCGTACCCGTAGTGTAGCTTGGGGTGGTCGGACGGCGTCGGAAACGACCTCGCAAGCGGAGGCGGAACGGGGTGGTCGCCAGGGTTGAGGACGACGACGAGCAACGACGACTCCAGAGGCTCCAACTAGGTGGAACAGCACCACCAGAGAGTGGCAGAGGCTCTGGAAGAGTTGCCCTGGCCTAAGAGGGGTTGGAGCTGCTGCGACAACCCGAGGTGATCGTCGGCGAGCTCAAGCCCGGAGACGGCGGCCTGCGGCCTGACCGGCCGGGCTACGAGATTCTACGCAGTTGTGGGGTGTGTGGGAGTGGAGCGAGATGCTTGGGAAGTCTGGGAGGGGCCCTATATATAGGCGAGCCGAGAGGGTGGATTGGGGCTCTGTCGGTGACACCTGGAGGCTGCGCCCGGCGACAAACGGCGTCAGTGAGAGGGGGAGAAGGCGACGGGGTTCACGCGGGGGCTGTGGACGGACGGAGACGAGCACAGGATCACTGGGATAACGACGAGCACAGTGCGCACCGCACTGTTCCCTTGGCCGGACCGCGCCCGTGCTCACTGCGGCGAGCTCCGACGTCGGCGAGTGCCAGGAGGGGCTGTAGAAGTCGAGACAAAGATGGTGGCGCGGTTTGGCAAGCTCCGGCAGGCGTGGAAGCAAGCACGAGCAAAACTGAGTGCTCAGCGGCACTCAGAGCGCGTTGACTAGCAGCCTGGCATGGTGCACACACCTGGTCACCACGTGAACTCTGCCTACTGGCCGACTTGTGGCCAAAGATCATGTCTGGCGTGTTGTTCGTGGTAGATTTGAGTGTTACCCTGGTTTAGTATGGATCTAGACGCAGGACAAAGGATTTCACACGGCTGGTAAGTTTGTGGACAGAAACTTTGAGAACTTACTGAGGTAAAATTGTTGGGAGTTGGAGGCTGTGCTTTGCAGGCTAGCCCTAAGTTACTAAAGTAAATATGCACAAGGAGTTTCAGGTAAAATGGAACAAGTAAAATGGTAGTTGTTGTAGAAACTTATCACATCCCTAGTTTAGCACTTGCATTAGGGCTAGCTAGAGTGTGCATCATGTTTACTTATCACAGAAACTTGAAATGGGAATGACAAACCCCAGCACCCCTCTTCTAACAACTAGGGTTTGATAAAATATTTTCCAATGTACCCAAAATGCCCTTCAAAATGTTCATCATTTCTGCCTTGGTCTTAAACCTCTGCCAAAAATGGTGCACAATTTTCTAGGACATCTAAGGGCTTTGGATTAAATCATATGTTATTTGAATTTGGGCATTTAAATGCTATAAAATATTTTAAATGCTCAAATAATCATAAACTATAATGTTCCCTACTGTTCATATTATATACAGTGGGCATGACAAGTTTCATGAGTTATAAAAATGTTCTAGCATTTTTATTAATTAATAAAAGCTGTAAAACAAATGAAACAGAAAAGAAAATAGGAAAAGGAAAAAGGGAGAAAGAACTTACCAGGGGCCCAGCACTGTGCAGGCCGGCCCAGCCCACCAGCCGGTTCTATCACCTTCCTCCTCGCGCCAGAAGGACGCGCGCGTGGCCGCCGCGCGCAGGCACGCGTCCGGCCACCTCCACCCTGCCTGCCTGCATCCCGACGGCCTGGAAGACTCCCCGCGTCGCCACGCAGCTGCCCCAACCGCTCTCTCTTTTCCCCCTCGTCCCCGTCGCCTCCCCTGGCTCTCTCCTCCTCCATCACCGAGCCGCCCGTCGCCGCCGCTCGCCGTTGCCGCACCTAGAGCTACCCCCTCGCCCCGTGAGTGTGTCCAGAAGGAGCGCCGCGTCGTCCTCTTCTTCCTCACTGAGCCACGGATCGCCGGGAGCCCTGCAATGCCTCCACGCCGTCATCCCCTTCCTCGGATCGCCGGAGCACCTCGCCGCCGATTACGAAGCTGCAGCGCGTCCCCGACCTCTCCGTCGAGCTCGTTAGCACCGCAGTGAGCTTCTGCGCCGAACCCCCCCTTCCTTTGCCTCGTTTGCATTGTGTAGCCGCCGCTCCGTTGATCACCGTAACTCACCGTCGCCGTGCTCGCCGCCGGTGACGCTCCAGTGACCATTTGGTCACGGGCACCCATCCATCTTTCTCGCCGCGGCATGTAGATGCGCTAGGTACTACGCACGCATCGCCTAGGCCACTGCAACCGCGTCTCCACACACGCCCGACGCCGGTCGCCGCCGTCGAGCTTGTTGCCGTCGTCCCCGGCCACCCCAGGTCCGGCGACCACCACCGTTCGACGCGCAACGACAAGAGCTTTCCAACGCACCCAACCGCAGCTCGAACCGAGCCCTGTGGACGTTTTCCGAAGCACGCCGCCGTATTCGGCCTCGCCGGCGTCACTTCGCCGGCGAGTTTGACCTGTTTGACCAGGGGGTTGACCACCCCTGGGTCACTGACGTGTGGGCCACCCTTTTAATAATTAGTTAGTTTAATTAAATTTCTGTTAATTTAATTAGATAATTAGTTTAGTTACTGACCCGTGGGCCCAGACCCCACTGACAGCTAATTAGTCTCTCGTTTAACTCTAATTAACTTTGTTAGTTAGCTATGACACTGACGTGCCGGACCCACATGTCATGTTTGACTTGGACTAGCTCCTGTTGACTGACTGACGTCAGCATGATGTCATGCTGACGCAGTAAAGGTTTTTCTGAGATTTTTAGATTTAAAAATAATTCAGGAAATTCCAGAAAAATACCTAAAACTTCTAAAAATCATATAAAATCAACCATAGCTCAGATGGAAATAATTTATATATGAAAAATGATCAGAAAAATCCAATCTTTCCAATGGCATTGGTTTCATGCATGTTTGAGCAAGTTAACCTTGCTGTATACATTAAAACATGATAATGCACTTATTTAAATAATAGTTAAAGTGCCAATTTGAATCTTTGATTCAAATAGGCTCAAACCCTTCTGGTTTTAGTTGCATTAGCCAATACACATGCATCTTGCCATGTTATGAGCATGCATCATATTGTTGCATTTGTTTGTTAATGATTGTATCGCCGGTATTCTCTGTGTTAGGTCCTGCTCCCGAGGATACTGCTGCGTATCCAGTTGAAGAGCAGTACCCGACAACCACTTTGTCAGGCAAGCAATCATTGATCATTCCGATACAAACCCATCTTCTTGCTCCTGCTCTCTTTTATTGCATTAAGGCAACATCGTGTGAACTGCTACTTGCTGCGGTAGTTGAACCCTATTCCCTTGCATGACCTGTCATTGCCACAGTAAATAGTTGAAACCCACTAGCATGTGTAGGAGTTGATTGAGCCATGTGATGTGTGATCCACCATGCTATTTGTTTATGTTGCCTGCTATGCTTAGAGTTGTGTCTGGTCTGGTTCATCTGGGTGATGGATCAGAGTGAAATGATCATACCGATAAAGAGAAGGAAGTGTGGAATACGCTTGGTAAAGGTATCGATGAAAGGCCATGTAGGAGTACATGGTGGGTTGTTTCATTGGAATCGTCCATAGGACCTGAGAACTGTGTGTGTGATTCAAGTTACAGTTACTACCACACATTGGGCCCTGAAATATGACCCCGCTCGACTTATTGACTGCCATGTTCTCTGTCCAGGAGTTGCAACTAGTTTCTGGTGTTTATAGTTTACTGGAGGTCGTGCACAGCGCTGACCCTCGGGGTGGGCTGTGATGCGACAGGTATGTGGCACGGTGTACCGGTTGCCCGTTTGGTGACTCGGGAACCCTGTACACATCATTTGGGGCCGTGAGCGACACCCCGGCCGGATCTCCCCATGGATGGAACCCAAATAGGCGATAAACCTGGACGAGAGACTTGAGTGGTTGGTTAGGTCGTGGTCTACACCCACGTCGGCTTTCGCTTGAAGTCTGCCGAGCACATGTCGTGTGCAGATGCTAAGTGGTGAAAACATGTGTGAAGAAGTACACCCCTGCAGGATTATCAATCTATTCGAATAGCCGTTGTTCACGGTACGGACTACTTGGTTACTCTTACAGTTCATAGACAAGTTGATGGATACTACTAAAAGCCTCAAGATAAGTCTGAGTGCCGTGGATGGCCCTTCCGTAGGATGACGGAAGAGGATCCTTGGTAGTGTATTGATGTGGTGAGTAGAGGACTCGTGTTCGTAATAACATCTTGCAATCTGTTGAGAGTTGTAGTATAGGTTAGCCAAGAGTCAAAGCTCGCTTTCTGCTATGAACTCCACTACCCCCTTTGATAATGTTGCATGTATGATAGGTTCTGTGGTAAGACTTGCTGAGTACCTTTGTACTCATGTTTGCTTAATAACTGTTGCAGAGGAGAACCCTGCCCCTGCTGATGGGTTCTACATAGACGTTGACGTCGACGAGTAGCTTGACACCCAGACGGAGATCTGGAGCTTGTGAAGGGCCTTGTAGATAGTCAGGCTACACCAAGCCTGTTTTATTTTCTAAGTTGTCTGTACTCAGACATGTAGCTTCCGCTTGTGCTTGTATGACTATATGACTTGAGTGTTGGGTCATGTGACCCCTACCTGTATGGATATGTTATGTATGGCTCTTGGAGCCTCTTAAATAAAGTACTTTGAGTCATAGAGTTCTGTTGTGATGCAATGTTGTATTTCCACATATTGAGCATATTGTGTGCATGGTTGAAATGCTTGGTATGTGTGGGATCCGACACCTAGTTATTTTCCTTTGGTAGCCTACCTTACAGGGAAATGCCTCCTAGTGTTTCCAATGAGCCTTGGTAGCTTGCTACTGCTCGGAACACGTAGGCTGGTCGGCATGTGTCCTTCTTCGTTCCTGTGTCTATCCCTTAGGGGAAATGTCATGCGTTGTTCCTTTAAGTCCATGTAGCTTGCTACGACATGGGTTCATACGTTGATGACCGACACGTTCGTTGCTGGGTCATGGATGCCTGTCTCTGTAATCTAGTGCCACTTTTGGTTTATAACTAGCCATGTCGGCCCGGGTTCTTTGTCATATGGATGCTAGCGACACTGTCATATACGTGTGCCAAAATGCGCAAACGGTCCCGGGCCAGGTAAGGTGGCACCCGTGGGGTTACCGTGCGTGAGGCCGCAAAGTGATATGACGTGTTACAGCTAGATCGGTGTGACTTAGGATCGGAGTCCTGACAGCGTTGGCATCAGAGCTGGATTGCGTGTAGGTTTCTCAAGCCAAACTGGTCGATGTTGAGTCTAGAAAAATTCTTAGTTATATGTAGGGGAATTGATTGTGGAAGGGAACGTAAGGCTCTTTTTACTCCTTTACCCTATGCCCTTCTGATCTGAGTCAGTCTATTCTATCTACGGGGATTTAGGACTAGGCCTCTTATCCTTACTAGGTTCACGTGTTACTAATCCGTAGACCCTTAGGATTGTTGGTTTCAAGCCTCAGTTCAGTTTCTATCCTTTTAGTAAGATGATTGTTGGACCGGAACCTTGATATGGATTGTTGAGTGGCTATGCTATCATTTGTATGATGTCTCAAATCTTTGTTTGAGCATTTACAGTTGTTATGCTGCCCGATTTCTTCCAGAAACACTAATGCCTTTGCATTACTTCATGTTTCAGATGTCTGGCCGCATCCCTCACCAAGTGGTTCGTCTGACTCGGTGCATTAATGTGCCCGGTCACACGGCCATGCTAGTCCGTGTGCTGACTGAGACCGGTCATCGCTGGTATCCTGAGTACACCGTGGAGGAACAGTACCGGGATTTTAATCAGAGTCAGTATTTCTGCACAATCCGGATATACCCCTCATATCCCGGAGCTAACGACCCCATCCATTGGTCTTATGGACTCGGGGTTACCATCGAGATGGCAGTGCAGGATGCCGCCTATTCGATGATGACCATTCTCCGTGCTAGGCATGCCCTGTTGCTGAACACTGAGTTCTGTTACATGCCAGCCTCACTTCTCGGAGAGGAAGGCTACTACACTGGTTTGTATACTGATGCTGCTCATGAAGAGCCACTGCTTCAGACTACTGCTCAGATGCTGGAGGATAGGGACCATGAGGTCCGTGCCCTCCGAATGGAGCTGTATAACACTCGAGCCGCCCACTGGACTACCTTGACACGGCTTGCACCTGCTGTGCACGCCGGATATCTGGACATGCGGGATTTGTACCCCGTGCGGACTCGTCTGCCTGATCGCATGGATTGGCGTGACGTTGGGGGTATTACGCCTCCACGTGGGCGTCGGTTATCACCAGCACCGGGACCGAGGCCACATCCATGTCCCTATGGTCCACAGCCTTCGAGCGATCGCGAGTTTCAAGATCCGTCAGTTCCACTTCCAGGCTACGGTGGTAATCTTTACGAGGATTACTACGGGAATGTCTGAGCTAGGCCGTGGTTGTAGTAGTATTGTAGTAGTTGTATCTCCACAGTCCTGCGCGTCTTGTGGAATATGACTTAGTGTGTACTGAGTTCCGGAGGTGTAGCTAAATAATGTATAGGAGCTTGGAATGCCTCTGATGGGATGTATCGTCTTTCACCGCAGTTGTACTTTAGCCTTGGCTTGTACTAAACTTTGTATGGTGTGTATGACCACTGGTGTATATATAGCAGTTCCTATATTACCATGTCATACGGATGAACATCTTTGTATTCCGTGTCATCCATTACATTCTGCACTCCTATGTCAAATTTTTGCCATCCTTGTCTAAACCGTTGTTTTGTTTTCTTAGGATGGTCAACACTCGCAACACTCCTGCTGCTCAGGAGCAGGGTGAGGCTAGTGGGGCTAGAGATGGGAATCTGCCCCAGCCACCCTCCTTGCCGGAAGTTATGCTCGAGGCAGAACGGAACAAGAGAGAGACCAACCGTCTGCTGGAACGCATAGAGCAGAACACTGGGTTCCGTCAAAGGAATGACGTGGTGTCAATCAATGACTTTATCAAGATGTGCCCACCGAAGTTCCATCACTCCACTGAACCTCTGGATGCGGATGACTGGCTACGTAGTATCACCCACAAGCTACACTCTGCCCGTGTGGCTGAAGCTGACAAGGTTATCTACGCCGCCTACCATCTTGAGGGCCCTGCCAGTCTTTGGTGGGAAAACTTTGAAGTTATGCGTCCTGCTGGCCAAATCACTACTTGGGTTGAGTTCAGTGAGGCATTCCGTGAACATCACATTCCGGAAGGTCTCATGGATCGCAAGCGGGAGGAATTCTGCAATTTCACCCAGGGCCGGTTAACTGTGGATGGCTATAGTCGCGAGTTTGGCAACTTGGCACGCTATGCACCTGAGGAAGTATCCATCGATGCCAAGAAGCAGGCGAGGTTCCGCAAGGGACTCAGCCCTGAACTCCGCCGAGATCTACGTATGCACGAGTGCACTTCCTTCCAGAAGTTGGTAAACAAGGCTAGCAATGCTGAAACAGGCCAGACCGACTTCGAGGCCACACGCAAGCATACTCGAGACCTTGGTTCCTCATCCGGCTCTGGCTCTCACAAGCGCCGTGTATGGGTTCCTAACACTGCTCTGCCACCCAAGTACACACCGAGGCCATCCTATGAAGCGCCTCCCCCAACTCAACAGTTTGCACCTGCTAAGACCTACGGAGGACCACCTTCCAACTTTGCTCCACGCACTACCACTGTGACATGCTTCAAGTGTGGAGAACCGGGGCACTACATGCGTGAGTGTCCCCAGAACAACCAGGAAAACCCGTTGGCCGTGGTAAGCCAACCGGCAAGGTGAATTATGTCAAGCCAACCCCCACTGCACGTGGTCATGTCAACTATGTGTCTGTCGAGGAAGCTTATGAGGATCCTAACGTCGTCCTTGGTACGCTTCTCCTAAACTGCCATCCGACATCTGTTCTTTTCGATACTGGAGCATCCCATTCGTTCATATCAGAGAGCTATGCTCGAATGCACAACATGACTTTTTGTGACATGCCTACTTCCATGGTTATTCAAACTCCTGGTTCAAAGTGGCAAACCTCTAGGGTAAGCCATGGAAATGAAATCCTTGTCGATAGACTTGTTTTCCTAGCATCTCTAATCGCTCTCAAGTCCTCGGACATAAACATCATTTTGGGTATGGATTGGATGACAACTCATTACGCCAAAATTGATTGCTATACTAGGACCGTTCAACTTACACACCCATCCGGCAAGATAGTCAATGTCTTGGCCCGAATGGCTGAACGTCAGCTGTACTCTCTTAATGCCAGCCCTCTACCAGAACTCGAAGATATCCCGGTAGTCCGTGACTTCCCGGATGTTTTTCCAAAAGAACTGCCAGGAATTCCGCCTGACAGAGATGTCGAGTTCGTGATAGATCTTATCCCAGGAACTGTCCCAATCTCTAGGAGACCTTATAAGATGGCACCACTAGAATTAGCTGAGCTAAAGAAACAACTCGATGAGTCCTTGCAGAAAGGTTTCATCCGTCCTAGTTCTTCCCCTTGGGCTTGCCCCGTCCTCTTCGTCAAGAAGAAGGATGGAACGGAGCGGATGGTTGTAGATTACCGACCTGTCAATATGGTCACCATAAAGAACAAGTATCCGCTTCCCAGGATCAACGATCTGTATGATCAGCTCGCTGGATCCTCAGTCTTCTCTAAGATGGATTTGAGGTTGGGTTACCATCAAATCAAAATCAAGAACGGGGACATTCCTAAAACGGCTTTTGTTACTCGTTATGGCCAATATGAGTACACCGTCATGTCCTTTGGGTTAACCAATGCCCCAGCTACCTTTTCTCGGTTAATGAATTCTATATTCATGGAGTACTTGGATAAATTCGTCGTGGTATACTTTGATGATATACTCATCTATTCCAAGAACAAGAAAGATCATGCCGAGCATTTAAGGCTGGTATTGACGAAACTTCGAGAGCACCGCCTTTATGCCAAATTCTCTAAATGTGAATTTTGGTTGCCAAAAGTAACCTATCTAGGTCATGTGATCTCTGGCAAGGGTATTGCTGTCAATCCCGAGCGAGTTCAAGCCGTCCTTGATTGGACTCCTCCTGAATCGGTCAAGCAAGTTAGGAGTTTTCTTGGCTTAGCGAGCTATTGCCGACGCTTCGTCGAGAATTTATCCAAGGTTGCTAAACCTCTAACTGAACTCCTCAAGAAAGATAAAAAGTTTGAGTGGACCCCACAGTGCGAGCCCAGTTTTCAGGAACTGAAAAGACGCCTGACATCTGCACCTGTACTGGTACCACCAGATTTTTCCAAGGATTTTATAATCTATTGCGACACCTCGCGACAAGGACTAGGTTGCATACTCATGCAAGATCGTCAAGTGATTGCATATGCATCCCGACAGTTGCGACCACATGAGGATAACTATCCTACTCATGATCTAGAGCTTGCAGCTGTAGTCCATGCACTCAAAACATGGCGACATTACCTCCTTGGTAATCGCTGTGAAATCTTCACTGATCAACAAAGTTTGAAGTATATCTTCACCCAACCAGATCTGAATCTCAGGCAAAGACGTTGGGTTGAGTTGCTCATAGATTACGACTTAGGAATCACTTATACCCCTGGAAAAGCCAATGTCATGGCTGATGCGCTAAGTCGTAAGACTTATTGTAACAACTTAATGTTACAACAAGGGCAACCACTTCTCCACGAGGAATTTCATAAGCTTAACCTTCACATTGTTCCTCGAGGATTCCTTTCCACCTTGGTGGCGAAACCTACCCTTATGGATCAAGTTATAGCTGCCCAGAAGCGTGATAAAGGTATATCCCGACTCCAAGAGAGCATTGCTAGCGGACTCGCTAGAAGCTTCTCTATGGATGATCGAGGTGTTGTTTTCTTTGAGAACCATGTAGTGGTTCCCAAGAACCACCATCTACGGCAGTTAATCCTTAAGGAGGCTCATGAATCTCCTCTCACAATTCATCCCGGTAGTACCAAAATGTATCAGGGCCTACGTCAGAGATTCTGGTGGACTATGATGAAGAGAGAAGTCGCTCAATTCATTGCTAACTGCGATGTTTGTCGTCGAGTTAAAGCAGAGCATCAACGGCCTGCTGGCACCCTTCAACCTTTATCTATTCCTGAATGGAAATGGGACAAGGTCGGTATGGACTTTATTACCGGGTTTCCCAGGACCAAGAAAGGGAATAATGCTATCTTCGTCGTTATCGACCGCCTCTCTAAAGTAGCTCATTTCCTGCCTGTTCGAGAGAGTATTACCGCTAGCCAGCTAGCAGACTTGTATGTCTCCCGGATAGTATCACTTCATGGTGTGCCGTTGGAGATTAACTCAGACCGTGGAAGTCTTTTCACCTCACGACTTTGGGAAAGTTTCCAGAATGCTATGGGAACTCATCTCTCCTTCAGTACCGCCTTCCATCCGCAGTCAAGTGGTCAAGTGGAATGAGTCAATCAAATTCTGGAAGACATGCTTCGAGCCTCTGTCATCTCTTTCGGTAGGGAATGGGAAAAGTGCCTTCCATTTGCCGAATTCGCTTATAACAATAGTTATCAAGCCAACTTGGGCAAAGCTCCCTTCGAAGTTCTATATGGACGAAGGTGTCGAACACCTCTTAACTGGTCAGAAACCGAGGAAAGACAATTCTTTGGTTTGGATATGATCCAGGAAGCAGAAGAGCAAGTTCGCATCATTCGTGAGAGATTGTAAACAGCCCAGTCTCGCCAGAAGAGCCAATATGATAGTCATCATAAGGCTGTGACTTTTGAAGTCGGCGATAAGGCTTACCTTCGGGTTACTCCTCTTAAGGGAACCCATCGCTTCGGTATCAAAGGAAAATTGGCCCCTCGTTATATCGGTCCTTTTCGCATTCTTGCCAAACGAGGAGAAGTTGCCTACCAACTGGAACTACCTCCGCACCTATCCAGAGTTCATGACGTGTTCCACGTTTCTCAACTCAGGCGTTGCTTCTCGGATCCTATCCGCGGAGTGGACCACGAAACGCTTGATCTCCAGGACAATCTCACATATCGAGAATAACCCGTTCGTATTCTTGATCAAACCGAGCGCACCACTCGACGCCACAATATCAAGTTTCTCAAGGTTCAATGGTCACATCATTCCGAGAGTGAAGCTACTTGGGTAAGGGAGGATCGTCTTCGACTTGAGTACCCCACCCTCTTTCCGGAGGAACCCGAATCTCGGGACGCGATTCTTTTAAGTGGGGGTGAGTTGTCACATCCCTAGTTTAGCACTTGCATTAGGGCTAGCTAGAGTGTGCATCATGTTTACTTATCACAGAAACTTGAAATGGGAATGACAGAAACCCCAGCACCCCTCTTCTAACAACTAGGGTTTGATAAAATATTTTCCAATGTACCCAAAATGCCCTTCAAAATGTTCATCATTTCTGCCTTGGTCTTAAACCTCTGCCAAAAATGGTGCACAATTTTCTAGGACATCTAAGGGCTTTGGATTAAATCATATGTTATTTGAATTTGGGCATTTAAATGCTATAAAATATTTTAAATGCTCAAATAATCATAAACTATAATGTTCCCTACTGTTCATATTATATACAGTGGGCATGACAAGTTTCATGAGTTATAAAAATGTTCTAGCATTTTTATTAATTAAACAAAGTTGCAAAACAAATGAAACAGAAAAGAAAATAGGAAAAGGAAAAAGGGAGAAAGAACTTACCAAGGGCCCAGCACTGTGCAGGCCGGCCCAGCCCACCAGCCGGTTCTGTCGCCTTCCTCCTCGCGCCAGAAGGACGCGCGCGTGGCCGCCGCGCGCCGACACGCGTCCGGCCACCTCCACCCTGCCTGCCTGCATCCCGACGGCCTGGAAGACTCCCCGCGTCGCCACGCAGCTGCCCCGACCGCTCTCTCTTTTCCCCCTCGTCCCCGTCGCCTCCCCTGGCTCTCTCCTCCTCCATCACCGAGCCGCCCGTCGCCGCCGCTCACCGTTGCCGCACCTAGAGCTACCCCCTCGCCCCATGAGTGTGTCCAGAAGGAGCGTCGTGTCGTCCTCTTCTTCCTCGCTGAGCCACGGATCGCCGGGAGCCCTGCAACGCCTCCACGCCGTCGTCCCCTTCCTCGGATCGCCGGAGCACCTCGCCGCCGATTACGAAGCTGCAGCGCGTCCCCGACCTCTCTGTCAAGCTCGTTAGCACCGCAGTGAGCTTCTGCGCCGAACCCCCCCCTTCCTTTGCCTCGTTTGCGTTGTGTAGCCGCCGCTCCGTTGATCACCGTAACTCACCACCGCCGTGCTCGCCGCCGGTGACGCTCCGGTGACCATTTGGTCACGGGCACCCGTCCATCTTGCTCGCCGCGGCATGTAGATGCGCTAGGTACTACGCACGCATCGCCTAGGCCACTGCAGCCGCGTCTCCACACACGCCCGACGCCGGTCGCCGCCGTTGAGCTTGTTGCCGTCGTCCCCGGCCACCCCAGGTCCGGCGACCACCACCGTTCGACGCGCAACGACAAGAGCTTTCCAACGCACCCAACCGCAACTCAAACCGAGCCTTGTGGACGTTTTCCGAAGCACACCGCCGTATTCGGCCACGCCGGCGTCACTTCGCCGGCGAGTTTGACCTGCTTGACCGGGGGGTTGACCACCCCTGGGTCACTGACGTGTGGGCCACCCTTTTACTAATTAGTTAGTTTAATTAAGTTTCTGTTAATTTAATTAGATAATTAGTTTAGTCACTGACCCGTGGGCCCAGACCCCACTGACAGCTAATTAGTCTCTGGTTTAACTCTAATTAACTTTGTTAGTTAGCTGTGACACTGACGTGCCGGACCCACATGTCATGTTTGACTTGGACTAGCTCATGTTGACTGACTGACGTCAGCATGATGTCATGCTGACACAGTAAAGGTTTTTCTGGGATTTTTAGATTTAAAAATAATTCAGGAAATTCCAGAAAAATACCTAAAACTTCTAAAAATCATATAAAATCAACCATAGCTCAGATGGAAATAATTTATATATGAAAAATGATCAGAAAAATCCAATCTTTCCAATGGCACTAGTTTCATGCATGTTTGAGCAAGTTAACCTTGCTGTATACATTAAAACATGATAATGCACTTATTTAAATAATAGTTAAAGTGCCAATTTGAATCTTTGATTCAAATAGGCTCAAACCCTTCTGGTTTTAGTTGCATTAGCCAATACACATGCATCTTGCCATGTTATGAGCATGCATCGTATTGTTGCATTTGTTTGTTAATGATTGTATCGCCGGTATTCTCTGTGTTAGGTCCTGCTCCCGAGGATACTGCTGCGTATCCAGTTGAAGAGCAGTACCCGACAACCACTTTGTCAGGCAAGCAATCATTGATCATTCCGATACAAACCCATCTTCTCGCTCCTGCTCTCTTTTATTGCATTAAGGCAACAGCGTGTGAACTGCTACTTGCTGCGGTAGTTGAACCCTATTCCCTTGCATGACCTGTCATTGCCACAGTAAATAGTTGAAACCCACTAGCATGTGTAGGAGTTGATTGAGCCATGTGATGTGTGACCCACCATGCTATTTGTTTATGTTGCCTGCTATGCTTAGAGTTGTGTCTGGTCTGGTTCATCTGGGTGATGGATTAGTGTGAAATGATCATACCGATAAAGAGAAGGAAGTGTGGAATACGCTTGGTAAAGGTATCTATGAAAGGCCATGTAGGAGTACATGGTGGGTTGTTTCATTGGAATCGTCCATAGGACCTGAGATCTGTGTGTGTGATTCAAGTTACAGTTACTACCACACATTGGGCCCTGAAATATGACCCCGCTCGACTTATTGACTGCCATGTTCTCTGTCCAGGAGTTGCAACTAGTTTTTGGTGTTTATAGTTTACTGGAGGTCGTGCACAGCGCTGACCCTCGGGGTGGACTGTGATGCGACAGGTACGTGGCACGGTGTACCGGTTGCCCGTTTGGTGACTCGGGAACCCTGTACACATCATTTGGGGCCGTGAGCGACACCCCGGCCGGATCTCCCCACGGATGGAACCCAAATAGGCGATAAACCTGGACGAGAGACTTGAGTGGTTGGTTAGGTAGTGGTTTACACCCATGTCGGCTTTCGCTTGAAGTCTGCCGAGCACATGTCGTGTGCAGACGCTAAGTGGTGAAAACATTTGTGAAGAAGTACACCCCTGCAGGATTTTCAATCTATTCGAATAGCCGTTGTTCGCGGTACGGACTACTTGGTTACTCTTACAGTTCATAGACAAGTTGATGGATACTACTAAAAGCCTCAAGATAAGTGTGAGTGCCGTGGATGGCCCTTCCGTAGGATGACGGAAGAGGATCCTTGGTAGTGTATTGATGTGGTGAGTAGAGGACTCGTGTTCGTAATAACATCTTGCAATCTGTTGAGAGTTGTAGTATAGGTTAGCCAAGAGTCAAAGCTGGCTTTCTGCTATGAACTCCACTACCCCCTTTGGTAATGTTGCATGTATGATAGGTTCTATGGTAAGACTTGCTGAGTACCTTTGTACTCATGTTTGCTTAATAACTGTTGCAGAGGAGAACCCTGCCCCTGCTGATGGGTTCTACATAGACGTTGACGTCGACGAGTAGCTTGACACCCAGACGGAGATCTGTAGCTTGTGAAGGGCCTTGTAGATAGTCAGGCTACACCAAGCTTGTTTTATTTTTTAAGTTGTCTATACTCAGACATGTAGCTTCCGCTTGTGCTTGTATGACTGTATGACTTGAGTGTTGGGTCATGTGACCCCTACCTGTATGGATATGTTATGTATGGCTCTTGGAGCCTCTTAAATAAAGTACTTTGAGTCATAGAGTTCTGTTGTGATGCAATGTTGTATTTGCACATATTGAGCATATTGTGTGTATGGTTGAAATGCTTGGTATGTGTGGGATCCGACACCTAGTTGTTTTCCTTTGGTAGCCTACCTTACAGGGAAATGCCTCCTAGTGTTTCCAATGAGCCTTGGTAGCTTGCTACTGCTCGGAACACGTAGGCTGGCCGGCATGTGTCCTTCTTCGTTCCTGTGTCTGTCCCTTAGGGGAAATGTCACGCGTTGTTCCTTTAAGTCCATGTAGCTTGCTACGACTTGGGTTCATACGTTGATGACCGACACATTCGTTGCTGGGTCTTGGATGCCTGTCTCTGTAATCTAGTGCCACTTTTGGTTTATAACTAGCCATGTCGGCCCGGGTTCTCTGTCATATGGATGCTAGCGACACTGTCATATACGTGTGGCAAAATGCGCAAACGGTCCCGGGCCAGGTAAGGTGGCACCCGTGGGGTTACCGTGCATGAGGCCGCAAAGTGATATGACGTGTTACAGCTAGATCGGTGTGACTTAGGATCGGGGTCCTGACAAAACTACCATTTTTGTCCAGAATAGAAAAGAATTTCTGTAGCAAAAACATTCCAAAAAGTGGTGCAATATTTTTTGCTCAGGAATGTGTCCTAGGGTTCAAAGAATATTTGTTAATTTCCTCAGATTTTTGTGGGCAAGAAAAATTGGGGTTGCTTTGAAGCACAATGAGCTTAACTAGGGTTTTGGAGGGAAAAAGGAATATTTTTCAATAAAGAAAAATATTCCCATAATTATTTTAGGGTGAACCAGAGGGGAAAAGATGATTTGAGATGGAGATAAGGCACTTGGGTGAAAGCCAAGGGTACCCAAGTGTTTAAGTCCATATGAAAAGATTCAAAAATCCCAAGGTTCAAATTAAATCCAAATAAAACTCAGGCAAATAAAAGAGGGCAAAAATCTGGCTGTCACAAACCTCCCCCACTTAGAATGAATCTCGTCCTCGAGATTTGGTTGCTTGGGAAAACCATTCTGGATAATATGTCTTTAGGCATTCTTCCTGTTCCCAGGTTGATTCTGACTCGGTGTGATGCTCCCACTGGACCTTATAAAACTTTCTTACTTTACTACGAGTGACCCTTTCCATCTGATCCACAATTTTGAGCGGTCTCTCTTCGTACATTAAATCCTTTGCCAACTCTATATCGGTCAGGGCAGTCCTTTTCTCAGGCGGCGATATGCACCGCCTCAATTGTGAGACATGAAACACGTTGTGCCCATCGGACAATTCCGGGGGTAATTCCAACTGGTAAGCAACAGTGCCCACTCGAGAAATAACTGGGAAGGGACCAATAAATCTTGGGGCCAACTTGCCGCGAGTTTGAAATCTCTTGACTCCTTTCATAGGAGTGACTCGGAGGTATACGTGTTCTCCGGGCTCAAAACTGATATGTCGGTGTTTTGCATCATAATAACTCTTTTGTCGAGATTTGGCCAATTGCAATCTATCTCTGATCTCCTTAACTTGTTTCTCAGCTTCCATCATGAGGTCTGTCCCGAAGATACGGCTATCTCCAGTCTGAGACCAATTTAACGAGGTACGGCACTTGTGGCCATACAAAGCCTCGTACGGTGACATCTTTAGACTGGTTTGGGAACTGTTGTTGTAGGAGAACTTGGCGTAAGGCAGACAGTCTTCCCATTTAGATCCTTGGGCCAACACGCAGGCTCGCAGCATATCTTCGAGTATTTGGTTTACCCGCTCTGTCTGTCCATCAGTCTGAGGATAATAAGCGGTACTGTATTTCAGGGCTGTCCCCGAGGCTTGATGGAGACGTGACCAGAAAGCGGAGGTAAAAAGTGAACCTCGGTCGGAAGTAATGGTTCGAGGTACCCCATGCAAACTGACTATTCTGGACACATACAGCTGTGCAAGTTGATCTGCTCGATATGTGGTCTTGACCGGGATAAAGTGAGCTACCTTGGTTAGGGTGTCCACTATGACCCATATCGCATCATTGCCTCGCTGAGTCTTGGCTAGTCCAGTGATGAAATCCATGCAGACATCATCCCATTTCCATTGTGAAACTGGCAGCAGTTGAAGAAGTTCGGCCGGCTTCTGATGTTCTGCCTTCACTTTGTTGCATATGTCACAACAAGCCACAAAATAGGAAATGTATTTCTTCATTCCATCCCACCAGAATATTTGACGAAGGTCTTCATACATTTTTGTACCTCCAAGGTGAATATAGTACGAGGATTCGTGTGCTTCTGACAAGATTTTCTGTTTCAAGTCCGACTGATTGGGTACACAAATCCTTCCACGGAATCGGAGAGTCCAAACGTGATCCTTTGAGAAATCCGAGGTAAGTCATGCCACCATATTCTTGGTATGACTTTGCAGGACAGGGTTGTCTAGCTGGGCCTTGCGAATTTCTTCCTCAAGTGTGGGGGTAACTTCCAAAATATTAGTGAGACCAGCCTCAACTATGTTCAGATTGATTTGAGCAATCTCCTCTTGAAGTTTAGGGGGCAATGATTTTAATATGGCATTTAGGCTGACCGGCTTTCGACTGAGTGCGTCAGCCACCACGTTGGCTTTACCCGGGTGGTAATTTATTCCAAGATCATAATCCTTAACCAGCTCAAGCCATCTTTGCTGACGGAGATTTAAATCTGGCTGAATAAATATATACTTGAGACTTTTGTGATCAGTAAAAAATTAACACCTCTTCCCGATGAGGTAGTGCCTCCATATTTTGTGAGAATGAACCACCACGGCCAATTCCAGATCATAACTAGGGTAATTTCCCTCGTGCGGTCGCAGCTGCCGTGACACATATGCTAGTACCTTGCCGTCTTGCATAAGTACGCAACCAATTCCTTGTCTGGATGCGTCACAGTGTACATCAAAACTGCGGTAGATGTCTGGAAGAGTTAATACGGGTGCGGTTGTCAGCCGTATTTTTAGCTCACTGAAACTTTTCTCACAGTCTTTAGTCCATTCAAACTTCTTGTCTTTTTTAGCAGCTCTGTCATGGGTTTACCAATCTTGGAGAACCCTTCAATGAAACGACGGTAATATCCGGCCAGTCCAAGGAAACTCGGGATCTGTGATATCGTTGTTGGTGGCAACCAATTGAGCACATCTTTTACCTTGCTTGGGTCTACGGCTATACCCTTGGCGGATAACACATGTCCAAGAAATCCAACTTGTTTGAGCCAAAACTCACACTTACTGAATTTGGCGTAAAGCTGATGGTCGTGAAGTCGTTGTAACACTGCTCGGAGGTGTTCTTTGTGATCCTCTTCACTTTTTGAGTATATAAGTATGTCATCGATAAAGACTACCATGAACTTATCGAGGAAGTCCATGAATACTTTGTTCATCATGTGCATGAAGAACGCAGGGGCATTGGTGAGACCAAAGGACATAACTGTATATTCATAAAGACCGTATCGAGTGGTGAATGCGGTCTTAGGAATATCTTCCTTTTTAATCTTAAGCTGATGGTATCCTGTCCGTAAATCAGTCTTGGAGAATACCTTGGCCCCACTAAGCTGGTCAAACAAGTCATCAATTCTTGGCATCGGATATTTATTTTTGATGGTGACATCATTCAGCTGACGGTAATCCACACACATGCGGATGCTGCCATCCTTCTTGCTTACGAAGAGAGCAGGTGATCCCCAAGGTGAGCAGCTATGTAACATCCCAAATTTTCAATTTGGAATGTTATACATAGATCATAATTGCATTTCATGCTTTTGCATTTTTGTTTGTGGCGTTCCTCGAAATTCTAAGCAACTCAAGGACCTACGGAGAGAGTTGGGAATTTTACCATTTTCGTATTTGAGTTCGCTCGAATACCGGTACGAGGACAGTGTGATTCTAATTATTTTTCTCTCCTAAAAATATTTGTAAATACAAAATATGAGTAATATGACTTCTCCAAAATAATAGAAATATTGGAGGAAAATTGTTAAAATCACTTTTGGTATTTTTCTGAATTTATTTGCGAATTTATTTGCATAGGAAAAATGCACGTTTTTCAAAATTGCATTTACGTCCGGGAAAAATGTTCACTTTGTCCTTAATATTATTAGAGGACGGTGAAAATTTATTTCGGGATTTTTGGAGTTCGTTTAGTATTTCTTTCGTTAGTTTTTCTGCGCCAGGACTCTATTTAAAAAAGAAAGAAAGAGGGGAACCGACTTAGACTCGTATAGGATCGGGTCTCTGGGCTTTATAAGCGCCCGAGTGTAATGCCCAGGATGGGACTATACCTCCTACGTGTCGAGGCACGACTTAAAGGTATAAGCCCATTCTGGAATGATCTCAAGTTTGGTATCTTTGCACGACTCATGTAAAATAGGGATGAAATTGCAAAAGGATAGTTGGCTTACACTCGCCACGTCACACAATACATTACATAAGCAAAACATCATCCAAAACATCACAACCCGACTACGGGCGAAGATCCAAAAGAAAGATACCAAAAACATAAAGCCACAGGTCCGAATCGCCCCTAGTAGAAACCACTACTAATCGTCAAAAACGTCACAAGCATACGGCCACGCTCTTCATCGAGCTCCCAGTGAAGTACTTGAACCAGCTCCTGCATCATTCTCGGCTGAACCTGCATCTGGTGTTGTAGTATCTGTGAGCCACGAGGACTCAGCAATCCCATAACCATGGGTAACAAGACTAGCAAAGCTTTAAGGGTAGGAAGAGGTAAAGTGGTGAGGTTGCAGCAGCGGCTAAGCATAATATGGTGGCTAACTTATGAGTACAAGAGTAAGATGAGCATCTACGCAAACGGTCGCAAACTAGTAGTGATCGCTAAAGATCCTGAACTACCTACGAGTCAAACATAACCCCACCGTGTTCTCTTCTCAAAGTGAAAAGAGACAGTCACGGTTACTCACACAGTTGTGTGTTTTACTTCGGATCCTCTATCAAGTTTTCTACAACCGGACATTAACAAATTCCAATCTGCCACATAACCGCGGGCATGGCTTTCGAAAAATCATAACCCTGCAGGGGTGTCCCAACTTAGCCCATCACAAGCTCTCACGATCAGCAGAAGTAATAATAATATCACCCCTTATCTTAAGGACAATCCGATCAGGCTCGGTATCCCGGTGCACAAGACATTTCGACAATGGTAAAACAAGTCCAGCAAGACCTCCCGGCGTGCCGACACCCTGATAGTAGCCGCGCGTATCTCGTCTCAGGCCACAACCGGATAGGTGATCCTACGAGTAAAACCAAACCTCGAGTTTCCCCGTGGTGGCCCCGCAGTCTCCCCGTTTGGGACCAACACCATCAGCACTGGCCCCCCTGCTATGTAGAAAAGAGTACCCGTGGGTGCGACCCCCTATGCAAATTTAATTAATTAATTAAGTTCTTATTATGAGGCAAATTAAAACCAATGTTGGGCCTTGCTGGAGGAGTTTTATTCAAAGTCGAAGTGTCAAGGGGTCCCCATATACCCATCGTGTAAGGAACGCAAAATCAAGGAACATAATGCCGGTTTATCGACGCCTAAGGTGGCATGAGTGGAACAAAACACCAAGCAAAAGGCCAAGCCTTCCACCCATTCCCAGTATATAGGTGTGTTAAATAATAATAATAGATATTGTGATATTCCAACAACAAGTTCCCACCTGGAACGATCTTCAGCTTCACCTGCAACTAACAACGCTATAAGAGGGACTGAGCAGCGGGTAACATAGCCAAACAATGGTTTTGCTAGGAAGGTTTCAAAGGTTAGAGGTTTCGTGGCAACAAGGAGAGGCTGACAATAATGATGGGTAGCGCGACATATAACGATAGCATCGAGACAACTAAGCAATGGCAATGATAGTAAAGGTATCCAAGGTTACGGTCATCTTGCCTGGGATTCCGCAAGGAAGAAGAACGGGTCCATGAAGTAGTCGAACAGAACCTCACAACTCCGGAACGAACCCGAAGCTAACGAGGAAGCAAACCGGAAAGAAACAAGCAACCCGGTAAACACGCAAGCATAAACATGGCATACGATGCACATCCAAGTATGATACAAGACAGATCTATATAGGATGCAACACAAGTCTACATAGGATGCACATCAAGTCTATACAGGAAGCAAAACATGGAAAGGTAGGAAGCACAGAAAACAACACAAGTCTATATGATGCAATACATGGCAAGGTATGATGCCTGAAAGTCTATACAGGAAGCATAACATGGCAAGGTAGGAAGCACAGAAAAATAACACAAGCAACATGACAATATGCAAAACATGGCAAGGTAGGAAGCATAATAAAACTACACTATTTAGGCATTTTAAATGAGGCCGGAAATAACAACAACAATTCCGGGAAAATCCCCATATGCATGTTTAGCAATTTTTAAGCAAACAACAATTCACACATTTTAATGTTGTTAACATGATGCGGATGACATGATCAAGTTTTATGCAATTTTTTTAGTTAAAGGTTGACATGAAGAGATATGAAGTATTGTCACCGTGGTGGAAAGAAAGGGTGCGACGGCAACGATCCGAAAATGATGCAACGCAACATATCGGTTCTGGTAACTCGTTGAGAGACCGGTGCAAAAGATGAAGGGAGGCGTGAGCGAGGCGAACAAGATGAAAGGTGGGGTGATCCCGTCACCGGGTTCCCATGAGTCGGCGATGAGGCAACCGAGGAGCATGACAAAAGACGAAACGGGCACGGTGCACACAAGGGAAACATCTCATACAACCACAAGCATTCGTCCATGGGTCATCGTCTCGGGGTTATACCTTCGGAACATTCATTTCAGGGCAGTTCGAGGTCGTAGAGGAAGTAGTGGTACTCGCGGGTCGTGGTACACGTTCGTAGAGGGAAGTAGTCGTTCACGTTTCCGAAGAGGTACTTGTCGCGGCATCGGACGTCTTCGGGGCGACGGTAGTGGTACATGTTAAGTAGTGGTACTTGGGTCTTCGGACTTGCCGGTCTCGATTCTTGC
This sequence comes from Secale cereale, assembly GCA_902687465.1. Lineage (NCBI taxonomy): Eukaryota > Viridiplantae > Streptophyta > Magnoliopsida > Poales > Poaceae > Secale > Secale cereale. Next base: position 107,360,092 of record LR738710.1, read on the forward strand.
GACGGTAGTCGAACTTGGCATTTCGGGTTGCCATCGTTACTCGTTTTGTATATGTACTTGACGGTTCCGATGGCTCCGGGCGTCGTGGTACTTGTCGCGTCGTTGTGGTCCTTGTCATCTTGGCGGTTCCGCGGCGGCGGTAGACGAACTTGGCGCATCCTTGTTCTTTCGGGTTCGTAGTGGTACTTGGCGTTCGGAGTCCGGGTCTTGCCTGTGGTGTACTTGGCAAAAAACAACAGCAACAAAACATGGTGGTCTCGGTCACGGCCACGACAAGGTCAGGCGAAGCTCGCCGGGAAGCAAGGAGGCAGGGCAGCAGCGAGTTGATGCAGGGCTCGGCGTCCTGGTTGCGGAACTCTGGTGGCTCGGCTGCGGCCCTGGGGGCGCAGGAAGGCGCGTGGCATCGGATGGCGAGGAGCGGCACCGGGCGTGGGCGATGAGGAGACGAGGCAGGGGCCTGGGGCGCGCTGGAGCCGAGGCCTTGGCAGCGACGGCGGCGGCTCCTGGCCGGCCGGGCTGCTCGAGGGGCTCCTCCCCTCGGCGAGCCAGGCGAGGTGGCGGGCGACGCTGGAGCCAGGCGACGAGGCCCTTGCGACGGCGGGTTCGGGCACCCACAGGCGAGGCGGCGACCAAGCGAGGGAGAGGGAGAGAGGACGAGGCGCTGGGGGGAAGAAGCCGCGGCGCACAGCGAAGGAGAGGTGAGGGGCGCGAGGGGATCGGGATGGGAGCGGCGCTCGCTAGCTACGATCGAGCGAGGGAGAGATGGGGATCGGGAGGAGAAGGTGGGATCGGCCAGAGAGAGATAGGGATCGAGGGAAAAACGCCTAGGGTTAGAAGCTGGGCCTGCGGCTGGGATGGCCTAGAGGCCGGCGGCTGGGCCTCTCCTGCTGATTTTCTTTAACAGAAAAAAAAGAAGAAGAAAGAAGGAAAAAGAAAGGGAGGCTTAGGGAAAGATTTAGCACAAGGAATTATTTTTCTCGGGCTCATTGAAATGAGCGTAGTTTGAGAAAAATAGAAGTGGCAAGATCGAGATATAATTCAAACATATTTGAATTTAATTCAAATGGGTTTGAACTAAGACTTGATTTTTGAAGTGTCCAAAAATGTTTGAATTTTTGGAGGAACCTCGATAAAAGGAAAAGGAAAACTTGGCAAGGTTTGAGGCAAGGAAAGAGAAAGAGAAGGCATGGTGTTTGTGGGCGATCAGTTTCCCCGACATCTTTCCACCTATGGGACCGGAGCCCCTTTTTGGTACGGCAAGGGAGCGGAGGGTGCACGAAGAGCGGATCGGGGCGAGCACACGAGCAGTATACCCAGGTTCGGGCCGCACAGATGCGTAAAACCCTACTCCTGCCTTGGTTTGTATTGTGTTCTTAGCTCGGGAGCAAGGAGAGCTACAGCGCTGGTCGCTGGCAACACCGAGCGTGAGAGTGATCAAGGATCGGAACCCCCTCTACGTTGCGCATGGGCCTCCTTTTATAGGTCAAAGGGGTCACCGACAGGTGGCAACGTAGATGAGGGTAAAAATGTAAAAACGGTAGTAATTGGAATAGTGTATGTACAGTGGTCTATACCTAACCCTGACGGCAGGGGACAAGGGCATTGAATGCCTGTCACCGTCGCCCCAAACAGTGCAAAAAGCGTCCGTCAGGGCGTCTCCGTCCGCCACGATGGTGGCCTCGTCATTGCGGCTTGCCACCGTGTACCCCAGGCTGCACAGCCTTCCGCCACGTGCCCCTGGAAGGGCCCCAGGGCGACGCGTGGCCGGATGAGCTGGAGCGCGGGCACATAGTGGAAGCCCGCCGCGGCAAGCGCCTTGCCGTGCCCGGAAGCTTGTCGCTCTCCGGGCCTTGCCAGGGCGCGCGACGCGTCACGGCAAGTCTCCTAAAATGCCATGTTTTGGCCTTCCTGGCAAGCTCCTCTTGCTAGGGTCTTGTGCTAAAGGGGTGGTCTTGAGCCTGGAACGGCCTTCCCGGCAAGCTCCTCTTGCCGGGGTCTTGTTTCTCTAACTTGAATACTTTGTTCTTGAATGGCTCCAAAGGATCCAGAGCGGGCCTTGGCGGGCGCGTGGCAAGCCCTGCCACGGGACGCTGCTACTGCCCGTGCACAAGTCGGGATACTAAGGTACCCCTACTTTAGTACACCGACACATGGGGAAAATATGCAAGTGTGTTATGGTTACTTCCAACAAATGGAATAATTCAATAATAGCTCCATAATACTAGGAGGATATGTTATAAAGAGAAGTCACTCTTCCCTCGATTTAAATGGACCGAAGGTCCACACAATTTATTTAAGTTGAGATGCAAAAGATTAACGACATGATGGCATGATGACATGATGCAATGCAAAAATAAATAACACGAGCACAAATGAAACACACGGGAGAACCCGGAACATCTGGAATCTTCTGGGACGTCGGTCTTCGGGCGTCACACCGAGCCGCCCTGTCAGCCCTAGCCCGCCAGCCCCGCCTCCCTTGCCCTAGCGCCCGAGCCGCCGCCGCCCTCCGCGCCGCCGCATCGCCCCGCCGCCGCCGCGTGCCGCCGCCGCCACCACTGCTGCCGCCGCCGCACCGCCTCGCCGCCCCGCCGCCCATCGCCGCACCGCCGTCGCCGCCGCTGGAGTTCGTCGAGGTATATCGGTTATTTTTCTAAAAGAACCGGTCGGTTTAGTAAAACCATAGATCTGTTTTTTTTAGATTAGATCGGTTCGGTTTTTCGTCGGTTTAGTTATTTAGCGGACGTTCGTCCGTACGTTCGTTTTAACGAACGATTTTCGTCAGTTAGCCGCAGACAGCGAACATTTGTTCGTTAGCCTGTTCGTCTGTTTTCTTTTTCGGGGTATTTATCCGCGATTATTCCGATCGTGATTTCTGCCCAGATCTTGTTTTTCGTTTTTCTTTTCGCTCGAGAGTCGGAATCAGGTGATTCAAAATCCCAGATCTTCGTATCGATGCCCTCTTGACGTTTAACCAACTTGAACAAGGTTTTGGCTGCTGTAAAAGTTGACTTTAGGCCAACTACCAAACCGGAGCTCGTTTTTTTTGCAGTTTGAGTTTCGTTGCTTCTTTCGAGTTGATTCTTTTTGCAAACCGGAGTTCTTAAGTTGAACTTTCTGGTTAGATCTCTTATTTGAGTTTTACCCGTGCATTAGTTAAGTACTTATTGTGTGCTTGTTTGTTTGCGATAGAGTACCCGTAGTGCGCCGCTTGCTACTTTGAGTCTCTAGGTTTTGCGGATCATCAGCAAGGCAAGTAACACTTTGATCATACTTTCCAATTACCCAGTTTTCATTGCATTAGTCCAACCCTCACACATTGCATGAGTAGGATCAATTAACTTGTGGGACTGGGAAGTAGATTGAGGTAGTACTTATTACCTGCAGTACATTCAAACCTTTGGGAGTTACTTCTACGTTTGTTGTTAGGACATGCTATGCTCGTAGACGTGGTTTGGGTTTGAGTGAAATCCATGACAGATGTGAGTTTGTTAATTAATGGTTCAACTTAAGGTGGCAACTTATACACACATCTGGGTGGATTGAGGCACCTGGGTATTCCAGCGATTGCCTGTTTTTCCTTTGGATCGCCACCCAGGCTCAAAGGGATCATGAGATTTTTCATACTAGAAACTTCCGTGTGCAGCCACATGCCAATATGGGCTCTGGCATAGTTGAGTAAGTTGTGGGAAACCTTTCCATGATGGGCTAGCAGATGTAGAGGGTTTGTAGGTGTACCGGCCTATCTATCTGGTTAAGGGGACCTCTTCGGAAAGACTGTGTCTCGGTCATCCGTTTCTCAAACACCATGCAGTGCGAGAAACCAAACGGAGGCGATCGAGTCTTGTGGAAAAAGTGCACAAACCTCTGCAGAGTGTACAAACTGATCATGCTTAGCCGTGTCCCCGGTTATGGATGTCTTGAGTATCTGGTACTTGGATTATCATGTGAATCTCATCATGTTACTTTAATTAATATTTTTGGGTTTAATGATTATTTTAATTGGGGTTGAGAGGATGTCTATCTTCTCAACGATGTTTCAACTACCATGATAGTTAATTAAAATATATTCCTTTGAAGTAGGGAAAAATTGGCTTTACGCAAAAACTTAACCATAGAGCTTTCCACCAGCCAAATATGCATGTAGTATAGCATTTATTCTGTTACTTGCAAATACTTGTGTTACCTTGCCAGCATATTCCATGTGCTGACCCGTTTTCGGGTTGCAATGTTCCATGTTGCAGACTTTTCAGACGAAGAGTAAGGTGCCTTTTAGGTCGTGGTTCTATACTCAGTGATGCCGTTGGAGTTGATGGACTCACTTATCTTCCAAGCCTTCCGCTGTTATCATGTTAGATGGCCTTCAGCCATATTTATTGTAATAAGTTCATCGTTGGACTATCGATGTAATAAGTGTGTGATTGCTACTCTGTTATAAATCCTTCAAGTACTGTGCGTGTCAGCATTACTGATCCAGGGATGACACTGATGCACAGAGATCAGACTGTTTGAGGTCTGGTCACTACAAGTTGGGACGGATATATCCTTTCTGGAGCATTTCATAGAGCTGCTTCTTTGATTCCACTAATTCCGATAAGGGCATCCGGTAATATTTCTTATATAACGGTGCGGTTCTGGGTACAAGATCTATTGCAAACTCAAGCTCTCGATGTGGCGGCCTTCCTGGAAGTTCTTCTAGAAATACATCTGGAAATTCACTGACCACGGGAATTAATTCCAATTCTGCCACATCGGTGAATATTATTCCCTTCTTAGGTATGCTTCTGCGAGAGTAGAATTTTGTAGTCTGTCCCTTCTGACTGGTCAGAGTGACTTCTCGGGTTGCACAATTTATGCATACTTGATATTGGGTCAACCAATTCATGCCCAAAATAACATCCAGTTGTACCAACTCGATGAGTATCAAGGAAGTTGGAAAGCTTATTCCGTTGATATTGATTTCCAAATCACAGCAGACTAGGTTACTCTTGATTAAAGATCTCGGGGTTTGTACCAGCATATTTTTGCCCAAAAGCGAACAAGAAAATTTGTTTTGGGCAACAAAACTCCGAGAACTAAAAAAGTGGGAAGCCCCCGAGTCAAATAAAATTATTGCAGGTATGCTATTGACATAAAACATACCAATGACTACTTCGGAGTTTTCTTGGGCTTCATCCGCGGATAGGTGATGGACGTGCCCGGCGATGTTTTGCTGGTTCGGGTATGACCCCATAATGTTGACTTGTGGCCTGAATAAGGCGTTCGCCTTGCTGTTCTTGGGGAACTGCCTGGCATAATGTCTGTTTTGCCCACAACTGAAGCAAGAATTGTCGCGCTGACGCTCCTCGTGCACTGGTTGGTCGCGACATTCTTGACTTGAGTAGTGGTCTTGTTAATATTCTGTTGCCAATTGGGCTTGTATTCTACCTGAGTCTGCTGCCAGGTTCGAGCGTTCTGCACTGGTTGCCCTTATATCCTTGGTTCAAACTTGCGCTTGTGCTCGTTATTAGCAGGCCTGTTGTCCAGTACGAGCTTGTGTTCTCTTTCCGCAATGAAAGCTTTGTTCACCAAAGTTTGGAAGTCTGGAAAATCGAGCATGCTGAGGGTGCACCAGAGTTGCGAGTTTAGTCCTCCAAGAAATTTGTCAATCTTTCTTTCTTCAGTGGCCACATCATAAAGGGAGTAACTGGCTAGATGATTGAATTGTTGCAAATATTCACCCACAGACAGATTTCCTTGGGTGAGTGCAAGAAATTCACGCTGCTTGATCTTCATAACTCCAGTAGGGATATAATATTTTCGGAACTGATCCTTGAATTTTGACCAGGCGAGTTCTTCATTAGCAGGCCACATGGCTATTGCATTTTCCCACCATATGGCAGCAACGCCTTAAAGATAGTGAGTTACATATGGAACTTTATCCTCTTCTGCAGTATGGGAAATCTCAAGCTTCCTTTCAATGGTCTACAACCAATCATTTGCATCCAAAGAGTTAACAACCTGACTGAAACTGGGAGGCTGAGTTCTCTGAAAATCTGATAGCTTGGAGTGATGACCGTTCTGATTTCCATTCTGACCAACCATAGCTTGAACACTTTTCAATATCTCAAGCAGATCTTTACTTCTCCTTTCCTCAAACATACGCAGAATTTGCTCGGTGGTAGGCGGATTTGGCGGTGGAGGCAGTGGTATGTACAGCTCGGGAGAGTGTCCTTCCTGTCGAGCGGAGCGACGAACGAGAACATTCTTGTGAGCACTGCTACTGTTGCCTCCCCGCGTCATCCTATTATGGATTTTTCCCAAGACAACGCAACCGAGATGAGAAAAATTCAAAAGGAATATTGGGGAAAAGCCAGCAACAAATCTCGAGAGAAAACAAAAATACGAAGAAAAGACAGCAAATAGAGGAAATACAGTTCCAACATAATTATACATAGACTCGTACATGAAAAGAAATTAACATGCCTGGTTCCACCACACTCATACATGACACGACACATCATCACCCGTACCACTACATTCATACATTATCCTGACAACTGCGAATACTCTGGAGCTCTACTGCTCTGCGGTTATTGCGGGGTCCTCTCCTGAAGCGGACTCGGATCCTGAACTGACGAGGTTAACTGAAACCTCTGGGTTAAAGGTAACACGACGACGCTGCCCCGGAGGCTCTCCTTCTGGGGCAGGAGTAGGGTGGATCATAGGAGCTACAGGAGTAGTGAGAAGCGAAACCCACTCAGTAGGAGCACTGAGAGGATTTATGGTAGAGGCGCCCGAGTTACTCGGAGGAGTAACTAGTGAAATAGGGGAACCAGAACTGGCGGGATTGTAAGGGGTAAATCCCGTGGATGCAGGAATAGTGATAGACCTAGTAGTGGCTAAAGCAATACGAGTGTTAGTCAACTCTCGAGCTAGCTCGTGGATCAGGAGATAAGTAGCAGTAATATATCGGGAAAGGTGGCTTGCAACACTATCAGACTCCGGATCAATATCCGGGAAGCGAACACGACCATTGTCGTGCAGAGAAGGATAGTATTGGAAACCTGGGTGATTCTGCATGCGAACCTTGTTGTGACAGAGCTCAACAAGGATCTCGAATGTAGCAAATTGGATGTTCTGCAAAGCGGTAGAAGCGTAACCGCTCCGAGAGGTGCGAGTGTAAGACCTGGAGTCAGAACTGACACACAGAGTCACCACTGCCTGATACTCATACACTAAGCCTGCTAGACGCTCCCGGTACACACGATAAACTGGGTCGTCTCCGAGAGGGTACAGCCGACACCACACGTTACAAAGGAGGTGCGATGACGTGTATGGCATCAGCTGCAACTGGCACAGATACAGCACTGGAGCCATCTACACTCACAACCATTAGTATTTTAGCATAAAAATTAAAGCAAGTATATGCAAAGCAACAACCAACTTAAACTCGTATCTAGCGTTTCGTTAACACGTCTTAGTCTAACGTGTCCTACAGTCAGTGCGGCTCCGATACCAAGCATTGTGGCACCCCGGCTCAGAGCGGCTGGTTTACCCTGCATTGCCAGCCCAGAGACCTTGTCTTCTGGCAACACACAACATCTTGGTACAGAAAACAACGGCTTTATTGATATTGGCAGATCAAAGTTTTACATTACAACAGGTAGCGAGGCCAAACGGCACACACGGTGCGGCTGGACAATAAGTGCATTATTTAGTGAACATAAGAGGCCTCGGTCATAACAACTACGCGGCAGCGGAACAACTTTGTAGCGGAACTCCATAGCACAGGGACACCGATGTGGACACGATCTAGACTCGGACGGCACTCCTTTCCAGCGAAACTTTCCTGCAATCTGGCATGACACGCCTGGTCAGTACATTGAATGCACTTGCAAGCTTACAGCAAACATAATCATAATGACAAACAATATCATGATAATTATTCAATTATTAAAATGCAACACCATAGGTGAGTATGGATATAACCAACATGCTCTGCTCATGCCTTTGTGAAACAGTCCCTCAGACTGACTTACCAACGGTGAACTTTAGTAACATACCAACTTGTCCATCTCAAAAGGACATATCTCGTGATCTTTCCGGCGATCACAACCCTGACCACACTTGGTCTGAATCATCCCGGTGGCTCTCCCACCATCTTTAACAGTGCAAAGTTCATAACTTAGTGAGCAAAATTTTATTAAATGTTGACCCATGGTGTGACCTACTTTCAAGCGTGTCTGTGACCGTGGACTCGGCTATTGATAGATTAATTACACTCTGCAGAGGTAGTGCACTGTACCCACACCACGGAACCCATGGCCTCGCTTTCCCATTCGGGTGGACCAACGGCGTTCCGACGAAACTCTTCCATTGCCATGACACTCTCCCGGCCACTCTTACTCATTTCCCATCGGAATAGTCCTGGGTGGCCTCGTGCCTACCAAAGGCACAACGACCACCGTCGTGGCCAAACATAAACTATCCCAAACGGGGACTCGGTACCATAAACTCAACAACGGGCACACAAGGTTATGTCTGCTTACCGGGCCAGGGTACCGCACACCCATAACCTTCCCTACTTGGAGGTACCGACCAGAGGAATGACAACGGACCGAATAAAGACCTTCCCATAAAGGCAAATGTGGTTGCACTGGGAAAAACACGATTCAGTGGCACCATGACCCGGTCAACAAATTATTCAAGTTGAGTTATTAGCAGGTTCAACTTAAAGAAATAACCGGTGTCATAAAATGCCATGCAAATGCAACATACCAATATGCATTGTCGTAAAGAACTGGATCATCTCTACCATACTAAGTATACACATCACAGCTTCTAATATTTCTCTGGTTAGGCTTTACTTTCAATTAAAATCAGAATATATTCTAGCAAAATTTTACCATAGTTCTTATGCGAGAAAAATAACTTCACATAACTATTTATATTCATACCCATATTAGTTCTTCATGACCCAAACTTTCTTCTAGTTACAATAACAACTTAAATCAACTTCCAACTTTCTGTAAACTAAATATAACAACTAAATACAATAACCAACAGAATTCAATTAACAAAAATAATTCATGTGCATGGATTAAATCATTTATTCAAGTTGGAAAATCACAAATATTGAAATGGCACCATGAAAATGTTGATGTGGCTTGCCTTAGTGCAAATGAGGTTCACAAGCCTCCTGGTGATCCTCCAAACAAGCTTCACCTTCCGAAAAGATTTAAAAGTACAAAAAGAAAATATCAATAACCATTCAAAAATTCACCAGAAAATCTACACAGCACAGAAAAGTCTCATGTTTGGTGTGCTGCAAGATTTCTTTAGAAAGAACACAATGCAAAAAGAATCAATTCATTTGGACTTATGGTTAAAAAGTTATTGCAGTTTGAAGTGTGCTGGAATATATATATATATATTTGAAATTTAAATAAACAGATTGGAAAGGGGTGACGTCGAAGGCGTAAAAGACCCAGGGCGCCACCACTCATACCTCTTTGCGCGAGTACAGAGTGGCTCACTAGCGGGCCTCGCTAGTCAGGTGAGGGGGGGAGGGAGAGAGGAACAGAGGCGGCTGTGGCTTCGCCGGAGCGCACGCCGGCGACGCGAGCTTCTTGGCAAAGATGAGAGGGATAGATCTATAGAGGGGGTCGCGGCGCACATGCCCGTACCTGTAGCGTAGCTAGGGGTGGTCGGACGGCGTCAGAAACGACCTCGCAAGCGGAGGCAGAACGGGGTGGTCGCCGGAGTTGAGGACGACGATGAGCAACGACGACTCCAGAGGCTCCAACTAGGTGGAACGGCACCACCAGAGAGTGGCGGAGGCTCTGGAAGAGTTGCCCTGGCCTGAGAAGGGATGGAGCTGCTGTGATGACCCGAGGGGATCGTCGGCGAGCTCAAGCCCGGGGACGGCAACCTGCGGCCTGACCGGCCGGGCTACGAGATTCTACGCAGTTGTGGGGTGTGTGGGAGTGGAGCGGGATGCTTGGGAAGGCTGGGAGGGGCCCTATATATAGGCGAGCCGAGAGGGGGGATCGAGGCTCCACCGGCGACACCTGGAGGCTGCGCCCGGCGACGAACGGCGTCAGTGAGTGGGGGAGAAGGCGACGGGGCTCACGCGGGGGCTGTGGACGGATGGAGACGAGCACAGGATCACTGGGATGGTGACGAGCACAGTGCGCACCGCACTGTTGCCTTGGCCGGACCGCGCCCGTGCTCGCTGCGGCGAGCCCCGGCATCGGCGAGTGCCAGGAGGGGCTGTAGAAGTCGAGACGAAGATGGTGGCGTGGTTTGGCAAGCTCCGGCAGGCGTGGAAGCGAGCATGCGCGAAACAGTGTGTTCGGCAGCACTCAGAGCGCGTCGACTAGCAGCCTGGCATGGTGCACACGCGTGGTCACCGCGTGAACTCTGCCTACTGGCCGACTTGTGGCTAAAGATCATGTCTAGCGTGTTGTTCGTGGTATATTTGAGTGTTAACCTGATTTAGTTTGGATCCAGACGCAGTAGAAAGGATTTCACATGGCTGGTAAGTTTCTGGACAGAAACTTTGAGAACTTATTGAGGTAAAAATGGTTGGGAGTTGGAGGCTGTGCTTTGGAGGCTAGCCCTAAGTTACTAAGGTAAAGATGCACAAGGAGTTTCAGGTAAAATGGAGCAAGTAAAATGTTAGTTGTTGTTGAAACTACCTTTTTTGTCCAGAACAGAAAAGAATTTCTGTAGCAAAAATATTCCAAAAAGTGGTGCAATATTTTAACTCAGGAATGTGTCCTAGGGTTCAAAGAATATTTGTGAATTTCCTCATATTTTTGTGGGCAAGAAAAATTGGGGTTGCTTTGAAGCACAATGAGCTTAACTAGGGTATTGGAGGGAAAAAGGAATGTTTTTCAATAAAGAAAAATATTCCAATAATTATTTTAGGGTGAACCAGAGGGGAAAAGATGACTTGAGATGGAGATGAGGCACTTGGGTGAAAGCCAAGGGTACCCAAGTGTTTAAGTCCATATGAAAAGATTCAAATACCCCAAGGTTCAAATTAAATCCAAATAAAACTCAGGCAAATAAAAGAGGGCAAAAATCAGGCTATCAGAAACCTCCCCCACTTAGAATGAATCTCGTTCTCGAGATTCGGTTTCTTGGGAAAACCATTCTAGATAATATGTCTTTAGGAATTCTTCCCGTTCCCAGGTTGATTCTGACTCGGTGTGATGCTCCCACTGGACCTTATAGAACTTTCTTCCTTTACTGCGAGTGACCCTTTCCATCTGATCCACAATTTTGAACGGTCTCTCTTCGTACATTAAATCCTTTGCCAACTCCTTTTCTCAGGTGGCGATATGCACCACCTCAATTGTGAGACATGAAACACGTTGTGCACATTGGACAATTCCGGGGGTAATTCCAACTGGTAAGCAATAGTGCCCACTCGAGAAATAACTGGGAAGGGACCAATAAATCTTGGGGTCAACTTGCCGCGAGTTTGAAATCTCTTTGTCGGCGTCCTCGGAACCAGGGTACCCAGACTTGCCTGTCTGCGGGCCGCGACGCGCTCCTACAGCGGCCTGGTACGACCCAGCTGATCAACCAGCTGCCCAAGACCCTCGCGAGGGAGCTAAGCCTCGTGAGGAGAACGACGTCAAGACCTCCTCAGGAGCGGCCCCAACAAGGTGCTCCGGAGGGGTGGAGAATCCAAGGCCAAGCCTGCCTCGGGAGGAGGCAGTGATGTCAGCAGTCATGCACCGCGCCAGCGGGTGCCAGCGCTCGCCAGCAACGCAGTTGCCATTTCTGTGCAAGGGGGACAGCGCAGCCGCAGGTTCCCGAGGAGCGGGGCAAAGGTTTCCCCATTGGTGCAACAAGACCAAAGACCGGAAGGACGACAAGGAGGATGTCATCGTCGAGCCCACCACCGCGTCACCGCCTGGTCCTTTTGCAGGCGAAGACTGCTTTTGTCAGGGTAGGAACGTCCTTCTGTTCCCGCTCGAAAATGGCCGTTGTGGGATCCCTTCCCGCCTAAACATTTCGGGGGAAGAGGACCGTGGCCGCCTATATAAGTAGCTAGGATCCCCACTATGAAGGCGAGTTGATCCATACACTCTGCCACCACACAAGGAGTAAGAAAACTTGCCTCCAGACCCTCCCGAGTTCGAAATCACTGTACTAGCTCATATTCCAGTCCTCCCGAGGCTAATCCACCAAAGCAGGAAGTAGGGTTTTACACCACACGGTGGCCCAAACCTGGGTAAACTCTTGTGTGCTCTATCCGTTGTTTGCTTGAATCTCTTCACCGACGAGGGCGAGGCGCTAGGTAGACTCGAGTGGGAGAGATCTTCGTCCACGCCCCTATGTTCGAACTTCTTGGGTTTTGCGGAGCCCCTAAATCCGACATTTGGCGCGCCAGGTAGGGGGCGTGTCGAAATCTCGCCTCTCCGACGACCTCGCCTCCCCTCTCCTGTTCAGCGCCGCTATGATGACTGCGGCCTGCCACATCCGCGCAGGGGCTGACTCCCTCCCCGTTGACTGAGCGGTACCGATGGACCGCGTCACCCATGGGCGCTCCTCCTCCTTCCTCGACGATGCTCTCGCCGGCCAGGCCACCGGTGGGTGGCCTGCACCGCCACTCCCGCCTCATGTGGCCTCGCCGATCACGCTCTTGATGGCACGACGGCTGCCCCAGCGCCGGCCGTCCGCCGGAAATCATGGCACGCGAACGGCCCGCACCGGCGAGCTGCGGGGCATCGCCAGCAGGGAGCTGCCTTGCCGCGGGGTTGCCTGCATCCTCGGTGGGTCCCAAGCGCTGGCGTCCGCCCAGCACGTCAAGCCGCACTTTCGGCAGGTTTGGGCTGCTGCCCAGCCGTAGGAGGCCTTGCGGGCACAGAGCGAGCGGGGGCCCACCATCACCTTCGGCCCCGACGACCTCGCCTCAGAAGCGGCCGGCACTAGCGTTCTCCCCACGGTGTGCACGCCCACTATCTGCGGGGTGTCCGTGACGAGGACCCTCATCAACGGTGGCGCCGACCTCAACATCCTCTCCTCCGAGGCCTTTGGTCATCTGCCTGTGTCCTACATGCATCTCCTTCCCACCAAGCCCTTCTTAGGGGTCGCGGGCTCGGCTCTTCCGCTCGGCCAGATCCGCCTCCCGGCCACCTTTGGCACACCGGCTAACTACCGGACTAAGCTCATCGACTTTGATGTTGCGCCCATCCGCCTGCCCTACAATGCCGTCCTCGGTTTCCTAGCCTTGGCAAAGTTCATGGCGGCGACTCAACCGGGCTAGAACACCATCAAGATGCCCGGGAGCAGCGGCGTCATCAGCGTCAAAGAGGACCCCATGGCCGCCCTACAGGTCCTCGGGCGTGCTTATAGGGCTGCTGCCGCAGCTCACCCAGGAGCAAATGGGGCTCCGGAGGCCGCGCCTGCCAAGAAGAAGCAGCTCTTCTCTCGGGACCCCGCCGACACGAAGCAGGTGCCCGCCGATGAAGAAGGCTCAGGAGCCACCTTCACCATCGGTGCGGGCATGGATCCAGAGCAAGAGGCGCCGCTGGTCAGCTTCCTCAAGGCCAACAAGGACGTGTTCGCCTAGAAAGCCGCGGATTTGGTCGGGGTGCCTAGGCATGTCATCGAGCATCACCTCACGATATGCCCCAATGCGGACCCTATCAAGCAGAAGGCGCGCAGACAAGCCCCGGAGAAGCAGGCCTTCATCGTTCAGGAGGTTAGGAAGCTGGAGGAAGCAGGCGTCGTACGAGAAGTACGGCACCGGGAGTGGCTGGCCAACCCTGTCATAGTCCCGAAGAAGAGAGGCAAGGAACGCATGTGCGTCGACTTCATGAGCCTCAACAAGTTCTGCCCTCAATACCGTTTCCCTCTTCTCCGCATCGAGCAAATTGTGGATTCAATGGCTGAGTGCAACTTGCTCTGCTTCCTCGACGCTTTCTCGGGCTACCACCAAATCAAGATGGCGGTGGAAGACGTGGAGAAAACGGCGTTCCTGACCCCATGTGGGGTCTACTACTACACTTGCATGCCTTTTGGGCTGAGGAACGCGGTCGCCACCTTCCAGCGCCTGATGCACATCACCCTCGGCCCTCTGCTCGGGAGGAATTCGGAGGCCTACATCGACGACATCGTGGTTAAAACCAGGGAGGCCAAGACCCTCATCCAAGACCTAGAAGAAACGTTCGCCAACCTGCGCAAGGTGAAGCTGTGCCTCAACCCGGAGAAATGCGTGTTCGGTGTACCTTCTGGCAAGTTGCTAGGGTTCCTGGTTTCGCACTGAGGCATTGAAGCTAATCCGGAGAAGATCAAGGCCATCGAGAGGATGAGGCCGCCCACAAACCTGAAGGAGATGCAGAAGCTCGCTGGGTGTGTAACGTCCCTGGGGTGCTTCATCTCTAAGCTCGGGGAACGCGCCCTTCCGTTCTTCAGGCTCATGAAGAAGAAGGGGCACTTTGAGTGGACTCCGGAGGCCCATGCCGCCTTCCGGGACCTCAAGGAATACCTCACCAGCTCGTCGGTTATGGTAGCGCCACGACCCCTGGAGCCCATGACTCTCTACCTCACCGCAACACCTCATTCCGCCAGCGCGGCACTAGTCGTGGAGGGTGAGGAAAGGCCCTGAAGCTCAAGGCCACCTGGCGGATGGGCACCTTCAGGGCCTGCGCCACCTCCTGATGCGGTCTCAGGGGCAGATTCCGCCAAGGGCACTTACGGCCCCGCCACTCAGCAAGAGGCACCTAAGGTTCCTGAGGCACCCGTGGACCCTGCTGCGCCGACCCTCGTGGAGCACCCAGTGTACTTTGTCAGCACAGTACTGCGCGACGCGCGCTCGCGCTACCCAATGCCCCAGAAGCTGCTCCTAGTGTCGTGGTTCTAAGTCTGACAGTACGAGTAGGGGCTACGAATGAGGAGGCAAGACCCTAGCTATGGTGGAGTTGTACACATGGTGTTTTACGAGTTCAGGCCCTTCTCGAAGGAAGTAACAGCCCTACGTCTCGGTGCCCGGAGGCGGTCGACTGAAGTGTATATTAGTGTGTGTTACAAAGGTGTGAACCCTTGTACAGGAGGAGGGGGTGGCTTATATAGTGCGCCAGGACCCCAGCCATGCTCCACGTTACTAAGGGTTCAATGTACATTAAGGCGAGCGTTACTGATAACGTCTGCAGTAAAGAGTAATAAAGGCATTCACTACGATGAGTAAATCCCTGACCGTTGCTGTCCTAAGGGACCTTTGACCTCCGGGGGTCGAGTGCCTTGGACGGGTGGAGTGAAGTTGAGTCGTCTGCTAGGTGGTGTCCAGTCGAGTGGGATTTCCTCTTGGGCTGTCTCAGTCGACTGTCCTTATCGTCCTTGGTTTTGTCTTTTAATCTTCTGGGGTAGTGACCTCGGGAGGGGTACCTTGGTTAGGCCTGTGACCCTGTCCTAGGTCTGTAACCTCGTCAGTAGCCCCCGAATGGATTGAGGCTTGAGCAGGAGAGAGTGCTAAAGAGAGCCTTGGTCCGGGTTCGACACCCTTGGGGTAGTCTTCTCTGAGCTTGTGGACTAGGCTGTTCTTTCAATCTCGTCTTGGTAGCCTTGATCGATTTTGGAACCGTCGAGTGTGTTCGTTGTGTTGCCCATCGATTGAACTTTGCGCGAGGTGCAGAGCGCCATTGGCATGCGCAGTTTTCAACGGGATTGGTTGTTCTCTGGCCACCGGCTTTTGTGGGATTTCGAAATTTGGGGAAGCGCGCAGGATGGGTCGTGCCGCGGCAATCGGATCGGATATGCTCGGGACGCCTCCATCTTCACGCCGCCTTTTTCGCCACGTACCGCGTCCGTGCCTGTTGTGGGATTTGATAGGATCACTCGGGGCCACCAGTCAGTCACTCGACCGTGGTGCTATAAATGCGTGCCGAGGCCATGACGAGGGCACTGTGCGCCCATTCTCTATTCTTTCGCCTCTGCCTCTCTGTCGTGCATCTGCTCCTTCTCCCTTTCTCCACAGCCAACGCCGGCTCGCGTGCCATGGGCAAAGAAAAGACCGCGGTGATGGAGCGCTCGAAGAAGGCGGCGACGGGGAAGGGGAAGCGGTCCGGCCGTGGCGGGTCGTCGTCGAGGTCCGGGCTCCCTCCTGGTTGGATCCAGGGGACTGGATCAGGTCCACCATCACGGTGGAGGACATGGAGGAGCTGGAGGAAGAGGGGCTAGTCGCCCGCGGCTCCTGGCGGGTGCCGGAAGG
Organism: Secale cereale; assembly: GCA_902687465.1. Taxonomy (NCBI): domain Eukaryota; kingdom Viridiplantae; phylum Streptophyta; class Magnoliopsida; order Poales; family Poaceae; genus Secale; species Secale cereale. The sequence goes on from LR738710.1 coordinate 107,376,302, forward strand.
CGAGCTCGAGCCCCGGCCGTGGGAGGGTGAGTGCGTCCTCCTTGTGACTCATGTCGACCGAGCTTTCTCCATGCCCCCGCACCCTTTCTTTCATGCCTTTCTGATTTTCTTCGGCGCCCAGTTGCACTACTTCACGCCCAACTCCATTGCCTTCCTTGCTGCGTTTATCTCGATGTGTGAGAACTTCCTCGACTGTCGGCCGCACTGGGGTTTGTTCAAACATATCTTCACTTGTCACTCGCAAACCGTCAAGAAGGTGAACCTGAGTGACGAGAAGACGCACGTCCTCCAAGCGTGCGGCGGGCTAGGCATCCAACTTAGGAATAGGAGCGCCTTTCCTGCTATGATTCTTCCAGAGTCGGTTCGGGGCTGGTAGTCGACTTGGTTCTATTATAAGGACAAGCCGGCTCCTGGTCAGTGGACCGGGCTTCCTCCCTTCTCTCTTGGTCGAAGCAGCCAGCCTCTGTCATTGATTGTGGGTCGGGCCGAGAGGGCGAAAGTGGACATGCTGGTGGAACGGGTCGTCCAACTGGTCCGTGAGGGGGTCACAGGGTTGGACCTGCTTGAGGTGTACCTCATGCGGAGGATCCAGCCTCTCTAGGCTCGAGACTACCCGATGTGGCTGTACTCCGGCGTCGATGACTCGTCACTAGTCCACCCAGAGGCAGCGGACGTGAAGTATGTGGCGCAGTGCCTGAAGTGTATAACGGGGAACAAAGACAACCCCAGGGGGTCCGGAAGGGTTCTCCCATTCAACGCCAACCATCTTCCTGACAAGGTCTGGCCTTGGCTTCCGAGTGATGTTCTTGTTCTTGGCTTGCAGTTGTCTTGACGAGTCCGACTGACATTTGGCTAATCTTCCATCTCTGCAGATCTACACCGAAATGTACTCGGTGCCCAACGAGGATCAGGTCCAAGAGGGCGAAGAGGGCGTGGGCGACGTCTCCGAGTGGAAGTCTGACGAAGAGACCAAAGAGGAGAGCGAGGACTCCAGCAGCGGGGAGGAGGTCGAGTCACCTTCCCGTGGCGAGAAGCGATCCAAGGAGAAGCACGACCCAGGGGTTGTGCGCTCTCGGACGGGTTCCTCCAGCTCCCAGGCGCCAAAGCAGGCTCGTACGGCCACTCCTGACCCATCTGAGAAGGCGCCCAAGCAACCCAAGGTCACCACCGCCAAGCCCCGGAAGGCCCTGCCCAAGATCAAGGTGGATGTCCCCATCGCCTCCACGTAAGTGTTGTTCAGCTTTATTTCTTTCTGCCTTTCGGAGGTCGAATCTGGCTTCGTCGACTCATCCTCAAGGAAAATTTTCAGTTCTGCTACTTTTGCGACCTCGATGGATATCGACAAGGGCCAGGACGATGAGGAGACCGCGGATGCTGCTACGTCCCGCGCAGGTGCGAGTTGTAGATCGTGCTTTGCTTTTCGTCGGTCCGAGCTGACAGTCGACTGAACCTCATAATTGTCTTTTTTGAAGTGCCACGCCATGTCATAGAGCTCCCAGACGATGATGATGATGACGAGGAGCGCTCGGGAGTGGCTCGACGACGCACGAGAAGGAAGGATCGGAAGGTGCCTTCTGGCCCAGAGGCCCAGCAACAGCAAGACATGGTCCAGACCACGGTCTCCTTCACCATCCCCGTGTCGACCGTGCGCCCACCTTGGTCGGCTGGAGGGGCCGTCGACTCAGCAACTACTCCAGCCGTCGACCCAGCGCCTGCTCCGGCCGTCGACCCAGCGCCTGCTCCAGCCGTCGATCCAACGCCTGCTCCATCGTCCGTTCTCTTCTCCACCTATCGCCTCCCAGAGGATCCCGTGGGCGCGGCTCAAGAAGTCGTTCGTCAGGCGGGGCTGATGATGGAGAGGACAAAGGCGGCGTACGAGGCTAGCATCGCTACTTACGACACTAGTTCCGCCCTTCGGACCAATGTCCAGGTTTGCTTCTTCCGACTGATTGATTTGCTGTATCGGTGTAGTCTTCAGTTTGAGAAATCTACTGCTTTGTTCGTAAGATGATGCCACACCCACTAGGTGTCTTACCTTGTAGCTTTTAGCGTTTGAAGGTCGTTCGATAGTACCATTGGGGGCACGCTCAGTGCGCCCAGTGGGTGTAGTCCCCGAGGCCATGGTCGACTGAGGTCGTGCCAGACTGATCTTGGTCGAGTGAGAACCAGTGGGAGCATGCTTAGTGCACCCACTGGGTGTAGCCCCCGAGACCGTGGTCGACTGCTGGTAGTCGGCCATGGTCTGATGATAGAAATTTTGAGCTCGGGCCAGACTGATCTTGGCCAGGCGAGAACCAGTGGGGGCACGCTCAGTGCACCCACTAGGCGTAGTCCCCGAGACTGCGGTTGAGTGTTTGACTCGACTGTAGTCTTAGAATTCTGATTTGTTGTGTTTATGCAGAGATCTTGCGAGTTTGGAGCCAAATTTGCGGATCTTGAGAAGAAGCAGATCCAGCTCAATCTCGACTTGCAGCTGGCTCGGGACCACCTGAAGAAGACGCAGGACGAAGCAGCTGGTAACTGACATGAGCAACTCATCGACTGACATTTGATAAGTATGTCCTGCGTTTCCTCATGTTCATCTGTCTAGTAATGTCTCTTGTAAGCCAACTGAAGGCAGCCTTGGAGCAGAAAGACGTCGACTTGGCGGCGGCGCAGCAGCAGGCTCGAGAGAAAACCGAATTGGCAGAGCATAAGCTGGCTTCCGTTGGCGCGCTTGAGGCAGGGATCATCAGGTTGAAGGGTTCTCTCGACGCGGCCAACCAAGAAGTGACTCGACTAAAGGGCGGTAAGAACGCCCTGAACGAGAAATACGAGGGTCTCTTCTAGAAGAAGAACGATCTGGAAGCTTATCTAAGCGACCTTACCAAGAAGTGTCATCTCGTGCTTGAAGGTATATCTCTTTTGCTCAGACTTAGCCGGATCGGTCGACCCGTAATTTGCTTGCTGACTCGACGCGTTCCTTGTTGTGTAGAATTCTGCCGCAAGTTTGAAGCAGAGACTGGGCGGATCAAACCTGGTCTGGACCCGGTCAATTCCATTGTCAAGGATGAGGCTGCCATGAATATCCTGAGGCTGGAGTCCTGCCTCATTGCTGCCACGGGCTACTTGGGCCGGCTGAAAGCAGTGATGGCTCGGATCGACGCCGCACTCTGGAGGGGAGTCGTGCAGGAGAACGACCTCGAGTCTCTGATGACTCGACTCAATGAGATCCCTGGTCGAGTGCAGGAGTGGAAGAAGTCATCTGCCCACTGCGGAGCTGATGTGGTGTTGTCCTTTGTCCGTGTGCATTGCAAGGAAGTGAAGGAGAGAAGGCTCGCGGCACTCAAGGTCGCCAACACGAAGGAGCTCCAATTCTAGTCCTTCATGGAGACTTTCTTGGAAGCTGCCACCCGCATCACCGACGGGATCGACCTGGACGAGTTTGTTGCACCTGCGAGTCCGCCTCCCCCTGGGGAGTGAATGAACTTTGATACTTTGATTCAATTTGCCTCGGTATGCCGAGTGATCCTGTAACCGTTAAACTCTTGTGGGCTCGTGGCCCAGGTACTCTTGCCCGAATCTTGCGGGGCTTTCATCTGGAATTGATTCCTTTTGCGTTTGCTTGCTTTGCTTCCGACTCCTTTTGATCGTTTGGATTTTGAGTTGACGTCTTGACGGCAACGTTGTGCTTGCGGCGGAGCTCTGAGGACCATGGCTAAGCCCCTGAGTGAGAGGGTTGCTCTTCACTCGGAGTGGTTCACGTAAGGTAGGCGATTCCAAGCTGCGTTGTATTTGTGGCGGAGCTCGGAAGACAGAGACACGTTGTACTTACGACACAGCTCGGAGGACCGCAGCTAAGCCCTCGAGTGAGAGGGTTGCTCTTCACTCGGAGTATTTTTTGTAACTTAGGCGATTACGGGGTCGCAGCTAAGCCCCCGAGTGAGAGGGTTGCTCTTTACTCGGAGTAGTTTTTGTAACTTAGGCGATCACGGGGTCGCAGCTAAGCCCCCGAGTGAGAGGGTTGCTCTTCACTCG
>LR738710.1:107389059-107464346 GCA_902687465.1 Secale cereale
GACGCACGGAGCGGCCGAGTGGTGATGAGGTGACCAACCGATGGCGACGCGCGGAGCGGTCGAGTGGTTATGTGGTGACCAACCGTTAGGCGACGCATGGAGCGGCCGAGTGGTGATGAGGTGACCAACCGATGGCGACGCGCGGAGCGGCCGAGTGGTTATGAGGTGACCAACCATGTGGCGACGCGCGGGGCGGCCGAGTGAAGTAGACGTGTCCCACGAAGTGACGTTGCGTGGGGCGTCCGAGTGAAGTAGACGCGTCCCATGGAGTGATGATGCGCCGGACTCCGAGTGGAGTAGACGCGTCCCGCGAAGTGGCGATGTGCGGGACGTCCGGGTGACAGGTAGCCGAATGTCCTTGATCTTTTCGTTCGAGTGGTTGTGGATGATGTTTCTTTTGGTTTCATCCCTGTCGAGTGGCAAGGAAGGAGAGTGGAAGGGTGCAGCCGCTGCACGACGTCCGTTAGCCTCCACCGGAGGGAGCAGCAGCGCTGCCGGCTGTCATGCTTTGTGGCTTGGGGGAGCCGGGCTGCCGGCGGATTTCATGGATGTTCAGCCCGCGGCCAAGTGTTGATGTCGATGGGGGTGTAGCGCTGCTGGTTGCCATGCCTTGTTGAGCCCACGCTCCACCATGAGAGCCGTCGCTAGTCTGCGACCGAGTATCTGTGCAGGAGAGACGATCTGCCGAATGTGCGGGGGTACAGCCGGCCTCAGCTTCCACCACGGGGAGTCACTGCAGAGCAGCATTCAGTCGGATGCGTCTCCGCGACGCGAGCCGTTGATCAGCTGACTCGGCGTAGGAATCACACGCCGTCGATTACTGTGTCTCGCCGCTCCAGGAGCCGGACCGCCGGCCGGGGCCACGAGAAAGACGAATAAAACGTTAGGATGCATTGATGGAGTTGCCCACGTCCGCGCATGCAGGAGGCATTAGTGAGCGGTAATTAAGGAAGATCCGTTACCGTTTGTGCATGTGAAGGAAGTTTCCTTCTTCCACGGACCATTCATCTCCCTGCCGGTTTATTGCCATATCGTGGGCTTGTGCCTCGACTACGGACGTTGCAGCAGCCAGCAGGGTAGCAGACGCCGGCGGGAGGAGTCATCACGCATGGGGGGTGCGGCCAGCCCTCACAACCGCGTCGCGTCGGGCCAGCGCCACCACCGCGGAAGCCACGACGGGGCCGCGACGCCTGTAGGAGGACTCGCCTTGTGCGGGTAGCGTGATCAGCCTCCGACAGATGCGCCGTGTGAGGTGCACCGTCCATGCGGCGCCCTGCCGTGCGGGAAGCCGGGCAGTTGGTCGCAGAGACCATGGCCAAGCGGACGACCGGAGGAAGGAGCGGGCCGACGATGATGGAGTCGACGGAGCGGTTGTAGAGGACGCAGACCTTACCGAACATGCCGCGTTTCGAAGGGCGTTTCCGAACATGCCGCGTTTCGAATGCCGCGTTACCGAACATGCCGCGTTTCGAACATAATCGATCGAGACTTCCTGGAAGAAGAAGAGGAGGTCGTTTCGAAGGGCGTCGCTGCAGCATGCCGCGTCCAGGCGTCGGGAAGATGAGATGGTCTTCCTCCACACCTGGTGCCCTCTCTTCTTCTTACTCTTGATCCATGATCGATCACGCATGCCCAGTGTCGAGTAAAAGATGTATCTTTACCCCCTTTTGTGATGCTTCAGAAGCTCGCTGTGGAGATGAACAACATGTGATATATCAAAGAAAATTAAATACAGAAGAATAACAAACCATTTGCATCATGGCTCGATAGATGCCATGCCCCATGGTGGGCGCCAACTGTCGTTGGAACGATTCTCACAATAATAAGGGATAGGGTAAAGGAGCATGATCTATCGAGATTCATATGGGTGACACGGTGGTTTTAACGAGTTCGGGCCTCTCGCGGTAGAGATAACAGCCATACATCTCGTGCTCCGGAGAGGCTTTGTTTATCTGAGTATGTATCCGGAGATTACATTGTGTGAGAGAGGGAGGAACGGATCCTCATGTCTGAGCTAAGTACTGAGACTAATGGCGAGAAAGAGAGAGAGAGGGGAAGAAAATGAGAGCCCTGTCTAGTCTAGTGTTGGGGGGTGGCTTATATAGAGTGCGCAACCCCCTCACCTCCTATGTTACAAAGTGGGGCATTGATGCCATAATGTCAGATGATGCTTCGACTGCCTTGTCGACTGTTGGTCTTCGCATATCCGAGTGAGTCAGTCGACCGAGTGGTCGACTGTCATCCGAGTGGACTGTATGTTGCTTGTCCGAGTGGATAGTATGTCTGTATGAAATTTATCTAGACCCACACGCTGTGTGGACCTCATGCTTTATGATATTTCGACCCTTTGTGGGCCTACCTGTTATGTATATCCCCAACAGGCACTTCTGGATCATGTGCATGAAGGTGGCGGTGGCATTTTTGAGACCGAAAGGCATGGTGACATGACTGAAACACCCGAACGAGGTGATGAAAGCTGTCTTGATTTCATCGGGTCCAAACAGTCGGATCTGATGGTACCCGGAATACGCGTCCCGAAAGGACAAACGCTCGCATCCCGCAGTCAAGTCAACTATCTGATCGATGCGGGGGAGAGGAAAATGATCCTTCGGGCAGGCCCGATTAATATGCTTGAAATCGATGCACATGCGGAGAGACTTGTCCTTCTTGGGGACCATGACGACATTGGCGAGCCACACGGAGTGGTAGATCTCGCGGATAAACTCAGCTGCCAGGAGCCGAGCCACTTCCTCGCCAATTGCATTTCTCTTCTCCGCAGCGGATCGATGGAGATGTTCCTTCACATGCTTCGCTTTTGGGTCAACTCACAAATGGTGCTCAGCCAGTCCCCTGGGTACACCTGGCATGTCTGATGGTTTCCATGGGAAGATGTCCTAGTTCTCACGGAGGAACTGGATGAGCGCTTCTTCCTATTTGCTCTCGACGTCTGCGAAAATCACCAAAGTGGAGTTGATCTGGGGGTATCCTCCATCCCCTTCCTTGTCTTTGGTCTCCTCTGATTCATTTTTCTTCTCAGTCGACTGATCTTTCTGGAAGTTCTGGATCAGGACCCGGCACTGTCGAGTGGTGTGCTTGCGATACACCAAGTTTCCCTCCTCATCTTTCTTCGTGTGAATAGGACATGGCTGGTCGAGTACATCATTCCCAGCTTGATCCATTACTTTCTTGGGGACCCAGGGCCCCTTCGGCTTTCCTTTGCCTTTCCCTTGGTTGACCAATGCAGCTTCGCCCTGAGCGGCTGGCTCGGCCTTGCACTTGGGCTTCCGATTGGAATTCTGATCATCTTGTACGAATGGTTTCTTGCCACTGCGGAGCCGATCAGCCTCTTCGCCCTTAGCATACCGACTGGCAATCTCCATCATCCGAGACAGGGAGATATCGCCTGTTTGACCAAACTTCAAATTCAGCTCTCGGTACCGCATGCCCTCCTTGAAGGCGCAAACTGCCTGGTGCTCAGACACATTTTCCATCGTGTGATGCAAGGTAGTCCATCGCTGTATGTAATCCCTCAAGGTTTCATTCAGCTTCTGTACGCAATGTTGAAGCTCCGCGAGACCAGCAGGCCGCTTGCAGGTGCCCTCGAAGGTCCGAATGAACACTCGGGCCAGCTCTTCCCAACTGTAAATACTCCCAGGGGCCAACTGATTGAGCCACGCCCGAGCTGAACCGCCTAGCATCAGAGGAAGGTGCTTCATGGCTATGTCATCATTGCCGCCTCCGATCTGCACAGCCACTCGGTAGTCCTCTAGCCAGGTGTCTGGTTTTGACTCGCCGGTGAACTTATTTACCCCCGCCGCCAACCTGAAGTTTGGGGGGAGCTCAGCGGCCCGGATGGCACTGCAACAACACTCGGGCCCAGAGACAGGCGCTCAGCTTCCACTCGGACGATCTCTGCCTTGCTCTTCTCTGAATGCCCTGTTCCGGTCGACCAGCCCCTGCACAAGGATAGACCTTGCATCGAAGCCCGGCCTCCGGGGATCTGGGGGAATCCTCCGCTCATCGTCGCGTAAGTGCCTGCCTTCGTGCCGCCTGGGCGAGAACGACCCGCTTCCCGGAGGAGGCGTAGGCACTCGACGGCGATCCTGATGACCGGGTCGATGGTCATATTGCTCATCATTCCGACCCAGATGCCGGTCTTGCCGTGGGCTACGTTCCTCATGCCTTGGGGGCGGTCTTGGACTGTGGGCTGACCAAACGGTGTCTGCAGCCACCGATCTGCTGTGAATCCTATTGCGCGACTGAGAAACAACCGCGTTTTTCTCCTCAGCCGTTCTGAGCAATGCCCGGATCTGCTGAAGGCCTCTCCCAGCCTCCGACTGAGATGGTTGAATAGATTCCGTGATGCGAGCCGCGGCTTCGAGGTTCTGGACTAGTGTGTGGAACACCTGAGTCCCGCGCGGGTGCGATTGCCGCGGTCGTCGGCTGGACTCGGGAACCAGTCGGCGGGCCCGTTCGTCGAGTGCGCGCGGGATATTTTCCAAGCGCGCGCGCTCAGCCATGGTAGCCAAGGGCATGGCCTCCAGGGCCAGAGCCTCTGGAGTATCTCCCAAGATGGGGGTGAAGAGCGCGTCTTCATTGCGGCGACAGAGCTCATCCCTCTGCTCGGCAGTGAGGGGTTGAGGAATGTATCCGTCATTGTTGTATGAATGGCCGCCAGCGCTGCCGCTGTTGCCACCGCGAGGAAAACCCGGCGGGCTGCGGCGTGAGTCGACCATGAGGACTTCCGCTGCGGGATCGCTGCTCCCGCACTCGGAAACTGAATCCACGAGCTCGACCGACGGATCGACCGGCCCATAGAGGTAACCGTCGGGCTCGATGGCCGCGACCTGAGGGGTGGCCACCTGGCGAGCCACCGCGTGTTTCACCCACCACTGGAGCCGTGAGCGACTGGATCGCTTGCAACGGCATCCGGCGGGGATGAGGGGCGATGTAAGAATCGGCGGGTACTAACTCGGCGGCTGCCGAAGGAGGACGCGGTAGGCGCTGGCGTGGAAGTGCGCAGCCGCGCGGATGGGCAGCGCCTCGACGTCGAGAGGAGCCTCCTGGAGCCAAGCGGAGTCGTCGGCGACGAAGACGAGTGCGCCGAGTCAGATCTATCGACCCAACACCAGACCACCACCGGAAACCATGACGAAGGAGGTCGGAGAAAAGATTGCAACCTCACCAGAAGTCGCTAAGACGCCTTGCCCCAAGGTGGGCGCCAACTGTCGTGGTTCTAAGTCTGAAAGTACGAGTAGGGGGTACGAATGAGGAGGCAAGGCCCTAGCTATGGTGGAGTTGTACACAAGGTGTTTTACGAGTTCAGGCCCTTCTCGGAGGAAGTAACAACCCTACGTCGCGGTGCCCGAAGGCGGTCGACTGAAGTGTATATAAGTGTGTGTTATCAAGGTGCGAACCCTTGTACAGGAGGAGGGGGTGGCTTATATAGTGCGCCAGGACCACAGCCATGCTCCGCGTTACTAAGGGTTCAATGTACATTAAGGCGGGCATTACTGATAATGTCTGCAGTAAAGAGTAATAAAGGTATTCACTACGGTGAGTAAATCCCTGACCGTTGATGTCCTAAGGGACCATTGACCTCCGGGGGTCGAGTGCCTTGGACGGGTCGAGTGAAGTTGAGTCGTATGGTAGGTGGTGTCCAGTCGAGTGGGATGTCCTCTTCGGCTGTCTCAGTCGACTGTCCTTATCGTCATTGTTTTGTCTTTTAATCTTCTGTGGTTGTGACCTCGGGAGGGGTACCTTGGTCAGGCCTGTGACCCTACCCTAGGTCTGTAACCTCATCACCTGGCGCTCCTCGTCGCCTCTAGGAAGCTGCGCCACTACTTCCAAGGCCATCCCATCAAGGTTGTTTTGTCATATCCTCTCGAGAAGGTACTGCGGGGCCCGAATGTCGTCGGGAGGGTCGCCAAGTGGAACATCGAGCTTCAAGCGTTCCAGTTGGAGTTCAGCACCATGCGAGTGATCAAGGGAGCAGCTCTGGCAGACTTTGTGGCATAGTGGACTGACGCGCCGGGGCAGGGGGAGCAGCGAAGACCGTTCACTGGGCCCTGGCGATGAAGCCCCAGACGGATGGGTGGTATACTTCGATGGCGCCTTCTCGCGCCTCGGTCCAGGGGCTAGCGCCGTGTTAGTATCTCCCACTCATGATAAGTTGTACTACGCTATTCAGCTCTGCTTCCAGCAAGGCGAGAAGGTCTCCAACAACATCGCAGAGTACGAGGGCCTAATTGCTGGGCTCAAGGCAGCCGCTGTGCTGGGGCTCAAGCGTCTCACCATCAGGGGCGATTCGCAACTCCTCGTCGACCTCTCCAACAAGAAATACAAGCCCAAGGACGAGCACATGGAGGCATATCTGGAGGAGGTACGCAAGATGGAGAAGCGATTCCAATGGCTGGAGGTGCAGCACGTACCAACAGGCACCAACAAAGAAGCGGACGATATCGCCAAACGAGCCTCTAGACGAGAGCCTCAGAGGCCGGGCGTCTTCGAGGAGCGGCTACTCAAGCCGTCGGTGGCACCACCAGCCCCTGAGCCGGTCTCCCCTCAGCAGGGGTTACCAGCGGCGCCTCCGGATGGCGCCCCGCCCTGCGGACCACCCTCCGGAGCCCGTCTGCTACTCACCGCGGAGCCTGAGGAGGGTTGCTGGACCCAAGAACTCAAGATGTACGTGCAACATGATACCCTGCCGGACAAGGAAGAAGACACAGAGCGCGTGGTTCGACAGGCCTCAGCTTACTGCATCCAAGATGGTGAACTCTACAGGAGGCGCCCCAACGACGTCTCGCTAAAATGCATCTCGAGGAAGCAAGGGCGCGAGCTACTGGCTGATATCCATGGTGGAGACTGCAGTCATCATTCGTCGTCCCGCACCCTCGTGGGCAAGGCCTTCCGCAGCGGCTTCTACTAGCCCACGGCGCTCAACGACGCCACGGAGCTCGTGCGGGCTTGCGAGGCGTGCTAGTTTCACGCCAAGCAGATCCACCAGCCGGTGTAGGGCCTCCAGACGATTCCGCTCTCCTGGCCCTTCGCAGTCTGGGGATTGGACATCCTGGGTCCCTTTCCTCGGGCAGCAGGGGGCTACCGCTTCCTGTACGTCGCCATCGACAAATTCACCATGTGGGTGGAGGTGGAGCCTGTTTGTGCGATCCCAGCCGGGTCGGCTGTCAAGATCATACAGGGCCTCGTGAGGCGATTCAGGGTCCCCAACCACATCATCACGGATAACAGTTCGCAGTTCACAAGCAATCTCTTCAGGTCATATTGTGCTAACCTTGGAACACAGATCTGCTACGCTTCGGTTGCTCGCCCCAGGAGCAACGGCCAGGCCGAACGCGCCAACGCGGAAGTCTTGTGTGGCCTCAAGACACGCAACTTTAAGAAGAAGCTTGAGGCTTGAGGCAGGGGCTGAATCGACAAACTCTAGTCCGTGTAGTGGTCAATCCGAACCACTGCCACCAAACCTATTGGGGAAACTCCTTTCTTTCTCATCTATGGGGCGGAGGCGGTACTCCCTCACGAGGTCAAGCATCGCTCCCCACGGGTCTTGGCCTTCAATGAGGAATGCCAGGATGCCGCCTGGCGGATGGACCTCGTCCTCGGCGAGGAGGGCCGTCGCCGAGCTGCCCTCAGGGCGGCACGTTATCAGCAGGCGCTGTGGCGGTACCACTGCCGTGGCGTCCGCGCAAGAACACTTGAAGTTGGTGACTTGGTCCTGAGGCAGGTCCTCTCCCGTGAGGGGTTGCACAAGCTCTTGCCCATGTGGGAGGGCCCGTTCAGAATCGCCCGTGTCTCTAGGCCTGGTGTTGTGTGCCTGGAGACGCGGGATGGGATACCTATCCAGAATTCCTTGAACATCGAACACCTCAGGAGGTTCTATCCGTAATCAAGGCTCCGTGCCCGTGAAGGTCTCCGCCCGTGACACTCTCACGTAATAATGAGTTGGGGCTGTACACGCCTCGGAGTCTCCTTTGCGTTGCCTACGGGCCCTCAGACGGGGCTCCCACCCAGGCCCCAGTGGCAGTCCTTAGCTCCGCGCTGGGAAGAAGACGTAGTGTAGGGGTCGGACGCGACCTTTTTTCCTTTTTGGCTTGGTGTTTGGCTGTCAGCCTTTTCTACTTCCTTGGCTATCAGCCCTTCCTCTACCCCATGCTATGAATTTCTCGTGTTTCTTGCGCTTCCTGCATTTGGTTGAAAGTCTTGTTTGGGATCTTTCTCGGCAGTTTTAAGTTCAGCTGCGCCACTCGCTCTTCTTTGCATGCCTTGTGCGTGGGGGCTGGGGCACGGTCGGTCACCGGCCCTCTTCTGCCGCGGCCCCATGACCTCGCCTGGCCAAGTCTGCTCAGGCTCTGGCGCCGGGCTTCTCAATCCGCGCAACCTATCCTACCGAGCCGGCTCAGCCTTTGGTGCTCTAACCCGCGCTCGGTGCTCTCAGCAGATCTTAGTGGCTCACTCCCGCTCAGGGCTGCACGAGCCCTTCAAGTTCGGCTACCCCGTCACGACCCGATGGGGCTCATGACGCCGGAGTCAGGAGGACTCTGCCTCAGGACTTCGCGACGCATAAAAGCTAAGTGACTTCACCAAAGCAACAAAAAACATGACAGCAAGTTCTCGCTTCCTACATATATCACAGTCCATTACACGCCCCTCGAGGCAACTTGAAATTTTAATGCAGAAAGGACATGAAGGAAAGGAAAGGAGAAGAAGCAGATGCCGCTCCCGCTCAGTCGGTGTCTTCCAGTTCCTCCGGATTCACCGAGCCACAGCGGCGCGGCAACCCCCTCCCCTCGCCGGGCTGAGCTCGGAGGAGTGGTGGCTCGTCGTGGCCGCCGCTGCTGGAGGAGATGCTGCTGCCACAGAGGGGGGACCCACGGTGCCCCCCAGGACTGATATTGTCTTCGGAGGAGGAGATGCTCCTTCGGACGCCGTCCCCGTCATCCTCTTCGTCATCGACCTCGGGACAGCACCCAAGGCGCCTCCCTTCCTCCGAGAAGATCCTGACGAATAGTGTGGAGATGCCATCGTACCTGAAGTGGAGCGCACACCTCCCCTGCAGCCGGCGTGCGCGAGCAAACGATTGCTAGCCGCGCTCCAGGAACACATCGCCCTAGGGAGCCACATCAACCTCCACCCAGGATGCACCACTGCAGCAACCGTCAGCCTGCAGCCAGATGCCACCGAGGCCTCCGGCTGGTAACACGTCGCTGAACGAGTGGGGAAGCCGGAGCCACGGGCCACCAGGCTTCTCCGCCCACACCATGAACTCCGACGACACGTCGAAGGAATGGAGCTGCGGGCGCGGAGGACGCGCGACCGACAGCCACCGATTCACGCCTCCTCTCCCCCCAAGGCCCCGACCACCTTCACCATGGGAGGACGTCCTGCGCCTCTCACCAGCGACCGTGGTAGAACTCGGAAGGATGCGCCCGCCTCCCCGAGGAGTCGCTGCGGGCGCAGCGGCATGCTTGCGGGGACGACCGCGGCCCCTCTTCGGCGGCAGCGGGACCGGATCCTTCGGGGCCTTCCCCTTCTCCGCGGTGGACGGCTTCCTCGACGGCGCCATGGAGATCTCGTCACAGGAGAGAGAGAGCAAGGAACAAGCAAGGGGAATATAGAACTGGCTTGGAAATGGCTTGGGGGATCCCCCCTAGTCCCATTTATAGGGCAGAGGAGCCCAACCGCCAGCCACTGGCGTCGCAGCCATAACGCCCCCGTCGTGTGCGCCAAGGAGTTGTCAAGTCGCACGATCACTAGGACTGAGTGGGGAGCGGAGCCGCCACGTCCCATCCAACCGTCACACACCGGCCTGGCCCGCAGCCTTTTAGGGCCCGCGGCGCTTCGTCCTCGACTAAGGCTTTGCCCTGAAGCCAACTCCGCGCGCGCCTTGGGCTCGGGGGCTACTGTCGGTGTCCTGGGAACCAGGGTACCCAGACTTGCCTGTTTGTGGGCCGCGACGCGCTCCTACAACGGCCTGGTACGGCCCAGCTGATCAACCAGCTACCCAAGACCCTCGCGAGGGAGCTAAGCCTCGCGAGGAGAACGACGTCAAGACCTCCTCTGGAGCGGCCCCAGTAAGGTGCTCCGGAGGGGCGGAGAATCCAAGGCCAAGCCTGCCTCAAGAGGAGGCAGTGATGTCAGAAGTGATGCACCGCGCCAGCGGGTGCCAGCGCTCGCCAGCGGCGTAGTTCCATTCCGGTGCAAGGGGGACAGCGCAGCCGCAGGTTCCCGAGGAGCGGGGCAAAGGCTTCCCCATTGGTGCAACAAGACCAAAGACCGCAAGGACGACAAGGAGGATGTCACCGTCGAGCCCACCACCGCGTCACCGCCTAGTCCTTTTGCAGGCGAAGACTGCTTTTGTCAGGGTAGGAACGTCCTTGTGTTCCCGCTCGAAAATGGCCGTTGTGGGATCCCTTCCCGCCTAAACATTTTGGGGGAAGAGGACCGTGGACGCCTATATAAGTAGCTAGGATCCCCACTATGAAGGGGAGGAGATCCATACACTCTGCCACCACACAAGGAGCAAGAACACTTGCCTCCTGACCCTCCTGAGCTCACCTCCTGAGCTCCGGAACCACTGTACTAGCTCATATTCCAGCCCTCCCGAGGCTAATCCACCAAAGCAGGAAGTAGGGTCTTACACCACACGGTGGCCCGAACCTGGGTAAGCTCTTGCATGCTCTATCTGTTGTTTGCTTGAATCTCTTCACCGACGAGGGCGAGGTGCTAGGTACACGCGAGTGGGAGAGATCTTCGTCCACGCCCCTGTGTTCGAACTTCTTAGGTTTTGCGGAGCCCCTAAAGCCGACACTCTTGACTCCTTTCATAGGAGTGACTCGGAGGTATACGCGTTCTCCGGGCTCAAAACTGATCTGTCGGTGTTTTGCATCATAATAACTCTTTTATCGAGATTTGGCCAATTGCAATCTATCTCTGATCTCCTTAACTTGTTTCTCAGCTTCCATCATGAGGTCTATCCCGAAGATACGGCTATCTCCAGTCTGAGACCAATTTAACGGGGTACGACACTTGCGGCCATGCAAAGCCTCCTATGGTGACATCTTTAGACTGGTTTGGAAACTGTTGTTGTAGGAGAACTCGGCGTAAGATAGACAGTCTTCCCATTTACATCCTTGGGCCAAGACGCTGGCTCGCAGCATATCTTCGAGTATTTGGTTTACCCGCTCTGTTTGTCCATTAGTCTGAGGATGATAAGCGGAACTGTATTTTAGGGATGTCCCCAAGGTTTGATGGCGACGTGACCAGAAAGCGGAGGTAAAAAATGAACCTTGGTCGGAAGTGATGGTTTGAGGTACCCCATGCAAACTGACTATTCTGGACACATATAGTTGTGCAAGTTGATCTGCTCGATATGTGGTCTTGACAGAGATAAAGTGAGCTACCTTGGTTAGGGTGTCCACTACGACCCATATCGCATCATTGCCTCGCTGAGTCTTGGGTAGTCTAGTGATGAAATCCATGCAGACGTCATCCCATTTCCATTGTGAAACTGGCAGCGGTTGAAGAAGTTCGGTCGGCTTCTGATGTTCTGCCTTCACTTTGTTGCATATGTCACAACAAGCCACAAAATAGGCAATGTCTTTTTTCATTACATCCCACCAGAATATTTGACGAAGGTCTTCATACATCTTTGTACCTCCGGGGTGAATAGAGTACGAGGATTCGTGTGCTGCTGACAAGATTTTCTGTTTCAAGTCTGACTGATTGGGTACACAAATCCTTCCACGGAACCGGAGAGTCCGAACGTGATCCTTTAAGAAATCCGAGGTACGTCCTGCCACCATATTCTTGGTATGCCTTTGCAGGATAGGACTATGTTCAGATTGAGTTGAGAAATCTCCTCTTGAAGTTTAGGGGGCAAGGATTTCAATATGGCATTTAGGCTGACCCGCTTTCGACTGAGTGCGTCAGCCACCACATTGGCTTTACCCGGGTGGTAATTTATTCCAAGATCATAATCCTTAACCATCTCAAGCCATCTTCGTTGACGTAGATTGAAATCTGGCTGAGTAAATATATACTTGAGACTTTTTTGATCAGTAAAAATTTGACACCTCTTCCCGATGAGGTAGTGCCTCCATATTTTGAGAGCATGAACTACCGCGGCCAATTCAAGATCATGAGTAGGGTAATTTCCCTCGTGCGGTCGCAGCTGTCGTGACGCATATGCTACTACCTTGCCGTCTTGCATAAGTACGCAACCAAGTCCTTGTCTGGATGCGTCACAGTATACATCAAAACTGCGGTAGATGTCTGGAAGAGTTAATACGGGTGCGGTTGTCAGCCGTATATTTAGCTCACTGAAACTTTTCTCACAGTCTTTAGTCCATTCAAACTTCTTGTCTTTTTTTGAGCAGCTCTGTCATGGGTTTAACAATCTTGGAGAACCCTTCAATGAAACGACGGTAATATCCGGCCAGTCCAAGGAAACTCTGGATCTGTGATACCATTGTTGGTGGCAACCAATTGAGCACATCTTTTACCTTGCTTGGGTCCAAGAAATCCGACTTGTTTGAGCCAAAACTCACACTTACTGAATTTGGCGTAAAGCTGATGATTGTGGAGTCGTTGTAACACTGCTCGGAGGTGTTCTTTGTGATCCCCTTCACTTTTTGAGTATATAAGTATGTCATCGACAAAGACTACCACGAACTTGTCGAGGAAGTCCATGAATACTTTGTTCATCATGTGCATGAAGAACGCAGGGGCATTGGTGAGACCAAAGGACATAACTGTATATTCATAAAGATCATATCGAGTGGTGAATGCGGTCTTAGGAATATCTTCCTTTTTAATCTTAAGCTGATGGTATCCTATCCGTAAATCAATCTTGGAGAATACCTTGGCCCCACTGAGCTGATCAGACAAGTCATCAATTCTTGGTAGCGGATATTTATTTTTTATGGTGACAACATTCAGCTGACGGTAATCCACACACGTGCGGAGGCTGCCATCCTTCTTGCTTACGAAGAGAGCAGGTGATCCCCAAGGTGAGGAGCTGGGACGGATATATCCTTTCTGGAGCATTTCATCGAGCTGCTTCTTTAATTCCACTAATTCCGATGAGGGCATCCGGTAATATTTCTTGTATAACGGTGCGGTTCCGGGTACAAGATCTATTGCAAACTCAAGCTCTCGATCTGGCGGCATGCCTGGAAGTTCTTCTGGAAATACATCTGGAAATTCACTGACCACGGGAATTAATTCTAATTCTTCCACAGCGGTGAATATTATTCCCTTCTTGGGTATGCTTCTGCCAGAGTAGAATTTTGTAGTCTGCCCATTCTGACTGGTCAGAGTGACTTCTCGGGTTGCACAATTTATGCATACTTGATATTGGGTCAACCAATTCATGCCCAAAATAATATCCAGCTGTACCGACTCGATGAGTATCAAGGAAGTTGGAAAGCTTATTCCGTTGATATTGATTTCCAAATCACGGCAGACCAGGTTACTCTTGATTAAAGATCTCGGGGTTTGTACCAGCATATTTTTGCCCAAAAGCGAACAAGAAAATTTGTTTTGGGCAACAAAACTCTGAGAAATAAAAGAGTGGGAAGCCCTCGAGTCAAATAAAATTATTGCAGGTTTGCTATTGACGGAAAACATACCAATGACTACTTCGGGGTTTTCTTGGGCTTCATCCACGGAGAGGTGATGGACGTGCCCGGCGATGTTTTGCTGGTTCGGGTATGACCCCATAAAGTTGACTTGTGGCCTGAATAAGGCGTTCGCCTTGCTGTTCTTGGGGAACTGCCTGGCATAATGTCCGTTTTGCCCACAACTGAAACAAGAATTGTCGCGCTGACGCTCCTCGTGCACTGGTTGGTCACGACATTCTTGACTTGAGTAGTGGTCTTGTTAATATTCTGTTGCCAATTGGGCTTGTATTCTACCTGAGTCTGCTGCCAGGTTCGAGCGTTCTGCACTGGTTGCCCTTATTTCCTTGGTTCAAACTTGTGCTTGTGCTCGTTATTAGCAGGCCCGTTGTCCAGTATGAGCTTGTGTTCTCTTTCCGCAATGAAAGCTTTGTTCACCAAAGTTTGGAAGTCTGGAAAATCGAGCATGCTGAGGGTGCACCGGAGTAGCGAGTTTATCCTCCAAGAAATATGTCAATCTTTCTTTCTTCAGTGGCCACGTCATAAAGGGATTAACGGACCAGATGATTGAATTTTTGCAAATATTCACCCACAGACATATTTCCTTGGGTTAGTGCAAGAATTCACGCTGCTTGGTCTTCGTAACTCCAGTAAGGATATAATATTTTCCGAACTGATCCTTAAATTTTGACCAGGTGAGTTCTTCATTAGCAGGCCACATGGCTTTTGCATTTTCCCACCATATGGCAGCAACGCCTTCAAGATAGTGAGTTGCATATGGAACTTTGTCCTCTTCTGCAGTACAGGCAATCTCAAGCTTCCTTTCAATGGTCCGCAACCAATCGTCGGCATCCAAAGGGTCAACAACCTGACTAAAACTGGGAGGCTGAGTTCTCTGAAAATAGGATAGCTTGGAGTGATGACCGTTCTGATTTCCATTCTAACCAACCATAGCTTGAACACTTTTCAATATCTCAAGCAGATCGTTACTTCTCATTTCCTCAAACATACGCAAAATTTGCTCGGTGGTAGGCGGATTTGGCGGTGGAGGCGGTGGTATGTACGGCTCGGGAGAGTGTCCTGCCTGTCAGGCGGAGCGACGAACAGGAACATTCTCGTGAGCGATGCTACTGTTGCCTCCCCGCGTCATCCTATTATGGGTTTTTCCCAAGACAACGCAACCAAGATGAGAAACATTCAAAAGGAATATTGCGGAAAAGCCAGCAACAAATCCCGAGAGAAAACAAAAATATGAAGAAAAGACAGCAAATAGAGGAAATACAGTTCTAGCATAATTATACATAGACTCGTACATGAAAATAAATTAACATGCCTGGTTCCACCACACTCATACATGAAACAAAACATCATGACCCATACCACTACATCCATACATCATTTTGACAACTGCGAATACTCTGGAGCTCTACTGCTCTGCGGTTACTGCGGGGTCCTCTCCTGAAGCGGACTCGGATCCTGAGCTGACGAGGTTAACTCAAACCTCTGGGTTAAAGGTAACGTGATGATGCTGCCTCGGAGGCTCTCCTTCTGGGGCAGGAGTAGGGTGGATTATAGGAGCTACAGGAGTAGTGAGAAGCGAAACCCACTCAGTAGGAGCACTGAGAGGATTTATGGTAGAGGCGCCCGAGCTACTCGGAGGAGTAACTGGTGAAATAGGGGAACCAGAACTGGCGGGAATGTAAGGGGTAATCCCGTGGATGCAGGAATAGTGATAGACCTAGTAGTGGCTAAAGCAATACGAGTGTTAGTCAACTCTCGAGCCAGCTCGTGGATCAGGAGATAGTTAGTAGTAATATATCGCGAAAGGTGGCTAGCAACACTATCAGACTCCGGATCAATATTCGGGAAACGAACATGACCATTGTCGTGCAGAGAAGGATAGTATTGGAAACCTGGGTGATTCTGCATGCGGACCTCGCTGTAACGGAGCTCAACAAGGATCTCGAATGCAGCAAATTGGACGGCCTGCGAAGTGGTAGAAGCGTAACCGCTCCGAGAGGTGCGAGTGTAAGAGCTGGAGTAAGAACTGACACGCAGAGTCACCACTGCCTGGTACTCATACACTGAGCCTGTTAGAGGCTCCCGGTACACACGATAAACTAGGTCGTCTCCGGGAGGGTACAGCCGACGCCACACGTTATGAAGGAGGTGCGGTGACGTGTATGGCATCAGCTCCAACTGGCACGGATACGGCACTAGAGCCATCTACACTCACAACCATTAGTATGTTAGCATAAAAATTAAAGCAAGTAGTTGCAAAACAACAAACAGCTACACATGCTACCGACACTCAACTTAAACTCGTATCTAGCATTTAGTTAACACGTCTTAGTCTAACGTGTCCTACAGTCAGCGCGACTCTGATACCAAGTGTTGTGGCACCCCGGCTCAGAGCGACCGGTTTACCCTGCATTGCTAGCCAGAGACCTTCTCTTCTGGCAACACACAACATCTTGGTACAGAAAACAACTGCTTTATTGATACTAGCGGATCAAAATTTTACATTACAGCAGGTAGCGAGGCCAAGCGGCACACACGGTGCGGCTGGACAATATGTACATTATTTGGTGAACATAAGAGGCCTCGGTGATAACAACTACGCGGCAGCGGAACGAGTTCGTAGCGGAACTCCATAGCACAGGGACACCGATGTGGACAGATCTAGACTCGGACGGCACTCCTTTCCAGCGAAACTTTCCTGAAATCTGGCATGAAACGCCATGTGAGTACATTGAATGTACTTGCAAGCTTACAGCAAACATAATCATAATGACAAACAATATCATGATAATTATTCAATTATTAAAATGCAACACCATACGTGAGTATGAATATAACCAACATGCTGTGCTCATGCCTTTGTGAAACAGTCCCTCGGACTGACTTACCAATGGTGATCTTTAGTAACATACCAACTTGTCCATCTCAAAAGGACAAATCTCGTGATCTTTCCGGCAATCACAACCCTGACCACACTTGGTCTCAATCATCCCTATGGCTCTCCCACCAGCTTTAACAGTGCAAAGTTCATAACTTAGTGAACACAATTTTATGAAATGTTGACCCATGGTGTGACCTACTTCCAAGCGTGTCCGTGACTGTGGACTCGGCTATCGATAGATTAATTACACTCTGCAAAGGTAGTGCACTATACCCACACCACGGAACCCATGGCCCCGCTTTCCCATTTGGGTGGACCAACGGCGTTCCGACGAAACTCTTCCATTTCCATGACACTCTCCCGGCCACTCCGACTCATTTCCCATCAGAATAGTCCTAAGTGGGCCCGTGCCTACCAAAGGCACAACGACCACCGTCGTGGCCAAACATAAACTGTCCCAAACGGGGACTCGGTACCATAAACTCAACAACAGGCACACAAGGTTATGTCTGCTTACCGGGCCAGGGTAACTCACGCCCATAACCTTCCCTACTTGGAGGTACCGACCAGAGGCATGACAACGGACCGAATAAAGACCTTCCCATAAAGGCAAATGTGGTTGCACTCGGAAAAACTCAATTCAGTGGCACCATGACCCGGTCAAAAAATTATTCAAGTTGAGTTATTAGCAGGTTCAACTTAGAGAAATAACCGGTGTCATAAAATGCCATGCAAATGCAACATACCAATATGCATTAACGTAAAGAACTGGATCAGCTCTACCATACTAAGTGTAAGCATCACAGCTTCTAATATTTCTCGGGTTAGGCTTTACTTTCAATTAAAATCAGAATATATTCTAGCAAAAATTTACCATAGTTCTTATGCGAGAAAAATAAATTCACATAACTATTTATATTCATACCCATATTAGTTCTTCATGACCCAAACTTTCTTCTAGTTGAAATAACAACTTAAATCAAATTCCAACTTTCTATAAACTAAATATAACAACTAAATACAACAACCAACAGAATACAATTAACAAAAATAATTCATGTGCATGGATTAAATCATTTATTCAAGTTGGAAAATCACAAATATTAAAATGGCACCATGAAAATGTTGTTGTGGCTTGCCTTAGTGCAAATGAGGTTCACAAGCCTCCTGGTGATCCTCAAGACAAGCTTCATCTTCTGAAAAGATTTAAAAGTACAAAAAGAAAATATCAAGAACCATTCAAAAATTCACCAGAAAATCTACACAGCACAGAAAAGTCTCATCTTTGGTGTGCTTTAAGATTTCTTTACAAAGAACACAATGCAAAAAGAATCAATTCATTTGGACTTATGGTTAAAAAGTTATTGCAGTTTGAAGTGTTCTGGAATATATATATATATATATATATATATATATATATATATATATATATATATATATATATATATATATATATATATATATATATATATATATATATATATATATATTTGAAATTTAAATAAACGGATTGGAAAGGGGTGGCGTCGAAGGCGTAAAAGACCCAGGGCACCACCACTCGTACCGCTTTGCGCGAGTACAGAGTGGCTGACTAGCGGGCCCCGCTAGTCAGGTGAGGGGGAGAGGGAGAGAGGAACAGAGGCGGCCGTGGCTTCGCCGGAGCGCACGCCGGCGACGCGAGCTTCTTGGCCAAGATGAGAGGGATAGATCTACAGAGGGGGTCGAGGCACACCTGCCCGTACCCGCAGTGTAGCTAGGGGTGGTCGGATGGCGTCGGAAATGACCTCGCAAGCGGAGGCAGAATGGGGTGGTCGCCGGAGTTGAGGATGACGACGAGCAACGACAACTCCAAAGGCTCCAACTACGTGGAACAGCACCACCAGAGAGTGGCGGAGGCTCTGGAAGAGTTGCCCTGGCCTGAGAGGGGTTGGAGCTGCTGCGACGACCCGAGGGTATCGCCGGCGAGCTCAAGCTCGGGGAAGGCGGCATGCGGCCTGCCCGGCCGGGCTACGAGATTCTACGTAGTTGTGGAGTGTGTGGGAGTGGAGCGGGATGCTTGGGAAAGCTGGGAGGGGCCCTATATATAGGCGAGCCGAGAGGGGGGATCGGGGCTCCACCGGCGACACCTGGACGTTGCACCTGGTGACGAACGGCATCAGTGAGAGGGGGAGAAGGCGACGGGGTTCACGCGGGGCCTGTGGACGGACGGAGACGAGCACAAGATCACTGGGATGGCGACGAGCACAGTGCGCACCGCACTGTTGCCTTGGCCGGACCGCGCCCGTGCTCGCTACGGTGAGCTCCGGCGTCAGCGAGTGCCAGGAGGGGCTGTAGAAGTCGAGACGAAGATGGTGGCGCGGTTTGGCTAGCTCCGGCAGGCGTGGAAGCGAGCACGCGCAAAACAGAGTGCTCGGCAGTACTCAGAGCGCGTCGACTAGCAGCCTGGCATGGTGCACACACGTGGTCACCGTGTGAACTCTGCCTACTGGCCGACTTGTGGCCAAAGATCATGTCTGGCGTGTTAGTTCGTGGTAGATTTGAGTGTTACATTGGTTTAGTTTGGATCCAGACGCAGTAGAAAGGATTTCACACGGCTCGTAAGTTTCTGGACAGAAACTTTGAGAACTTACTGAGGTAAAATGGTTGGGATTGGAGGTTGTGCTTCGGAGGCTAGCCCTAAGTTACTAAGGTAAAGATGCACAAGGAGTTTCAGGTAAAATGGAGCAAGTAAAATGGTAGTTGCTGTAGAAACTACCATTTCTGTCCAGAACAGAAAAGAATTTCTGTAGCAAAAATATTCCAAAAAGTGGTGCAATATTTTTGCTCAGGAATGTGTCCTAGGGTTCAAAGAATATTTGTGAATTTCCTCAGATTTTTGTGGGCAAGAAAAATTGGGGTTGCTTGAAGCATAATGAGCTTAACTAGGGTTTTGGAGCGAAAAAGGAATATTTTTCAATAAAGAAAATTATTCCAATAATTATTTTAGGGTGAACCAGAGGGGAAAAGATGATTTGAGATGGAGATGAGGCACTTGGGTGAAAGCCAAGGGTACCCAAGTGTTTAAGTCCGTATGAAAAGATTCAAAAATCGCAAGGTTCAAATTAAATCCAAATAAAACTCATGCAAATAAAAGAGGGCAAAAATCAGGTTGTCATAAGGATACCACCCTATCATACCACATCACAACCATTTTAATAGCATGTTGGCACGCAAGGTAAACCATTATAAACTCCTAGCTAATTAAGCATGGCATGAGCAACTATGATCTCTAATTGTCATTGCAAGCGTGTTTCATTCATAATAGGCTTAATCGGGAAAGATGAACTATTCATATTTTCAAAAACAAGATAGGTCGAGTTCATACTAGCTTCTCTCATCTCAATCAGTTCATCATATATCGTCATTATTGCCTTTCACTCGCATGGCCGAATGGTGTGGATAACAATAGTAGTGCGCGTGCATTGGACTAAGTTGGAATCTGCAAGAATTTAATACAAGGGAGAAGACAAGGTAATATGGCTCTTGGTTAAATCAACAATAATGCGTATTGGAGCCACTAAACATTTTCATCATGGTCTTCTCCTCTTGACCCCCAAAGAAAAGAAACTATTTACACAGGAAAGCTCCCAACAAGCAAAAGAAGAACGAGAAATCTTTTTGGGGTTTCTTTTAATTACTATTACTACACATGGAAAGTAAACTAGCTAAAAGCTACAACTAGTTTTTTTTGTTTTTCTTAAGGTTTTTCTAACACACAAGAAAAAGACTTAGAAAAGAAAATAAACTAGCATGGATAGTACAATGAAAAAGTATGAGCACTGACAACTGAAATGAGTGTGTGAACATGAATGTAATGTCGGTGAGAAATATGTACTCCCACAAGCTTAGGCTTTTGGCCTAAGTTGGTTTATTGCCACGGATCAAAGCTACTCTCTCTGGTGTGAGGAGTGTCCTCTGGGTGCCACTGGTTGGCAATATCCTCCGGATCCCGCTGATAAACCGACTGCCGATAAGGGTCAAGTGATGGCTTCGGCTCAGGCTCTGAGACCTGTGCCTGGCTCCAGTATGCATAAACGGCATCCGGCAAAGCGAGGTACGTGCCTGAAAGTAAATCAAACAAAGAAGGTGCACGCAGGGTAATAATCTCACAGTACTGTAATGCCCAGGATGGAGTTATACCTCCTACGTGTCGAGGCACGACTTAAAGGCATAAGTCCATCCTAGAATGATCTCAAGTTTGGTAATCTTTGCACAACTCATGTAAAAGAGGGATAGTAAACTGAAAATAGTTGGCTTACAATCGCCACGTCACAGAATAACAGTACAAGTCTCAAACATCATACATTAAGATCACTACAACCCTCTAAGGGCAAAAGCCAAATGTCAAAGTACCAAACTCAGATAAAACAACCACAGGCGGATCGAATCCTAGTAAGAGACTCCACTACTGATCGTCCGGGTAGCGCACGTAGTACCGACTACGCACCTCGTCGTACTCCCAATCCAGCTCGGTGCCATCACCTGGATAGCTCACAGCTGGACCTGCATCTGGTGTGTGAAGTAACTGTGAGCCACAGAGGACTCAGCAATCCCGTTCCCGGGTAACCGAACTATCAAAGCCTTTAGGTGAGGGAAAAGGCTGAAGAAAGAACAAGTCTGCAGCAGCAACTAGCATCTATCTTACGCAAGTGAGAGCGAGAAGAGAAGGCATCGCGAGAAGTGATCACGAAGTGATCCTAGCTACAAGCTCACAAACATAACCCCTCCGTGTTCAACTCCCGAATCCCTATTCGGAAATTGACAGTCACGGAACACACGCTGGAATTAACAAGCTCCCATCTGCCACATAACCGCGGGCACGGCTTTCGAAAGTTCAAACCCTGCAGGGGTGTTCCAACCTGACCCATTACAAGCCCACGATCCGCGGAGTCGCAACTCCAAAGTGGGAAGACCCGAGTATCCTCGGAATCCCGTGCTCAAGATATACTGAGCTAAGGTAAGGCTAATCCAGCAAATCCTCCCGGCGTGCCGACACCCTGATAGTAGCCGCGCGTATCTAGTCTCAGGCCACGACCGGATGGGCGATTCTACAGGACCCAATCCTCGAGTTTCCCCGTGGTGGTTCCCGCAGACTCCCCGTTTGGGACCAACACCATCGGCACTGGCCCCCCTGCTATGTTGAATTAAGAATCCTCGGGGACATGACCCCCTATGCAATTTTAAATAAATTATTTAAGTTGTTATTATGAGGCAAATAGTACCAATTGTTGGGACTTGCTGGAAAAGACTTAGCACTTAGCGGTTTATCGAGGGGGTCCCATACACCCCAACCGTGTTAGGAACGCATAATCAAGGAACATAATACCGGCTTATACGGATCCTAACGGCATGAGTGGAACAAATCACCAAGCAAAAGGCTTAGCCTTCCACCCTTGCCAATATATAGATGATTTCAATTAAAGCATTTATATAGTGTGATATAACCCAACCAAACTTCAACATGGAGCAAGCATCTTCACTTCACCTGCAACTAGCAACGCTATAAGAAGGGCTGAGCGAAGCGTACTTAGCCAAGCAACGGTTTGCATAGGTAGGGTGGTTAAACATGGCAATTGGTTACAAGTAGGAGGCTGACAAGAAGAACATGGGCATCGAGGCAACACTATAGATCGAGACTACTAGCAATAGGCAAAGATAGTAATGTTATCGGGGTTCGGTCATCTTGCCTGAAGAGAAGACGTTCGGATCGAAAGAAGGGTCCTCGTGCTCAAACTCGTTGGAAACCTCGTGCTCAACCTCGTTGGAAACCTCGTGCTCAACTTCCGGCTCTAAACAAGACAAACACACCAATCAAAATGATGCAATGCGCACTCGAAAAACATGAATGCATGATGGATGCACTAAAGATGCACATGGAGCACGTAAAATATCACTCAAGCAAAACACCTCAAAACAAGATAACAACCTGATATTATTAATCTACACAGAAAAACACCCAAGTTTGATATAAGATTCGCTGAAATCGGAGTTACGGGCTAAAAGTTATGCCCGAAACAAGATTTGAGCGAAAACTGCAAATTACAGCAACATAGCATCTTGGGAGCTCAAAATAATTAATCTACAGCACCCAAAAAGCATGGCAAAGAACTTGAACACAAACTAGATATAAAGTACAGCAACTAGGTCCAAAGTGCACCCCCAACGGAGTCACGGATCAATAGCAATGATCTTGGACATATTGAACTTTGAAATAAAATGCTGGCAGCAGAATTTTATTGAAAGTTTGGAGCAAACGATAAACATGCTACAGCCACTCAAATGGACATGTGAGGACATGAATGGAAAGACAACAATATATACTTCAAGGAACAATCAAAATCCACCCCAAAACTATCATGCTTTGTCCTACAACATCACACGAACATGGCATCAGAACGTTACAGATTTCAGACTTCGTGAAATTTCACTAAGTCCTAAAACAGCAATATCATCTTAGCACACAAAAGAGCATGTTTAAGACACCTCGAAACTAAACATGGCAAAGGGTAAGCACCTCATCAAAATACATATGACGGTGATCCCGAAACACACAAGCATGCAACATTGTGGTGAACACACCGATTGCAACGAGCTCAACAAGATGGCATTTCATAACAAGTGAAAACACAACATGTGAACATGGCACTTTGCAACGATGATAACAAGGAAACAATAAATCTACCATGCAACCTATCACACACAACACGTAGTTCGTGACGAGACGAACACGTGGACATGTCATTTGCATCGTTTGGACAAACGAGCTAAAAGATATCACATGTCAAAGGTGGCATGAAAATAACACATAACAGCAGTTTATATCATGATGCACTCTTGCAACAGCAAAACAAGTGTCAAGATGACATCTAACATGCATGACAACAACAGGTAAAACGTAGAGGACATCCCCACGAACATCTGGACATGCTACACGCGCAAAACGGAGCAACAGGCACAAAGTTAGAGCTGAACAAAGTTAGCATCTCAGGTAAACAGATCAGGGACTTAGAGAGGGGGAAACCACCTTAGCAGATCTGAGATCCGGAAAAAAAAGGAGGAACGGGCCGGATCTGGAACGCGCAGCGGCGGCGGCCCAGATCTGGAAGAAGAGGCGGCCCGGTGGCGCGGCGGCGGCCCGCGGTGGACTGGGCCCGCGAGGAGGCCTGGCGAGGCCCGCGGGAGGCGGCGAAGGCCCTTGCGGCAGCGGCACGCGCGCGGCCTGCCTGGGCCGGTGGAGCGCTGGAGCGGGGCCGGCTTGGGGCGGAAGCCCAGGCGGGGAGGCTGGCGGCCCGGCCCGCGCGGAGAGGGAGCCCGCGGCCCGGCGCGGCGCGGTGGCGATCTGGAACCGGAGCGGAAGGGCACGCGGGAGTGGCCTCGAGGCGCTCGTGGAGATGGGCCGTTCGGTGGCTGGAAGGCCCGGCGCGCTGAAGAACGGGGAAGTGGTCCCCGGGCCGACGCGGCTCTGGCGAGGGAAAGACTGGGCCGAAGCGGCTCTGGTCGACGAGGGGGTTTTCGGGCGGAGGAAAAAGCGAGGCCGGCGCGGATCTGGTCGATCGGCCGTTGACTTCGCCCGACGGGCGAGGGGATCGGCGCCCTCGTCCCGGTCGGCGCTGCTGCCACAATGCTGCGGGAGGTTCTTTGGGATCTGGTAGATCTGAAGGAAAAAGGGAAAAAAAAGATAGTGGAGAAGGGGAAGAAGAAGGGGATGCCCAAATAGACTAGGGGGTCTATATGTAGCAGAATTTTAGGGTTAGGGAGAGTTTAGGGGCGCTAGGAGCCCTCCGATCGCGATCCGACGGATCCGATCGCGGGGATAGTTTTAGAAGGCCTAGACGGAGATAAAAGAAAGCAGCAGGGGTGTTTCCGGGACACGAAGTGAAGGCATATCGGACCCACACGGACAACGGAGGGAAAAGTCAACGGAGTCCAAACGAGACGAGATTTGAGAGGCGGGTTGCACACAACAAAACAACAACACACAACACAACCTCGCGGCACACCGGTAACGAAAAACGCCCGAACAACAAAGTAGGCCTACGGGACGTCACGGACACGTGAGGGAGCTCCGGAACACGAAACGGACAACGGGAAGGAACGCCACGAACCGGATGCAACCCACAACACAAATGCAATGCAATGCACATGTCTACATGATATGAATGAATGCCACACACTCACACAACAAAACGACGAAAGCCCGAAAGACAAAGAACCCGAAATGGAAATAGATGAAGCCGGAGATATATTATAAGCCCAAAAGGGAAAGTATTACATCCGGGGCATTACAAACTCTCCTCTACTACAAAAAGATCTCGTCCCGAGATCTAGGACTGGAAAAAGGAAGGGTACTCGGAACGAAGATGATCTTCTCGTTCCCAGGTAGCTTCTCGGTCTGTGTGATGTGACCACTTGACTTTCAGAAACTTGATGGACTTGTTGCGAGTCTTGCGTTCAGTTTCTTCGAGAATTGCAACTGGATGCTCTCGATAGGAAAGGTCTTGTTGAAGATCAATCTCCTCAAACGGAATCATGCGCTCAGGTGCCTTGAAGCATTTGCGAAGCTGAGACACATGGAAGACATCATGAACATTTGCAAAGTTGGAAGGGAGCTCGAGCTGATAGGCTAGATCGCCTCTTTTTCCAAGAATTTTGAAAGGACCGACGTATCTAGGAGCAAGTTTTCCTTTGATACCGAACCTTTGGGTTCCTTTCATTGGAGAAACTCGGAGATAGACATGATCACCGATGTCGAAAGCCAAATCACAATGCTTTCCGTCATAGTAGCTCTTCTGACGCGACTGAGCGGCCTTGAGATTCTCACGTATGACTTTGCACATTTCTTCGGCTTCAGAGATCAAATCATTGCCAAGAAGTTGACGTTCACCTGTTTCAGACCAGTTGAGAGGGGTACGGCACTTTCTGCCATAGAGAATTTCAAACGGTGCTTTGCCTGCACTTGCTTGAAAGCTGTTGTTGTAAGAGAACTCGGCAAATGGAAGGCAGTCTTCCCATTTCATGCCGAAGGAGATGACACAGGCTCTGAGCATATCTTCTAGGATCTGATTCACACGCTCGACTTGACCACTAGTCTGAGGGTGAAAGGCAGTGCTGAACCTGATCTTCGTGCCCATGGCGGACTGAAAAGAGTCCCAGAACCTTGATGTGAACAAGCTGCCACGGTCTGAGGATATCACTTGAGGAATGCCATGTAGGGACACAATTCTGGAAGTGTACAGCTCTGCAAGTTGAGCTGCATTGATTGATTCTTTGACTGGAAGGAAGTGAGCGACTTTGGTAAGCTTGTCAATCACCACAAAGATAGCATCATTGCCTCGCTTGGATTTAGGAAAGCCAGTGACGAAGTCCATTTCAATGTGGTCGAACTTCCACTCGGGAATAGGAAGAGGTTGGAGAAGACCGGCTGGGCGTTGATGTTCTGCTTTCACTCTTCTGCATACATCACATTCATTCACGAATTGGGCAATCTCCCTTTTCATGCGTGTCCACCAGTAAGATTGCTTGAGGTCTTGATACATCTTGGAACTGCCAGGATGAATGGAAAGGAGAGAGTCATGAGCTTCTTCCATTATGAGCTTCCTGAGATCACCTTTGGGAACAACGAGTCTGTCCTCGAAGAACAAGGTATCTCTCTCATCAACACGGAAGCACTTATATTTTGGAGTGCCCTTTGCAATCCCATGTTTCACCTTCTTCACCATGGTATCACTGAGCTGGGCCTCACGGACTTGATCTTCCAAGGTAGGAGCAATCTGGAGATTAGCAAGAAAACCCTGCGGAACAACCTGAAGGTTGAGCTTCCTAAAAGCTTCACAAAGCTCAGGCTGGTGTGGCTTGATAAGAAGGCTGTTGCAATATGCCTTTCTGCTCAAAGCATCTGCAATCACATTCGCCTTGCCTGGAGTGTACTCAATGCTGGGGTTGTACTCTTGGATCATCTCGACCCAACGAGTCTGGCGGAGGTTCAGATGCGGCTGTGTGAAGATGTACTTCAAGCTCTTGTGATCAGTGAAGATGTCGACCTTTCTGCCCAACAACAGATGTCTCCACGTAATCAGAGCATGTACCACAGCTGCTAGCTCGAGATCATGTGTGGGATAGTTCTTCTCAGCTGGCTTTAGCTGACGTGAAGTGTATGCCACAATTCTCTTCTCTTGCATAAGCACACCACCAAGACCTTGAAGAGAAGCATCACAGAACACTTCATAGGGCTTGGATTCATCTGGAGGAATCAGAACTGGAGCGGAAACAAGCTTCTCTTTGAGGGTTTTGAAAGCCACTTCACACTCGGGAGACCAAAAGTATTTGACATTCTTCTGAAGGAGGTTGGAAAGAGGCTTGGCAATCTTGGAGAAGTTCTCCACAAACCTTCTGCAATAGCTGGCAAGACCCAGAAAACTGCGTAGCTGCTTGACGTTCTGAGGAGCTTCCCAGTTGACAATTGCTTCAACTTTCTCGGGATTAACCGCAATACCGTCAGCTGAGATAATGTGGCCCAGGTACAAAACCTTATCGAGCCAAAACTCGCACTTGGAGAACTTGGCATAGAATTTATGCTCTCGGAGTCGATCAAGAACCAGACGCAAGTGCTTTTCGTGATCTTCTTCATTCCTGGAAAACACCAGAATATCATCCAGATACACAAGCACAAACTCGCCAGTATAGGGGTTGAAGATGTAATGCATCATCCTTGAAAAGGTAGGAGGAGCATTGGCGAGACCGAAGGACATGACGGTATACTCATATGAACCGTGGCTCGTTCTGAAGGCCGTCTTGGGAATGTCTTCCTCGCGAATGCGAATTTGATGATAGCCCATTCGGAGGTCAAGCTTAGAGAATACTTTAGCTCCTTTGAGCTGCTCAAAGAGTTCGTTGATGTTGGGGAGCGGATACTTGTTCTTAATCGTCTTCTTGTTCAATGGCCGGTAGTCAACACAGAGACGCTCCGTGCCATCTTTCTTCTTGACAAATAAGACACCACAGCCCCACGGAGATGTACTCGGTCTGATGAGACCCATACGCTCCTGTTCATCCAACTGTTTCTTCAATTCCTTCAATTCATCTGAAGAGAGCTTGTATGGACGCCGGCAAACAGGTTCGGTGCCCGGCTCGAGTTCAATGACAAACTCCACCTGACGGTATGGAGGCATGCCTGGAAGTTCTTCTGGGAAGACATCTTGATATTCGTTCACCACTGGAATTTGCTCTATGGCATTAATTTCGCCCTTATCATTAAGATAGAAAAGCCGAATAGTATTATCCCTGGAGGCGAAGATAATCACATCTTCATCAGAATGAGTCAATTTGACTTCCTTTTGAGCAC
This sequence comes from Secale cereale, assembly GCA_902687465.1. Lineage (NCBI taxonomy): Eukaryota > Viridiplantae > Streptophyta > Magnoliopsida > Poales > Poaceae > Secale > Secale cereale. Next base: position 107,416,976 of record LR738710.1, read on the forward strand.
AATCAATGTGAGCATCATGCTGAGAAAGCCAATCCATTCCGAGAATGAGGTCAATATCAGAATGACCAAGAATCACCGGTTTAGCCAGAAAACGATAATCTCCCATGCGAATAGAAACATCCGGAGCATAAACACTAGAAGTCATAATCTTGCCCGGAGAAACAACTTGCAACTTCTGAGGCAAATTTGAAGTGACAAAATCGTGCTTGGATGCAAATGGTTGAGACATGAAAGAGCATGAAGCACCCGAATCGAATAACACTTTAGCTGGAAAAGAGTTCACTGGAAGGTTACCCAAAATGACATCAGAAGAAGCCTCCGCTTGTGCTGCATTCATCAGATTAACCCTTGCTGCCTTTGGATCATGCTTGACCATAGCGGTACCGACAGGAGGAGGAGGCGGAAGGCGCCTTGGGTTGTTGCACTTGTTGGAATAATGACCCTTCTGGCCACACTTGTAGCAAGTCACCTCAGAGAGCGGACGGGTAGGAGGAGCATTTAGTCTTGGAGCTTGGAACTGCTGCTTGGACTGCTTGTTGGAGTTGGGTGGGTGGGAGAAACCACGACCACTAGAGTTCTTGTTGTTGGAGTTGTTGAAGTTGCTGGAGTTGTTGTAAGGAGCTCGAATCATTGGAGGAGGAGGAAGCCAGAATTTCTGTTGTTTCGCAGCCAACTGAGACGATGAGGTAGAGTGAACAGCATCTCGAATTCTCTTCTTAGAAGCCTCCATCTTGAGCTGAGCTGCTTCTTGTTTCAAAGCCATGTTATAGAACTTATCGAATTCGTCTGGCTCGAACAAAGTGAGAGCAAGCTGAAGTTCATCTTTGAGACCTCCACGGAACTGATAGATTTTGCTCTTAGCATCAGGAATGTCTTGCTTTGCATAGCGAGCGAGGTTTTGGAACTTGACATTATACTGATAGACTGTCATGGAGCCCTGCTTGAGGTTGCGGAATTGCTCACGCATACCCTCGATAACACTTGTAGGAATGTGATGCGAGCGGAAATCCTTGCAGAAATTCTCCCACGAGATCACTTGACCCGGCCTTGAGTCTTTGTACTGCTGCCACCAATCAGCTGCTTGATCTTTCAGTTGGAAGGCTGCAAACTTCACATAGTCATCTTCTTTCACGTTACTGCACTCAAAATGCTTCTTGATATCGGTCAGCCAATCTTCAGCATCAAGAGGGTCGACACAGTAACTGAAAGCTTTAGGATTGTTAGCCAGGAACTGGTTCAGAGTAGCATGGTGCTGCTGGAAGAAGTTGCCTTGGTTCATTGGAACGCCCTGATTAGCTTGATTAGCTTGCATAGCTTGCATTTGCTGCATCATCTGCATCATCAACTGAGTGTTCTGAGCAGTAGTCTGCATAATTGCTCTCCAAGCCTCAGGCGGAGGAGGAGGTGAATGCCCCGGATGTAATACTTTCCCTTTTGGGCTTATAATATATCTCCGGCTTCATCTATTTCCATTTCGGGTTCTTTGTCTTTCGGGCTTTCGTCGTTTTGTTGTGTGAGTGTGTGGCATTCATTCATATCATGTAGACATGTGCATTGCATTGCATTTGTGTTGTGGGTTGCATCCGGTTCGTGGCGTTCCTTCCCGTTGTCCGTTTCGTGTTCCGGAGCTCCCTCACGTGTCCGTGACGTCCTGTAGGCCTACTTTGTTGTTCGGGCGTTTTTCGTTACCGGTGTGCCACGAGGTTGTGTTGTGTGTTGTTGTTTTGTTGTGTGCAACCCGCCTCTCAAATCTCGTCTCGTTTGGACTCCGTTGACTTTTCCCTCCGTTGTCCGTGTGGGTCCGATGTGCCTTCACTTCGTGTCCCGGAAACACCCCTGCTGCTTTCTTTTATCTCCGTCTAGGCCTTCTAAAACTATCCCCGCGATCGGATCCGTCGGATCGCGATCGGAGGGCTCCTAGCGCCCCTAAACTCTCCCTAACCCTAAAATTCTGCTACATATAGACCCCCTAGTCTATTTGGGCATCCCCTTCTTCTTCCCCTTCTCCACTATCTTTTTTTTCGCTTTTTCCTTCAGATCTACCAGATCCCAAAGAACCTCCCGCAGCATCGTGGCAGCAGCGCCGACCGGGACGAGGGCGTCGATCCCCTCGCCCGTCGGGCGAAGTCAACGGCCGATCGACCAGATCCGCGCCGGCCTCGCTTTTTCCTCCGCCCGAAAACCCCCTCGTCGACCAGAGCCGCTTCGGCCCAGTCTTTCCCTCGCCAGAGCCGCGTCGGCCCGGGGACCACTTCCCCGTTCTTCAGCGCGCCGGGCCTTCCAGCCACCGAACGGCCCATCTCCACGAGCGCCTCGAGGCCACTCCCGCGCGCCCTTCCGCTCCGGTTCCAGATCGCCACCGCGCCGCGCCGGGCCGCGGGCTCCCTCTCTGCGCCGGCCGGGCCGCCAGCCTCCCCGCCTGGGCTTCCGCCCCGAGCCGGCCCCGCTCCAGCGCTCCACCGGCCCAGGCAGGCCGCGCGCGCGCCGCCGCTGCAAGGGCCTTCGCCGCCTCCCGCGGGCCTCGCCAGGCCTCCTCGCGGGCCCAGTCCACCGCGGGCCGCCGCCGCGCCACCGGGCCGCCTCTTCTTCCAGATCTGGGCCGCCGCCGCTGCGGGTTCCAGATCCGGCCCGTTCCTCCTTTTTTTTTCCGGATCTCAGATCTGCTAAGGTGGTTTCCCCCTCTCTAAGTCCCTGATCTGTTTACCTGAGATGCTAACTTTGTTCAGCTCTAACTTTGTGCCTGTTGCTCCGTTTTGCGCGTGTAGCATGTCCAGATGTTCGTGGGGATGTCCTCTACGTTTTACCTGTTGTTGTCATGCATGTTAGATGTCATCTTGACACTTGTTTTGCTGTTGCAAGAGTGCATCATGATATAAACTGTTGTTATGTGTTATTTTCATGCCACCTTTGACATGTGATATCTTTTAGCTCGTTTGTCCAAACGATGCAAATGACATGTCCACGTGTTCGTCTCGTCACGAACTACGTGTTGTGTGTGATAGGTTGCATGGTAGATTTATTGTTTCCTTGTTATCATCGTTGCAAAGTGCCATGTTCACATGTTGTGTTTTCACTTGTTATGAAATGCCATCTTGTTGAGCTCGTTGCAATCGGTGTGTTCACCACAATGTTGCATGCTTGTGTGTTTCGGGATCACCGTCATATGTATTTTGATGAGGTGCTTACCCTTTGCCATGTTTAGTTTCGAGGTGTCTTAAACATGCTCTTTTGTGTGCTAAGATGATATTGCTGTTTTAGGACTTAGTGAAATTTCACTAAGTCTGAAATCTGTAACGTTCCGATGCCATGTTCGTGTGATGTTGTAGGACAAAGCATGATAGTTTTGGGGTGGATTTTGATTGTTCCTTGAAGTATATATTGTTGTCTTTCCATTAATGTCCTCACATGTCCATTTGAGTGGCTGTAGCATGTTTATCTTTTGCTCCAAACTTTCAATAAAATTCTGCTGCCAGCATTTTATTTCAAAGTTCAATATGTCCAAGATCATTGCTATTGATCCGTGACTCCGTTGGGGGTGCACTTTGGACCTAGTTGCTGTACTTTATATCTAGTTTGTGTTCAAGTTCTTTGCCATGCTTTTTGGGTGCTGTAGATTAATTATTTTGAGCTCCCAAGATGCTATGTTGCTGTAATTTGCAGTTTTCGCTCAAATCTTGTTTCGGGCATAACTTTTAGCCCGTAACTCCGATTTCGGCGAATCTTATATCAAACTTGGGTGTTTTTCTGTGTAGATTAATAATATCAGGTTGTTATCTTGTTTTGAGGTGTTTTGCTTGAGTGATGTTTTACGTGCTCCATGTGCATCTTTAGTGCATCCATCATGCATTCATGTTTTTCGAGTGCGCATTGCATCATGTTGATTGGTGTGTTTGTCTTGTTTAGAGCCGGAAGTTGAGCACGAGGTTTCCAACGAGGTTGAGCACGAGGTTTCCAACGAGTTTGAGCACGAGGACCCTTCTTTCGATCCGAACGTCTTCTCTTCAGGCAAGGTGACCGAACCCCGATAACATTACTATCTTTGCCTATTGCTAGTAGTCTCGATCTATAGTGTTGCCTCGATGCCCATGTTCTTCTTGTCAGCCTCCTACTTGTAACCAATTGCCATGTTTAACCACCCTACCTATGCAAACCGTTGCTTGGCTAAGTACGCTTCGCTCAGCCCTTCTTATAGCGTTGCTAGTTGCAGGTGAAGTGAAGATGCTTGCTCCATGTTGAAGTTTGGTTGGGTTATATCACACTATATAAATGCTTTAATTGAAATCATCTATATATTGGCAAGGGTGGAAGGCTAAGCCTTTTGCTTGGTGATTTGTTCCACTCATGCCGTTAGGATCCGTATAAGCCGGTATTATGTTCCTTGATTATGCGTTCCTAACACGGTTGGGGTGTATGGGACCCCCTCGATAAACCGCTAAGTGCTAAGTCTTTTCCAGCAAGTCCCAACAATTGGTACTATTTGCCTCATAATAACAACTTAAATAATTTATTTAAAATTGCATAGGGGGTCATGTCCCCGAGGATTCTTAATTCAACATAGCAGGGGGGGCCAGTGCCGATGGTGTTGGTCCCAAACGGGGAGTCTGCGGGAACCACCACGGGGAAACTCGAGGATTGGGTCCTGTAGAATCGCCCATCTGGTCGTGGCCTGAGACTAGATACGCGCGGCTACTATCAGGGTGTCGGCACGCCGGGAGGATTTGCTGGATTAGCCTTACCTTAGCTCGGTATATCTTGAGCACGGGATTCCGAGGATACTCGGGTCTTCCCACTTTGGAGTTGCGACTCCGCGGATCGTGGGCTTGTAATGGGTCAGGTTGGAACACCCCTGCAGGGTTTGAACTTTCGAAAGCCGTGCCCGCGGTTATGTGGCAGATGGGAGCTTGTTAATTCCGGTTGTAGATAACTTGACACAATGTTGCTAATACACTACCAGCGTGTGTTCCGTGACTGTCAATTTCCGAATAGGGATTCGGGAGTTGAACACGGAGGGGTTATGTTTGTGAGCTTGTAGCTAGGATCACTTCGTGATCACTTCTCGCGATGCCTTCTCTTCTCGCTCTCACTTGCGTAAGATAGATGCTAGTTGCTGCTGCAGACTTGTTCTTTCTTCAGCCTTTTCCCTCACCTAAAGGCTTTGATAGTTCGGTTACCCGGGAATGGGATTGCTGAGTCCTCTGTGGCTCACAGTTACTTCACACACCAGATGCAGGTCCAGCTGTGAGCTATCCAGGTGATGGCACCGAGCTGGATTGGGAGTACGACGAGGTGCGTAGTCGGTACTATGTGCGCTACCCGGACGATCAGTAGTGGAGTCTCTTACTAGGATTCGATCCGCCTGTGGTTGTTTTATCTGAGTTTGGTACTTTGACATTTGGCTTTTGCCCTTAGAGGGTTGTAGTGATCTTAATGTATGATGTTTGAGACTTGTACTGTTATTCTGTGACGTGGCGATTGTAAGCCAACTATTTTCAGTTTACTATCCCTCTTTTACATGAGTTGTGCAAAGATTACCAAACTTGAGATCATTCTAGGATGGACTTATGCCTTTAAGTCGTGCCTCGACACGTAGGAGGTATAACTCCATCCTGGGCATTACAAGTACTTTTTATCAAATATCAATTTATACTTAAGCGACTTCTTCTTATCCTTATAAATAAAATCATGCGCTATCATACTCTTATAATTTATAAAAGTCGGGGCCAGCAACTTCTCTTCCTTCTCATGATGCCTAATAGGTATCCTAAAGTGTTCAGCAAGACGTGAAGCAAAGATATCTCCGAAGATGGGGCGCTTTGTACGATTCAGACTTAATCATTTATCAATAACAACGCCTAAAATAAAAGTGGCATCTCAGAACAAAGCATGGTGCAAAATAACAATATCAGGGGCACTAACATTTCCACTGTTCCCGCGACCAATTAAGCATCTACTAGCAAATATCGCAAAGTAGAATAGAACAGGAAAATGTATACTAGTGATTCTTGCCTCTGAAACGTTCCTCGTTTCTCCTACAGCTATTGTATCAATAAACCCCTCCACATCCTTACGATGTGGTTCCTCTAAGCTACCCGCAAAGGGTATCTTACAAACTTGACAAAATACATATAGTGGCATCTCCCTAACCTCATCATATAAGCAAAACTCCATTGAAGGTGGTGATTTCTTAGCATAAAAATAGAAATTTTGCATGAAAATATTAGTGAGTAAGAGATATTGTTCGCGCTGGTCGTGGAGGAAGTCGGTGAGGCCTGCATTCTCAGCCAAGTAATAAAAGTCTTTATAAATCATGGTGGCTCTCAAGAACTCGTCACAAGGCCATTCACACGATCGAACTTCCGTAGTGCGAGGAAGATCGTATTTGGGCTTTTTATTCTCCTCCTTCTATCCTTTGAGCTTTGGCTGGAAGATCCTCTTAACAATCTCTTCATCATTTTCTTTCCCTGAATTTTTTTGAAAGTTTTAGTGACTCAAAATAATAGTGAACCAAACTCAACAAGATTGATATCAACTACTCCCACAAGTGCCTAGAGACTATATCATGCATTAGAACTACTTGGGACCACATAAATTTGACATGCAAGCTCAAGAACAGGGTCACCTTGGCAACAAAAATTTGCAATAAATAAAGCACTAGAACAAAAACTAATTGGACCATTGGAGGAGTCACATACCGAAGAACAATCTCCCCAAACAGTTTTGTGAATGGAGATTTGAGCAAGGAGATCGAATATGGCAGCAAGATGAGCTAGAACACGAGTTTGAGCTATGGGAGGATTTTTTCTGGAGGACGAAGAAGTGTGTGGGCGCTGGAATAAGTGGAGGGGGCCACATGGGGACCACGAGGCAGGGGGCGCGCCCAGGGGGTGGGCGCGCCCTGCACCATCGTGGCCAGGTGATGTGGCCCCCTGATGTGTTCTCAGTGCCAAATATTCTTCAATATTCTAGAAAAAATTGTATTTCATTTTCGGGAAATTTGGAGAACTTTTATTTTCGGGGTATTTTTTTATTGCATGGTTAACTCAGAAAATAGATAGAAAATACTATTTTTGCTTTATTTAATCTAAATAACAGAAAGTAAAAGGAGGGTACAGAAAGTTGTGTTTCTAAATTCATCCATCTCATTCTCATCAAAAGGAATCCATTAACAATGTTGATCAAGTCTTGTTAATAAACTCTTTCCGAATAACATGAAACTGGAGAATTTTTGAATAACACTAGGTTACCTCAATGGGGATATGTATGTCCCCAATAATAAGAATAACATATTTCTTCTTGACAGTAGGAAGAGGAATTTCAAAACCTCCAATAATAATCATTGAAAATTTTCCAATAGAATTGATACTGTGGACTCGAGGTTGGAAAGTGTACCGTATGCTCGTTACCATTGACATGAAAAGTGACATTCCCTTGTTGCAGTCAATAACAGCCCCTGTGGTATTCAAAAAGTCTACCAAGCATAATCGACATACTATCGTCCTCGAGAATATCAAGAATAACAAAGTCCGTTAGAATAGTAACATCTGCAACCACAACAGGCACATCCTCACAAATACCGACAGGTATAGCAGTTGATTTATTGGCCATTTACAAAGATATTTCAGTAGGTGTCAACTTATTCAAATCAAGTCTATGATATAAAGAGAGAGGCATAACACTCACACTGGCTCCAAGATCACATAAAGCAGTTTTAACATAGTTTCTTTTAATGGAGCAAGGTATAGTTGGTACTCCTGGATCTCCTAGTTTCTGTGGTATTTCACCTTTAAAAGTATAATTGTCAAGCATGGTGGAAATTTCAGCTTCCGGTATCTTTCTTTTATTTGTAATAATATCTTTCATATACTTAGCATAAGGATTTTTTTTAAGAATATCAGTCAAACGCATACGCAAAATGATAGGTCTAATCATTTCAGCAAAGCGCTCAAATCCTCATCATCCCTTTTCTTGGATGGTTTAGGAGGAAAAGGCATGGGTTTCTGAACCCATGGTTCTCTTTCTTTACCGTGCTTCCTAGCAATCAAGTCTCTCTTTTCATAATGTTGATTCTTTGATTGTGGGTTATCAAGATCAACAACAAGTTCAATCTCTACATCATTGTTATTGCTAGGTTGAGCATCAACATGAACATCATCATTAACATTATCACTAGGTTCATGTTCGTTACCAGATTGTGTTTTAGCATTAGAAATAGAAATATCATTGGGATCCTCAGGTGTGTCACTACAGGTTCACTAGAAGCATGCAAAGTCCTATCATTTTTCTTTTTTTTCTTCTTAGAAGGACTAGGTGCATCAACATTAGCTCTTGCTCAATTCTCTTAGGGTGGCCCTCAGGATACAGAGGTTCCTGAGTCATTCTACCCCCTCTAGTCACAACTCTAACAACATTATCATTTTTCTTACTATTTAATTCATTGAGCAAATCATTTTGTGATTTAAGTACTTGTTCTACTTGAGTGGTAACCGTAGAAGCATGTTTACTAATGAGTTTAAGTTCACCTTTAACTCTAGAAATATAATCACTCAAGTGTACAATCATATAAGCATTACGTTTCAACTGTCTACCAACATAAGCATTGAAATTTTCTTGTTTAACAATAAAATTGTCAAACTCATCTAAACATTGGCTAGCAGACTTATAACGAGGAATATCACCTTCATCAAATCTATAGAGAGAATTTACCTTTACTACCTGTGTCGGGTTATCAAGACCATGTATTTCTTCAATAGGTGGTAAATTCTTAACATCTTCAACTTTAATACTTTTTCTTTCATAGATTTCTTTGCCTCTTGCATATCTTCAGGACTGAGAAACAGAACACCCCTTTTCTTCAGAGTTGGCTTAGGAGTTGGTTCAGGAAGTGCCCAATTATTTTCATTACTCGACATATTATTCAATATCATTTCAGCTTGATCAACAGTTCTTTCCCTGAAAACACAACCAGCACAACTATCCAGGTGGTCTCTGGAAGCATCAGTTAGTCCATTATAAAAGATATCAAGTATTTCATTTTTCTTAACTTGATGATCAGGGAAAGCATTAAGTAATTGGAGAAGCCTCCCCCAAGCTTTTGGGAGACTCTCTTCTTCAATTTGCACAAAATTATATATTTCCCTTAAGGCAGCTTATTTCTTATGAGCGGGAAAATATTTAGCAGAGAAATAATAAATCGTATCCTGGGGACTACGCACACAACCAGGATCAAGAGAATTAAACCATGGTTTAGCATCACCCTTTAACGAGAACGGAAATAACTTAAGGATATTGTAGTAAAGAATTTTTTTCCTCGTTGGTGAATAGGGTGGTTATATCATTCAATTTAGTAAGATGTGCCACAATAGTTTCGGATTCATAGCCATTGAAAGGATAAGATTCAACCAAAGTAATCGACTCAGGATCGACAAAGAAATCATAATCCTTATCAGAAATACAGATAGGTGAAGTAGCAAAAGCAGGGTCATATTTCATTCTAGCTTTCAAAGATTTTTCTTTTAGCTTAGCTAACAGTTTCTTAAGATCATACCTATCATTGCAAGCTAAAAGATCTCTAACAGTTTCTTCATCCATAACATAACCCTTAGGCACAACAAGCAATTCATACCTAGGGGGGAATCTTCATCATCACTTTCATCAATATTATCCGTTTCAATAATTTCATTCCCTCTAACCCTAGCAATTTGTTCATCAAGAAATTCACCTAGTGGCACAGTATTATATAGCATAGAAGTAGTTTCATCATAAGTATCATGCATGGTAGAAGCGGCATCATCAAGAACATGTGACATATCAGATTCAACAGCAGGAGTAGGTGTCGCAAATTTACTCATAAAAGAGGGTGAATCAAGTGCAGAGCTAGATGGCAGTTCCTTACCTCCCCTCGTAGTTGAGGGATAAATCTTGATTTTTTTCGTCTCTTAAGTTCTTCATAGTGAAAAACAGATATAAATCCCAAGTGACTCAAAGAATATAGCTATGCTCCCCGGCAATGGCGCCAGAAAATAGTCTTCATAACCCACAAGTGTAGGGGATCTCAACAGTTTTCGAGGGTAGAGTATTCAACCCAAATTTATTGATTCGACACAAGGGGAGCCAAAGAATACTCTCAAGTATTAGCAGTTGAGTTGTCAATTCAGCCACACCTGGAAGACTTAATATCTACATCAAAGTATTCAGTAGCAAAGTAATATGGAAGTAACGGTAATAGTGGCAAAAGTAACAGTAGTGGTTTTGTAGCAATTGTAACAGTGGCAGCGGAAAAATAACGAAGCAAGGATCAATATGTGAAAAGCTTGTAGGCATTGGATTAGTGATGAATAATTATGTCGGATGCGATTCCTCGTGTAATAGTTATAACATAGGGTGACACAGAATTAGCTCCGGTTCATCAATGTAATGTAGGCATGTATTCCGAATATAGTCATACGTCCTTATGGGAAAGAACTTGCATGACATATTTTGTCCTACCCTCCCGTGCAGCGGGGTCCTATTGGAAACTAAGGGATATTAAGGCCTCCTTTTGATAGAGTATCGGACCAAAGAATTAACACTTAGTGAATACATGAACTCCTCAAACTACGATCATCACCATGAGTGGTCCCGATTATTGTCACTTCGGGGTTGCCGGATCATAACACTTAGTAGGTGACTATTGACTTGCAAGATAGGATCAAGAACTCACATATTTTCATGAAAACATAATAGGTTCAGATCTGAAATCATGGCACCCGAGCCCTAGTGACAAGCATTAAGCATGGCAAAGTCATAGCAACATCATTCTTAGAACATAATGGATACTAGGGATCAAACCCTAACAAAACTAACTCGATTACATGGTAAATCTCATCCAACCCTTCACTGTCGAGCAAGCCTACGATGGGATTACTCATGCATGGCGGTGAGCATCATGGAATTGGTGATGGAGGAAGGTTGATGATGACGATGGCGAAGATTTGCACTCTCCAGAGCCCCGAACGGACTCCAGATCAGCCCTCCCAAGAGAGATTAGGGCTTGGCGGCGGCTCCGTATCGTAAAATGCGATGAATCCTTCTCTCTGATTTTTTTCTCCCCGAAAGTGAATATATGGAGTTGGGGCTGGGGTCGGTGGAGCGTCAGGGGGCCCACGAGACAGGGGGCGTGCCCCCCACCCTCGTGGACAGGGTGTGGGCCCCCTGGTCTTGATTCTTCCGCCAGTATTTTTTATATATTCCAAAAATATTCTCCGTTGATTTTTAGGTCATTCCGAGAACTTCTATTTCTGCACAAAAATAACACCATGGCAGTTCTGCTGAAAACAGCGTCAGTCCGGGTTAGTTCCATTCAAATCATGCAAGTTAGAGTCCAAAACAAGGGCAAAAGTGTTTGGAAAAGTAGATACATTGGAGACGTATCAGTGACCAACTTGCTATGTGATGTCTCATTGATGAAAATGATGATCATGAGAAGGTGTTATATGACATTGATGTATGCTACCTCTTGAGCATGCATTGCTTTTTCCCTTGAAGAGGAAAGGGTGATGCAGCAAAGTAGCGTAAGTATTTCCCTCAGTTTTGAGAACCAAGGTATCAATCTAGTAGGAGACAACGCTCAAGTCACCTAGTACCTGCACAAACAATCAATAACCTTGCAACCAACGCGATAAAGGGGTTGTCAATCCCTTCACGGTCACTCGCAAAAGTGAGATCTAATAAAGGTAGTAAAGTAAATATTTTTGGTATTTTTGTTGTATAGATTGGAAAGTAAAGATCGCAAAATAGTAAACGAGATGCTAAGTAAATAAAGGAGATTCAATATAATAGGAAAGAGACCCGGGGGCCATAGGTTTCATTAGTGGCTTCTCTCAAGATAGCATGTATTACGGTGGGTGAACAAATTACTACCGAGCAATTGATAGAAAAGCGCATAGTTATGAAGATATCTCAGGCAAAGATCATGAATATAGGCATCACGTCCGTGTCAAGTAAACTGAAATGATTCTGCATCTACTACTATTACTCCACACATCGACCGCTATCCAGCATGCATCTAGAGTATTAAGTTCATAAGAACGGAGTAACACATTAAGCAAGATGACATGATGTAGAGGGATAAACTCAAGAAATATGATATAAACCCCATCTTTTTATCCTCGATGGCAACAATACAATACGTGCCTTGCTTCCCCTCCTGTCACTGGGAAAAGACACCGCAAGATTGAACCCAAAGCTAAGCACTTCTCCCATTGCAAGAAAGATCAATCTAGTAGGACAAACTTAACTGATAATTCTAAGAGACTTGCAAAGATAGCAAATCATGCATATAAGAATTCATAGAAGAACCAAATAATATTCATAGATAAACTTGTTCACAAATCCACAATTCATCGGATCTCGGCAAACACACCGCAAAAATTATTACATCGGATAGATCTCTGATGACCCACAAGTGTAGGGGATCTATCGTAGTCCTTTCGATAAGTAAGAGTGTCGAACCCAATGAGGAGCAGAAGGAAATGATAGGCAGTTTTCAGTAAGGTATTTTCTGCAAGCACTGAAATTATAGGTAACAGATAGTTTTGTGATAAGGTAATTGGTAGCAAGTGACAAATAGTAAAAGTAAATAAGGTGCAGCAAGATGGCCCAATCCTTTTTGTAGCAAAGGACAAGCCTGCACAAACTCTTATATAAAGTAAAGCGCTCCCGAGGACACATGGGAATTATCGTCAAGCTAGTTTTCATCACGATCATCTGATTCGCGTTCGGTACTTTGATAATTTGGTATGTGGGTGGACCGGTGCTTGGGTGCTGCCCTTACTTGGACAAGGCTCCCACTTATGATTAACCTCTAATGCAAGCATCCGCAACTACAAAACAAGTATTAAGGTAAACCAAACCATAGCCTGAAACATATGGATCCAAATCAGCCCCTTACGAAGTAACGCATAAACTAGGGTTTAAGCTTCTGTCACTCTAGCAACCCATCATCTACTTATTACTTCCCAATGCCTTCCTCTAGGCCCAAATAATGGTGAAGTGTGATGTAGCCAACGTTCACATGACACCACTAGAGGAGAGACAACATACATCTCATCAAAATATCAAACGAAGACCAAACTCACATGACTACTAATAGCAAGACTTCTCCCATGTCCTCAGGAACAAAAGTAACTACTCACAAGACATAATATTGTTCATGATCATAGGGGTATTAATATGCATAATGGATCTGAACATATGATCTTCCACCAATTAAACCAACTAAGCATCAACTACAAGGAGTAATCAACACTACTAGCAACCCACAGGTACCAATCTGAAGTTTGGGTACAAAGATTGAATACAAGAGATGAACTAGGGTTTGAGAGGAGATGGTGCTGGTGAAGATGTTGATGAAGATAGCCCTCCCCAAGATAGGAGAGTTGTTGGTGATGATGGCAGTGACGATTTCCCCCTCCCGGATGGAAGTATCCCCGGCAGAACAGCTCTGATGGAGCCCTAGATTGGTTTCCGCCTCGGTTCCGCCTCTAGACGGCTGCGTCTGGTCCCGAAAGCCTCCTTATGATTTTTTTCCAGGTCAAAACACCTCATATAGGAGAAGATGGGCATCGGGGGCCTTCCGGCTGGCCCACGAGACAGGGGGGCGCGCCCTGGGAAGGGGGGCGCGCGCCCCACCCTCGTGGACAGCCGGTGGCCCCCCCTCGTGGACTTCTTTTGCCAGATATTTTTTATATTTTCTGAAATGGCGTTCTCTTGAGTTTCAGGGCTTCTAGAGTTGTGCAGAATAGGTTTCCAGAGTTTGCTCCTTTTCCAGCCCAGAATTCTAGCTACCGGCATTCTCCCTCTTCATGTAAACCTTGTAAAATAAGAGAGAAAAGGCATAAGTTTTGTGACAAAACATGTAAGAACATCCCATAATGCAATAAATATCAACATATAAGCATGATGCAAAATGGACGTATCAATCTCCAAGAGAATCGAGGAGAACTTTGTATTGATAATCAAAGAGAGAGAAGAAGCCATCTAGCTAATAACTATGGACCCGAAGGTCTGTGGTAAACTGCTCACGCTTCATCGGAGAGGCTATGGTGTTGATGTAGAAGCCCTCCGTGATTGATTCCCCCTCCGGTAGATCGCCGGAAAAGGCCCCAAGATGGGACTCATGAGTACAGAAGTTTGCGGCGGTGGAAAAGTGGTTTTGTTGCTCTCCCCGATGTTTCTAGGGTATAAGAGTATATATAGGCGGAAGAAGTATGTCGGTGGAGCTACGAGGGGCCCACGAGGGTGGGGGCGCACCTACCCCCCTGGGCGCGCCCTCCTGCCTCGTGGCCTCCTCGTGGTGTCCCAGACGTCTACTCCAAGTCTTTTGGATTGCTTCCGGTCCAAGAAAGATCATCGCGAAGGTTTCATTCCGTTTGGTATTCCTTTCCCGCGAAACTCTAAAATAGGCAAAAAAATAGAAATTGGCACTGGGCCTCCGGTTAATAGGTTTGTCCCAAAAATAATATAAAAGAGCATAATAAAGCCTATTAAACATCCAAAACAGATAATATAATAGCATGGAATAATCAAACATTATAGATGCATTGGAGACGTATCAAGCATCCCCAAGCATAATTCGTGCTCGTCCTCGAGTAGGTAAATGATAAAAACAGAATTTTTGATGTGGAATGCTACCTAACATAATTATCAATGTAATTTTCTTTATTGTGGCATGAATATCCAGATCCAAAAGATTCAAGACAAAAGTTTAATATTGACATAAAAATAATAATACTTCAAGCATACTAACAAAGTAATCATGTCTTCTCAAAATAACATGGCCAAAGAAAGTTCATCCCTACAAAATAATATAGTTTGGCTATGCTCCATCTTCGTCACACGAAATATTCAAATCATGCACAACCCCGGTTTCAGCCAAGCAATTGTTTCATACTTTAGTATTCTCAAACCTTTTCAACTTTCACGCAATATATGAGCGTGAGCCATGGACATAGCACTATAGGTGGAATAGAGTGGTGGTTGCGGAGAAGACAAAAAGGAGGAAGATGGTCTCACATCAACTAGGTGTTTCAATGGGCTATGGAGATGCCCATCAATAGATCAATGTGAGTGAGTAGGGATTACCATGCAACGGATGCACTAGACCTATAAATGTATCAACACTCAACAAAGGAAACTAAGTGGGTGTGCATCCAACTTGCTTGCTCACGAAAACCTAGGGCATTTTGAGGAAGCCCATTGTTGGAATATACAAGCCAAGTTCTATAACGAAAATTCTCACTAGTATATGAGAGTGACAAAACAAGAGACTCTCTATCATGAAGATCATGGTGCTACTTTGAAGCAAAAGTGTGGAAAAAGGATAGTAGCATTGTCCCTTCTCTCTTTTTCTCTCATTTTTTTTCATTGGCTTCTTTGGCCTTTCTTTTTTATCTTTTTTTCATTGGCTTCTTTGGCCTCTCCTTTTTTTTATTTCCTCACACAGGACAATGCTCTAATAATGATGATCGTCACACTTCTATTTCTTTACAACTCAAGGATTATAACTCGATACTTAGGAGAAAATATGACTCTATATGAATTCCTCCGGCGGTGTACCGGGATGTGCAATGAATCAAGAGTGACATGTATGAAAAAATTATGAAGGGTGGCTTTGCCACAAATACGATGTCAACTACATGATCATGCAAGGCAATATGACAATGATGAAGCGTGTCATGATAAACGGAATGGTGGAAAGTTGCATGGCAATATATCTCGGAATGGCTATGGAAATGCCATAATAGGTAGGTATGGTGGCTGTTTTGAGAAAGGTATATGGTGGGTGTATGGTACCGGAGAACGTTGCGCGGCACTAGAGAGGCTAGCAATGGTGGAAGGGTGAGAGTGGGTATAATCCATGGACTCAACATTATTAGTCATAAAGAACTCACATACTTATTGCAAAAATCTACAAGTCATCAAAAACCAAGCACTAAACGCATGCTCCTAGGGGAAGGGTTTGTAGGAGTTAACCATCGCGCGATCCCGACCTCCACACAAAGGAAGACAATCAAAGACATACTTCATGCTTCAAATTTGTTACACAACGGTTACCATACGTGCATGCTATGGGACTGGCAAACCTCAGCACAAGTATTCTTCAAATTCACAATTACTCTACTAGCATGACTCTAATATCACCATCCTCATATCTCAAAACAATCATCAAGCATCAAACTTCTCATAGTATTCAACGCACTTTATATGAAAGTTTTTATTATACCCATCTTGGATGCCCATCATATTAGGACTAGTTTTATAGCCAAAAGACTCTCAACGACTCTCAAAATAATATAAGTGAAGCATGAAAGATCAATAATTTCTATAAAATAAAACCACCACCATGCTCTAAAAAGATATAAGTGAAACACTAGAGCAAAATTATCTAGCTCAAAATATATAAGTGGAGCACATAGAGTATTCTAATAAATTCTGATTCAAGTGTGTCTCTCCCAAAAGGTGTGTATAGCAAGGATGATTGTGGCAAACTAAAAAGCAAAGACTCATATCATGCATGACGCTCCAAGAAAACACATATCACGTGGTGAATAAAAATATAGTCTCAAGTAAAGTTACCGATATACGAAGACGAAAGAGGGGATGCCTTCCCGGGGCATCCCTAAGCTTAGGATTTTGGTTGTCCTTGAATTTTGCCTTGGGGTGCCTTGGGCATCCCCAAGCTTAGGCTCTAGCCACTCTTTATTGTTGGGGAACGTAGTATTTCAAAAAAAATCCTACGATCACGCAAGAACTATCTAGGAGAAGCATAGCAACAAGCAGGGAGAGTCTGTCTACGTACCCTCGTAGACCGAATGCGGAAGCGTCTAGTGACGCGGTTGATGTAGTCGAACGTCTTCGCGATCCAACTGACCCAAGCCCCGAACCTACGGCACCTCCGCGTTCAGCACATGTTCAGCTCGATGACGTCCCACAAGCTCTTGATCCAGTTGAGCGTCACGGGAGAGTTTCGTCAGCATGACGGCGTGGTGACGGTGATGATGAAGTTACCGGCGCAGGGCTTCCCCTAAGCACTGCAAAATATAACCGAGGTGTGTAACTACGGGGAGGGGCACCGCACACCGCTTGCAAATCAACTTGTGTGTCTATGGGGTGCCCCCTCACCACGTATAGAAAGGAGGGAGGGAGGATGGTGCGGCCAGAGAGAGGGCGCGCCAAGAGGGGGAGTCCTACTCCCACTAGGGGTAGGACTCCTCCTTTTCCTAGTAGGAGCAGGAGAGGGGAAGGAAGGGGGAGGAGGAGAAGGAAAGAGGGGGCCGGCCCCCCTTGCCCTAAACCAATTTGGTTTGGGCCTTGGGGGGGGCTCCCCACACTCCCCTTGATGCCCTCTATTTCCACTAAGGCCCATGTAGGCCCATTAATCCCCCGGGGGGTTCCGGTAACCTCCCGGTACTCCGGTATTTATCAAGTGACCCCCGGAATTCTTACGGTGTCCGAATATAACCTTCTAATATATCAATCTTTATGTCTCAGCCATTTCGAGACTCCTCGTTATGTCCGTCATCACATCCGGGACTCCGAACTACCTTTGGTACATCAAAACACATAAACTCATAATACTGATCATCATCGAACGTTAAGCGTGCGGACCCTACGGGTTCGAGAACTATGTAGATATGACCGAGATTCATCTCTGGTCAATAACCAATAGCGGAACATGGATGCTCATATTGGTTCCTACATATTCTACGAAGATCTTTATCGGTCAAACCGCATAACAACATACGTTATTCCCTTTGTCATCGGTATGTTACTTGCCGAGATTCGATTGTCGGTATCATCATACCTAGTTCAATCTCGTTACCAGCAAGTCTCTTTACTCGTTCCATAATACATCTCGTGACTAACTCATTAGTCGTTTGCTTGCAAGGCTTATTATGATGTGTATTATCGAGAGGGGCCGGAGATACCTCTCCGACACTCGGAGTGACAAATCTTATTCTTGATCTATGCCAACACCACAAACACCTTCGGAGAGACCTGTAGAGCATTATAATCACCCAGTTACGTTGTGACGTTTGATAGCACACAAGGTGTTCCTCCGGTATTCGGGAGTTGCATAATCTCGTAGTCATAGGAACATGTATAAGTCATGAAGAAAGCAATAGCAGTAAAACTAAACGATCATAGTGCTAAGCTAACGGATGGGTCTTGTCCATCACATCATTCTCCTAATGGTGTGATCTCGTTCATCAAATGACAACACATGTCTATGGATAGGAAACATAACCATCTTTGATCAACGAGCTAGTCAAGTAGAGGCATACTAGGGACACTATGTTTTGTCTATGTATTCACACATGTACTAAGTTTCCGGTTAATACAATTCTAGCATGAATAATAAACATTTATCATGATATAAGGAAATATAAATAACAACTTTATTATTGCCTCTAGGGCATATTTCCTTCAGTATCCCACTTGCACAAGAGTTAATAATCTAGTTCACATCGCCATGTGATTTAATACCGATAGTTCACATCGTTATGTGAATAACACCCACAGTTCACATCACCATGTGACCAACACCCAAAGGGTTTACTAGAGTCAACAATATAGTTCACATCGCCATGTGATTAACACCCAAAGAGTACTAAGGTGTGATCATGTTTTGCTTCGTGAGAGCAGTTTAGTCAGTGGGTCTGTTACATTCAGATCCGTATGTATTTTGGAAATTTCTATGTCTACGATGCTCTGCATGGACCTACTCTAGCTAATTGCTCCCACTTTCAATATGTATCCAGATTGATACTTAGAGTCATCTGGATTAGTGTCAAAGCTTGCATCGGTGTAAATCTTCATGACAAACTCTTTATCACCTCCATAATCGAGAAACATTTCCTTAGTCATCCAGTAACTAAGGATAATTTTGACCGTTGTCCAGTGATTTACTCCTAGATCACTTTTGTACCTCCTTGCCAAACTCGTGGCAAGGTACACAACAGGTTTGGTACATAGCATGGCATACTTTATATAACCTATGACTGAGGCATAGGGAATGACTTTCATTCTTTCTCTATCTTCCACAGTGGTCGGGTTTTGAGTCTTACTCAACTTCATACCTTACAACTGAGGAAAGAACTCCTTCTTTGACTCATTCATTTTGAACTTCTTCAAAATCTTATTAAGGTATGTACTCATTGAAAATCTTATCAAGCGTCTTAGTCTATCTCTATAGATCTTGGTGCCCAATATGTAAGCAGCTTCATCGACGTCTTTTATTGAAAACTCTTTTAAACAATCTTTTATGCTTTCCAGAACATTCTACATCATTTCCGATCAACAATATGTCATTCACATATACTTATCAAAAAGGCTGCAGTGCTCCCACTCACGTTCTTGTAAATACAGGCTTCACCGCAAGTCTGTATAAAACCATATGCTTTGATCACTTCATCAAAGCATATATTCCAACTCCGAGATGCTTGCACCAGTCCATAGATGGATTGCTGGAGCTTGCACACTTTGTTAGCACCTTTAGAATCGACAAAACCTTCTGGTTGCATCATATACAACTCCTCTTTGAGGTATCCATTAAGGAATACAGTTTTGACACCCATTTGCCAGATTTCATAATCATAAAATGTAATGCCCAGGATGGGACTATACCTCCTACGTGTCGAGGCACGACTTAAAGGTATAAGCCCATCCTAGAATGATCTCAAGTTTGGTATCTTTGCACGACTCATGTAAAAGAGGGATTAAATTGCAAAAGGAGATAGTTGGCTTACACTCGCCACTTCACACAATACATTACATAAGCAATACATCATTCAAAACATCACAACCCGACTACGGGTGAAGAACCAAAAGAAAGATACCAAAACAACATAAAGCCACAGGCCAAGATCGAATCCTAGTAGAAACCACTACTGAGCATCGAAACGTCACAAGCAAACAGCCAAACTCTTCACCAAGCTCCCGGTGAAGTACTGATCCAACTCCTGCTTCTTACTCGGCTGAACCTGCATCTGGTGTGGTGAAGTAACTGTGAGCCACAGAGGACTCAGCAATCCCGTTCCCGGGTAACAAGACTATTTAAGCCTTGGGTGAGGACAAGGCTGAAGAAAGAATAAGAGGTGAAGGAACAAACAAGAGTCTGCAGCAGCAACTAGCACTAACTTACGTAAAAGAGAGCGAGAAGAGAAGAGCATCGGTCGAAAGATGATCACGAAGTGATCCTAACTAAAGCCGGTCAAACATAACCCCACCGTGTTCAACTCCCGAATCCCTATTCGGAAATTGACAGTCACGGAACACACGCTGGTAGTGTATTGGATCATTGTGTCAAGTTATCTACAACCGGAATTAACAAGCTCCCATCTGCCACATAACCGCGGGCACGGCTTTCGAAAGTTCAAACCCTGCAGGGGTGTTCCAACTTGGCCCATCACAAGCCCACGATCCGCGGAGTCGCAACTCCATAGTTGGGAAGACCCGAGTATTCTCGGAATCCCGTGCTCGAGTTAAACCGAACTAAGGTAAGGCTAATCCAGCAAATCCTCCCGGCGTGTCGACACCCTGATAGGTAGCCGCGCGTATCTAGTCTCAGGACACGACCGGATGAGACATCCTACGGGTTTTTACCAGACCTCAAGTTTCCTTGAGGTGGCCCCGCAGTCCGCTCGTTTCGGACCAACACTCATGAGGAGCACTGGCCCGGGGGGTGGAATTAAAATAAAAGAGGGTTTGCAAGGCCCTTATGCAAGTTTTATTAGTTTGTTATTAGGCAAATAGTACCAATGTTGGGATTTGCTGGAAAAGACTTAGCACTTAGCGGTTTATCAAGGGGGTCCCATACACCCCAACCGTGTTAGGAACGCATAATCAAGGAACATAACACCGGCTTATACGGATCCTAACGGCATGAGTGGAACAAATCACCAAGCAAAAGGCTTAGCCTTCCACCCTTGCCAATATATAGATGATTTCATTTTAAGCATTTATATAGTGTGATATAACCCAACCAAACTTCAACATGAAGCAAGCATCTTCAATCTTCACCTGCAACTAACAATGCTATAAGAGGGGCTGAGCGAAGCGTACTTAGCCAAGCAACGGTTTGCATAGGTAGGGTGGTTAAACATGGCAATGGTTACAAGTAGGAGGCTGACAGGAAAATATGGGCATCGAGGCAAAACTATAGAACGATACTCTAGCAATAGGCAAAGATAGTAATGGTATCCGGGTTCGGTCATCTTGCCTGGAATTCCACAAGGGAGAAGAACGGATCCAAGAAGTAGACGAAGAAGAAGCCTCACAACTCCGGAACGAAACCGAAGCTATCAAGAGAAGCAAACCGGAAAGAAACAAACAACACGGTAAACACACAATCATTAACATGGCATACGATGCACAAACAAGTATGATGCATGTCCGGTTTAAATATGCATGGCATGGCAAAGTGCACAAACAAATACTACAAGTTAAGCGGAGATCAATATGCAACGAGTTGCATATTGACGAAACACCACATATTAATTATTTAGTTGACTCTCGATTATTAACAAGACAAGATTAATTGTTTTTAGCATGGCAAGAGGTGAAACATAATAAAACTACACTATTAAGACATTTTAAATGAGGCCGGAATTAACAACATATCCGGAAAATCCTCATGAGCATGTTTAATAATTATAAAGCAACAACAATTAAGCATTTAGTGTTGTTAACATGATGCGGATGACATGATCAAGTTTATGCAAGTTATTAAAAGGTTGACTTAAAAGAGATGAGAAGCATTTGTCACCGTGGTGGAATGGAAAAGGGTGCCACGGCAACGATCCAAAAATGATGCAACGCAACATCTCGGTTCCGGTACTCGTTGAGAGACCGGTGCAAAACCAAAGGTGGAGCGAACGAGTTGAAAAAGATGATGGGGTGATCCCGTTGCCGGGTTCCCACAAGTCGGTGGCGAGGCAACCGAGGAACATGACAAAAGGTGGAACGGGCACGAAGCACACAAGGGAACATTTCAAACAACACAAGCAAGCATGCATCTCACGGGTCATCCACGGGGTCGTTTCGGTATACCTTCGAAGCGTGCGTTTCGGGGCGGTTCGAGACGTCGAGGGACGTAGTGGAAGTAGAGGAAGTAGCCGTTCCGTAGAGGGAAGTAGTTGTACTCGGGCGACGGTAGATGTACACGGGGCGTTTTGGTTCACGGTCGGATGAGCTCGGACGTCGTGGTACTTGCCGGTCTTCGGACTTGTCGACGGTAGTGGTACTCGCGGTCGTAGAGGAAGTAGTTGTTCACGTCATCGTGTCGTGGTACTTGGCGAATTCCTCGTTTTCGGGCGACGGTAGTGGTACTCGCGGTGACGGTAGAGGAAGTAGTGGTACTCGGCGACGGTAGACGTTCGGGCCGTAGATGTACTCGGTCGTCGTGGCACTTGGTCGTAGGGGTACTCGTGGCGACCGTGTAGTCGAACTTGACGGTCATCGTGTGTAGTCGTACTCGGCGAAGGTAGTTGTACATGTCATTTGTCGCCGTGTAGTCGTACTTGACGGGTCGTCGGCGACTCGAAGGTGTACACGGGTCGACGTTCTCGTATATGTAGTCGTTCTCGAGCTCGTAGCCGTAGATGTACACGTTCCCTGTGAAGAACACAAGCAACCGAAACAACACAAAAAATACAGCACGTCTCGGGACGACGAGGCCAGGCAGCAGCAGTCTTGGCGAAAAGAAAACAGCAGCAGCAGCGGAAAGGAGCCAAGGCAGCGGCACGGCGAGGCGCGGAGGATCCATGGGGCGACGGAGATGGAAGACCACGGCGGGGCCCGAGGCGCTGAAGAGGAGGCTCGGGGGCGCCGCGCTGCTGGGCTCGGGGCGCCGGGCTTCGCCATCTTGCCTGGCGAGGAGGCGACGAAGGGAATCCTGGCGGGGCGCGCGGGACGTAGAGGATGCGCGGCGCTCACAGGAGATGGCGGCCGCCGGCGCGGCTCCGCGCGAGGAGGAAGCAGGCCGCGGGCCGGCGCTTGGGGAGTCGACGCAGAGGTGGCGGGGCGACGGGATCCGACCCGGCTGGGAAGGCGCCGGTGCCTGGTCGCGGGAGCTCGGAGGAAGGGGCGCTCGGGGTCGGGATGCGGGGAGGCCGCGCGCTGGAGGAATGAGGCCCTCGAGGGTCTGCGGGATCCGGCCGCTGCGGGCGAGGGGAAGAGCGAGGCATCGAGGGAGAGAGGGAACGGGCGACGAGATTAGGGGCTCGGGGAGAGCGAGCGATGGGAGAGGACGGTCGCTGGCGGCACAGAGGGAGAAAACGAGAGCGAGCGAGCGCTGCTCGGTCGGGCTAGGGTTCGGTCGAACGGGCCAGAGGCTGATGCGGTTG
Organism: Secale cereale; assembly: GCA_902687465.1. NCBI lineage: Eukaryota > Viridiplantae > Streptophyta > Magnoliopsida > Poales > Poaceae > Secale > Secale cereale. The sequence continues at coordinate 107,440,360 of LR738710.1, forward strand.
GGCCTATAGGCAGAGATGGGCCTGGGAGGTGGGTGCTGGCTGCTCCTTTTTTTTTAGAATTACAGAAAAGAAAAAAAAAGGAAGAAAGAAAAGAGAGGAGAAGGTTAGGAGAGAAATAGGGCATGAGACTAATTTTACTGGACTCACCAAAAGTCAGGAATTTAAAGAAAAAGGCTGGAGGGTTTTTGAGGAACCTCGATAACTGAGAAAGGAAAATGTTGGCAAGGTTTTTGAAGCAAGGAATAAGAATAAAATGATGGACATTTTTATAAGGCTTTACGGAATAATTCCAACCTCACAAAATAGTTCCGGCAAAAGGGGGAGTGCAAACTAAAATAAATAGTTTGCCTCAAGGAGTTTCAAAAGAGTCTAGATAAAAAGGAGGAGCCTCGAAAATAACGGAAAAGAATTATTGGCAAGATTTTGGAGGTGAAACTTGAAGTGAAAAGACATGGGGAAATTATGCAAGTGTGTTATGGTGATTCCGAAGCAATGGAATAATTAATTAATATAGCTCCCTAAATATTGAGAGGCTTTTGTATGTTATAAAGAGAAGTCACCTTCCCTCGATTTAAATGGACCGAAGGTCCACACGATTTATTTAGGTTGAGATGCAAAATAAAAATATGACATGATGGCATGATGCAATGCAAAAATAAATAACACAAGCACAAAGAACACACGGGAGACCCCGGAACATCTGGAATCTTCTGGAAGCTTCTGGAATCTTCTGGGACGCCGGTCTCGGGCGGCACAACTCTCCCACACTAACAGAGGATCTCGACCCGAGATCCTAGAGATATCACCGGGTAAAAACGAAGAGGAAGAGGTAAAACAAAGTTGCTTCTTTGACAAACGAGTGAAAACCAAAGAACCTTGAGAGGTTAAACAAGTTGAAAGAAAGAATGCAACGGAGATGAACGAAGTTAAGAGCACTCCGGTAAACAGGAGGAACATTACAAGAACCTTGAAGGTTGAAAGACATGAAAGCAAGAGGTTACGAACCAAAAGAATATGAAACCGCAATGGTATAGCCAAGGAATAAGAATGACGGAATTCAGGCAGCACTCTGTCTGAAAATGGAAGGAATTGGACAAGAACTTGCCAAGTTGAGATGATACTTGATGAAAACAACAACATATTGCCTCCGAAACAATTAAAAGAATGGCACAAGGGTAAGAAAGATTCAGACAGCACTCCGGTTAAGAGACAGGCAAAACATGAAAAGATGAGGGAACTAGAATTAAGAATACAACACTCCGGTTAAATGATAAAAGAGAAAGAACATGATTCTCGATAAAACGAGATGATGGTTAAAGAGAGTAATATCACAAAGCCTACGGAACGAAAGAATAGATGCAAGATCGTTGGGAAGAAAGAATGGAGAAGAAAATGACAACTTCTCTCAAAATTGAATTTGAAAGAGCATCCTTACAAAGAAGGGTTGAATAGATTTGATTTAAAAAAAAATCAACAACGAAAAACGAATAAGCTTGATGTGGGCTTATGTAGAACTTGGGTCATTTATAAGCACCATAATTAGCAACAATCCTTAGGGAAAGCTTTAGGTGAAATATAACCCAAGATAACTCCAATGAATAAATTGAAGGGTTGGAAAGATCTCTTGAACAAAGAAAAAATGATGGTTTTAAATATCTCAATCTTGACAACTTGTGAATCATGAAACATGAAGGAATTGTCAAAAATGACATACCACCATCTGAAAAGATACGGGAGAAAGAATTGCAATTGGAAAGCATGATGAAGGATGCTTGAGCTCCAACAAGAATCTTGATGAAGACTTCGAGGAAGAATTAAATGATGATGAACCACCATGAAGAACTCCGGTAATGAAAACATGAGAAGTGAAAGATGAAAAGAATAAGATTCAAGGCCTGCGATGAATTAGATGGGGGTTTGAAATGATATAATTGAAATAACTTGGAGCTCCGGAAAAACAAGATAGACAACTTAGAAGCGAGAATATGATATGATGAACAAGCTCCAGACAAAAGAATTAAACACTTGGAAGGAACAAGAATAAGAATTATGTCATGCATCTCCTTCACCAATTTAAATTGATGACAACCAAAGGATTTGGCATACTACTTATTCTCGTTGGAAAGAATTAAAGAGAGATCTAGCACAAGCTTGGATAAATCTTCAACAAGGCACCGGTAGGATTGATGAAAAGAACAAATGAATTAAAACGACAACAACGGAAAAGTAAACTAGAAAGAACCACCGTAAGAATATGGAGACGAACGAAGAGACATCAATGAAGAATATTTGGAGGACGAAGTTGAAAACTGAGAACGAAGAAATCTTCTGAAATGATGGCCTTCGGAGGATCACAATAAAAGAATTCATGAAATGCTTCGGACGGTATCAAAACGATAATGAGGATGGCATGAAGCTAGAATCATAAATCTTCAAGAGAACGGGCCAAGATTTAAGAGAAACACTTCTCCGATCTTTGCAATCTGAGAAGACGAGAAATGCCATAAGAATTGTTGAGGCACTCCGGAATGAATAAAAGATTGAAGGTTTAAACAAACATGAAAAGAATTTGAAAACGATCTGGGAGAAGGTATATGACTGATGGAAACCATACTTACATCACACTTTGAAAAGACTTTGAGTATAACTCCGGAAAACAAAAGAGTCAGGTAAGATCCTGGAAAAAACCTGTGGGTTAGGGCCCACTTAAAAGAAATCACCGTTGGAAAAGATTGCTTAATAGATATTGCACCGGTTGAATTAAAAAGGCTTGAATAAGAAGACAATCCTCAAAATGGCTTGAACGGATTAAGAATGGAATTATGAATCTTCAGCACTCCGGATATGAATAGTAAGAGGAGAATGATTAATTGGTGCCAGGAATAAGAAAGCATTGTGAAAAGAGGAAAAGGATGATCAACACCGAAATCTTGAATTAAAACCACCGGAAGAATTCGAGAACAAAAGAATGATGAACTTGAAGCTCTTGAGCATCTTCTTGAGAAAACACCGGATAAGAACATTGAAGGAAAAGAATGAAGAAACATCACATTAATAAAATGGATATTTCATTTAGAATTTCTGGCTCCAATAAGAAGAAGGGTGGGAGGGTGGGGAAAACAAAGACAACTTGGGATGAACAAAATGGACACCGGTTGAAAAGAATTAACATGAATATCTCGATGGTCAAGAAGAATTAGCACTCCCATAGACATATGAGAACACCGATTATGATAAGTATGGAATCAACATTTGACATCGAAGCAACTCGAATACCAGAATCAAAACAAAAACAAAGGATAGATATGTTTATGAAGAAGATTATGCTGCAACACATCTATCCGAACAGAGAATTGAACGAATGAATTCCGTCGGTACATCAACTGACGAGAAGCCACTTGGAGAACAAAAATAAATAAAAGGAACAAGGATCAGATAGAACAAATACAAGATAGAAGCTTCGTTCGACATCTTTGTGCTGTAAGATTATGGAACATGTTATAAAAGGGTTTTGCAATCCCCGGATCAGCATAGCCAAGGACCCTTTAAGATGCAACTCCCGATCAGAACAAGTCCATAAAACCACTTCACTCAATGTAGAACCCCAAACTTCATATCGTGCATCCGTTGGAAGAATGCCTAGAACTACTAGATGAACCCACCTATAGATTTCCGAAAGTTTCCAGTTATGCAATCAGGTGTTGGGGATACACGGGAAGCACCGCGCAATCAACTCTAAACCTACATCCAGGTGTATCCATCCTTCAACACATAACCAGTCTTTCTCGGAAACTGTTTACCTCGGACCTTCGAAAAGCATCCACTATAACAAGCTATGGCAATACTCTCGAACTACCTCCCCAGTACTGGGTGATGTCGGGGTTATCTTGCCACTGGCCGTATAGGAGAGATTTTCGATGTCGGCCGTCTTAAGTATTTAGTACTGCCGCGATATGCTTGTTACAATGATACCTCGAAGCTCAACTCCTCGATAACAGGAGGCATCGAGAACAATATCCTTGTCACAAGAACATCGAAACAATCCCAGAATACTCGCGGGATCCTAAAAAAAAAATTTGGTGCAATTTTTGAAAGTAGAAGAGAAAAGAGTAATCGTCAGGAGTCCTCACCAGAGAGAAAGAGAAGAGAAGCAAAAGAAATCCTACTCTCCGATATATATATAGGACTCAAAACATTTTCAGTGTGTGCCTAGACTCAACCGTCAACGATTCGATCAATCAGTGGGGGCTTCTAGGTCGGAGAAGGCTCTGAATACCAACTTGTAATGCCCAGGATGGGACTATACCTCCTACGTGTCGAGGCACGACTTAAAGGTATAAGCCCATCCTAGAATGATCTCAAGTTTGGTATCTTTGCACGACTCATGTAAAAGAGGGATTAAATTGCAAAAGGAGATAGTTGGCTTACACTCGCCACTTCACACAATACATTACATAAGCAATACATCATTCAAAACATCACAACCCGACTACGGGTGAAGAACCAAAAGAAAGATACCAAAACAACATAAAGCCACAGGCCAAGATCGAATCCTAGTAGAAACCACTACTGAGCATCGAAACGTCACAAGCAAACAGCCAAACTCTTCACCAAGCTCCCGGTGAAGTACTGATCCAACTCCTGCTTCTTACTCGGCTGAACCTGCATCTGGTGTGGTGAAGTAACTGTGAGCCACAGAGGACTCAGCAATCCCGTTCCCGGGTAACAAGACTATTTAAGCCTTGGGTGAGGACAAGGCTGAAGAAAGAATAAGAGGTGAAGGAACAAACAAGAGTCTGCAGCAGCAACTAGCACTAACTTACGTAAAAGAGAGCGAGAAGAGAAGAGCATCGGTCGAAAGATGATCACGAAGTGATCCTAACTAAAGCCGGTCAAACATAACCCCACCGTGTTCAACTCCCGAATCCCTATTCGGAAATTGACAGTCACGGAACACACGCTGGTAGTGTATTGGATCATTGTGTCAAGTTATCTACAACCGGAATTAACAAGCTCCCATCTGCCACATAACCGCGGGCACGGCTTTCGAAAGTTCAAACCCTGCAGGGGTGTTCCAACTTGGCCCATCACAAGCCCACGATCCGCGGAGTCGCAACTCCATAGTTGGGAAGACCCGAGTATTCTCGGAATCCCGTGCTCGAGTTAAACCGAACTAAGGTAAGGCTAATCCAGCAAATCCTCCCGGCGTGTCGACACCCTGATAGGTAGCCGCGCGTATCTAGTCTCAGGACACGACCGGATGAGACATCCTACGGGTTTTTACCAGACCTCAAGTTTCCTTGAGGTGGCCCCGCAGTCCGCTCGTTTCGGACCAACACTCATGAGGAGCACTGGCCCGGGGGGTGGAATTAAAATAAAAGAGGGTTTGCAAGGCCCTTATGCAAGTTTTATTAGTTTGTTATTAGGCAAATAGTACCAATGTTGGGATTTGCTGGAAAAGACTTAGCACTTAGCGGTTTATCAAGGGGGTCCCATACACCCCAACCGTGTTAGGAACGCATAATCAAGGAACATAACACCGGCTTATACGGATCCTAACGGCATGAGTGGAACAAATCACCAAGCAAAAGGCTTAGCCTTCCACCCTTGCCAATATATAGATGATTTCATTTTAAGCATTTATATAGTGTGATATAACCCAACCAAACTTCAACATGAAGCAAGCATCTTCAATCTTCACCTGCAACTAACAATGCTATAAGAGGGGCTGAGCGAAGCGTACTTAGCCAAGCAACGGTTTGCATAGGTAGGGTGGTTAAACATGGCAATGGTTACAAGTAGGAGGCTGACAGGAAAACATGGGCGTCGAGGCAAAACTATAGAACGATACTCTAGCAATAGGCAAAGATAGTAATGGTATCCGGGTTCGGTCATCTTGCCTGGAATTCCACAAGGGAGAAGAACGGATCCAAGAAGTAGACGAAGAAGAAGCCTCACAACTCCGGAACGAAACCGAAGCTATCAAGAGAAGCAAACCGGAAAGAAACAAACAACACGGTAAACACACAATCATTAACATGGCATACGATGCACAAACAAGTATGATGCATGTCCGGTTTAAATATGCATGGCATGGCAAAGTGCACAAACAAATACTACAAGTTAAGCGGAGATCAATATGCAACGAGTTGCATATTGACGAAACACCACATATTAATTATTTAGTTGACTCTCGATTATTAACAAGACAAGATTAATTGTTTTTAGCATGGCAAGAGGTGAAACATAATAAAACTACACTATTAAGACATTTTAAATGAGGCCGGAATTAACAACATATCCGGAAAATCCTCATGAGCATGTTTAATAATTATAAAGCAACAACAATTAAGCATTTAGTGTTGTTAACATGATGCGGATGACATGATCAAGTTTATGCAAGTTATTAAAAAGGTTGACTTAAAAGAGATGAGAAGCATTTGTCACCGTGGTGGAATGGAAAAGGGTGCCACGGCAACGATCCGAAAATGATGCAACGCAACATCTCGGTTCCGGTACTCGTTGAGAGACCGGTGCAAAACAAAAGGTGGAGCGAACGAGTTGAAAAAGATGATGGGGTGATCCTGTTGCCGGGTTCCCACAAGTCGGTGGCGAGGCAACCGAGTAACATGACAAAAGGTGGAACGGGCACGAAGCACACAAGGGAACATTTCAAACAACACAAGCAAGCATGCATCTCACGGGTCATCCACGGGGTCGTTTCGGTATACCTTCGAAGCGTGCGTTTCGGGGCGGTTCGAGACGTCGAGGGACGTAGTGGAAGTAGAGGAAGTAGCCGTTCCGTTGAGGGAAGTAGTTGTACTCGGGCGATGGTAGATGTACACGGGGCGTTTTGGTTCACGGTCGGATGAGCTCGGACGTCGTGGTACTTGCCGGTCTTCGGACTTGTCGACGGTAGTGGTACTCGCGGTCGTAGAGGAAGTAGTTGTTCACGTCATCGTGTCGTGGTACTTGGCGAATTCCTCGTTTCCGGGCGACGGTAGTGGTACTCGCGGTGACGGTAGAGGAAGTAGTGGTACTCGGCGACGGTAGACGTTCGGGCCGTAGATGTACTCGGTCGTCGTGGCACTTGGTCGTAGGGGTACTCGTGGCGACCGTGTAGTCGAACTTGACGGTCATCGTGTGTAGTCGTACTCGGCGAAGGTAGTTGTACATGTCATTTGTCGCCGTGTAGTCGTACTTGACGGGTCGTCGGCGACTCGAAGGTGTACACGGGTCGACGTTCTCGTATATGTAGTCGTTCTCGAGCTCGTAGCCGTAGATGTACACGTTCCCTGTGAAGAACACAAGCAACCGAAACAACACAAAAAATACAGCACGTCTCGGGACGACGAGGCCAGGCAGCAGCAGTCTTGGCGAAAAGAAAACAGCAGCAGCAGCGGAAAGGAGCCAAGGCAGCGGCACGGCGAGGCGCGGAGGATCCATGGGGCGACGGAGATGGAAGACCACGGCGGGGCCCGAGGCGCTGAAGAGGAGGCTCGGGGGCGCCGCGCTGCTGGGCTCGGGGCGCCGGGCTTCGCCATCTTGCCTGGCGAGGAGGCGACGAAGGGAATCCTGGCGGGGCGCGCGGGACGTAGAGGAGGCGTGGCGCTCACAGGAGATGGCGGCCGCCGGCGCGGCTCCGCGCGAGGAGGAAGCAGGCCGCGGGCCGGCGCTTGGGGAGTCGACGCAGAGGTGGCGGGGCGACGGGATCCGACCCGGCTGGGAAGGCGCCTGTGCCTGGTCGCGGGAGCTCGGAGGAAGGGGCGCTCGGGGCCGGGATGCGGGAAGGCCGCGCGCTGGAGGAATGAGGCCCTCGAGGGTCTGCGGGATCCGGCCGCTGCGGGCGAGGGGAAGAGCGAGGCATCGAGGGAGAGAGGGAACGGGCGACGAGATTAGGGGCTCGGGGAGAGCGAGCGATGGGAGAGGACGGTCGCTGGCGGCGCAGAGGGAGAAAACGAGAGCGAGCGAGCGCTGCTCGGTCGGGCTAGGGTTCGGTCGAACGGGCCAGAGGCTGATGCGGTTGGGCCTATAGGCAGAGATGGGCCTGGGAGGTGGGTGCTGGCTGCTCCTTTTTTTTAGAATTACAGAAAAGAAAAAAAAAGGAAGAAAGAAAAGAGAGGAGAAGGTTAGGAGAGAAATAGGGCATGAGACTAATTTTACTGGACTCACCAAAAGTCAGGAATTTAAAGAAAAAGGCTGGAGGGTTTTTGAGGAACCTCGATAACTGAGAAAGGAAAATGTTGGCAAGGTTTTTGAAGCAAGGAATAAGAATAAAATGATGGACATTTTTATAAGGCTTTACGGAATAATTCCAACCTCACAAAATAGTTCCGGCAAAAGGGGGAGTGCAAACTAAAATAAATAGTTTGCCTCAAGGAGTTTCAAAAGAGTCTAGATAAAAAGGAGGAGCCTCGAAAATAACGGAAAAGAATTATTGGCAAGATTTTGGAGGTGAAACTTGAAGTGAAAAGACATGGGGAAATTATGCAAGTGTGTTATGGTGATTCCGAAGCAATGGAATAATTAATTAATATAGCTCCCTAAATATTGAGAGGCTTTTATATGTTATAAAGAGAAGTCACCTTCCCTCGATTTAAATGGACCGAAGGTCCACACGATTTATTTAGGTTTAGATGCAAAATAAAAATATGACATGATGGCATGATGCAATGCAAAAACAAATAACACAAGCACAAAGAACACACGGGAGACCCCGGAACATCTGGAATCTTCTGGAAGCTTCTGGAATCTTCTGGGACGCCGGTCTCGGGCGTCACATAAAATGCGGCAACTACTAACATGATTCGGACAGACTTAAGCATCGCTACGAGTGAGAAAGTCTCATCGTAGTCAACTCCTTGAACTTGTGGAAAACCTTTCGCAACAAGTCGAGCTTCGTAGACCATAACATTACCATCGGCGTTAGTCTTCCTCTTAAAGATCCATTTATTTTCAATGGCTTGCCGATCATCGGGCAAGTCAACCAAAGTCCACACTTTGTTCTCATACATGGATCCCATCTCAGATTTCATGGCCTCAAGCCATTTTGCGGAATCTAGGCTCATCATCGCTTCCTCATAGTTTGTAGGATCATCATGGTCTAGTAACATGACTTCCAGAACCAGGTTACCGTACCACTCTAGTGTGGAACGTACTCTGGTTGGCCTACGAGGTTCAGTAGTAACTTGATCCGAAGTTTCATGATCATCATCATTAGCTTCCTCGATGATTGGTGTAGGAATCACTGGAACTAGTTTCTGTGATGTACTACTTTCCAATTCGGGAGAAGGTACAATTACCTCATCAAGTTCCACTTTCCTCCCGCTCACTTCTTTCGAGAGAAACTCCTTCTCTAGAAAGGATCCATTCTTAGCAACGAATATCTTGCCTTTAGATCTGTGATAGAAGGTGTACCCAATAGTCTCTTTTGGGTATCCTATGAAGACACATTTCTCTGACTTGGGTTCAAGCTTATCAGGTTGAAGCTTTTTCACATAAGCATCGCAGCCCCAAACTTTAATAAACGAGAACTTTGGTTTCTTGCCAAACCACTGTTCATAAGGCATCGTCTCAACAGATTTAGATGGTGCCCTATTTAACGTGAATGCAGCTGTCTCTAAAGAATAACCCCAAAACGATAGTGGTAAATCAGTAAGAGACATCGTAGATCGCACCATATCTAATAAAGTGCGGTTATGACATTCGGACACACCATTACGCTGTGGTGTTCCGGGTGGCGTGAGCTATGAAACTATTCCACATTGTTTCAAATGAAGACCAAACTCGTAACCCAAATATTCGCCTCCACGATCAGATCGTAGAAACTTTATTTTCTTGTTACGATGATTCTCTACTTCACTCTGAAATTCTTTGAACTTTTCAAATGTTTCAGACTTGTGCTTCATCCAGTAGATATACCCATATCTACTCAAATCATCAGTGAAGATCAGAAAATAACGATACCCGCCGCGAGCCTCAACACTCATCGGTCCACATACATCAGTATGTATGATTTCCAACAAATCTGCTGATCGCTCCATTGTTTCGGAGAACGAAGTTTTAGTCATCTTGCCCATGAGGCATGGTTCGCAAGCACCAAGTGATTCACAATCAAGTGATTCCAAAAGTCCATCTGCATTGAGTTTCTTCATGCACTTTACACCAATATGACCTAAACGGCAGTGCCACAAATAAGTTGCGCTATCATTATCAACTTTGCATCTTTTGGCTTCAATATTATGAATATGTGTATCACTACAATCGAGATCCAATAAGAATAGACCACTCTTTAATGGTGCATGACCATAAAAGATATTACTCATAAAAATAGAACAACCATTATTCTCTGATTTAATTGAATAACCGTCTCGCAACAAACAAGATCCAGATATAATGTTCATGCTCAACATTGGCACCAAATGACAATTATTTAGGTCTAAAACTAACCCCGAAGGTAGATGTAGAGGTAGCGCGCCGACGGCGATCACATCGACATTGGAACCATTTCCCACGCGCATCGTCACCTCGTCCTTAGCTAATCTTCGTTTAATCCGTAGCCCCTGTTTCAAGTTACAAATATTAGCAACCGAACTAGTATCAAATACCCAGGTGCTACTATGAGCATTAGTAAGGTACACATCAATAACATGTATATCAAATATACCTTTGTTCACTTTGCCATTCTTCTTATCCGCCAAATACTTGGGGCAGTTCCGCTTCTAGTGTCCAGTCCCTTTGTAGTAGAAGCACTCAGTTTCAGGCTTGGCTCCAGACTTGGGTTTCTTTGCGGGAGTAGCAATTGTCTTGCTATTCTCATTGAAGTTCCCCTTCTTTCCCTTGCCCTTTTTCTTGAAACTAGTGGTCTTGTTAACCATCAACACTTGATGCTCATTTTTTGATTTCTACCTCCGCAGCTTTGAGCATAGCGAAGAGCTTGGGAATTGTCTTTTGCATCCATTGCATATTATAGTTCATCACAAAGTCTTTATAGCTTGGTGGCAGTGATTGAAGAACTCTATCAATAACACTATCTTCGTCAACTTTGCAACCAAGTTGAGTCATATGATTGTAGTACCCACACATTCTGAGCAAGTGTTCACTGATAGAACTGTTCTCCTCCATCTTGCAGCTATAGAACTTATTGGAGACTTCATATCTCTCAATTCGGGCATTTGCTTGAAATTTTAACTTCAACTCTTGGAACATCTCATATGCTCCATGACGTTCAAAACGTCTTTGAAGTCCTGATTCTAAGCCGTAAAGCATGGCACACTGAACTATCGAGTAGTCATCAGAATGAGCTTGCCAGACGTTCATAACGTCCGGAGTTGCTCCTGCAGCAGGCCTGTCACCTAGCGGTGCTTCCAGGACATAATTCTTCTGTGCAGCAATGAGGATAATCCTCAAGTTACAGACCCAGTCCGTGTAGTTTCTACCATCATCTTTCAACTTAGCTTTCTCTAGGAATGCATTAAAATTCAGGGGAACGGTAGCACGGGCCATTGATCTACAACAACATAGATATGCAAAAACTATCAGGACTATGTTCACGATAAATTAAAAGTTCAATTAATCATATTACTAAAGAACTCCCACTTAGATAGACATCCCTCTAGTCATCTAAATGATCACGTGATCCAAATCAACTAAACCATGTTCGATCATCACGTGAGATGGAGTAGTTTTCAATGGTGAACATCTTATGTTGATCATATCTGCTATATGATTCACGCTCGACCTTTCGGTATCTAGTGTTCCGAGGCCATGTCTATACATGCTAGGATCATCATGTTTAGCCCGAGTATTCTGCATATGCAAAAACTGTCTTACACCCGTTGTATTTGAACGTAGAGCTTATCACACCCGATCATCACGTGGTGTCTCGGCACAGCGAACTTTCGCAACGGTGCATACTCAGAGAGAACACTTGTACCTTGAAATTTTTGTAAGGGATCATCTTATAATGCTACCGTCGTACTAAGCAAAATAAGAAGCATAATAAGATAGACATCACATGCAATCAAAATATGTGACATGATATGGCCATTGTCATCTTGTGCTTTTGATCTCCATCTCCAAAGCATCGTCATGGTCTCCATCGTCACCAGCTTGACACCATGATCTTCATCGTAGCGTCGTGGTCGTCTCGCCATCTATTTCTACTACTACTATCGCTAACTCATAGTGATAAAGTAAAGCAATTACATAGCCCTGACAATTCATGCAATAAAGAGACAACCATAAGGCTCCTGTCGGTTGCTGATAATTTACAAAACATGATCATCTCATATAATAACGTATAACTCATCACGTCTTGACCATATCACATCACAACATGCACTGCAAAAACAACTTAGACGTCCTCTACTTTGTTGTTGCAAGTTTTACGTGGCTGCTACGGGCTTAGCAAGAACCGTTCTTACCGACGCATACAAAACCACAACGATTTTTTTATCAAGTGTGTTATTTTAACCTTCACAAGGACCGGGCGTAGTCACACACGATTCAACTAAAGTGAGAGAGACAGACACCCACCGTTCACCTTTAAACAACGAGTGCTCGCAACGGTGAAACCAGTCTCGCGTAAGCGTACGCGTAATGTCGGTCCGGGCCGCTTCATCTCACAGTGCCGCCGAATCAAAGTATGACATGCTGGTAAGCAGTATGACTATTATCGCCCACAACTCATTGTGTTCTACTCGTGCATATCATCTATGCATGGACCTGGCTCTGATGCCACTTTTGGGGGACATAGTATTTCAAAAAAATCCTACAATCACGCAAGATCTATCTAGGAGAAGCATAGCAATGAGCGGGGAGAGTGTTTCTACGTACCCTCGTAGACTGAAAGCGGAAGCGTCTAGTGACGCGGTTGGTGTAGTCGAACGTCTTCGCGATCCAACCGATCCAAGCACCGAACGTATGGCACCTCCGTGTTCAGCACACGTTCAGCTGGATGACGTCCCACGAGCTCTTGATCCAGCTGAGAATCACGAGAGTTTCGTCAGCACGACACTGTGGTGACGGTGATGATGAAGTTACCGGCGCAGGGCTTCGCCTAAGCACTACAATGATATAACCCAGTTGTGTAACTGTGGGGAGGGGCACCACACACGGCTTGCAAATCAACTTGTGTGTCTATGGGGTGCCCCCTCCCCACGTATATAAAGGAGGGAGGGAGGAGGGTGTTGCCAGAGAGAGGGCGCGCCAAGAGGGGGAGTCCTACTCCCACTAGGAGTAGGACTCCTCCTTTTCCTAGTAGGAGTAGGAGAGGGGGAAGGAAGGGAGAGGAGGAGAAGGAAAGAGGGGGTCGGCCCCCCTTGCCCTAAACGAATTCGGTTTGGGCCTTGGGGGGCGCGCCCCACACTCCCCTTGCTGCCCTCTATTTCCACTAAGGCCCATGTAGGCCCATTAATCCCCGGGGGGTCCGGTAACCTCCTGGTACTCCGGTAGGTGACCCCAGAAACCCTTCCGATGTCCGAAGATAACCTTCCAATATATCAATCTTTGTGTCTCAACCATTTCTAGACTCCTCGTTATGTCCGTGATCACATCCGGGACTCCGAACTACCTTCGATACATCAAAACACATAAACTCATAATACTGATCGTCATCACACGTTAAGCGTGTAGACCCTATGGGTTCGAGAACTATGTAGACATGACCGAGACTCATCTCTGGTCAATAACCAATAGCGGAACCTGGATGCTCATATTGGTCCCTACATATTCTACGAAGATCTTTATTGGTCAAACCGCATAACAACATACGTTATTCCCTTTGTCATTGGTATGTTACTTGCCCGAGATTCGATCATCGGTATCATCATACCTAGTTCAATGTCATTACTGGCAAGTCTCTTTACTCGTTCCGTAATACATAATCTCATTACTAACTCATTAGTCATTTGCTTGCAAGGCTTATTATGATGTGTATTACCGAGAGGGCCCAGAGATACCTCTCCGACACTCGGAGTGACAAATCCTATTCTTGATCTATGCCAACACCACAAACACCTTCGGAGACACCCGTAGAGTATCTTTATAATCACCCAGTTATGTTGTGACGTTTGATAGCACACAAGGTGTTCCTCCGGTATTCGGGAGTTGCATAATCTCATAGTCATAGGAACATGTATTAGTCATGAAGAAAGCAATAATAGTAAAACTAAACGATCATAGTGCTAAGCTAACGGATGGGTCTTGTCCATCACATCATTCTCCTAATGATTTGATCTCGTTCATCAAATGACAACACATGTCTATGGTTATGAAACATAACCATCTTTGATCAACGAGCTAGTCAAGTAGAGGCATACTAGGGACACTATGTTTTGTCTATGTATTCACACATGTACTAAGTTTTCGGTTAATACAATTCTAGCATGAATAATAAACATTTATCATGATATAAGGAAATATAAATAACAAATTTATTATTGCTTCTAGGGCATATTTCCTTCATTTATTCCATAGTCCATCAAATCCTTACCCAAAAACTTGAAAACTTCACATTACAAAACTTAACAGAAAATCTCGTGAGCTCCATTAGTATAAGAAAATAAGCCAGCACTTTAAGGTACTGTAATGAACTCATTCTTTATTTATATTGGTGTTAAACCTACTGTATTCCAACTTCTCTATGGTTCATACCCCCCCCCCCCGATACTACTCATATATTCATCAAAATAAGCAAACAACACACGAAAAACAGAATCTGTCAAAAACATAACAGTTTGTATCAATCTGTAACTTTTGAATAGTTCTGTAACTCTAAATATTCTGAAATAAATTGGTGGATGTGAGGAATTTGTCTATTAATCATCTTCAAAAAGAATCAACCTAAAAGTACTCTCCAGTAAAAAATGGTAGCTAATCTCGTGAGCGCAAAAGTTTCTGTTTTTTACAGCAAGATCGCAAAGACTTCACCCAAGTCTTCCGAAAGGTTCTACTTGGCACAAACACTAATTAGAACATAAAACCACATCTAAACATAAGCTATATGAATTATTTATTACTAAACAGGAACAAAAGCAAAGAACAAAAATAAAAATTGGGTTGCCTCCCAACAAGCGCTATCGTTTAACGCCCCTAGCTTGGCATAAGAACAAGAATATATCTAGGTATTATCATCTTTGGTTTTTATCTTTTTAATGGGGTTATGCTCAAACCCAGGGTGTTCTTTGCGTTTCCCTTCAAATTCAGAAATCTTTATACCTAAAGCATCCAACCGCTTATTGCAAAGCGTGATCAACATATTCCTACGGTCGAGGTTTCCACTAACACTTTTGAGGGGTTCAAGAGATTTTTGCAAAAATTCCGTTACTTCACATAGTTTCTCAAAAACGTGTGTCCCTTCCTGAGTGTGTTTTAATTCTTTTTGTGGGGGTAATAACCCTACTACTCCTTCTACTAACTCATAAGCAATGTTGGGATCAATCTTGATAAAATTCCCTTTAGAGGCAAAATCCAAGAGTTGCCTATGGGGCATGTTTAATCCAACATAAAAATTATGGAGTAAAATCTTGAAATCCCCTTCTATAGTGCAATTATGATAGGATTCTATCATTCTATACCACACATATTTTAAATTTTCTCCTTGTCTCTGTTTGAAGTGAAGAACCTCAAAGTTATGCGACAAAGGAGGGGTGAAGGTGCTAGTCATGGGAGCGAGGTAAGTGGAGTGGAACCATGACAACAAGCAAACGAAAGAAGGGCGAAGAAAAAGGCAAAGGCTTTCAAAAATCATTTTAGAAGCGGGGGAGAGGAAAACGAGAGGCGAATGGCAAATAATGTAATGCGAGGGAGAAGAGTTTATGATGGGCACTTGGTATGTCTTGACTTGGCGTAGATCTCCCCGGCAACGGCGCCAGAAATCCTTCTTGGTACCTCTTGAGCATGCGTTGGTTTTCCCTTGAAGAGGAAAGGGTGATGCAGCAAGTAACGTAAGTATTTCCCTCAGTTTTGAGAACTAAGGTATCAATCCAGTAGGAACCAAGAACCTTGCAACCAACGCAATAAAGGGGTTGTCAATCCCTTCACGGTCACTCGCAAAAAGTGAGATCTAATAAAGATAGTAAAGTAAATATTTTTTGTATTTTGTTGTATAGATTGGAAAGTAAAGATTGAAAAATAGTAAATGAGATGCAAAGTAAATAAAGGAGATTCAATATAATAGGAAAGAGATCTGGGGGCAATAGGTTTCACAGGTGGCTTCTCTCAAGATAGCATGTATTACGGTGGGTGAACAAATTACTGCCGAGCAATTGATAGAAAAGCGCATAGTTATGAAGATATCTAAGGCAATGATCATGAACATAGGCATCACGTCCGTGTCAAGTAGACCGAAACGATTTTGCATCTACTACTATTACTCCACACATCAACCGCTATCTAGCATGCATCTAGAGTATTAAGTTCATATGAACAGAATAACGCATTAAGCAAGATGACATGCTGTAGAGGGATAAACTCAAGCAATATGATATAAACTGCATATTTTTATCCTCGATGGCAACAATACAATACGTGCCTTGCTTCCCCTCCTGTCACTGGGAAAGGACACCGCAAGATTGAACCCAAAGCTAAGCACTTCTCCCATTGCAAGAAAGATCAATCTAGTAGGCCAAACTAAACTGATAATTCAAAGAGACTTGCAAAGATATCAAATCATGCATATAAGAATTCAGATAAGAACCAAATAATATTCATAGATAAACTTGTTCATAAATCCACAATTCATCGGATCTCGGCAAGCACACCGCAAAAAGTATTACATCGAATAGATCTCCAAGAGAATGGAGAAGAACTTTGTATTGAGAATCAAAGAGAGAGAAGAAGCCATCTAGCTAATAACTATGGACCCGAAGGTCTTTGGTAAACTACTCACACTTCATTGGAGAGGCTATGGTGTTGATGTAGAAGCCCTCCGTGATTGATTCCCCCTACGGCAGATCACTGGAAATGGCCCCAAGATGGGATCTCACGGGTACAGAAGTTTGCGGCGGTGGAAAAGTGGTTTCGTTGGTCCCCCTAATGTTTCTAGGGTATAAGAGTATTTATAGGCGGAAGAAGTACGTCGATGGAGCTACGAGGGGCCCACGAGGGTGGGGGCGCGCCTACCCCCTGGGCGCGCCCTCCTGCCTCGTGGCCTCCTCGTGGAGTCCCAGACGTCTACTCCAAGTCTTCTGGATTGCTTTCGGTCCAAGAAAGATCATCGTGAAGGTTTCATTCCATTTGGACTCCGTTTGGTATTCCTTTTTCGCGAAACTCTAAAATAGACAAAAAAAACAGAAACTTACACTGGGCCTCCGGTTAATAGGTTAGTCCCAAAAATAATATAAAAGAGCACAGTAAAGCCCATTAAACATCCAGAATAGATAATATAATGGCATGGAACAATAAAAAATTATAGATACGTTGGAGATGTATCAATGTATTATGATGATAAGTTGTTAATGATATGATGATGATGATGATATTTATTACTCCCTCCTTCCCAAAATTCTTGTCTTCAATTTGTCTAAATACGGATGTATCTAGTCACGTTTTAGTGTTAGATACTTCCCTATATAGACAAATCTAAGACAAGAATTTTGGGACGGAGGGAGTATATCAGTGGGTGATGTCCATCCACTTGAAACTAGTCCACGGTTCTTTCGCCCAGTGATGTAATAACTCATTATGATGTAAAAACAATCTCTAAATTGTTGCTGTATGAAAACTTATATAAATATGATACGGAATAATAGTAGTTGCGTGGGCTAAGATAAGCGCTACTAGTAATTACTAGTAGCGGGCTAAACAGAAAGCGCTACTACTAAGAGGATATAGCAGTAGCGTGGACTAACACTCGCTACTGCTAACCTTTAGCTGCAGCGCCGTATCAGTAGCGCCACACCCCTCGCTGCTGGTAGGCCCAAAACACGCGTTGCTGCTAGGATTTTACCTAGTAGTGTTCCTCTCTCTTCCCTAAAGCCCAGTAAGGCCCATTACTTCCCTGGTGGTTCCGATAACCCTTCCGGCACTCCGATATTTATCCGGTGACCCCCGGAACACATCCGGTGTCCGAATAATATCGTCCAATATATCATTCTTTATGTCTCGACCATTTCGAGACTCCTCGTCATGTATGTGAACTCATCCGGGACTTCGAACAAACTTCGGTCATCAAAAACACATAACTCATAATACAAATCGCCATCGAACGTTAAGCGTGCGGACCCTACGGGTTCGAGAACTATGTAGGCATGCCCGAGACATATCTCCAGTCAATCACCAATAGCGGAACATGGATGCTCATAATGGCTCCTACATATTCTATGAAGATCTTTATCGGTCAAACCACATAACAACGTAGGTTGTTGCCTTTGTCATCGGTATGTTACTTGCCCGAGATTCGATCGTTGGTATCATCATACCTAGTTCAATATCATTACCGGCAAGTCTCTTTACTCATTTCGTAATACATCATCTGGTGACTAACTCATTAGTCATTTGCTTGCAAAGCTTATTATGATGAGTATTACCGAGAGGGCCCAGAGATACCTCTCCGACACTCAGAGTGACAAATCCTAATCTTGATCTATGCCAACACCACAAACACTTTCGGAAACACCTGTAGAGCATCTTTATAATCACCCAGTTACGTTGTGACGTTTGATAGCACACAAGGTGTTCCTCTGGTATTCGGGAGTTGCATAATCTCATAGTGAGAGGAACATGTATAAGTCATGAAGAAAGCAATAGCAATAAACCTAAACGATCATAGTGCTAAGCTAACGGATGGGTCTTGTCCATCACATCATTCTCCTAATGATGTGATCTCGTTGATCAAATGACAACACATTTCTATGGTTAGGAAACACAACCATCTTTGATTAACGAGCTAGTCAAGTAGAGGCATACTAGGGACACTCTGTTTTGTCTATGTATTCACGCATGTATCAAGTTTCCGGTTAATACAATTCTAGCATGAATAAAAGACATTTATCATGATATATAAGGAAATATAAATAACAACTTTATTATTGCCTCTAGAGCATATTTCCTTCAAGTCGGCGCGTTGGTTCGCCTTCAAGGACGAGGAGGCGAGGCGACGCGGCATCCGTGAATCGACCACACCGTGCCACCGCCCCCGCTCATCGTCCGAGGAGGACCAGGAGGCGGAGTCCGCCTACCAGGCTGCCCTTGCGGCGTTGTACCGGGAGAGCGAGGAGGACGAGCAGCGCAAGGCGGCGGCGGCCGAGGAAGAGGAGGCGACATACGAGGCGGCCATGGTGCAGGCCATGGCCCTCTCTGCGGCGAGCGACTGTGTCCTGCCGCCGGTGACCCCATTGTCCCCTCCTGCGCCGGCGTCCACTGTGAAAGCCGAGCCGGAGCCGTTCCACATCGAGCGCTACTCCTGGACGGGAGTGGTGCGCGAGTGGGTCAGCGCGCTACCGGCCTGGCTTGAGGCGACGCCGGCGCAGAAGACGGCGTACCTCGAACATTGGCGCCAGCGACGGCTGGCCGAAGAACGCTGCGATGGCGAGTATCTCGAGATGCTCGAGCGACACCGAGGAGGAGGCACGCGAAGCCGAGGAGGAGGCGCGCCAGGCCGCGACGGCACAGGCGGCTGCACTGCCCGTGCCGGCAGAGCACGCGCCGGACATGAACGCCCTCTGGAACAAGGCGTTCCCCTGGGTCGGCCCGGCGCCGACGCTCATCGACCTTACGGACCCCGAGGACGACGACGACGGCGCCTAGGGCAGCCCGCCGCCTCGTAGTTTAGTTTTTATTTTATTTTTCTTAAATGCAAATGTGGACGCGTGGACTCTCGCCGACCTTCGTGGCCGGCTTTGATGTTTAATTAATGTTGTTTTTACTTTAAATATGCATGCATTCTTTTTTTTCTAGCGCCGTCAAAATGGGTCGGGCCAGCGTTGGGTGCACGCGCCGACCCAAACGCGGAAGCGGACGTTCGTGTCCGCTTTGCCGACCCAAACGGACAAAATGTGGACAAAATCGCCGTCCGTTTGGGTCGCCCGCTGGAGTTGCTCTTAGGGATAGGTGTCATAAACATCCACAAGAAAAATGCGATTAAGAAGGGAAAAAACAAGAAACACTACACATCAGAGCTCACAACGGTCTTCTGTTTGTAGACGTAAACAAGTTCAGAAAGATCTTGGAAAGAACGATGCTATGATTCTCTTCTGGAGTACTCCCTCCGTTCGGAATTACTTGTCTCGGAAATAGATGTATCTAGAACTAAAATACGTCTAGATACATCCATTTCCGCGACAAGTAATTCCGAACGGAGGGAGTAGTATACTGCTTCATCATCCAACACCCAGCAGAAAAATGCAGCAGAAACTATGATGAGAGAAGCAGCAGCAAAGAATTGACAGCGTCTACAGAACTCCAATCTTTTGTCTGGGATCCAAGCTGTTGTCTGCAGTCGCATGCTATCTCAGAGTCACAAAAACTTCCACTCCAGGTCCTGCCTAACAAATGCCATGATACTGATTCGACATGTACGTGATAAATAATGGACTACTGGATAACCTACAGTGCATCTTGCTGACGATAGGATATGTAGGAGGAGTGAATTGACAATCTAAATTGGTTTGCCCTATTGTCACAAAGTACATACCATCAGTTACTGATTCGACATACCATCTTACATATTACTCCCTCCGTAAATTAATATAAGAGCGTTTAGATCACTACTTTAGTTATCTAAACGCTCTTATATTAGTTTACAGAGGGAGTACAGTGCATCTTGCTGACGATAGGACATACCATCAGTTACTGATTCGACATGTACGCTCCGTATTCCATGCTAGAGCTCTCATCATATTGTCACAAAGTACAGAAATAATTTTGAGCAACCTTAAAATTGACCAACCAGATCTGGCGCTGGATGAGTTGATGTGGGAAGGAATGCTCAAGAAAGATATGATGAGACCGATAACAGGACTGATGATGGTGTCACGAGTTTAGATTCGAACGGCACGCCAGTTCCCATGCCCGGTGGTGCAAGAGCAGGGAGTCTTACCTGAATATGTAAGACTGTTGTTGCAACCTTTTTCACACTCTTGACATTTGATTGCAGTATCTCAAACCAAAAAAATCTTCTAAGCAATAATAACTGTCCCAAACATGGTTATGTGGCTCACCACTCAAATTAAGCATTGTGAAATCAGAGATGAATCCATTGGATTCGTGCCTCAGTACTTTTCCGATTAGAGCAGAAGAATGATTTAAGAAGACATAGATGATATTGTTTCACCATCCAACACTGAGACAGAAAAAGAGCTAGCGATGGGAGAAGCTTCAACGCAGGCATGACGCAACATTTATTTTCAGCCGAATGAATAGGCAGCATTACTCTGTTTTGAAAGTTTCTGAAGACAAATAAGGAATTGCACTTGGATTCAGAGAAATTGTTCAGGATGCTCAGTTCTCTGCATCATCATTGCTTGCAAAGAGGAACGTACGTAAACAAGATATGATTGGCATTTGAGCGCGACAAAATCATCAAACTAACTAAAAAAGAAATAAGAGATGAGTTCCCATGGGCGCAGTGACTAACTTGATAGTCGCTTGAGATCTTATTCTTAGATCCACACAAAAATTCCACTCCAGGTCCCAATATTCAAATGGACATGAAAATCTCTTAGGGGGTCTGGATATGCAAGACTGCTATTGCACAAAATTCGAATGAAAAGCTAACATAATCTGAGTAGCTTTTCACATTCTTGACAATTAAAGATTCCCAAACCAGAATATCTTTGAAATCAGACATGAATCCATTGGATCCGTACCTGACTACACACTTTTCCGACTAGAGCAGCAGAATGTTACAACAATCATAGATACAGAAAGTTACTCAAAAGCTCTGCACAAAATCAGGCCAACAATTTTTCATTCATGTCTGAAAGTGATTACAATACGACTTGATAGTCGATACATTCAGGACTTGCTTGGCCAACAATTTTCCATTCATGTCTGAAATTGATTACAATACGACTTGATAGTCGATACATCCAGGACTTGCTTAGCCCAAAGCTTCACCCACAAACACACACACACAAGAGTTCACTAACCAATGTTACTCGTCGGAAACTGCAACTTTAACCCACCAAGACGCCCAGTGCCTAAGAATCCAATTCAGCCAAGATTAAGTTTACAAGAGAGTCAGCAGTGTCTCCAAACGCTAGGCAGCTCACAAGATTATGTGTGTATCGACAAGTTCAATTCTACTCCTTTTTCCTGATACAAGCCGGGTAGCAAACGGGCGTTTTGGATTTTGCGGCGAGGTGCCGCAATTGCAGTACATGAGTTTCCTTTTTAGGCTCATCTGCTTTACTTTTATTGAAAATGCCCTTTTATTTACTTAAACCCTGAACTTAGGACCAGGTATGGATGTAGTGTAACTATGCCGTACACATCTTAGCATGATTTTTGCTGCCTAGCTAGATGGAGACTCTGCTGAAACACTTGTAAGATTACTAATGACTGAATGGGATTCAAAGAACACTAGAAAATCTTGGTGATTAAGTGCAGAACCTAGAGATGCAAAGATTAAATGAAACTCATGTGTGCATGGTTTAGTAAGAACTAGCAAGGGCGTAATACCACTGGACGCAGCCAAGGAATTGGTTGCTTCATTGGTGCTGCAGCGGTGACACGGATTTGCTTCGGAACCTTGCAGCTGAGCTCCCCCTTCCCCCTTCTTGCGCGCAGAGTTGAAACTGCCGGAGTCATCTTCTTCACTACGGGCGCAACAGCAGTGACAGGCAATTGTGTGATGGGACGAGAGACAACTGCCGGAATCACCTTGGAACCGACGGGACGAGAGACCTTCTTCACGGGGGCAGCAGCCTTGGAAGCCGGGCGCTTGCAGTGGTGGCAAGCGGACTCCTCGTCTTCAGCCATCTGGCGTCCACGGGCACGGATGGCGCACCGGACGTCGACGGAGTCAGCACCAGCAGCGGCCGGCAAGGTGGTGGTAGGCCCAGGGCGCGCGGCGGAGGCATGGAAGGCGCCGGGCATCGCCGGCGCATGGCTGCGTTCTCCGTGGTTGACACCCTTGAGGTGGTGAACAAGTGGGCACCAGGCACGGACGGGATCAGCACGGGCCGCCTTGGCAGGAGCGGCGACATCAGATGCGGCTGTGGCGGCGTGGCGATGGGGACGCCCTCCATGGTCGACGCCGTGGCGGCGGAGTTCTTGGGCGGCTGAGGCGGCCTCCTTGGCGAGGCCGTCTTCCTCGAGACGGCGCTGGAAGTCGGCGTCCCAGCGGGCGAGGGACTCCCGGGACTCACCGGTGGCCTTGGCCAGGCTGTGCTTGGTCCAGTACTGGAGCACCCTCTCGAGGGCGCGCGAGGGCACCGGCATCTCCAGCGGGAGGGCTTGGGCGGCGGCCGGGCGATAGTCCCACGCCGGAGCGACGAGCACCTTGCCGTCGGAGCTACGGAGCTGGAGCACCTTCGTTGCCATCGATCTGGAACTCTGGATCTGGGGATCGGGGAGGGAGGGGAAAGAATGGAGGTGCAGCCGCTGCTCCCACCGCAAGCGCTTTTATTCATCGGAGAGCTCCTATTTCTTGCCGGACTCGGATTACCAGCTGTCGCCGGCTGAACTGGAAATGAACTCGAACTCGAATTCACAGGGGGCAAGCCCTTGGCAGACTGGCAGTGCACCACCCGAGCGGGGCATCCGCGTCTCGGCGTGCGGCCACGGCCATTCCATCAGCGGGCCGGAGCTCCGCGGCAATAGCCCACACGGCGCGGCTCTGTTCCTCTGTTCTCCTAGCTTCTTCCTCTCTTACTTTCTTGGCTCCAGCCTCTCGCGGGCTCTGCTCCTGCCGAGGGCATCTTTTTTATTTTACATTATATTAATACTTTTGTTCTACTTTTGTTCCTCAATGATCACCATATGTCCTTGGGGAAGCCGGGAAAGAGAGGTGATACTGATTCTAAGAGAAACTCCCCCCCCCC
>LR738710.1:107464356-107493410 GCA_902687465.1 Secale cereale
CCCCCCCCCCCCCCCCCCTCACCCCCACCTCACGGCTCGCTCGCGCGGGCGACCCCAGAGGCTCCAAACCCTAAACCGAAAAGGCCCCTGTTTTTGCCTTCCCTGGCCATCGTTGTCGCCCGCGTCGGCGGTGGTGGCGGTGCCTGGCCTCCAAAGGCGGCAGGGGTGGTGGGCCGTGCCCCGACGGGCCTCCTGCGCGCGGAGGAGCGGCGTCTATGGCCGACGATGGTGGCAGCCAGATTCGGCGGAGGCGCGCAGCGGTGTGGCTGAGCACGACCGGGAGGCGCAATGGAGCGTAGCCGGGAGGCCCGTCGGAGGTCCTGGTGCGCAGTGGCGTACTGCATCGTGGCGGCGTGGTGGTTTCTACGGCGCGAGATCCGGTGGAGTTGGTAGTTGTCCTTGGCCATGGAGGCGACGGCGGCGCGAGATCGTGTGGAGCTGGTCGCTAGCCTTGGCCTTGAGGCGACGATGCTGTGGTGGGAGATTCGCCAGGTCCGGGCGACGTGCTGGCTCCCCTGGTGGCGCGTTAGTTCATCTCGTGGTGACGTCGCGAGGGGTGTTGGATGGTGGTGGCGTTCGTGAGCTAATCTGTGGTGTCTTGCATCTTGGGGCTGCAGCCGTGGCGGGGCTGTGCGCCTGGAGGTTGCGTGATAGCTGTCATCGGTGGCGGTGGTCGGGATGGTGCTGCTGGAGACTGGTAGCCGGGATGGTGCGGGCTCTCGGTTGTGCTGGGGGTGGAAGTTGGTTTGCGTGCTCTCGTCTGTGCGGGTTGGTGTTGGACCGCAGTGTTCAAACTACAACGACAAGGTGCCGCGGCGGCGGAGATGTGATCCAATTTGGACGGTGTTGCCCCAATCTATTGGGCGAGGGTGGAGATGTGCGATGTTACGAACGAAAGTTTTGTCCATCTTCGGTCGGTGCCGATGACGACGACGTCTGTGGGTGTCGTTCCCCTCCTTGGAGGCGTCATGGAGGTGTCTCGGCATGTCCCCCTCGCTTTGGTGTTTGGTGTTTGTCTCCAGGCAAAAGCCTAGGTTCGGTTCCAAACCGGCGATGGCGAGGTTCTCGACGTCGTTTCTCTGTTGGGAGCATCGTTTATCGAGACTCGACATGGTGGCCCTCTTGCGATCCTTCGGTGCTTGCTGCTGTCCTAGATGGAGCTTCAGGGGTGCTCTGTACGCCATCGTTGGTGCTCCCAGGATGATTGAAGGAAATATCCCCTAGAGGCAATAATAAAGTTGTTATTTATATTTCCTTATATATCATGATAAATGTCTTTTATTCATGCTAGAATTGTATTAAACGGAAACTTGATACATGTGTGAATACATAGACAAAAAGGAGTGTCCCTAGTATGCCTCTACTAGACTAGCTCGTTAATCAAAGATGGTTGTGTTTCCTAACCATAGACACGTGTTGTCATTTAATCAACGGTATCACATCATTAGGAGAATGATGTGATGGACAAGACCCATCTGTTAGCTTAGCACAAGGACCGTTTAGTTTTATTGCTATTGCTTTCTTCATGACCTATACATGTTCCTCTAACTATGAGATTATGCAACTCCCAAATACCGGAGGAACACCTTGTGTGCTATCAAACATCACAACGTAACTGGACGATTATAAAGATGCTCTACAGGTGTTTCCGAAAGTGTTTGTGGTGTTGTCATAGATCAAGATTAGGATTTGTCACTCCGAGTGTTGGAGAGGTATCTCCGGGCCCTCTCGGTAATGCACATCATAGTAAGCTTTGCAAGCAAATGACTAATGAGTTAGTCACGAGATGATGTATTATGGAACAAGTAAAGAGACTTGCCGGTAACGAGGTTGAACTAGGTATGATGATACCGACGATCGAATCTCGGGCAAGTAACATACCGATGACAAAGGGAACAACATATGTTGTTATGCAGTTTGACCGATAAAGATCTTCGTAGAATATGTAGGAGCCAATATGAACATCCAGGTTCCGCTATTGGTTATTGACCGGAGATGTGTCTCGGTCATGTCTACATAGTTCTCGAACCCGTAGAGTCTGCACGCTTAATGTTCGATGACGATCGGTATTATGAGTTATGTGTTTTGATGTACCGAAGGTTGTTCGGAGTCCCGGATGAGATCACGGACATGACGAGGAGTCTCGAAATGGTCGAGACATGAAGATTGATATATTGGAAGGTTATATTCGGACACCGGAATGGTACCGAGGTGCATCGGGTATTTTCCGGAGTACCGGGGAGTTACCGGAACCCCCGGGGGGTTATTGGGCCTCATGGGCCTAGTGGTGGAAGAGAGAAGGCATGCCAATGTGTAGCGCGCGCCTCGCCTAGCCCAAACCGAATTGGACTAGGGGGGTCGGCCCCCTTTCCTTCTCTCCTCCCTCTCCTTCCCCTTTCTCCTTGTTGGAATAGGAAAGGGGGGCCGAATCCTACTTGGAGTAGGATTGCCCCCCCATGGCGCGCCTCCTCCCCTTGGCCGGCCTCTTCCTCCCTCCCCCCTTTATATACGTGGGAGGGGGCACCCCAAAGAGACACAAGTTGATTTCTTAGCCGTGTGCGGTGCCCCCCTCCACAGTTACACACCTCGGTCATATCGTCGTAGTGCTTAGGCGAAGCCCTGCGCCGGTAACTTCATCATCACCGTCACCACGCCGTCGTGCTGACGAAACTCTCCCTCGGCTCAACTCGATCAAGAGTACGAGGGATGTCACTGAGCTGAACATGTGCAGATTGCGGAGGTGCCGTGCGTTTGGTACTTGATCGGTTGGATCACGAAGACATTCGACTACATCAACTGCGTTACTAAATGCTTCCGCTTTTAGTCTACGAGGGTACGTGGACACACTCTCCCCACTCATTGCTATGCTTCTCCTAGATAGATCTTGCGTGATCGTAGGATTTTTTTTTGAAATACTACGTTCCCCAACAGTGGCATCATGAGCCAGGTCTATGCGTAGATGATATGCACGAGTAGAATACAATGAGTTGTGGGCGATAATAGTCATACTGCTTACCAGCTTGTCATACTTTGATTCAGCGTTATTGTTGGATGAAGCAGCCCGGACCGACATTACATGACCGCATTCATGAGACTGGTTCTACCGACGTGCTTTGCACATAGGTTGCTGGCGGGTGTCAGTTTCTTCAACTTTAGTTGAATCAAGTGTGACTACGCCCGATCCTTGTCGAAGGTAAAAACAGTAAACTTGACGAAAAATCGTTGTGGTTTTGATGCGTAGGTAAGAATTGTTCTTGCTAAGCCCGTAGCAGCCACGTAAAACTTGCAACAACAAAGTAGAGGACGTCTAACTTGTTTTTGCAGGGCATGTTGTGATGTGATATGGTCAAGACGTGATGAGTTATACGTTATTGTATGAGATGATCATGTTTTGTAAATTATCGGCAACCAGCAGGAGCCTTATGGTTGTCTTTTTATTTTATGAATTGCGAACACCATATAATTGCTTTACTTTATCACTATGAGTTAGCGATGGTAGTAGAAGCAATAGTTGGCGAGACGACCACGATGCTACGATGAAGATCATGGTGTCAAGCCGGTGACGATGGAGATCATGACGATGCTTTGGAGATGGAGATCAAAAGCACAAGATGATGATGGCCATATCATGTCACATATTTTGATTGCATGTGATGTCTATCTTATTATGCTTCTTATTTTTCTTAGTTAGGCGGTAGCACTATAAGATGATCCCTTACAAAATTTCAAGGTACAAGTGTTCTCCCTGTGTATGCACCGTTGCGACAGTTCGTCGTGCCGAGACACCACGTGATGATCGAGTGTGATAAGCTCTACGTTCAAATACAACGTGTGTAAGACAGTTTTGCACATGCAGAATACTCGGGTTAAACTTGACGAGCCTAGCATGTACAGACATGGCCTCAGAACACTGGGGACCAAAAGGTTGAGCATGAATCATATAGTAGATATGATCAACATAAGATGTTCACCATTGAAAACTACTCCATCTCATGTGAGATCAGACATGGTTTAGTTGATTTGGATCACGTGATCATTTAGATGACTAGAGGGATGTCTATCTAAGTGGGAGTTCTTTAGTAATATGATTAATTGAACTTTAATTTATCATGAACTTAGTCCTGATAGTTTTTGCATCTCTATGTTGTTGTAGATCAATGGCATGTGCTACCGTTCCCTTGAATTTTAATGCGTTCCTAGAGAAAGCTAAGCTGAAAGATGATGGTAGCAACTACACGGACTGGGTCCGTAACTTGAGGATTATCCTCATTGCTGTACATAAGAATTATGTCCTTGAAGCACCTCTAGGTGACAGGCCTGCTGCAGGAGCAACTCCGGACGTTATGAACGTCTAACAAGCTCGATCTGATGACTACTCGATAGTTCAGTGTGAGATGCTTTACGACTTAGAATCGGGACTTCAAAGATGTTTTGAACGTCATGGAGCATATGAGATGTTCCAAGAGTTGAAGTTAATATTTCAAGCAAATGCCCGAATTGAGAGATATGAAGTCTCCAATAAGTTCTATAGCTTCAAGATGGAGGAGAATAGTTCTATCAGTGAACACTTACTCAGAATGTCTGGGTACTACAATCACATGACTCAACTTGGATGCAAAGTTGATGAAGATAGTGTTATTGATAGAGTTCTTCAATCACTGCCACCAAGCTATAAAGGCTTCGTGATGAACTATAATATGCAAGGGATGCAAAAGACTATTCCCGAGCTCTTCGCTATGCTCAAAGCTGCGGAGGTAGAAATCAAAAAGGAGCATCAAGTGTTGATGGTTAACAAGACCACTAGTTTCAAGAAAAAGGGCAAGGGAAAGAAGGGTAACTTCAAGAAGAATAGCAAGCCAGTTTCTACTCCCGCGAAGAAACCCAAGTCTGGAGCCAAGCCTGAAACTGCGTGCTTCTACTACAAAGGGACTGGTCACTGGAAGCGGAACTGCCCCAAGTATTTGGCAGATAAGAAGGATGGCAAAGTGAACAAAGGTATATTTGATATACATGTTATTGATGTGTACATTACTGATGCTCGTAGTAGCACCTGGGTATTTGATACTGGTTCGGTTGCTAATATTTGTAACTCGAAACAGGGGCTACGGATTAAATGAAGATTAGCTAAGGACGAGGTGACGATGTGCGCGGGAAATGGTTCCAAAGTCGATGTGATCGCCGTCGGCACGCTACCTCTACATCTACCTTCGGGATTAGTTTTAGACCTAAATAATTATTATTTGGTGTCAACGTTGAGCATAAACATTATATCTGGATCTTGTTTGTTGCGAGACGGTTATTCAATTAAATCAGAGAATAATGGTTGTTCTATTTATATGAGTAATATCTTTTTTGGTCATGCACCCTTGATGAGTGGCCTATTTTTTTGGATCTCAATCGTAGTGATACACATATTCATAATATTGAAGCCAAAAGATGCAAAGTTGATAATGATAGTGCAAATTATTTGTGGCACTGCCATTTAGGTCATATTGGTATAAAGCGCATGAAGAAACTCCATGCTAATGGACTTTTGGAATCACTTGGTGCTTGTGAACCATGCCTTATGGGCAAGATGACTAAAACTCCGTTCTCCGGAACAATGGAGCGAGCAACTGACTTATTGGAAATCATACATACTGATGTATGCGGTCCAATGAGTGTTGAGGCTCGCGATGGGTATCGTTATTTTCTGACCTTCACAGATGATTTGAGGAGATATGGGTATATCTACTTGATGAAACACAAGTCTGAAACATTTGAAAAGTTCAAAAAAAATTAGAGTGAAGTAGAGAATCATGGTAGCAAGAAAATAAAGTTTCTACGATCTGATCGTGGGGGAGAATATTTTAGTTATGAGTTTGGTCTTCATTTGAAACAATGTGGAATAGTTTCGCAACTCACGCCACCTGGAACACCACAACGTAATGGTGTATCCGAACGTCGTAACCGTACTTTATTAGATATGGTGTGATCTATGATGTCTCTTACCGATTTACCACTATCGTTTTGGGGTTATGCTTTAGAGACAACTGCATTCATATTAAATAGGGCACCATCTAAATCCGTTGAGACGACGCCTTATGAACTATGGTTTGGAAACAAACCCAAGTTGTCGTTTCTTAAAGTTTGAGGCTGCGATGCTTATGTGAAAAAGCTTCAACCTGATAAGCTCGAACCCAAGTCGGAGAAATGTGTCTTCATAGGATACTCGAAGGAAACTGTTGGGTACACCTTCTATCACAGATCCGAAGGCAAGATATTCGTTGCTAAGAATGGGTCCGTTCTGGAGAAGGAGTTTCTCTCGAAAGAAGTGAGTGGGAGGAAAGTAGAACTTGATGAGGTAATTGTACCTTCTCCCGAATTGGAAAGTAGTTCATCATAGAAATTAGTTCCAGTGATTCCTACACCAATTAGTGAGGAAGCTAATGATGATGATCATGGAACTTCAGATCAAGTTACTACTGAACCTCGTAGGTAAACCAGAGTACATTCCGCACCAGAGTGGTACAGTAACCCAGTTCTGGAAGTCATGTTACTTGACCATGATGAACCTATGAACTATGAGGAAGCGATGATGAGCCCAGATTCCGTAAAATGGCTTGAGGCCATGAAATCTGAGATGGGATCCATGTATGAGAACAAAGTGTGGACTTTGGTTGACTTGCCCAATGATCGGCAAGCAATTGAAAATAAATGGATTTTTAAGAGGAAGACTGACGCCGATGGTAATGTTACTGTCTACAAAGCTCGACTTGTTGCGAAAGGTTTAATGAGCTCACAGTGTCATCAATTTCTTCTTCCATAGACTACTGCAAAATATTAGTCTCTTTTTGGACAGAATAGAAGTGCTCAATATATGGTTTAATATAAGCATTGTAAGCATATTTATCATAGCAATATTTAAGTATGTCAAAATTTTCAGATTTGTAAAGAGTAGCATCATACTTTTCAATCAAAGAAGCAATTTCATAAGCACCCTTAAAAGCAACAAATTCTTCAATTTGTTGAACATCAAAGTAATTATAAACACCCTTAGCATAAGAAGATAAGATTCCATTATCCTTAAACTCACATTGGAAGAAAAGGCGTTTCTTAGGGTCTTCGAAACAACAAGTAAAATCATGTATTTCACATAAATTCAAAGCATAGCAATACAAACTATTAATATGATGCCACAAAAGTTTCCCTTTTTTAGATAAGCGGTGTCGCACATAACAAGCATGCCCATCTAAAGATTTGCCCTCAACTAAGCTAATTGGGGTTTCAGCCCGAGCACATAGGGATCGAAGATGATCCAAGTAAAAAGTTTCAGTGTTGTGATAGATTTTGGGTGGTTCTTCAACCATTGGTTCAGTAGGTACCACAAATTTTTTGGTATTTTGCGTTTTCTACCCATAACTAAAGATAGAAAACTAGAGCACAAAAATAACATACCACATTATGGCCGTAAATGGGCTAGAGTTGAAATCGTCCGTTCATGTGCCGACCATAACGGGCCGTTGTTAATAGGCCGTATTTGATGACGCTATGAAAACGGCCCAACGTATTAACGGGCCACAAACGGGCCGACTGTAACCATGGGCTGTATTTGGCCCACAAGCAGAAAATGACAGTAACAAGCCGAAAGTAAACGAATGCTGGAAATGAGCCCAAGAATAAATGAGCCATATTTGATGATGCAATGAAAACGGCCCAACATATTAACGGGCCACAAACGGGCCGACTGTAACCACGGGCTGTATTTGGCCCACAAGCAGAATGACACTAACGGGCCGAAAGTAAACGAATGCTGGAAATGAGCCCAAGAATAAATGGGCCCTGAGAAGGCCGAAAGATAACATGGGCTGGAAACGGCCCAACAGAATAATGGGCCATTAATGGGTATAAAGTGATACACTGTTCATTACGGGCCAGTTTTACCACGGGCCGTTAATGGCCCGAGAGTAATAAGGGCCTCATATGGGCCGAAAGACGTCATGGGCCATACATGGGCCAGAAGTTAAAACGGGCTGGAATTATATTGGACTGCCCAGATGAAGCTACTGGGCCTAATTCGGATAGGCCATAAACGGGGCCTGGGTTAGCGGGCTGTAAATGGGCTATATGCGAACATGCCGTTAACAGGCTTGCCATGGCCCGGCCCGCCACCTTTTGACCAAGTCAAAGGGGCCGGCCTTTTCACAGGAATGGGCCTCTGTTGGGCCGTGCCATGTGTCAACGTATCATAGGCGCTTTGGGTCCAATGAGTGGATGACATATGTCCCAACGATGAGTTGACACGTGTTTCCTACAACCAATGATGATTTTACACGTGGAAAATCCCCATTGGTCGGGGCTGTTAACGGGTTATCAGATCCAAAACCGGACCCGATAGCTTAACGGCGTTCCGTTACGGTGGATGCCACGTGTCGGTCACCCTTGACGAAAGCACTTATGTGACACGCGATTTATCGTCATGGAAGTGGACACTTCCGTGATGATAATTTTGGTAATGTCATGGAACACTTCTACGACAACACAGGTATGACTATCTTGATTCTGTCATAATTTTGTCATGGATGTACATGCATGACAGAAAACGTGACCTACTATGACAAACACGTATCATCACGGAAGTGTATTTTTTTGTAGTGTGACATACGTCTCAATCCGAAAAAATGCGTCTTTGGCGTTCCGGCCGGAAAGCTATTAGGGTTTATAGTATCCCATAGAGGAATCGAAGCGAACCCAGCTAAAATCTGGGCCCTGTCACAGCTAACTACGCCAACCAATCTCAAACAAGTGCAAAAGCTAGCAGGTTGCGTAGCGGCCTTGAGCCGCTTTATCTCCAGATTAGGGGAGAATGCATTACCGCTTTATAGACTGCTACGGCGCACAGACAACTTTGAATGGACGGAGGCGGCCACGGCCGGACTAGAGGAAATAAAAACCTTATTAGGAGGTAACCCAATCCTAGCTGCTCCAGAGGTTGGCGAGCCAATGCTGCTTTATATCTCCGCCACTCATCAGGTAGTGAGTGTGGTGCTCGTCGTCGAGCGAAATGAAGAGGGACATAAATTCCCAGTTTGAAAACCCATATACTATGTATCCGAGGTTCTCACACCGTGCAAGTCACGATACCCCCATTACCAAGAAATTGCCTATGCGGTATTCATGGTATCTCGGAAGCTTCGACGCTACTTTCAAGAGTGTTCGATCACTGTGGCATCCAAAGTACCACTCAATGATTTCATAAACAATAAAGACGCCACTAGACGCACAGCCGGCCATCAAGCTCTTACCGTTCTAAGTAACATACAAACCACACAGGACCATTAAATCCCAAGTGTTGGCCGACTTTGTCGTAGAATGGACTGAAGCTGAACTCCTTGAAAAGTATGGATCATACTCCCACTGGACAATGTATTTCGATGGTTCCAAAATGTTAGCCAGATTGGGGGACGGCGTCATCTTGGTATCCCCAATAGGAGATACAGTCCGCTCCGTGTTGCAGATCATGTACACGGACTCAAACAACGCGGTCGAATACGAGGCACTACTCCATGGT
This sequence comes from Secale cereale, assembly GCA_902687465.1. Classification (NCBI taxonomy): domain Eukaryota; kingdom Viridiplantae; phylum Streptophyta; class Magnoliopsida; order Poales; family Poaceae; genus Secale; species Secale cereale. The sequence continues at coordinate 107,473,907 of LR738710.1, forward strand.
CTCCGCATGGCCGTATCCATGGGAATACGGCACCTCGAGGTGCGCGGAGACTCAAACCTCGCCATATCTCAGGTAAACGGAGAGTTTGATGCGAAGGATTCAAAAATGGCGGTTTATCAAAATGCCATATTAAAAATATCGGCTCGATTTGAGGGGCCAGAATTTCACCATGTGGCTCGGGACAGTAACCAGGCAGCGGATATACTTGCTCGCTGATGGCTTCTCGCCCCTCGTTGGTTACCCCAAGTGGAAGGTTTGAGATGCAGTGTAGCGGAAGTTTTCCCTTGGCAAAGATACCAAGGATCGAATTCCCCTGAGACTCCAAGGTTCAACAAGAAGGTGTCAACTGCTAACGGCGCCAGATACTTAGCAATCAACTTGGACCTGCACACAGATACAAATAACTTTACTCCCAACGAGTACAGAGAGGTTGTCAATCCCTCCGGCCTTGTCGTTTACAAAGGATCAAACGCAAGAGATAATAGTGATAGGTATTGCTGCAACTAGTAAGTAAAAGCAGAAAGTAAATAGCGGATGTGATTAGTGATGGTAATATGGACCGGGGTCCCATGATGTTCACTAGTGATGTATCTCTCCCAAAAGACGATAAAACAGCTATGTGAGGTAAACGAATTACAGCTGGGCAATTGACAGAATTATGTGCGCAAACCAATGCTAACTATGTTGCAAGAAAGGTTGAGGCTCAAAAGCATGGGCGGTACGCCAAGGTAAGTAGACCGAAATCCATCTGCATCTACTACTAATCATCCACCTTGAGATATCTATCCAGAACATCTCGCTGGTATTAAGTTGCGAGTCCCACCCATAGTCTAAACTCAAAGCAACAGACAACTGCATTAAAAGAACTTTGCGTAAAGTAAACAATCCTTGCACCCGCGAGTACAAGCACCGTTGTTTTCCCCCTTGTGGCAACAACACATCCCCTAGACTCATGTTTCTGTCACTCAAGCTAGTCATCGAGGGGCATGAACCCACAATCAAGCATAACGTTCCCTCTTGGAGTTACTACCTACTACTTGGCCAAAGCAATAAACAGCAACGGAGAACATGCAAGAATTACTCAAGAACATAAATATAAAAGAGGTAAATCAAATATATTACTCACACACAATCTGAACATAATCTCACAATCCATCGGATCCCAGCAAACTCAACATAGCAACAACATAAGGATTACATATGTGCCTCGATCATGTAGGGTAGCTCACGAGGTCTAATTAGTGAAGCACAAAGAGGGGAGGAGAACATCACATAGCTACTGGTCATGGACCCATGGTTCAAGGGAGACTACTCACAACTCATCCGGGTGGCGTCCATGGTGGTGGAGAGGCTCCCGGTGGTGGTTCTCCCCTCCGACAGGGTGCCGGGAAGAATTCTCCTGGTGCCCCCGATCTTGGAAGCGCGGCGGCGGCGGAACAGAGATGAGATCGCGAAAAGGGTTCCGTCCTCGAGGGTTTCGGGCGCGGTGTAAATATATGCCAAAGGGGGGCATCAACAGAGACCTGGGGGGCCCAGGCGTCCCCCCGGCGCGGCCAGGAGGGGGCCCGCGCCACCAGGGCGCCTGGAGCCCTGGTGGCCCCCCTCCGGCCCTACTTCGGCCGTGTGGAAGCTTCCGGAACGCTGATTTTTTATATAATTTTTCTGGGATTTTTCTGGCAGTTTACGTAATGGGAAAACCTGAAATACAAAAACAGCAGAAAACAGAAACTGGCACTGGGGTGCACTGAGTTAATAGGTTAGTCCAAATATGATCAAAAGTGTATGGAAGTGTATAAATATCATAGCAATATCACCCAAAAGAGGCATGGAGCAAGCAGAAATTATAGATACGTTTTGGACGTATCAACATCCCCAAGCTTAATTCCTGCTCGTCCTCGAGTAGGTAAATGATAACAAGCATAATTTCTGTGGTGACATGCTATTAACCATATAGGAACTTTTCATAGTCACATGACAAGTGCTTACTGAGACAATGAATCTGTAGTAATTAAGTTACCTCTTGAGAAAATCACAAAGAACTAAAAGTTTTACAATATGATACTGAAATACTCAAAAGATTTGTAATGAGCATGGTGTGCAAATATGATAAAGTGATATCTCGCTTGCCCCCTTTAGTGAAGCAAAACATAAATGCAGGGGCACCTCCAAGGTTTAAGTGACGACTAGATACAATGATTTCAGAATAAACGATATCACAATCATGCAAAAGACAATGCTACTTTGGGACAATGCACATTACACTCAGAATGACAATCATGCTCTTAATAGTTGGTGCTTTAAAAGAAGGTGGAGACTCTCGAACCATGGCTTTTGTTGGCAAGGTTGAAAACCCGTGGTCGGAAACAAAAAACTAAACATGTACCAGAGCTCTTGGTTTTAAAAACAGAGGTAATAATTATTTTTTTAGATTATGCATGTTCCGTCAACGAATGCTAGCATATAACTCAATCACTTCTTGAGATGGACAAGTTTCGAGGAACGGCTCCCGCATGAGGACGATCACATCCTCTTAATCTCCTTTGTTTATCACTGCCAAAGTTTTCTGATTTCTCATGAACAAAGCGTGAAGGAGGGTTTGTTTGTTATATTATTTTTGAGCCGGGCGCACTCTTTGCCAGTTCCTTATCGTATTATAGGTTTGCACATTAGACATGCAATCCCGGGGTGAAGCTTGTCCAACTTAAAAAGATCATGAATTAACTACTACTTCCTCATGAACTAAAACAGAGGCACAAAAGAGAAATGCTTTTTTTGAATAATTTCGAGATGGTACATGAAAGTCTTCGTTAGGAATGGCAGGTAAATACCATGTATAGGAAGGTATGGTGGACTCATATGGCATAACTGGTTTAAAAGAATTTGGATGCACAAGCAGTCAATCCGCTTAGTACAGGCGAAGGTTAGCAAAAGACTGGGAGCGACCAACTAAAAGAGCAATGACGGTCATAATCATGCAGAGCGACAAAGCAACATTGAATCAGGCATGGAAGTTATATCGCTACTCAGAAATTAAAGATCATCAAGGCTTGATAGACTTTCTTTACAGTCTTAAATATGCGTGAGCATACGCCAAGTCAATCAAAATAAATTCTTGAAGGAAGATATCACTAAACCATACCACATCATAGGCAAACAAATCATGTTGGTACCTCAATAACACATTGAGAACCCCCCAGCTATTTGAGACTAACCATAAGAAAACATGAACTACTAAGCATCATTATGCACATAGCATTTTATCATAGACATATCGACCAGTGCAACAGAAGCCAACTCTCTTAATAAGATAAGCATGAAAACTAAAGAGAGTTCCAGCGACCAACTAAACAAAAGCTCTTTAAAAAGATAAGCATGAGAACTAAGAGCTAAACATGATAGTAGCTATTGAAAGACAAAGAACACACACAGCAAAGAGAGACATGAAAATTCTATGTTATGTTCTAGGTTGAAGTGGAGCGTGTTTCTCTCCCACACAAAGAAAGCTGAGTTCCAACTCGTTATGAAAAGCAAGCAAAGCTAAAGAAAACTAAAAAGGAAACTAGAAGCAAGACGCTCCAAGCATAGCACATAACACATGAAGTGATAAAAATATAGTGGAACGAAAGACGAACTGATAATGTTGATGGAGAAGGGGATGCACGGGGGCATCCCCAAGCTTAGACGCTTGAGTCTTCTTGAATATTTCTTGGGGGTGCACGGGGGCATCCCCAAGCTTGAGCGTTTGACACTCCTGGATCTTTTTATCATCTTCCCTCGCACACTTGAAAACTCCCATCATACATAACTCATCATAATCTGATTAGCGAGGTTAATACCCGTAATAAAATAATTGTTCCTTGCTGGAAATAAGGATATTCTTGAAGGTCTACTGTTTCTCAAGATTGCCAAAAGGTTTTTGCAAAGAAAAAGCAAGCTCAAGGTTTGCAAAATGAAGGAAAGGCAAAACAGGACAGAATCTGTGAAAAACAGACCAGCAGGTAGTAAATGATTTTTTAGGGCACTTCTGCAACTCTAATCAAAAAACTCAGAACAGACGCCCGAAAGACAATTGTATAGAGCACGCTGTCGAAAAAATTCAGACCAAAAAGATGATCTGGTGATTTTATACGAATTTTTCTATCCAAGGACAGAATCTGTTTCCTGGACAGCACGTCACAACTTTTGAACTTTCTTGCAATCAGAGGCTAAACTTGGCACAAAGCTGAAAAGTAAAGATACAATGATGATTCTACTGTAGTAACAACATCAAGACACAACAAAAGCAAAATAAAATTTTATTCATGTGGGCTGCCTCCCAAAAGCGCTTTCTTTTATGCCTTTAAGCTAGGCATAATGCATAGAGGAATCAATAATCATCATAATAATCGGAGTTATAAATTGCTTCAAATTGTTCCTCAACAAGTTCACTCTTGTTCCTTCTAGGAAAGGGGTACACACCTTTTGCCTTCCCGCATAAGCGGATTTGTCCCTTACCTATATCTATGAAGCCTTTTACTGCTCGGAGGAAGTCCCTTCCAAGCACTATATTTCCTTGGTTTGGCTTCATGAGGAAGAAATCAATCATTGCAATCCCTTTAAGGAATTTAACTGGCACGTCTTTTATTCTTCCCTGGATTTCAGAAATATCTCCATTAGTGTGTTCATGATAAGATGATAATCTATCCATGTTAAATTTTAAAGAATCATGAACAATTTTTGGCATAGTAGAAACCATAGATCCAATATCACAATAAGCAAGGAAGTCTTGATTAGAGATGCTAATCCTAACCAAAGGCTCCCAATCATTGTCTATTTCCAAAATATCTCTCTTATTGGGTTTGGGTTTCTCTACCTTCATCAAGTCTAGAGCATCCATTCTCTTCTCAATAGTAGCAAGTCTATCTATAACAGTATCAAAATTATGATCATAAACAAAGTAACTAGATAGACCATGTTAATTTCAAGAGCTCTAGCTTCATCACACTCTAGGAAATCTCCTTCAGCTATAATATCAAGAGAGTGTTTACACCATTTAAAAAGACCATGGTAAAAATTTCTAAGCACAATTTTTATAGGTATCCAAGGCATAATTCTCCTATGTGCATCAGAAAATCTGTCCCATGCCTTCTTCATATTTTCTCCATCCCTTTGATGGAAATCTAGGACTTCTGATTCCCTCAAAGCACCAAATCCTAACATGCTTGACTAAACAGAAAGGACTACCAGCAAATAATTAAAATATTTTTTTATGATTTTCGATAAAAGATACTAAAGCAAAAACTGAAAGGTAAACTAACAAGACTAAAAAGCAAAGGTAAAAGACAGCGTGCAACTCCCCTATCTTGAAGAGTGGAGTCCCCGGCAACGGCGCCAGAAAACTTTGCTTGATGGCTTCTCGCCCCTCGTTGGTTACCCCAAGTGGAAGGTTTGAGATGCAGTGTAGCGGAAGTTTTCCCTTGGCAAAGATACCAAGGATCGAATTCCCCTGAGACTCCAAGGTTCAACAAGAAGGTGTCAACTGCTAACGGTGCCAGATACTTAGCAATCAACTTGGACCTGCACACAGATACAAATAACTTTGCTCCCAACGAGTACAGAGAGGTTGTCAATCCCTCCGGCCTTGTCGTTTACAAAGGATCAAACGCAAGAGATAATAGTGATAGGTATTGCTGCAACTAGTAAGTAAAAGCAGAAAGTAAATAGCGGATGTGATCAGTGATGGTAATATGGACCGGGGTCCCATGATGTTCACTAGTGATGTCTCTCTCCCAAAAGACGATAAAACAGCTATGTGAGGTAAACAAATTACAGCCGGGCAATTGACAGAATTATGTGCGCAAACAAATGCTAACTATGCTGCAAGAAAGGTTGAGGCTCAAAAGCATGGGCGGTACGCCAAGGTAAGTAGACCGAAATCCATCTGCATCTACTACTAATCATCCACCCTGAGATATCTATCCAGAACATCTCGCTGGTATTAAGTTGCGAGTCCCACCCATAGTGTAAACTCAAAGCAACAGACAACTGCATTAAAAGAACTTTGCATAAAGTAAACAATCCTTGCACCCGCGAGTACAAGCACCGTTGTTTTCCCCCTTGTGGCAACAGCACATCCCCTAGACTCATGTTTCTGTCACTCAAGCTAGTCATCGAGGGGCATGAACCCACAATCAAGCATAACGTTCCCTCTTGGAGTTACTACCTACTACTTGGCCAAAGCAATAAACAGCAACGGAGAACATGCAAGAATTACTCAAGAACATAAATATAAAAGAGGTAAATCAAATATATTACTCACACACAATCTGAACATAATCTCACAATCCATCGGATCCCAGCAAACTCAACATAGCAACAGCATAAGGATTACATATGTGCCTCGATAATGTAGGGCAACTCACGAGGTCTAATTAGTGAAGCATAAAGAGGGGAGGAGAACATCACATAGCTACTGGTCATGGACCCATGGTCCAAGGGAGACTACTCACAACTCATCCGGGAGGCGTCCATGGTGGTGGAGAGGCTCCCGGTGGTGGCTCTCCCCTCCGGCAGGGTGCCGGGAAGAGTTCTCCTGGTGCTCCCGATCTTGGAAGCGCGGCGGCGGCGGAACAGAGATGAGATCGCGAAAAAGGGTTCCGTCCTCGAGGGTTTCGAGACGCGGTGTAAATATATGCCAAAGGGGGGCATCAGCGGAGACCTGGGGGGCCCAGGCGCCCCCCGGCGCGGCCAGGAGGGGGGCCGCGCCACCAGGGCGCCTGGAGCCCAGGTGGCCCCCCTTCGGCCCTACTTCGGCCGTGTGGAAGCTTCCGGAATGCTGATTTTTTATATAATTTTTCCGGGATTTTTCTGGCAGTTTACGTAATGGGAAAACCTGAAATACAAAAACAACAGAAAACAAAAACTGGCACTGGGGTGCACTGAGTTAATAGGTTAGTCCAAATATGATCAAAAGTGTATGGAAGTGTATAAATATCATAGCAATATCACCCAAAAGAGGCATGGAGCAAGCAGAAATTATAGATACGTTTTGGACGTATCACTCGCAAGGGCGCCAAACGCGACCCAGTCCCACCCAACACTTTTGTGGAAAGTTGTTTAAGCCATCAGTAACCTGGCAGGACGAGAGCAGTGACGCCAATCCGGACCCGAACACGCCCCCCTGCCGATCTCAATACAGACGTCATCAAGGACTCCGATGCTACCTCTTGAGCATGCATTGTTTTCCCTTGAAGAGGAAAGGGTGATGCAGCAAAGTAGCGTAAGTATTCCTCTCAGTTTTTGAGAACCAAGGTATCAATCCAGTAGGAGACTACACGCAAATCCCTAGTACCTACACAAAAAATTAAGAACCTTGCAACCAACGCGATAAAGGGGTTGTCAATCCCTTCACGGCCAGTTGCAAAAGTGAGATCTGATAGAGATAACAAGATAAATATTTTTGGTATTTTTCCTGTATAGATTGAAAAGTAAAGATTGCAAAATAAAAGTACAATAAAGATAGCTAGTTGACTGGAGATTAATATGATGGAGAGTAGACCCGGGGGCCATAGGTTTCACTAGTGGCTTCTCTCAAGATAGGAAATATTACGGTGGGTGAACAAATTACTGTCGAGCAATTAATAGAAAAGCGCATAGTTATGAGAATATCTAGGCATGATCATGTATATAGGCATCACGTCCGTGACAAGTAGACCAAAACGATTCTGCATCTACTACTATTACTCCACACATCGACCGCTATCCAGCATGCATCTAGAGTATTAAGTTCATAAGAACAGAGTAACGCATTAAGCAAGATGACATGATGTAGAGGGATAAACTCATGCAATATGACATAAACCCCATCTTTTTATCCTCGATGGCAACAATACAATACGTGCATTGCTTCCCCTGCTATCACTGGGAAAGGACACCACAAGATTGAACCCAAAGCTAAGCACTTCTCCCATTGCAGGAAAGATCAATCTAGTAGGCCAAACCAAACTGATAATTCGAAGAGACTTGCCAAGATATTAAATCATTCATATAAGAATTCAGAGAAGAACCAAATATTGTTAATAGATAATATTGATCATAAACCCACAATTCATCGGATCTCGACAAACACACCGCAAAAAGTATTACATCGAATAGATCTCCAAGAAGATCGACGAGAACTTTGTCTTGAGATCCAAAGAGAGAGAAGAATCCATCTAGCTAATAACTATGGACCCGAAGGTCTGTGGTAAACTACTCACACATCATCGGTGAGGCTATGGTGTTGATGTAGAAGCCCTACGTGATCGATTCCCCCTCCGGTGGAGCTTCGGAAAAGGCCCCAAGATGGGATCTCATGGGTACAGAAGGTTGCGGCGGTGGAAATAGGGTTTCGTGGTGCTCTCGGATGTTTTCAGGGTATATGAGTATATATAGGAGGAAGAGGTACGTCGGTGTAGCTACTAGGGGCCAACGAGGGTGGGGGGCGCACCCTCCTGCCTCGTGGATTCCCAGGCGTGTACTCCAAGTCTTCTTGATTGCGTTTGTTCCAAAAATGATCCTCACGAAGGTTTCATTCCGTTTGGACTCCATTTGATAGTCCTTTTCTACGAAACACTGAAATAGGCACACAAAAAAACAGAAATTTGCACTGGGCCTTTGGTTAGTAGGCTAGTCCCAAAAATAATATAAAAGTGTATATTAAAGCCCATTAAACAGCCAAAACAGATAATATAATAGCATGGAGCAATAAAAAATTATAGATACGTTGGAGACGTATGAAGCATCCCCAAGCTTAATTCGTGCCCGTCCTTGAGTAGGTAAATAATAAAAACATAATTCTTGATGTGGAGTGCTACCTAACATAATTCTCAATGTAATTTTCTTTGTTGTGGCATGAATGTTCAGATCCGAAAGATTCAAGACAAACGTTTAATATTTACATAAGAATAATAACACTTCAAGCATACTAACAAAAGCAATTATGTCTTCTCAAAATAACATGGCAAAAGAAAGTTCATCCCTACAAAATCATATAGTTTGGCTATGCTCCATCTTCGTCACACAAAATACCCAAATCATGCACAACCCCGGTATCAGCCAAGCAATTGTATCATACTTTTTTCTCAAACTTTTTCAACTTTCACGCTATACATGAGCGTGAGCCATGGGTATAACACTATAGGTGGAATGGAGTGGCGGTTGCGGAGAAGACAAAAAGAGGAAGATGGTATCACATTGCTACTTCTCGAGCTTGCGTTGTATTCCCTCGAAGAGGAAAGGGAGATGCTTCACAGTAGCGTAAGTATTTCCCTCAGGTTTTGAGAACCAAGGTATCAATCCAGTAGGAGACCACGCGCGAGTCCCTCGCACCTGCACAAACAAATAATAAATTCACAGCCAACGCGATAAGGGGTTGTCAATCCCTTTACGGTCACTTACGAAAGTGAGATCTGATAGAGATGATAGTTTGATATTTTTGGTATTTTTGGTTATAAGAACAGAAAGTAAAAGCGGAAAAGTAAAGTAGTTTGTAAATTGATATGTTGAGAATAGACCCGGGGGCCATAGTGTTCTCTAGTGGCTTCTCTCATGATAGCGATATTCTACGGCGGGTAAACAAATTACTGTCAAGCAATTGATAGAAAATGAATAATTATGAGACTATCTAGGCATGATCATTATATATAGGTATCACGTCTGAGACAAGTAGACCGAAACGATTCTGCATCTAATACTATTACTCCACTCATCGACCGCTATCCAGCATGCATCTAGAGTATTAAGTTCATAAGAACAGAGTAACGCCTTAAGCAAGATGACATGATGTAGAGGGATAAACTCAAACATAGTGATTAAACCCCATCTTTTTATCCTCGATGGCAACAATACAATACGTGCCTTGCTGCCCCTACTGTCATTGGGAAAGGACACCGCAAGATTGAACCCAAAGCCAAGCACTTCTCCCATTGCAAGAACTATAGATCTAGTAGGCCAAACCAAACCAATAATTTAAAGAGACTTGCAAGGATATTATAATCATACATAAAGAGTTCAGAAAAGAACCAAATATTTCTCATAGATAATTGGTACTTCTTGAGCTTGCGTTGTATTCCCTCGAAGAGGAAAGGGAGATGCAGCACAGTAGCGTAAGTATTTCTCTCAGTTTTTGAGAACCGATGTATTAATCCAGTAGGAGACTACGCGCGAGTCCCTCGCACCTGCACAAACAAATAAGAACTTCGCTGCCAATGCGATAAGGGGTTGTCAATCCCTTTACGGTCACTTACGAAAGTGAGATCTGATAGAGATGACAGTTTATATTTTTGGTATTTTTAGTTTACAAGAACAGCAAATAAAAGCAATAAAAGTAAAGTAGATGTAGATTGATATGTTGAGAATAGACCCGAAGGCCATAGTTTTCTCTAGTGGCTTCTCTCATGATAGCAATATTCTACGGCGGGTAAACAAATTACTGTCGAGCAATTGATAGAAAAGCAAATAATTATGAGACTATCTAGGCATGATCATTGTATATAGGCATCACATCCGAGACAAGTAGACCGAAACGATTCCGCATCTACTACTATTACTCCACACACCGACCGCTATCCAGCATGCATCTAGTGTATTGAGTTCATAAGAACAAAGTAACACCTTAAGCAAGTTGTCATGATGTAGAGAGATAAACTCAAGCAATATGATATAAACCCCATCTTTTTATCCTCGATGGCAACAATACAATACACGCCTTGTTGTCCCTACTGTCACTGGGAAAGGACACCGCAAGATTGAACCCAAAGCCAAGCACTTCTCCCATTGCAAGAAATATAGATCTAGTAGGCCAAACCAAACCAATAATTCGAAGAGATTTGCAAGGATATTATGAGCACACATAAAAAGTTCAGAGAAGAACCAAATATCTTTCATAGATAACCTTGATCATAAACTCACAATTCATCGGATCTCGACAAATACACCGCAAAAAGAGATTACATCGAATAGATCTCCTCGAAGACCGAGGAGAACTTGGTATTGAGATCCAGAGAGAGAAGAAGCCATCTAGATACTAGCTATGGACCCGAAGGTCTGTGGTAAACTACTCACAACTCATGGTGAGGGCGATGATGATGATGATGAAGGACTTCGTGATGGATCCCCCTCCGGTGGAGCTCCGGAACGGCCTCCAAGGTGGGATCTCACGGGAACAGAAGGTACGACGGTGGAATTAGGGTTATCTCTCTGTTCACGGACGTTTTGGGGTACGTAGACTTATATAGGAAGAAGGAGGGCACCGGGGGACGCTCGAGGGGGTCATGAGGCAGGGGGCGCGCCCTGGGAAGGGGCGCGCGCCCCCCACCCTCGTGGGCCACCTCTTGACCGCCTGACGTGGTTCTCAAGCTCCGCTTTCGTGATTTGCTCCAAAAATATCTCTCGCGAAGGTTTCATTCCGTTTGGACTCCGTTTGATATACTTTTTCTGCAAAACCCTGAAACAGGCAAAAAAACAGCAATCTGGACTGGGCCTTTGGGTTAGTAGGTTAGTCCCAAAAATGATATAAAAGTGAATGATAAAGCCCATTAAACTTCCAAGACTCCATAAATAATAGCATGGAGCAATAAAAAATTATAGATACGTTGGAGACGTATCAAGCATCCCAAGCTTAATTCCTACTCGTCCTCGAGTAGGTAAATGATAAAGAAAGATTTTTTGATGTGGAATGCTAACCAATATAGTTTTTCAATGTAATTCTCTTAATTGTGGCATGAATGTTCAGATCTGAAAGATTCAAGATAAAAGTCTATATCGACATAAGAAATAACAATACTTCAAGCATACTAACAAAGCAATCATGTCTTCTCAAAATACTATGGCTAAAGAAAGTTATCCCTACAAAATCATATAGTCTGGCTATGCTCCCTCTTCATCACAAAAAATATTCATATCATGCACAACCCCGATTTCAACCAAGTACTTGTTTTCATACTCTATCTTTTCAAACCTTTCAACTTTCACGCAATACATGAGCGTGAGCCATGGATATAGCACTATGGGTGGAATAGAGGTGGTTGTGGAGAAGACAAAAAGGAGGGAGATAGTCTCACATCGACTAGGCATATCAACGGGCTATGGAGATGCCCATCATTAGATATCAAAGTGAGTGAGTAGGGATTGCCATGCAATGGATGCACTAGAGCTAAATATGAATGAAAGCTCAACAAAAGAACTAGTGGGTGTGCATCCAACTTGCTTGCTCACGAAGACCTAGGGCATTTGAGGAAGCCCATCGTTGGAATATACAAGACAAGTTCTATAATGAAAATTCCCACTAGTATATGAAAGTGACTAAGCATGAGACTCTCTACAATGAAGAACATGGTGCTACTTTGAAGCACAAGTGTGGAAAAAAGATAGTAGCAATTGTCCCTTCTCTCTTTTCTCTCATTTTTTGGAGGGGCTTTTTTTTATTAGCCCCTCTCTATTTTTTTGGGCCATATCCCCCTTTTTTATTGGCCTTTCCTCACATGGGACAATGCTCTAATAATGATGATCATCACACTTTTTATTACAACTCGAAATTACAACTCGATACTACAACAAGTATGACTCTACATGAATGCCTCCGGCAAGGTACTGGGATGTGCAATGAATCAAGAGTGACATATATGAAAAATTATGCATGGTGGATTTGCCACAACTACGATGTCAACTACATGATCATGCATGGCAATATGACAATATGATGCGTGTCATATGAACGAAACGGTGAAAAGTTGCATGGCAATATATCTCGGAATGGCTATGGAAATGCCATGATAGGTAGGTATGGTGGCTATTTTGAGGAACAATATTGTGGCTGTTTTTAGGAAGGATATATAGTGGGTTTATGGCACCGGCGAAAGTTGCGCGGTACAAGAGAGGCTAGCAATGGTGGAAGGGTGAGAGTGCGTATAATCCATGGACTCAACATTAGTCATAAGAACTCATATACTTATTGCAAAAATTTACGAGTCATCAAAACAAAGCAATCAACGCATGCTCCTAGGGGGGAGGTTGGTAGGAGTTAACCATCGCGCGCCCCAACCTCCACACAAAGGTTGGCACTCTACAAATACCTCATGCTCTAACTTCGCCACATAGCGGTTCACCATACGTGCATGATACGGGAATCACTATCCTTAACACAACTATTTCTTAATTTCATAATAACTCCACTAGCATGACTCTAATATCACTATCCTCATGTCTCAAAACAATTATCAAGCGTCCAACATCTCATTCTATTCAATGCACTTAGTGTGATTTTTTTTACTACATTGACATTGGATGTCTATCATGTGAAGACTAGTTTTTTTAGCCTAAACACATTACCATGCTGTTTTAATATACTCTCAAAAGGGTATAAGTGAATCATGGGAGTTCAACAATTTCTACTAAATATTACCACCACCATGCTCTAAAAGATATAAGTGAAGCACTAGAGCAAACACTATTCAACTCAAAAGATATAAGTGAAGCACATAGAGTGTTCTAATAATTTCTAGGCCATATTTAACTCTCTCAAATAGGTGTGTCCAGCAAGGATGATTGTGGCAAACTAACAAGCAAAGACTCAAATTATACAAGACGCTCCAAGCAAAACACATATCATGTTGCGAATAAAAATATAACTCCAAGTATAGTTACCGATGGATGAAGACGAAAGAGGGGATGCCTTCCCGGGGCATCCCCAAGCTTAGGCTTTTGATTATCTTAAATTTACTTGGGGTGCCATGGTCATCCCCAAGCTTAGGCCTTTGCTACTCCTTGTTCCATAGTCCATCAAAGCAATACTCAAAACTTGAAAACTTCACAACACAAAACTTAGACAAAAATTCTCGTGAGCTCCGTTAGTATAAGAAAGCAAATCACTACTCAAAAGCAGCAATGAATTCATTCTTTGTTTATATTGGTGTTAAACCTACTGTATTCCAACTTCTCTATGGTTCATATCGTCCAATACTACTCATAGATGCATCGGAATAAGCAAACAACACACGAGAAACAGAATCTGTCAAAAACAGAACAGTCTGTAGTAATCTGCAGGTTTCGCCTACTTCTGGAACACCAAAAAAATTCAAACAAAATTGGTAAATTTGCGGAATTTTTCTACCAATCATCTGCAAAAAGAATCAACTAAAAAGCACGCTCCAGTAGAATCTTAAGACCACTTTAGCAAGCGCTAACGATTCTGTTTTTCACAGTAAGATCATATAAACTTCACACAAGCCTTCCCAAAGGTTCTACTTGGCACAAACACTAAACAAAACATGAAACCACATCTAATCAGAGGCTAGATGCAATATTATTCCCTAACAGCAACAAAAACAAAAAACAAAAAAATGGGTTGCCTCCCAACAAGCGCTATCTTTTTACGCCCCTAGCTAGGCACGATATTTCAATGATGCTCACATGAAAGATAAGAATTGAAGGACACAAAGAGAATCATAAAGCATGTGAAAATCACATCTCAGTATAACATACTTACTATGCATAGGCATCTTATAGGAAAACAAATTGGCAAGACAAGCAAGATCTAGCATATGCAAGGAAGAAGATGGAAACAAGATCAATCTCAACATGAAGAGAGGTAATTTAGTAACATGAAGATTTCTACAACCATATTTTCCTCTCTCATAATAATTGCTTGTAGGATCATAAGCATATTCAACAATATAGCTATCACATAACATATTCTCAACACGATCCACATGCATGCGAAGTTGACACTCTTCCAAAATAGTGGGATCAACATTAACTAAAGTCATGACCTCTCCAAACCCACTTTTATCAAAAAAAAAGCATAAGATTGAAAATTCTCCAAATATGTGGGATCTAAAGTTGACACTCTTCCTAAACCACTTTCAATATTATTGCAAACATTATTATAAATCTTACATTCATCGTGGGGTTTAAATAAATTTTCAAGATCATAAGAAGAATCACCCCAATCATGATCATTGCAACAAGTAGTGGACATAGCAATACTAGCATCCCCAAGCTTATGGTTTTGCATATCATTAACACAATTGACATTAATAGAATTTATAATAACATCATTGCAATCATGATTTTTTATTTAAAAAGCTATCATGAATCACTTTTTCTTTCAACAAATCCTCACAATTTTCAGATTCATAAATGTCAAGCAAAACCCCATAAAGATAATCTAGTGCACGCAGCTCACTAGCAATAGGTTCAACATAATTGGATTTCTTAAAGAGATTAGTAAGTGGATGAGGATTCATACTTTAGCAAGCGAAGATGCAAGCTAATTGAGGGCACATAGCAACACAAGCAAATAGGAGGCACACGAACGGTAAACACACGGCAGAAGAAGGGCAAATAAAACGACAAGGGTGAAGTGGGGGAGAGGAAAACGAGAGGCAAAAAATGTAATGCGAAGGATAAGGGTTTGTGATAGGTACTTGGTATATGAATTTTGCGTAAGCCTCCCCGGCAATGACGCCAGAAATTCTTCTTGCTACTTCTCGAGTTTGCGTTGTATTCCCTCGAAGAGGAAAGGGAGATGCAGCACAGTAGCGTAAGTATTTCCCTCAGTTTTTGAGAACCAAGGCATCAATCTAGTAGGAGACCAGGCGCGAGTACCTCGCACCTGCACAAACAAATAAGAACTTCGCAGCCAACGCGATAAGGGGTTGTCAATCCCTTTACGGTCACTTACGAAAGTGAGATCTGATAGAGATGATAGTTTGATATTTTTGTATTTTTGGTTATAAGAACAGAAAGTAAAAGCGAAAAAGTAAAGTAGATGTAGATTGATATGTTGAGAATAGACTCGGGGGCCATAGTGTTCTCTAGTGGCTTCTCTCATGATAGCAATATTCTACGACGGGTAAACAAATTACTGTCGAGCAATTGATAGAAAAGCGAATAATTATGAGACTATCTAGGCATGATCATTATATATAGGCGTCACGTCCGAGACAAGTAGACCGAAACGATTCTGCATCTACTACTATTACTCCACTCATCGACCTCTATCCAACATGCATCTAGAGTATTAAGTTCATAAGAATAGAGTAATGCCTTAAGCAAGATGACATGATGTAGAGGGATAAACTCAAACATAGTGATATAAACCCCATGTTTTTATCCTCGATTGCAACAATACAGTACGTGCCTTGCTGCCCCTACTGTCAGTGGGAAAGGACACCGCGAGATTGAACCCAAAGCCAAGCACTTCTCCCATTGCAAGAACTATAGATCTAGTAGGCCAAACCAAACCAATAATTCGAAAAGACTTGCAAGGATATTATAATCATACATAAATAGTTCAGAGAAGAACCAAATATTTTCTCATAGATAATCTTGATCATAAACCCACAATTGATCGGATCTCGACAAACACACCGCAAAAAGAGATTACATCGAATAGTTCTCCTCGAAGACCGAGGAGAACTTGGTATTGAGATCCAAAGAGAGAGAAGAAGCCATCTAGATACTAGCTATGGACTCGAAGGTCTGTGGTAAACTACTCACAACTCATGGTGAGGCGATGATGATGATGTAGAAGCACTCCGTGGAAGATTCCCCCTCCGGCGGAGCTCCAGAACAGGCCCCAAGATGGGATCTCATGGGAACAGAAGGTTGCGGGGGTGGAACTAGGGTTTTCTCTTGTTCTGATAGTTTCGGGGTACGTAGGTATATATAGGAGGAAGGAGGGCACCGGGGGCCAGACGGGGTGCCCACGGGGTAGGGGGCGCGCCCTATAGGGGGGCGCGCCCCCCACCCTCGTGGACGCCACGTCAGCCACACTCCATGGTTCTCAAGTCTCCCGTGTGTATTTTGCTCCAAAAATATCTCTCCCGAAGGTTTCATTCCGTTTGGACTCCGTTTGATATTCCTTTTCTGTAAAACCCTAAAACAGGCAAAAAAACAGCAATCTGGACTGGGCCTTTGGGTTAGTAGGTTAGTCCCAAAAATAATATAAAAGTGTATAACAAAGCCCATTAAACATCCAAAACATCATAAATAATAGCATGTAACAATAAAAAATTATAGATACATTGGAGACGTATCACACATCAACTAGGCGTATCAATGTGCTATGGAGATGCCCATCAATAGATATCAATGTGAGTGAGTAGGGATTGCCATGCAACGGATGCACTAGAGCTATAAATGTATGAAAGCTCAACAAAAGAAACTAAGTGGGTGTGCATCCAACTTGCTTGCCCACGAAGACCTAGGGCATTTGAGGAAGCCCATCGTTGGAATATACAAGCAAGTTATATAATAAAAATTCCCACTAGTATATGAAAGTGACAAAACAAGAGACTCTCTATCATGAAGATCATGGTGCTACTTTGAAGCACAAGTTTGGAAAAAAGATAGTAACATTGTCCCTTTTTCTCTGTTTTTGGGCCTTCCCTTTTTTTGGCCTTTTTTTATTTGGCTTTTTTTCGGGACAATGCTCTAATAATGATGATCATCACACTTCTATTTACTTACAACTCAAAGATTACAACTCGATACTAGAACAAAATATGAATCTATATGGATGCCTCTGGCGGCGTTCCGGGATGGGCAATGAATTAAGAGTGACATGTACGAAAAATTATGCATGGTGGCCTTGCCACAAATACGATGTCAACTACATGATCATGCAAGGCAATATGACAATGATGAAACGTGTCATAATAAACGGAACGGTGGAAAGTTGCATGGCAATATATCTTCGAATGGCTATGGAAATGCCATGATAGGTAGGTATGGTGGCTGTTTTGAGGAAGATATATGGTGGGTGTATGGTACTGGCGAAAGTTGCGCGGTACTAGAGAGGCTAGCAATGGTGGACGGGTGAGAGTGCGTATAATCCATGGACTCAACATTAGTCATAAAGAACTCACATACTTATTGCAAAAATCTACAAGTCATCAAAAAAAGTACTACACGCATGCTCCTAGGGGAAGGGTTGGTAGGAGTTAACCATCGCGCGATCCCGACCTCCACACAAAGGATGACAATCAAAGAAATACCTCATGCTTCAAATTTGTCACACAACGGTTACCGTACGTGCATGCTACGGGACTTGCAAACCTTAACACAAGTATTTCTCAAATTCACAACTACTCTACTAGCATGACTCTAATATCACCATCCTCATATCTCAAAAAAATCATCAAGCATCAAACTTCTCATAGTATTCAATGCACTTTATATGAAAGTTTTTATTATACCCATCTTGGATGCCTATCATATTAGGACTAATTTATAGCCAAAGCAAACTACCTGTTCTAATGGACTCTCAAAATAATATTAGTGAAGCATGAAAGATCAATAATTTCTATAAAATAAAACCACCACCGTGCTCTAAAATGATATAAGTGAAGCACTAGAGCAAAATTATCTAGCTCAAAAGATATAAGTGAAGCACATAGAGTATTCTAATAAATTCAGATTCATGTGTGTCTCTCCCAAAAGGTGTGTACATGAAGGATGATTGTGGTAAACTAAAAAGCAAAGACTCAAATCATACAAGACACTCCAAGCAAAACACATATCATGTGGTGAATAAAAATATTGTCTCAAGTAAAGTTACCGATAGACGAAGACGAAAGAGGGGATACCTTCCCGGGGCATCCCCAAACTTAGGATTTTGGTTGTCCTTGAATTTTACCTTGGGGTGCCTTGTTCATCACCAAGCTTAGGATCTTGCCGCTCTTTATTCCATAGTCCATCAAGTCCTTACCCAAAAACTTGAAAACTCCACAACACAAAACTTAACAGAAAATCTCATGAGCTCCGTTAGTATAAGAAAACAAACCACCACTTTAAGGTAATGTATTGAACTCATTCTTTATTTATATTGGTGTTCAACCTACTGTATTCCAACTTCTCTATGGTTCATACCCCCCCCGATACTATCCATAGATTCATCAAAATAAGCAAACAACACACGGAAAAATAGAATCTGTCAAAAACAGAACAATCTGTAACTTTCGAATACTTCTGTAACTCTAAAAATTCTGAAATAAATTTGTGGACATGAGGAATTTGTCTATTAATCATCTGCAAAAAGAATCAACCTAAAAGAACACTCCAGTAAAAAATGGCAGCTAATCTCATGAGTGCAAAAGCTTCTGTTTTTTACAGCAAGATCGCAAAGACTTCACCCAAGTCTTCCCAAAGGTTCTACTTGAAAAAAACACTAATTAAAACACAAAACCATATCTAACCAGAGGCTAGATGAATTATTTATTACTAAACAGAAGAAAAAAGCAAAGAACAAAATAAAGTTGGTTTGCCTCCCAATAAGCTCTTTCTTTATAGCCATTAAGATCGGCTTGAGATTTCAATGACGCTCACATGAAAGATAAGAATTGAAGCACGAAAAGAGCATCATAAAGCACGTGGCAAACACATCTAAGTCTAACATACTTCCTATGCATAGGCATTTTATAGGAAAACAAATTAGCAAGACAAGCAAGATCTAGCATATGCAAGGAAGAAGAAAGAAACAATA
>LR738710.1:107493420-107507366 GCA_902687465.1 Secale cereale
CCCCCCGATACTATCCATAGATTCATCAAAATAAGCAAACAACACACGGAAAAATAGAATCTGTCAAAAACAGAACAATCTGTAACTTTCGAATACTTCTGTAACTCTAAAAATTCCGAAATAAATTTGTGGACATGAGGAATTTGTCTATTAATCATCTGCAAAAAGAATCAACCTAAAAGAACACTCCAGTAAAAAATGGCAGCTAATCTCATGAGTGCAAAAGCTTCTGTTTTTTACAGCAAGATCGCAAAGACTTCACCCAAGTCTTCCCAAAGGTTCTACTTGAAAAAAACACTAATTAAAACACAAAACCATATCTAACCAGAGGCTAGATGAATTATTTATTACTAAACAGAAGAAAAAAGCAAAGAACAAAATAAAGTTGGTTTGCCTCCCAATAAGCTCTTTCTTTATAGCCATTAAGATCGGCTTGAGATTTCAATGACGCTCACATGAAAGATAAGAATTGAAGCACGAAAAGAGCATCATAAAGCACGTGGCAAACACATCTAAGTCTAACATACTTCCTATGCATAGGCATTTTATAGGAAAACAAATTAGCAAGACAAGCAAGATCTAGCATATGCAAGGAAGAAGAAAGAAACAATAACAATCTCAACATAACGAGAGGTAATTTAGTAACATGAAAAATTTCTACAACCATATTTTCCTCTCTCATAATAATTGCATGTAGGATCATAAGCAAATTCAACAATATATCTATCACACAACATATTCTCTACATGATCCATACGCATGCAAAGTTGACACTCTTCCAAAATAGTGGGATTATCATTAAATAAAGTCATGATCTTTCCAAACCCACTTTCATCAAAAATCCATAAGATTGAACATTCTCCAAATATGTGGGATCTAAAGTTGACACTCTTCCAAACCCACTGTCAATATTATGCAAACATTATTATCAATCTTATATTAATCATGGGGATTAAATAAATTTTCAAGATCATAAGAAGCATCACCCGAGTCATGATCATTGCAGGAAACAGTAGTCATAGCAAAACTAGCATCCCCAAGCTTGAGGTTTTGCATATCGTTAACACAATTGACATTAAGAGAATTTATAATAACATCATTGAAATCATGTTTTTCATCGAGGGAACTATCAAGTATGGGTGCAATAGCGACAATCTCATGTTTAACATAAGGAACTATAGCAAATTCATCTTCATAAATATTGGCATCATGGCCACAAGAATATCAAGCATCATGTTCATCAAGGGATATTTCAATCAAATCATCAGAATCATAATTATCTATAGATTCATGCATATCATTATTTCCTTCCAAAGCATTCAATAAATTCTTTGACATAGACATTATGATCATAGTTTTCATAGCAATATTTAAGTATGTCAAAATTTGCAGATTCGTAGAGAGTAATATCATACTTTTCAATCAAAGAAGCAACTTCATAAGCACCCATAAAAGCAACAAATTCTTCAATTTGTTCGATATCATAGTAACTATAAACACCCTTTGCATAAAAAGATAAGATTTCATTAACATTAAACTCACATAGGTAGGGAAGGTGTTTTTTAGGGTTCTTAGAGCAACAAGTAAAATCATAAATTTCACAAAGATTCCAAGCATAACGCAACAATCTATTTATTTGATCCCATAAGAGTCTCCCTTTTTCAGACAAACGGTGACGACAAAATGAGCATGCTCATCTAAAGATTTTCTCTCAACTGAACTAGTTGGGGTTTCAGCACGAGCACATATAGATCGAAGATGATCCAAGTAGAACACTTTAAGTGGATCCATATCAATAGATTTTTAGCAAGCAAAGATGCAAGCACATAGAAGGCACATGGAGACACAAGCAAACATAAGATCGAACGAAAGAAGGGAGAAAAAAAAGGCAAAGGTGAAGTGGGGGAGAGGAAAACGAGAGGCAAATGGCAAATAATGTAATGCAAGGGATAAGAGTTTGTGATGGGTACTTGCTATGTCTTGACTTGTGCGTAGATCTTCCCGGCAACGACGCCAAAAATTCTTCTTGCTACCTCTTGAGCATGCGTTGTTTTTCCCTTGAAGAGGAAAGGGTGATGCAGCAAAGTAGCGTAAGTATTTCCCTCAGTTTTTGAGAACCAAGGTAAGGTATCAATCCAGTAGGAGACTGCACGCAAATCCCTAGTACCTGCACAAACAATTAAGAACCTTGCAACCAACGCGATAAAGGGGTTGTCAATCCCTTCACGACCACTTGCAAAAGTGAGATCTGATAGAGATAATAAGATATATATTTTTGGTATTTTTGTTGTATAGATTGAAAAGTAAAGATTGCAAAATAAAAGAACAATAAAGATAGCTAGTTGACTGGAGATTAATATGATGGAGAATAGACCCCGGGGCCATATGTTTCACTAGTGGCTTCTCTCAAGATAGCAAATCTTACGGTGGGTGAACAAATTACTATCGAGCAATTGATAAAAAAGCGCATAGTTACGAGAATATCTAGGCATGACCATGTATATAGGCATCACGTCTGTGACAAGTAGACCGGAATGATTCTGCATCTACTACTATTACTCCACACATCGACCACTATCCAGCATGCATCTAGAGTATTAAGTTCATAAGAACAGAGTAACGCATTAAGCAAGATGACATGATGTAGAGGGATAAACTCATGCAATATGACATAAACCCCATCTTTTTATCCTCGATGGCAACAATACAATACGTGACTTGCTGCCCCTGCTGTCACTGGGAAAGGACACCACAGGATTGAACCCAAAGCTAAGCACTTCTCCCATTGCAAGAAAGATCAATCTAGTAGGCCAAACCAAACTGATAATTCGAAGAGACTTGCCAAGATATTAAATCATTCATATAAGAATTCAGAGAAGAACCAAATATTGTTCATAGATAATCTTGATCATAACCCCACAATTCATCGGATCTCGACAAACACACCGCAAAAAGTATTACATCGAATAGATCTGTAAGAAGATCGAGGAGAACTTTGTATTGAGATCGAAAGAGAGAAGAAGCCATCTAGCTAATAACTATGGGCCCGAAGGTCTGTGGTAAACTGCTCACACATCATCGGAGAAGCTATGGTGTTGTTGTAGAAGCCCCCCGTGATCGATTCCCCCTCCGGCGGAGCTCCAGAAAAGGCCCCAAGATGGGATCTCATGGGTACAGAAGGTTGCGGCGGTGAAAATAGGGTTTCATGGTGCTCTCGGATGTTTTTAGGGTATATGAGTATATATAGGAGGAAGAGGTACACGTCGGTGGAGCTACGAGGGGCCCATGAGGGTGGGGGCGCGCCTACCCCCCTGGGCGCACCCTCCAAGTATTCTGGATTGCGTTTGTTCCAAAAATGATCCTCGCGAAGGTTTCATTCCGTTTGGACTCCGTTTGATATTCCTTTTCTGAGAAACACTAAAATAGGCAGAAAACAACAATTTGCACTGGGCCTTTGGTTAGTAGGTTAGTCCCAAAAATCTTTACCTAATCTTTACCTAATAATAAAGCACGGAATGAGTCCGTCGGGTTCACCGTCACAATACGCTTCTTCCCGTGATTTTACGCTTTTAGTTTGAATTTTAAACATATACGCGAGGTGGTACTAATGCTTCTGCTCGTACCACGTCGTTATCGTTAATTTTATTTAATGACATCACTATGTTGGGCTTCCGCCTGAATCTGTACGTCGCTCTGCTGGGCCTCCGTATGGGCCAGAGTTTGCGGTTCGGAAGGTCGAGGAAGCGATAGGCATGTACGTCGCATCCGACCACGTCCATCCTGATCTCGTCCCGTAATCCAGGGCGTTTCCTTTACTGAGCCCAGTCTTGTCTCTCCCCTTTGATTCGATCTCTCATCTGATCTCTTTCTATAAAAGCAAATCCACCGAAAGAAAGAAATCGCTCCATGGCTCACCCGTCGGAGAATTCTTTCTCGCCGTCGGCCCACACGGTGGGCGGAGGCGACGACCACGTCCATCCTGATCTCCTCCGGTAATCCAGGGCGTTTCCTTTACTGAGCCCAGTCTTGTCTCTCCCCTTTGATTCGATCTCTCATCTGATCTCTTTCTATAAAAGCAAATCCACCGAAAGAAAGAAATCGCTCCATGGCTCACCCGTCGGAGAATTCTTTCTCGCCGTCGGCCCACACGGTGGGCGGAGGCGACGACCACGTCCATCCTGATCTCCTCCCGTAATCCAGGGCGTTTCCTTTACTGAGCCCAGTCTTGTCTCTCCCCTTTGATTCGATCTCTCATCTGATCTCTTTCTATAAAAGCAAATCCATCGAAAGAAAGAAATCGCTCCATGGCTCACCTGTCGGAGAATTCTTTCTCGCCGTCGGCCCACACGGTGGGCGGAGGCGACGTCGACGAGCGGCGGTCCTTATCTCAAGGGGAAGAGTCGATCGTCGGGGCCAAGCAGCGATGCGGAGGTGAAGTTCATGAAGAATTGGACGGTGGCATGTCGGCGCCCACATCGAGTACGCAGTGATGGTGTTGCGGCCGCCGCCCTGGTGTACGAGATAAGATGATGCGCGGGGTCGAACGACTATGCGATGGCGGCACGGGACGAGTTCTTCCGCATGCTACGAGTTCGTGCTCGAGCGTAGCCCAGCCCATCACCCCAACATCATCTCCCAAAAGTACGCCACGATCGATGGCTTCACGCGGGCATGATCTAGCTTGCTTGCTAGCACGAGCGGAACATACATGCATGGATCCTCATATACAACATCGCTATCGAGTCGTGCGTCGGCTGCATGAACCAATTCGTAGGCGTGCTTCCCTAGCTTCTCCGTGTTAACTTTGGCTGGTGCAACTGCAAGGCCACTAATTTGGTGCTGCCCATAACTTGCCGGTCTCAGTCAATGCTGCCATGGACAGTGTCGCCGCGGTCGAACATAAGGAATTAACGATTCTCCGTCATTGATGGATTCAGCAACGCCAACCCCGGTGCACATGGGACGGCTATCTCATCTTTCTATGATGTCTGGTGGTTGCAATCACTATAGGCTTAATCTACTTTGTCAGCTTGAATCATCTGATGTCTACGTCATCTAGGATCCTCACCGTTTTTGTCATTGATTTTATCACTATAATTTTCTGAATTTGTTTCTAGGTCAGTTACTGAATCCATCATAATCAGGTCACTTGGAGCCGGTTCGTTTTTCTCATCCGTCAGTAATCTATGTTCCACCTGATCCGTTACCGTCTAATTTTGCCTCTGCTCAAACCATGTAGGCAAGAGAAGCATATTTTCATAAATTTGTTCCAGCAAATCAATTGTTTGGTTTAACCTGACATACCATAGCACTTGTTGTTGTAAATGAATTGCCGACAGCTCCATGTGTATTAGAGCTAGCTGAGTCCAACAGATATATGTCATACAAGCAGTGTAATGATATTGTAGCAGAGGGCCTTAGAGGCAATTCTTCCATTGGAGGTGATGCGTTTGGGCAATCAATTTCTCCACCGTCTAAAACAATGTGAACAGTTTGATCTACAACTATGATAATTGCCTCAGTTTTTTTTCATGGGTAATAATTGCCTCAGTTGATGCTGCTGCATTGCCAACCGGTCATACAAGGATCTTTCTACTTTTGATTTCTCTATTCTTCAATAAAAAAATAGCATATACATGGCTTTCACTTTTTAGTACTATTCATCTTTAATGTTGACCAAAAAATTTCTTCCATTCTATCGACGCAATTTTAGCATCACATTAGTATTATTCCAAGTTACATGCTAACAATTGGACTCCACATTAACCAATTTAATTTTGGATATCTTCAATTTTAGTTCTATGGTATCTGCTACCATTCCAATTAAGGTATAGCATTCTAACGTACGCATCAACAATCTATTCTTTGTAACAAATGGAAGGAACTTCTATACATGTTTTCATTGATCTATTTCGTCTAATTCAAGTGCTATTTTATTTAGAAGGTAGGCACGGTGAAAATATGCGAGTTAGCAAGGCATCGTGACTCATGAGAACTTGATCCAAATGAACTACAAGAAGGTCCAACAAATTGTTCTGCGCAACATTTATAAGTTTTCGACTCTTTGTACGTTCCAAATTTGATATTTTTTCAACGCATAGTTTCTATGCGGGATGGCATGTTTGATTGAGTTGTTATTTGTTGCTTAAGCAATTATGATATTCTGACTTGAAACATACAAAAACTAATTTATCATTACAATAGAAATGTAAACTCAAATAGAGTAACTAAACATTGCGTAAAATATGCCCAGCCAAGCGGCAACACAAGTGAGGCGTTATGCTAAAATAGATAACATAGACCTGTGTAGATCTTGAGGCATGCTTATTGTGTTAGGCGCATGTGATTTTATTTCTCCTCTTGCAAAGCACACATGTGGAAGAGCACTATGCTGAAATAAAGGACATGCATCTATATTGCGAGGGGATATTAAGCTATGCTTATTGCACAAAATCTGTATGATATTGGTTTTCTCCCGTTGCAACGCACGGGCATGTTTGCTAGTCTTTACCTAATAATAAAGCACGAAACGAGTTTGTCGGGTTCACCGTCACAATACGCTTCTTCCCGTGATTTTACGCTTTCAGCTTGAATTTAAAACATATTCGAGGTGGTATTAATTTTTTTCTTTTATATTATAATCGATCACAACGATCGGACGCCAGTTTTTTTTTCGAGACAACGGACGCCAGTGTTTTCTTTAAGGAATCGAGCACAGCGGTCGGACGCACAAAAGGGCCGGCCCAATTCGCAGGCTTCGAACGAAATACGAAAAATATAATTGGTACTGTAGGAATCAAACTCTAGATCTCACGTTGGATGTTACTGAAGCTAACCAGCCGAGCTATCAACTAAGCACGACTAAGATGGAGCACTAAATCTAAAGTCTAATGACTACTCCCTCCGTTCCTAAATATTTGTCTTTCTAGGGATTTTAACAAGTGACTACATACATAGCAAAATGAATGAATCTACACTCGAAAATATGTCTACATACATCCGTATGTTGTCACCATTTGAAATGACTAGAAAGACAAATATTTAGGAACGGAGGGAGTACTTGCTAACCAGTTCGGAACGCAAGGACCAACCGAGCAACCTCATGACTACTTGCCAACCAGTTCGGAACGCAAGGACCAACCGAGCAACCTCATGCTCGTGTGCTGATGAGAGGATTCATATTTCTATTAAATAGTACCATCTCGCTCCTTAACATATTATTTCATAGGCAAGACCATCGTTGGGTTTAAAAACTACAGGCATATACAGCGGCTATACGACCGCTCCTGTCCTGCTCAACTGCGCGCCGTAGCCGTGTTGCATGTGCATGCTGGATGATTAAAACTGATTCTTGAGATATGCATGCTGGATGATTACAAAGGGATTGTGGTTCTATTTGTTTTTTTATGACGAGATAATGGTTAGCTCTAATTAAAGACATGATTATGCCTTGAATGTTTAGGTATTTCCACACACAACTACGATAAGATATACTCCCTCCGTCCCATAATATAAGAACGTTTTTGACATTACACTAGTGTAAAAAACGTTCTTATATTATGGGACAGAGGGAGTACTATATATTTTAGGAGTACCATTCAATGAACGAATAAAGTAGCACATTACTTCCGGCTTGAAAAATACGGACGCGGCTAAGTGGTCAGCCCACCTAATAATACTCAACTTATGGAGTATACATAAGCACTGATAATATATGCGAAACCTCGGCTGGGCCTACATCCATGCTCAATTGTATCCGTCGTAGGCTGCATATACAATTGAATATATAGTGATACACTGAATAATCCCACCTTGCTCCCGTGAATCGAATCTCACCAATTCAAATATGTCTACGTTATCCCTAGCATCAACCAGCCTCCTCAAGAATCAACAAAAGCACATGAGAAAAGCACAGGCAAAGGCGGGATGAGATCGGCGGGAGGCAAGGGTACGGAGGTGGGTCAGTGGAGGGCAAAAACGCGTCTGCTATAGGAGGCGAGGACGGCGCTCGGGCCGGCCGGCCAGGCGGGAGGTGCAGGCGGGGAATTGCTCGTCGGCCGATACCGCACCTATAGATGGCGGGGATGGGGACACTCCACGGCGGCGGTGCTTGGGGTTCCGACGAACGGAGGCGAAAGCCGAGAGGAGAATCTCCGCGGCGACACCCTGAAGGCCATCAGCCATGGCGGGAGCGCTCGGAGCCCGGTCAGAGGCCGCCATGGTCGCCCCCGGGGGACACGCGGGCGGCCACTGGCGTTGTGGAGCAGGGGAGCCGGGGATCCGGCGCGCGAGTATGTAGCCCGCCAAGGCCATTGGTGCTGGGTGGTGGAGCACGGGGAGCGGGGTATCCTGGCTGGCAGCGTGGGCAGGAAGACGAGCGGCCGGAGCAGGGGAGCGGTGCGGGGGGTAACGGGGTAACGGTGGCGATGATGGGGCAGGCGGAAGCGGCGGCACGTCTGGTATCGAGGTGGGGTGGGGGTGGGGGTTGGGAACTTGGGATGGATAACTGACGAGAAAACCGAAGAGATAAGGCGACGGGGTGAGTGAGCTCAGGGAAGAATTGACGAGTCCATACCACGCCCGGAGGACCGGCCGATTTTTTTTCTAACTACGTGCAGGCAGTTTGGATGGACTGGTAAATATCTTCCACTTTTTTTTAGGAGTGCACACATGTGTTTGTTCTCCAAAACTATGCACACATTGCAGGATTTAGTGATATTATTATTCAAAGGAGTATGAACAGGTTAAAGCACACACGAGCCAACACACATATGCTTGCATGTCCTATATAAAGTAAATATAAAATAAATTGTCTCCAGCCGCTATTGTTCTCATTTCATACGAGTGCGTAATAAATTATTGACGTCAAAACATAGACATTTACGTGTCATGGCAATTGAATCTTTAGTTGATCTCAATTGCGATGAAAAATCATGCATGTACGCAACAGAACATGATTGTCGCCCCTAAGAATTCTATTGTTAATTGATTCATCATTTTTATCATCATCAAACTTATCATCTACATGTCTAGCCTAATTAATGATAAATTAACGTTTGCTCGCAGTAAAACACATCATTTGTTTCTCCTGTTGCAACGCACGGGTATGTTTGCTAGTCTATACCTAATAATAAAGCACGGATTGAATCCGTCGGGTTCACCGTCACAATACGCTTTCATCCAGTCATAATACGCTTTTACGATTTGTATATACAAAATTATAATATAAACGAGGTGGTACTAATCTTATGTTGCACGATGAACACGCACTCATCCTGCCTCCGTCTCGCACACGACCGCGCCCCGACCACCGCTCGGCTCCACTCGCCGCCAGCCCTGGCTGCGTCCTTTCTACAGAAGAGTCCCTGCTGTTTTGATTATTTGACCCGCAATCCATCATTAATCTGCCAGAAAACGGTTCGATGAAAAAAAAAGAAACCCGTACTCATCCTCGCCTCGACCTTGGCCTGTGCCCAGGCCGAGCCAAATCTCTCAGCCGCCGCTGCCTCACTCGCCGCCGGCCCGCCGCCCTCAACCTGCCCGCCGCTGCGGCCGACCTCAACCCGCCCTCCGCCGCGGCCGTGCCTCTGGCCGCTCGCCGCCCCCGCCGCTGCTGCTGCGCTTGAGCGCAGCTTCTGCCGTGACGCGCAGCCAGAGCAAACCACAGCCACCTGGAAGACCCCGCGGCGCCGCTGACACATGAGTCCGAGGATGCAGCGGGGGTGAGGAGCAGGAGGTTGGGTCAGAGCTTGATGAGGAGCGTGTGGGCCACTCGACGGTGCTCTCCCGGAGATGCGTCACAGGTCACGGACGACGAGGAGCTGGAGAAAGGTAGCGGCCTGGGAATTTACAGAGGAAGGAGATGGTTCGCAGACTCGCATGTCACGCACAAGGAGCCGGAGGAAAGTAGCGGCCCATGGAATTTACAGTGCAAAGCTTATGTGCTAACCTTCATAATATTTGTATCTTAATTGGTTTGTTGTGCTTCTGCTGCAGCTTGGAGGCGCGGCGGCTCCCGTTGAAGCTCAGCGGCCCGGCGCTCCCACTGCATCTTGGAGGTGCGGCGGCTCCCACTGCAGCGCGGAGGCTCCAGCTGATGCTCGGAGGGGCGGCGGTTTCCGGCGGCCCCAACAGACAAGGGTGGGATCCCAACTGAATCTCGATGCAGACGCTGACCAGCTATGAAGCTCCACACATCACCTCTGCCGCCGCTGTTTCCATCTACTGCCACCGTTCACGTCCGTGTGTGTCCTCCGTAGGAATCACATACTTGCATCAGTTGGGAATTGGCCATGCCACTGAGGACGTGTGCTGTTTGCTACGCCTAAAAACAGCGGTAGCAGTAGTATGTTGATTGTTGCGCTGTTACCGTCAGATGAATAGGAAATCAACAGTATTAGGCATATGTAACATTCCCTATTAGCTAGAAAACACTTGTGGTACATGCCATTTGTGAGAATGTCAATCTTGGCTGCAAACATACGTGGATAATTAGTAATTAGCCATTGTCCACGGCTCCGCGCATGCCAATCCTTTAGCCAGACAAAACTTGTGTTACATGCCATTGCAAATTTCAGGACAAAAAAGGCACATGCCACTGGGGGTATTATGTTGTTCTTTAGAATGACAATGCGTGCACAGTTCTTGTGTATATTGCTTTTTTTATTAGAGATTTATACTGTACTACATTCGTGATGACAACAAAACTGAAAAATGTCTAGATGTTGAAGAGTATTTTCTTATAGATGCTGCAAAATGTCTTTGTTCAATTTAACTCAGGCCATACACAAAGCTCCAGCTTCTATAGATATCAATTATCATCTGCATTCATCTGGTTTCTTTTATTAGGATGGATGGTTGTGGCCTGAACTGCAAATCCTCATTTATATTAAGATGTAAAGGGTAAGAATGCCGAGAAAGCATAGGAATTTCAATAGGTCATGTGTTAGATGGCAATCTTATTTTCAGGTTTGGTCAGAATTCACCTGCTTCGCTACAAGTCGTGGTGTCCAATTTTCTGCCATCGGCAAGTATCTAAGACGATTGGAGGTTCTTGATGTGTAGTATTGTTGTTGCTCCTGTTAATGGACATGTATACGACAAAAAATCCGGCAGGGTGGCTCAAACGCCGCTGTTGAGTAAATGCATACATTGTCATGACATGTCCTCCCTACTCAAGTGGCCGGACATGTATTCTTTTTTAATCCTTTGTTTAGCTTTAAAGATTACTTTACTGAACTCATCATGCTTTTTACCATATAAGCATGGATGACTAGCATAGTTGATTATTAGTTTAGTGGAAGTTTTTTTTGCTTAAATGGAAGTTTGTGGCCATGATTATTATGATTTTGTTCTTAAATGGAAGTTTTTCTGTTTGAACTTTTGATGAACTATCTTTGTGACAATGATCCTCTATACTTTGTTGTGTCGATGCAAACCTTGTGTACCTAATTGACTGCTCATTCTGTGCTTTGGTGGTGTGGTGGTGGTTCTGGCAAGCGGTGGCTCTTGTGTGCAGGTTCGCGAGGAGGGATTGCTTTGGCAGCTCGGGGAGAAAGCCTTGCTCTGGCTCTGGCCAGAGTAGATAACGTCGATGCTTGTGGGCGCCACACACCTTCTTGGAGGCATTGTCGTCGGGGTGCCTATGCCCTCCCCTCTCGCACTTTGGGGGAAACCCTTGTTACATATCCTGGAGCGGACAATGGCGGCGCTTCGGTGTTGTTAACCTTCTTGGAGGCGTCGCTTTGCAGTGGTCTGGGCTTGGGAGCCATTGGCTCGGGCAGTACGCCGCCTCGGGGCCGGCGTGGAAGTCAGAGCGGCGGCTCGAGCGGTGCGCCGCCTCGGAGCCGGCGTGGAAGTCTGAGCGGCGGCTTCGGATCTCATCAACATGGAGGGGTGCTGGCACGGATCACATGGGTGGCACTATCATCGGCTAGCCTGGTGCGCCTCCTCGGGGTCGGCGTGGATGTCGGAGCGACAGCTCCGGATATGCTTGTTGGGTGTTGGCTCCGATCGCCCGGTGCGGCCTCGGGATCGGCGTGTGGGGTTCTTGTCTGTACAACAGAGCGGCGGCTCCGAGGATAGTTGTTGGGTGTCGGTTCTGGTTGCTCAGGCGGTAGAGCAGGGAACTCGCCTGGTGCACGGCCTCAGGGTCGGCATGGATGCATGAGCGGTGGCTTCAGTTTTGGTTGTAGGGTGTCGGTTTCGGGTCACTTGGGTGACGCAGTCGGCGGCTCGCCTGGTGCACGGCCTCGGGGTCGGCGTGTGTTGATGGTGCCTTATTGGGGGCGTGTTGTAACGGCTTTCGCCCGATTTTCTGTTAATTAACCGCAACTCTCTTCTACCTTTTTAATGAATCAGGCCCTAAGGGACCGTGTTAAAATTATTTTGGGAAGATTTGTTCAATTTTTTTTGAAAAGGAATAATATTTCTTAAGGGAAAAGATATTTTGGGCTCACCTATGGACTACCTGATCATCAATATATTCCTCAAGTCTGGATGTTGCTGATGTCGTTGATGAGATTGAGAGGAGGGAGGGACGAAGAGTTGAGAGAGTACGACAACGGTGCATCCTGCTCGAACTGGGTTTGGAGGAGGGGTTGCGTCCTATTTCGCCTCGCACGCCGTCTAGGGAGAGAGAGAGGCATGTGGTCATGGCTATGCCGACATGTTCTCGATCCTTCCGTGCACCACCTCCATGCATGTGGCTACTCTCCTCCATCATATCATCTCATCCGCACCTCTTCATGCCCCAATCTTGATCCTGTTTGAGCCCTGATGTTGGTGCCAAGGGAAGTAGCCGTGTTGGTGCAGTCGGTGTGCTCCTACTACTGGCGGTATCGTATCAACAAAAGAGCATCAAGCATTGTAAATTCTTTACTATCTAATGGGTCGTCTTACCTTTGAAGTGGTCAAGTATAAAATATGAATTCATGGTAAGACAAGGAAGAATCTAACAGATTGAGAGATAGATCTGGTATTTCATAATGATAGATAAACTCCTGAATATGATGCAAACCCTGGAATTTATTTCATACCCGTTGCAATGCACATGCTCTTTTGCTAAAAAGTAATCTTTTATAAAAAATATAATAAAATTCCCACCTTTAACCATATTATAAACGTTTATTAAGACTGGATATAAAAACGAGGCACAATGGCACATGAAGCAGATTATATTCTTTTTTTTGCCCGGTGCAACGCACGGGCATTTGTACTAGTCTATACCTAATAATAAAGCACGGATTGAATCCGTCGGGTTCACCGTCACAATACGCTTTCACCCAGTCGTAATACGCTTTTACAATTCGTATGGACAAATTTTTTGCTTATACAAGGATTGTTTCGGCCAGGATTATATACAAGGAAAAAACGTTTCTTTTCCAACTTGGCCGTGACCCCTCGCAATATGGTCCATCAGTTGGAAGAGCGCCCCAGTTGGAATCGAACACAACATCCTTCGCCGCCTTCCCTGTCATCTCCCGTAAATATCGGCTCGTGACAAAGAGAGGAGAGGTGGGGGAGGGTGGATCCGTGGAGCGGAGGAGCAGCCAAATCGTGCGCGAGCTAGGCCGATCCCACGGGCGATTCATCCAGGTGGGTACGAGACAACGAGTCACGCCACGCCGAGGCCAACGACATCGAAGTCACTGAGGAAATTGCGTGCTCATGTGGCAATGGCAGGCAGTGCGTGTGCGGCGTTGCCAAGGTACGCGTAAGTGGAGCCAGTTAACACGTGCGGCTGCTGCGTCGATTTAGGCACGGCAGGCGGCGGATTGACGCCGCAGCCGGCCGGCCACTCACAATCGATGGAGAGGGTGGTGTGGCCGATGAGTGGGAGGCTGTGACCGTGGGGCGTGATGGAGGTGGGCTCGTGCGATCGGACATGGACGTCCTGGTCGAGCAGGTTGCTGCCCCCAGGCTGCTCATCGAACTCCAATTCCCTA
>LR738710.1:107510242-107593144 GCA_902687465.1 Secale cereale
TACGAGAAAACATCATTATTTTTTGCCTCAATTACAATTAGTGGCTTTATATAGATGCAAATTGTATTTTTCATAGTGGCCTTGTATAAGGGAATGGAGGGAGTATATACTTTCACAAATTAGTCACAAGTTAAATCTAAGGATTGTTCTATCATGTCTCAGAGAAATGTGTTCAAAGTGAATTCTTCTCAGGGCTATGACTTATTTACTAACTTATATAAGCCTTTCGGTTCATTGGTTCAATGGCTGTAACCCAGAAGCTTTATGAGATTTGCCAAGTTTCATCATCTAGAAGCTCATCGTCTCCTGAAGCTGTAAAAATGTTCATGTTGGGTAAAGTAAGAACAACATGGAGAATTGACAGTAACCAAACTAATTGCCTGATATGTGATCCACATCGTTCTCATTTGAATGCCCCCTTCAGGATATAAAATTCAATAATATTTTTTCCATAGCAACACACATGCAATGACGGTGCCATCGGCCGACCTGCTTGCCTCTACTAACACGGTGAGGGAGGATGCCCTAGATTGGATGCTTGCGCAGCTGGACCTCGGCAAGGACACGCCCCTCACACCGCCGCACACTCATGTTCTCCCATAGGCCGAATCAATGGGTAGTAGGAGGCCATGGGTCCATTGGGTTTGTCCCATTCCTTGAGGACCTTCTCGAGATTGCCATGCCCTACGGCCATGTGGACAGTCGGGCTTCATTACGGGGCTAGGATGGATCTCTGGTATGAAAAAAAGGGTTTCAACCATGACAGGGTTCTATCCCGTTGCAACGCACGGGCCATTTTCCTAGTAATAATAAAGCACGGAACGAGTCCGTCGGGTTCACCGTCACAATACGTTTTCGCCCAGTTGTAATACGCTTTTACGATTTGTATAGACAAAATCGTAATATAAATAAGGTGGTACTAATAGTATGTAGATCTCAAGGAAAAAACGATTCGATTTTTCAAATTAACCCCTGTATTTTGTCAGAATTCCGCCCACGCTCTTCTGTTCATCTTATCCAGTGGCGGAGAGGGTGGAAGGCTTCGGCTGGGCGCTCGTCGGCGAGCTCATCGGCCGTCCGGCTCTCCCCTCCGCTTGCGGCCCTCTCGGCCTCTCCTCCACTTCCGGCGTCCCCGGCCCCCCCTATAGGTGCGTCTCCATCCCAGCACCTTGATCCTGCTCCTGGGCCCTCCCTGATCCTGCTCGATTTTATCTCAAGAAAAAACGATCCTACTCGATTGGTGGATCTGCGGCTCAGGGCATCCTCGACGTCCCTAACCTCAAGAAGTGCGGCGGCGCCAGATCCGCGTGGGGGCGTCGAGCGCAGCTGGATCCGCGTGAAGGCCTCCACAGCATCCGTGCAGACGCTCGAGGTCGACAACGACACCATGATGTACAGCTGCGAGCTGCCCACCGATGTCTTCAACCTCTTCGACCCACTCTTGGTGTCTCCTCAACGATCCTCAGCAGGGAGCGCATCATTGTCGTCAACTCCAAGCTGATCCGATGCGTCAGGAGGTAATCCTCTACTCACTTGACCGCCGACGAGGTCTTCCAGTTTGCCGCCGATGTGCAGCCACTCTCCTCTCTCTCTTTCCCTCCCTCCGGTCCCTCTCTATCTTGCTGGAACGGCACCGACTATCACTGGTCTGGACTCAAATCCAACTTGATTTTTCCTTGTGCTGATTTGGGGTTAGTTCAGGTCCAGGGGCAGGTGCTAATGGAGAGTTCGAGAATGAATGCGAGAGGTGGTTGCTGTTACCCTTTAGTAAATTTTCTGTCGGTCTCTGCCTTTTCGATTCATAGGTGTACTTAGATCCAAGGATCAGATATATGCTACTGTAAAGTTGTCTCAGGATATTATCTACTCCCTCCGTAAACAAATATAAGAGCGTTTAGATAACTAAAGTAGTGATCTAAACGCTCTTATATTTCTTTACGGAGGGAGTATCTGTTTTCTGATGATAAGCTTTCAGTTAGTTGATACCACTGACTTTTCCTGTGTGGGAAAGACAACATCTTCTACTGGACATTTGGACAGAGCACTTCAGATTCCTTCTACATATAACATGTACTACGAGCTGGCTGTGATGGTTGCCGTCTATATTGTCGTGTGAATTGTTCCACACTTCTGATCATCATATTGTATGATGAGCAGTTGGCCATCTCTTATTCTGTGGGGATATGGTCCGTTTGTATTCTTCTAACTGATTCGGTTCACAATTCTTGCCGATGAAATTTGGTCTACATTTGTGTGTATGTATGCTATCCTATATACTGGAACTTATGCAACGATTATACTACAAGTAGACAAATGCAAACGGCCATAGTAATAAACTTGTGGTCACAGGACTACTAGCTTAAAGTACGTTAGATTATGTAAATGGGCATTTTTTTTGTTGTCTTCTCTTTAGGTTTCCATAGCATGAGGTGGTGCTCTTTCTTTTAAAAACACATATAAACTGCCATCTATACTGAACAATGGGGCTTCCTGTCTAAACAGGAGCAGTAATTCGAGGCTGAAAGGACCGACATTAGCAGCAATAATATAAATATCCATTAGAAGAGTTTTCTACACTGAGTCCGTGGGTCTCACAAAGATATAGGATAGCTAGAATGTTGTATAGATCAGCTTACCTTCTCATGCAATGGAACAATTGTGTGTCTTGATCTTTCCCGTTTTCTTTGGTTTTGCAGCCTAGAATTTTTAGACATGCGCATATAGATTGGAGCATCTAATAGTAGTTGAAAATGTTTTTGAGTAAAAATGCAACTAATACTCAATTTTCTAGGACTTGATACATCATGGTCTTCTTGTGCTTTGTTGTTTGGTTGGTGTAGAATCCGTCAGCTCTTACCAAGAGGCTCTAGCTTGGAACCTGACTCTTTTAGTAGTTCGAGTGTTGCATGCATGGAATTGATCGCAGGTACTTCATCTAAAGATCCCAAGATCAGAATTTTATTACCCTATGCCGAGACCTGCATCTTTGCTATGGTGCATTCTAAGCTTTCTAAATGATGTTATGAGGTTCAGAGAGGAAGCGAAGCAGCAACAGTTTGGGTTCAGAGAAGATTAGGAGCAGCAGTTCATTGGAGAAGGAGAGGTACAGCAGCCGAGGGCAGCAGCAGAGAGCAGAATCAGCAGGTCAGGGCGGCAGCACAGGATCAGAAGCAGAGATGAGTTCGATTCAATTGCCATTGATAATGATTCAGACTTGAGTTTACACCACCCTTGTGTTACTAAAATAGTTTGTCCTTTTTCACTTGTGATTATGCACTAGCGATTTGCAAGGATGCATTGGATTCTTTTTATACTGATTTGATGCACTCTGACTTTGGAATGCTAACAAATTTGATCTTCAATTGGCATTGATGATTCATACTTTAGTTTGCTAATACTTTAGCTGACATAACCTTGAGTGTTACTCGGCTATACTAAGTGGATTGAGCTTTTTGTTATCCCGATGTCTTGAAAGCAAACTCTGTTCAAGGTTTCTTCTTTATCTTAGGCTCAGTATAGTGCTCATAATCTCAATTGAGTAGCAAGCTTATGGCTGGAGTGTATTTCAGTTGACCAACATGGCCGGAGGTGTGAACCAACTGGCAACGGAGATATCCAGTCTCTCATGATTTATTCTTCATGTAGTATAATGAAGTTTGTTTGTAGCTAACTTAGTCCTCTCGGATGCTCTTGCTTGATACAAAGGGTATGAACATGTCGTACACCGACCGTGGAAAACGTTTGGACCTCATTTACAAAGATACATGTCACTGAGGTAGCTGAAAATTAATTTGATGGCCAAGAACCATCGAGCCTATGGTGCACTTCTGAACTGTTATTGCTCATCTTAAAAAGAAGAGAAAGCAACATACCTTTATCACAAGATGGACGAGCTTGGTATCAATCAACAATCTGATATCCCTTTACATGAAGTAAGGCCAGCATCAAAAGAAACTTAAGGGCCTTGATTTAGGTCACATAAATATCTAGATTGATCGTTAGTAGTCAGGGCTGTTTGGTAGATTAACTTCATAATACTCAATTTTCTCATGTTTGTATCATCACCACCGTGTAATGTAAGCATAGTACTCCCTTTGTAAAGAAATATAAGATCGCTTAGATCACTACTTTAAAAAACATAAGCGTTCTTATATTTATTTTTACGGAAGGAGTACTATGCACAAAGCTCAGCACCTAAATTACTTGAATGTTGGCTCAGGTTTTTTTACTTAAAAAAGGCGATTTTATTTCTCCTGGTGCATTGTTATTTCTAGGGGTCATTATTCTATAATTTCTGACGTTCTGCAGGTTAACAAAAATGTCACATATAATTGGTATTGAACTACAAAATATTTATGTCTCCGTTGCAACGCACGGTTTTTTTGCTAGTAATATAAAAGTGTATATTAAAGCCCATTAAACATCCAAAACAGATAATATAATAGCATGGAACAATAAAAAATTATAGATACATTGGAGACGTATCATCCGACACGTGTTGGAAATATGCCCTAGAGGCAATAATAAATTGGTTATTATTATATTTCCTTGTTCACGATAATCGTTTATTATCCATGCTAGAATTGTATTGATAGGAAACTCAGATACATGTATGGATACATAGACAAACACCATGTCCCTAGTGAGCCTCTAGACGACTAGCTCGTTGATCAATAGATGGTTACGGTTTCCTAACCATGGACATTGGATGTCGTTGATAACGGGATCACATCATTAGGAGAATGATGTGATGGACAAGACCCAATCCTAAGCCTAGCACAGATCGTGTAGTTCGTATGCTAAAGCTTTTCTATATGTCAAGTATCTTCTCCTTAGACCATGAGATTGTGCAACTCCCAGATACCGTAGGAATGCTTTGGGTGTACCAAACGTCACAACGTAACTGGGTGGCTATAAAGATGCACAACAGGTATCTCCGAAAGTGTCTGTTGGGTTGGCACGAATCGAGACTGGGATTTGTCACTCCGTATGACGGAGAGGTATCTCTGGGCCCACTCGGTAGGACATCATCATAATGTGCACAATATGTGATCAAGGAGTTGATCACGGGATGATGTGTTACGGAACGAGTAAAGAGACTTGCCGGTAACGAGATTGAGCAAGGTATCGGTATACCGACGATCGAATCTCGGGCAAGTGCTATACCGATAGACAAAGGGAATCGTATACGGGATTGATTGAATCCTTGACATCGTGGTTCATCCGATGAGATCATCGTGGAACATGTGGGAGCCAACATGGGTATCCAGATCCCGCTATTGGTTATTGGCCGGAGAGTTGTCTCGGTCATGTCTACATGGTTCCCGAGCCCGTAGGGTCTACACACTTAAGGTTCGATGACGCTAGGGTTATAGGGAAAGTATGTACGCGGTTACCGAATGTTGTTCGGAGTCCCGGATGAGATCCCGGACGTCACGAGGAGTTCCGGAATGGTCCGGAGGTAAAGATTCATATATGGGAAGTCCTGTTTTGGTCACCGGAAAAGTTTCGGGCGATATCGGTAATGTACCGGGACCACCGGGAGGGTCCCGGGGGTCCACCAGGTGGGGCCACCAGCCCCAGAAGGCTACGTGGGCTAAGTGTGGGAGGGGACCAGCCCCAAGGGAGCTGGTGCGCCCCCCCACCAAGTCCCAGGGCGCCTCCAAGAGGGGAAGGGGGCAAACCCTAGGGCAGTTGGGCCCTAGGGCCCAATAGTGGTGCGCCTCCCCCTCTCTCCCCCTTGGCCGCCCCCCTAGATGGGATCTAGGGCTGGCCGCACCCTAGGGGTGGGAAACCCTAAAGGGGGGCGCAGCCCTCCCTTCCCCCTATATATATGTGAGGTTTTAGGGCTGCTTGACACACGAGAACGTCTCCCTCTTGGCGCAGCCCTACCCCTCTCCCTCCTCGTCTCTTGCAGTGCTTGGCGAAGCCCTGCTGGAGTCCCGCGCTCCTCCACCACCACCACACCGTCGTGCTGCTGTTGGATGGAGTCTTCCCCAACCTCTCCCTCTCTCCTTGCTGGATCAAGGCGTGGGAGATGTCACCGGGCTGCACGTGTGAAGAACGCGGAGGCACCGTCCGTTCGGTGCTAGGATCTTCGGCGATCTGAATCGCGGCGAGTACGACTCCATCAACCGCGTTCTTGAACGCTTCCGCTTAGCGATCTACAAGGGTATGTGGATCCAACTCTCCTCTCGTAGATGCATCTCCTAGATTGATCTTGGTGAACGTAGGAAAATTTTTGTTTCCCATGCGACGTTCCCCAACAGTGGCATCATGAGCTAGGATCTTGCGTAGATGTTTTCACGAGTAGAACACAAAGGGGTTTGTGGGCGTTGATGTTTAAATTGCTTCCCTCCTTGGTCTTTCTTGATTCAGCGGTATTATGGGATGAAGCAGCCCGGACCAACTTTACATGTCCACGTACATGAGACCGGTTCCATCGACAGACATGCGACTTTTGTTGCATAAGATGGCTGGCGGGTGTCTGTCTCTCCTATCTTAGTTGAATCGGAATAGACAAAGGCGGTCCTTGTAGAAGGTTAAATAGCAACTTAAATATCACCGTTGTGGCTTTGCGTAGGTAAGAAGCGTTCTTGCTAGATACCCATAGCAGTCACGTAAAACATGCAACAACAATTTAGAGGACGTCTAACTTGTTTTTGCAGGGTATGTATGTGATATGATATGGCCAATGACATGATGAGATATATTTTGATGTATGAGATGATCATGTTGTAATAGTTAATATCGACTTGCATGTCGATGTATACGGCAACCGGCAGGAGCCATAGGGTTGTCTTTAATTTTTGTATGACCTGCGTGTCAATCATTAAGCGCTATGTAATGCTTTACTTTATCGCTAAACGGTAGCAATAGTAGTAAGAGCATGGTGGGCGCGCGACAACCCCGATGGCGACACGATGATGGAGATCATGATGATGGGGATCATGGTGTTACGCCGGTGACGATGGAGATCATGCCGGTGCTTTGGAGATGGAGATCAAAAGCACGAGTTGATGGCCATATCATGTCACTTATGA
This sequence comes from Secale cereale, assembly GCA_902687465.1. NCBI lineage: Eukaryota > Viridiplantae > Streptophyta > Magnoliopsida > Poales > Poaceae > Secale > Secale cereale. The sequence continues at coordinate 107,517,286 of LR738710.1, forward strand.
TTTGCATGTGATGTTAATCCTTTTATGCATCTTATTTTGCTTAGGACGACGGTAGCATTATAAGATGATCCCTCACTAAAATTTCAAGATGAAATTGTGTTCCCCCCGAGTGTGCGCCGTTGCGAAGGTTCGTCGTTTCGAAGCACCACGTGATGATCGGGTGTGATAGACTCTACGTTCGCATACAACGGGTGCAAGCCAGTTTTGCACATGCAGAACACTCGGGTTAGACTTGACGAGCCTAGCATGTGCAGACATGGCCTCGGAACACGGAAGACCGAAAGGTCGAACATGAGTCATATAGTAGATATGATCAACATGAAGATGTTCACCATTGACACCACCTCATCTCACGTGATGATCGGACTTGGGTTGGTGGATTTGGATCATGTCACGCTCGGATGACCAGAGGGATGTCAATTTGAGTGGGAGTTATAAGTAATTTGATTAGTTAAACTCACTTATCATGAACAATAGTCTAAGTTGCCTTTGCAAATTATGTTGTAGATCAATAGCTTGCGTTGTAGCTCCCTGTTTAATACGATCCTAGAGAAAGACTAAGTTGAAAGATATTGTAAGCAAGGATGCAGACTGGGTCCGTAGTCCGAGGAGTGTCCTCACTGCTGCACAGAAAGCTTACGTCTTTGATGCACCGCTCAATGTGCAAACCCCTACAACGTTGTCTGTGGATGTTGTGAACACCTGAGAGACACGTCCTGATGACTACTTGATAGTTTAGTGCACCATACTTTACGGCTTAGAATCGGGATTCCAATGACGTTTTGAACGCCATGGAACATATGAGATGTTCTAAGAGCTGAAATTGGGATTTCAGGCTCATGCCCGTGTTGAGAGGTATGAGACCTCTGACAAGTTCCTTTGCCAAAAAGATGGAGGAGAATAGCTCAACTAGTGAGCATGTGCTCAGAATATCTGGGTGCTAAAATCACTTGAACCAAGTGGGAGTTAATCTACCAGGTGAGATAGTGGTTGACAGAATTCTCTAGACACTATCACCAAGCTACTAGAACTTCGTGATGAACTATGACATGCAAAGGATGGAGATGATCCCGGTGCTGTCAGCGGTTCTTAGTACCGCAAAAGTAGAGATCAAGAAGGAGCATCAAGTGTTGATGGTTTAACAAGACCACTGGTTTCAAAAGGGTAAGGGCTAGAAGGGAAACTTCATGAATGGCAAACCTGTTGTCGCTCTGATGAAGGAACCCATGGTTGAACCCAAACCTCGAGACTAAGTGCTTCTATTGTAAGGGGAACGGTCACATGGTAGCGGAACCACCCCAAATACATGGTAGATATGATAGCTGGCAACTTCAACAAAGTATATTTGATATACGTGTTATTGATGTGTACCTTAGTAGTACTCCTTGTAGCACATGGGTATTGGATACCGGTTCAGTTACTATTATTAGTGACTTGAAGCAAAAGCTACGGACTGAACGGAGACTAGCTAAGGGCGAGGTGACGATGTGTGTTGGAAGTGTTTCCAAGGTTGATGAGATCACCATCGCACACTTCCTCTATTTTCGAGATTAGTGTTGAACCTAGATAAATGTTATCAGGTGTCTACGTTGAGCATGAAAATGATTAGATCATGTTCATCGCAATACGGTTATTCATTTAAGTTAGAGAATAATGGTTATTCTGTTTACATGAATAATACCTTTATGGTCATGCACCCAATGGTTCGTTGAATCTCGATCATGGTAATACACATAATGATAATATTAATGCCAAAAGATGTAGAGTTAATAATGATAGTACCACTTTCTTGTGGCACTGCCGCTTAGGTCATTTTGGCATAAAATGCATGAAGAAACTCCATGCTGATGGACGTTTGGAGTCACTTGATTTTGAATCGCTTGACACATGCGAGCCATGCCTCATGGGCAGGATGACTGAGATCTCGTTTTCAGGTACAATGAAACGGGTAAGTGACTTATTGGAAATCATACATGCTGATGTATGTGATCCAATGAGAATTAAGGCGTGTGGTGGATATCGTTATTTTCTCATCTTCGCTGACGATTTGAGTAGATATGGTATATTTACTTAATGAAGCAAAAGTCTGAAACGTTTGAAAGGTTCAAAAATTTCAGAGTGAAGATTAAGAATCATCATAACAAGAAGATCATGTTCCTACGATCTGATCAAGGGGATATTATCTGAATTATGAGTTTGGCAATCACTTAAGACATTGTGGAATTGTTTCGCAGTTGAAGTCCCCTGGAACACCATAGCGTAATGGTGTGTCCGGACATCGTAATCGAACCTTATGAGATATGGTGCGATCTATGGTATGTCTTACCGATCTACCGCTATTATTTTGAGGTTATGCATTAGAGACAACTGCATTCACTTTTGATAGGGCACCATCTAAGTCCGTTGAGACGACGTCGTATGGTTTGGCAAGAAACCGTAGTTGTCGTTTCTCAATGTTTGGGGCTGCGAGGCTTATGGCTTCAGCCGGGAAAAGCTCGAACCCAAAGCGGACAAATACATCTTCATAGGATACCCAAAGGTAACAGTTGGGTATACCTTCTATCTCAGATCCAAGGACAAAAATGTTTGTCGCTAAGAATAGGTCCTTTCTCGAGAAGGAGTTTCTCTCGAAAGAATTGAGTGGGAGGAAGATAGAACTTGATGAGGTTGTCGAACCCTCACTTCAACCGGAGAGTAGTGCAACACAGAAAGATGTTTCTGTGGAACCTACGACAGTTGAAGAGGATACTAATGATAGTGATCATGAAGCTCCAGATCAAGTTGCTATCGAACCTCGTAGGTCGACAAGGATATATACTACTCCTGAGTGGTACGGTGATCCTGTCTTAGAGGTCATGTTGTTGGACAACGATGAACCTACGAACTATGAAGAAGCGATGGTGGGCCCATATTCCGACAAATGGTTGGAAGCCGATAAATCCGAGATAGGATCCATGTATCAAAACAAAGTATGGACTTTGGTGGACTTGCCCTATGATCGGCAAGCCATTGAGACAAATGGATCTTTAAGACTAAGACGGACGTGGACGGTAATGTCACCGTCTATGAAGCTCGACTTGTGGCGAAGAGTTTTCCACAAGTTCAAGGAGTTGACTACGATGAGATTTTCTCACCCGTAGCGATGCTTAAGTCCGTCGGAATCATGTTAGCATTAGCTGCATTTATGAAATCTGGCAGATGGATGACAAAACAAGTTTCCTTACCAGTTTTCGTAAGGAAAGGTTGTATGTGATACAATCAGAAAGGTTTTGTCGATCCTAAGGATGCTAAAAGATATGCTAGCTCCAACGATCCTTCCATGGACTAGAGCAAGCATCTCGGAGTCGGAATATACACTTTGATGGAGTGATCAAAGTTTTTGGGTATACAAAGTTTGGTGGAAACTTGTATTTGCAATAAAGTGAGTGGGAGCACTACAACATTTCTGATAAGTATATGTGAATGACATATTGTTGATCCGAAATGATGTAGAATTTCTGGAAAGCATAAAGGGTTGTTTGAAATGAGTTTTTCAAAGGAAGACCTGGATAAAGCTGCTTACATATTGGGCATCAAGATCTATACAGATAGATCAAGACGCCTGATGATACTTTCAAAAGATCACACACCTTGGCATGATTTTGAAGAAGTTCAAAATAGACCAGTCAAAGAAGGAGTTCTTACCTGAGTTGTAAGGTGTGAAGTTGAGTAAGACTCAAAGCTTGACCACGGCAGAAGAAAGAGGAAGGACGAAGGTCGTCCCCTATGGTTTTGTCATAGGCTCTATACGATATGCCATGCTAAGTACCGCACCTGATGTGTGCCTTGCCACATGTCTGGCAAGAGGGTACAAAGGTGATCCAGGAGTGGATTGCTAGATAGTGGTCAAAATTATCCTTAGAGGAATAAGGAAATGTTTCTCGGTTATGGAGGTGATAAAGAGTTCGACGTAAAGAGTTACGTCGATGCAAGCTTAACACCTATCCGGATAACTCTAAGTGGAGATACCGGATACGTATAATGGAGCAACAGTTTGGAATAGCTCCAAGTGGAACGTGGTAGCAGCATCTACGATATGACATAAAGTTTTGCGAAGTACATAGGGATCTGAATGTTGCAGACCCGTTGACTACAACCTCTCTCACAAGCATAACATGATCAAACACAGAACTCATTGAGTGTTAATCACATATTGATGTGAACTAGATTACTGACTCTAGTGAACTCTTTGGATGTTGGTCACATGGCGATGTGACCTGTGAGTGTTAATCACATGGCGATGTGAACTAGATTATTGACTCTAGTGCAAGTGGGAGACTGTTGGAAATATGCCCTAGAGGCAATAATAAATTGGTTATTATTATATTTCCTTGTTCACGATAATCGTTTATTATCCATGCTAGAATGTATTGATAGGAAACTCAGATACATGTATGGATACATAGACAAACACCATGTCCCTAGTGAGCCTCTAGACGACTAGCTCGTTGATCAATAGATGGTTACGGTTTCCTAACCATGGACATTGGATGTCGTTGATAACGGGATCACATCATTAGGAGAATGATGTGATGGACAAGACCCAATCCTAAGCCTAGCACAGATCGTGTAGTTCGTATGCTAAAGCTTTTATATATGTCAAGTATCTTTTCCTTAGACCATGAGATTGTGCAACTCCCAGATACCGTAGGAATGCTTTGGGTGTACCAAACGTCACAACGTAACTGGGTGGCTATAAAGGTGCACAACAGGTATCTCCGAAAGTGTCTGTTGGGTTGGCACGAATCGAGACTGGGATTTGTCACTCCGTATGACGGAGAGGTATCTCTGGGCCCACTCGGTAGGACATCATCATAATGTGCACAATATGTGATCAAGGAGTTGATCACGGGATGATGTGTTACGGAACGAGTAAAGAGACTTGCCGGTAACGAGATTGAGCAAGGTATCGGTATACCGACGATCGAATCTCGGGCAAGTGCTGTACCGATAGACAAAGGGAATCGTATACGGGATTGATTGAATCCTTGACGTCGTGGTTCATCCGATGAGATCATCGTGGAACATGTGGGAGCCAACATGGGTATCCAGATCCCGCTGTTGGTTATTGGCCGGAGAGTTGTCTCGGTCATGTCTACATGGTTCCCGAGCCCGTAGGGTCTACACACTTAAGGTTCGATGACGCTAGGGTTATAGGGAAAGTATGTACGCGGTTACCGAATGTTGTTCGGAGTCCCGGATGAGATCCCGGACGTCACGAGGAGTTCCGGAATGGTCCGGAGGTAAAGATTCATATATGGGAAGTCCTGTTTTGGTCACCGGAAAAGTTTCGGGCGATATCGGTAATGTACCGGGACCACCGGGAGGGTCCCGGGGGTCCACCAGGTGGGGCCACCAGCCCCAGAAGGCTACGTGGGCTAAGTGTGGGAGGGGACCAGCCCCAAGGGAGCTGGTGCGCCCCCCCACCAAGTCCCAGGGCGCCTCCAAGAGGGGAAGGGGGCAAACCCTAGGGCAGTTGGGCCCTAGGGCCCAATAGTGGTGCGCCTCCCCCTCTCTCCCCCTTGGCCGCCCCCCTAGATGGGATCTAGGGCTGGCCGCACCCTAGGGGTGGGAAACCCTAAAGGGGGGCGCAGCCCTCCCTTCCCCCTATATATATGTGAGGTTTTAGGGCTGCTTGACACACGAGAACGTCTCCCTCTTGGCGCAGCCCTACCCCTCTCCCTCCTCGTCTCTTGCAGTGCTTGGCGAAGCCCTGCTGGAGTCCCGCGCTCCTCCACCACCACCACACCGTCGTGCTGCTGTTGGATGGAGTCTTCCCCAACCTCTCCCTCTCTCCTTGCTGGATCAAGGCGTGGGAGATGTCACCGGGCTGCACGTGTGAAGAACGCGGAGGCACCGTCCGTTCGGTGCTAGGATCTTCGGCGATCTGAATCGCGGCGAGTACGACTCCATCAACCGCGTTCTTGAACGCTTCCGCTTAGCGATCTACAAGGGTATGTGGATCCAACTCTCCTCTCGTAGATGCATCTCCTAGATTGATCTTGGTGAACGTAGGAAAATTTTTGTTTCCCATGCGACGTTCCCCAACAGAAATCACACCGTCGACTCACGAGATCATGGCTGTTATAGCCCCCCTGGACCGAGCCTTTCCTAGTCTACCTTAACAGGCAAGAGCTCCCCGATGACCAAAATGAGGCCGGCCGCATAATTCGGCGTTCTAAAGCCTATAAAGTTCACGAGGGTGAACTATACAAGAAAAGCACAACTGGTATTCTCCAACGGTGCATCTCTGAAGAGGAGGGACGTCAAGTTCTGGCCGAAATACACGCTGGCATGGGCGACTATCACGCCGCGGCCCGAGCTCTTGTAATCAAAGCCTTCCGAACTGGTTTCTTCTGGCCAACTGCGCGCGCAGACGCACAGACTTTAGTCCAACATTGTGTTGGATGCCAGCTTTTCGCAAACCAAAGCCATATGCCTCCCGCAGCTCGCAGAACCAGCCCCATTACCTGGCCCTTTGCGGTCTGGGGGTTGGATATGGTTGGACCTCTTAAAGGGGGGAGCCATAAAAAGAAATATCTACTGGTCATGGTGGACAAATTCACTAAATGGATAGAAGCCAAGCCAATCAGAACAGCTGAGGCCGGGCCAGTGATAGATTTTATATCCAGCGTAGTACACCGTTATGGTGTCCCGCATAGTATTATCACATATAACGGCTCCAACTTCACAGCCGACGAGGTGAAAAACTGGTGCACTAAGTTAGGCATTAAACTTTATTATGCCTCTGTGTACCACCCCAGACAAACGGCCAGGTACAAAGAGCTAATGGCTTGATAATGAGTGGCATTAAACCCCGACTGGTGCGCTCCCTTCAGGAGTCAGATAAACACTGGGTGGAGGAGCTCGACTCCGTACTCTGGGGGCTGCAAACTACACCTAACCGGACAACCATATACACACCTTTTTTCATGGTGTACTACGCAGAGGCTGTCTTGCCCTGCGATATTATTCATGACTCACCTCGAGTGTGCATGTACGAAGAGAGAGAGGCCAAGCTCGATCGGCAGGATGACCTAGATGGCCTTGAAGAAGAACGCGATATCGCGCAGGCTCGTTCCGCATTTTATCAACAGTGGGCCAGACGATACCAAAGTAGAGAAGTGCGGGCAAAGACATACAATGTTGGCGAACTTGTACTTTGCCTTCCGGAGAAGAAAAAAGACAAGCTCAAACCAAGATGGGAGGGGCCCTTCATTATTGACGAAGTAATCACCCATGGAGCCTATCGCCTCCGAAATGCATCAGGCAATCTCCTAGAGCCAAACCCATGGAATTCTACCAGGCTTCGACGATTCTATGGATAGTTTGGTAGCACATATTCTCTTTTTCGGTCTAGGTCTTATTCCTTGTTTTTACAGTTCCCCTCTTCATTTTTTTCATGATAATTTTTCGGCTCAACTGAACTATCCCAAGATAGAACATCTTCAAATTTATATACCTCAAAAATACTTGGGGGCTTCTATAACGAAGCCCATTATCAATAAAGCATATTGCTAAGAATAATTATGTCGTATGTTTCATACAGTCTCCTTGCCATTATATGCACCTTTATGACTTACGTTTTTGCCAAGCTGGGTTGCCTGGCTCCTGTGCTTATACCCTCAATCCCGATTGTTCGGCTAGGGTGTAAAGGGAGCACCTCTCGATTGTTACAACCAGGTAATCCGGACCTGTACCTCATACGGGTGAAGCCGAAAGCTAGCGTTCTTAAGGGAATGATTGGTCGGCGGATACACGACATATTGCTTTTAGAAGCACATACATTTTTTAAATTTAATAGGATACGACATCCTCGAATCCTCTTTACATGATCGAAAGCCTAGGCACACACATATATATGCATGCTGACCCAGGGAAAGGAACCCTTAACGGAACTATTCTTTCTGGAAGATGTTTCTTATGTTAAACAGTAATATAACATAACTCCCGAACACAATTTGTCTGTTCAAGCAATTATGATCGGATCGCCTGGTCACCGAACGTACCACGTGTTTACCACAGGTATAGTATTCGGAGACACTCCAGCCCTCGGGTCTTCGGAGGTTAAAGCAGAAGGTCGGCCATGACAAACTTTATATTTCGGTCGGAGATAAGTTTGATGATAAAGTACATTGTTACCTAGAATCAAACACTCATTCTTCATCTATACCATCTATAAGACTGTCTAACTTACAGTCTTGTTGGGAATACTTGGCGGCTATCTTTACTTGATCATACACCAAGCTTACAGGGATTTCTAGTCTGTCAGACCCTCGAGGTCCAACCCGAGCCATATGGTTCGGATCCAGCTTGGTATAAAGTGTTTTCACCATAGCCCAGGCTTCCCGAGAACCTTGTTGGCATGTTGATGCTTTCCATAATTCAAAGCGACGTCGGGCCCCTTTGAATAGACTCGCTAGCTCCTCCATAATTTCTGGAGGAGAATCGGCCGGCCATAAAGCCTTTGCCATTTTCTTCATGGCCTTGCGAGCTTGCTCATGCACATTGGAAAGATCTTGCAGTAGATTACCTTGAAATACGGACACCTCCCCTTCGGGCCGCCCAGTCAACAAATCTGCACGCAATTTTTCGTAAATAAACTTCAAATCAGGGGACTATAATGAAAACTAGGTTTATCGTCTTACTAAATATGCCGCCCTTAAGCTTCTTGTTCTGTTTTAAAGCTTCCGAGAGTTGGGCTCGCACATCCTTTAACTCTTCGGCTAGCCTGACATTGGTATCCCGCAGCTTGTTTTCTCATCAATGGTGCGTGTCAATACACGTTCACCAGCAGTAGTTTGCCCTTCGGCCTGCTCCTTCGCTGCCAAAGCAGCCCTTAGATTTTCCTCTAGTTGGTCTACTGGCCCTTTTGCTACAGATTAAACAATGTATACTTAAAGATCATTGATCAATACGGGACCATGCTGTTTCGATACTATTGCTCTTACCATCAGATCCATTTCTGGACTTCTTGAGTTCTCCAAATCAGTGGTAACAGTAGTAAGCTTGGTTTGGCACTCTTCCAACTTTTTGGATAAAACGTTATTCTTTTCCTTGAGTACCTACGAACACAACGATCCTTAAATCAGTTGGGCCAACTGCTTTAAGTCTCGGGGGCTACGGGCATATGAACATTGAATTAAACACTCACCCACATGTCCTTAGAAAGCTGGCGAGTGGCTCCGGCAAGTCCGTCTCGAGCGGCTCAGATATACGCATCCGCAGAACTGAAGGCGTTAAATGACTCCTCGGTAAAAGCTGGGTAACGCATGGCCGCTTTGCGCCATCGATGATTCATCACGCTCTCCACTTCGGAATTAGTATCTGATACTTCATATGAATCCTATTGAAGAGGACAATCCGGTGTTACCCCCGCATCCGCCCTAGTCCTCGTACATGGTCCAGGGGCTGGATTGGGTGGGGCATGAACAGCAGGATCAGCGGACACAGTCCGGCGTATACTCTTCCTAAAAATAAAAATATAAAGCGGAATATTATGATCCGGCTCCGCCACCAGACATATGTTAAAGATTCATACCTCTTCGATAAAGGAGGAGGTTCGGTGGTGTCCCTAGACCCCTTTCGTTTCTAAGACTCGCCCTGTGTAGGTGTCGCCCTCTGGGAAGACACTCTTGATGCAGTTTGGCGGGAGGAGCGCCGCCCCTTTTGAGCATGAGATAGTGCGGTGGGTGAGGCACGCTGGGAAAATTTTCTTTGAAGAGGAATCTCCTGGGTATTTACCTAAGAGGAAGGAAGAAAACCAGGATAGTCGGCTATAATAGCCACTTCGGTACCATCATGGCTGGTTTGGTAAAATACTCCGTCTTTAAGATCTATGCCAATATCCGGATCCTCTGTGAATCCAAGATCCATGTCCCGAATATGGTCCTCTACCTGTCGCATAGGACTGCTAATCTTTCCAACCACCTTCCTCCACTCCTGTTGAAAACAATCGAACTCAGTTCGGTTAATTAAATAGAAGTAAAATAAAACTAGCAGTCAGGGAGAACCTTACCCAATCGATGGGGTTATACATGGAGAAACCCACTCGACACCTCAAGCGAAGAAAGTCCTCCTTCTCCCCTTTGTAGAGACCGGCCAGGATGGTAGCTAGAGCAGCGGGGTTGTCTGGACCCTGGTGTAGGCAGCGTGAGGAATCATCCTGGCCATTATAGTGCCACATAGGAAATTCTCTGGCCTGGAGCGGCTGCAGGCATCGCGTTATTGAAATCGCCATCACATCGATTATCATGAGCTTGAGCTAGGCAAGTAGTCTGACCTTGCTAGCAAGTCTTTTTACCTCTGCACCGTCCTCCTCCTTGAGACTGCGGGGACACCAGTTGAAAAGCTTCTTTAAAGGGGCACTAGAGTATACGGGAAGGCCTTGTCGGATTGGGTCCGGCAAGACCACATCTTCAATATAGAACCACTTCGAGGGCCATTCTTCGGATGCTTTCTTCGGAGTGCCGGGTAGATAACCTATCCCTGCTATGCGCCAAACTTCGACACCTCCCACCTCGAATATGGATCCCTTCTGGGAGCGAGGGACATGGCAGAAGAACTTGCACCATAACACAAAATGAGCCTCGCAGCCCAGGAAGAGCTCGCAGAGAGCAACGAAGCCCGCAATGTGCAGGATAGACCCCGACGTAAGGTCATGCAGCTGTAGGCCATAGAACTCTAGAAGCCCCCTATGAAAAGGGTTGATAGGAAATCCTAGGCCTCTTAGGAGGAAGGAGACAAAGCACACCCACTCTTCTTTGGAAGGATTGGGGAATCTTCCGCCAGGGCTTGACCATCGAGAGAAGTTAATCCAGCCCGGACGGGGACTAGATCCTCGGGAGGGAGATATCCCTGCATCTGAAGTTTCCTCAGATGTGCATGAGATACGGAGCAACTCTCCCAATCACCTGCTTGAGGGCTGTGAGGGCGCGAGGAAGAACTAGGGATGCTGTCCACGTCTGATTTTCCATGGCAGGCTCCAAGGATCTTTCGCGTGGATGGAATGGCATATGAGATCTAGTCTCTTTAAATAAGTGCCTTCCTTATGCAGTCGAGGGGTTAATTATAAAAATACCACGATGGTTCGCATTTGTTTGACACGTGGAAGCTGTAGAAACGGAGGCAGGGAATCAATAGGATACAACATTAAATATGAAGCCGAACTACAATCTGATTCGATGGAGGACTCACCTTGCAAGACTGAAGACATGAAGCCGCATATAACCTCATCCTTGAAGGCAATTTCGGGGAATACTGAGGGAGTCCTGTATTTAGTGGTCCTCAGGCGTCCGGGTCGTTGATGCTGGGCTGTGAAGATAGAAGCAGAAGGCCCTCCCCTGTGTCCGGTTAGGACTCCAATGTATGTAGTAAGGCAAGAAAGATGTCCGGAATTTAATGATTCCTCCCTCCCCAAGTAACCTTTGTAACCCTAGGCCCCCTCCGGCGTGTATATAAGCCGAGGGGTTCAGTCCGTAGAGAGAACAGAATCATAGCAATCTTATAGGCTAGACTTTTAGGGTTTAGCCATTACGATCTCGAGGTATATCAACTCTTGTAACTGTATTCATCAAGATCAATCAAGCAGGAAGTAGGTTATTACCTCGATCGAGAGGGCCCGAACCTGGGTAAACATCGTGTCCCCTGTCTCCTGTTACCATCGATCCTAAGACGTACAGCTTGGCCCCCCTACCCGAGATCTGCCGGTTTTGACTCCGACAGTGTGCAAAACTCGAAGGTGTCGAACGTTCGGTGCTTGATCGGTCGGAGCTAGAAGAAGTTTGACTACATCAACCACGTTGTGAAACACTTCCTCTTTCGGTCTACGAGGGTACGTAGACACACTCTTCCCATCTTGTTGCTATGCATCTTCTAGATAGATCTTGCATGAGCGTAGGATTTTTTTTGAAATTGCATGCTATGTTTCCCAACAGAAAGCACCGAGATGGATTTCTTGGAGCCGTCAGAACTCGGGGAGGAGGTATTACGCATGCGTCAATGCAATGGTTAGCCCCAATTTTTATGCTCATTCTTCTGTTCTTCCTCATCTGCTCAATCTGATTTATTTCTTTTGTTCAATTGCATAGCATGGTGGTTGTGGGTATGTTGAATGGCATGCTGATCCGTTGCCGAAGTTTTTTTGTGATTTAATTGGAGGTTTGAGAGATGAGGTGTGGAGGTTGAAGGGTGGAGGTACTGTTGCTCAAACTGAAGATGCAATTGGAGCTGTGGCTATGCGTGAAGATGAAGGGTGAAGTGAAATGTTGGCTATGTCTCTGCAAGAGCAGCTGAGGTTGAAGAATGCAGAAATGGATGCAACGAAGAGCAAGTATATGAATGTGATATTTGTCTTGATTATCTTTGTGCTTGGTTTAGGGCTACGGAAATTTGTAGTGAACTGAATGTCAAGTTGTTGTGATCTCACAAGTGTATGCATTGTGCAATGTATGGATCTTGTATGCAACCCAGGTATGATCTGTCAAGTTGTGGAAATCTGTTTGAAATGCAATGTATGGAATGAAATTTGTGATCTGGCAGTCAATTGCAACCAAGTTATATATTCCTTTTCTGATCCTTAGAATGTACACAATATAAGATAACATTTACATTTGCTGCCATTTGGAATGTATGCAATGTAAATAGATAGCATTTGCAAACAACATCATAAGAAAATTATAGCAAATATCTCTGACATTATAAGTAGATAGCATCTGCAACATCAAATCCATGTTTGCAAATAGATTACAAACGCTAGGACCATAGCCTTAATATCTCTGACATTGCAAAAGATTTCTGTTGCAACACAGCCTTAATGTTTGCAACAAATGAAACTAGGTAAGATTACACATTGCCACTAGCAGTAAAGTACTTGTAGCTAGGAATAGATGATCTAGGGGCTCTCTTTCTCTTATAGCCAGTAGATGGCCCAGGTTGTGCACTTGTTTGGCCAACTCTTGCTCTTGGGGGCTTAAATGAAGATGCTCTTGCTTGGCCAGTGGCTGGTGCAGATGCTCTTGCTTGGGCAGTAGCTATTGCAAAAGTTCTTGCTGGGGTAGTAGCTAGTGCAAATGCTGTTGTTGGGGCAGTAGCTGATGCGTATGATGTAGGGGCAGGAATGGCACTAGCTCCAGTTTTCTACATGTCAAAATATTTGAAGTGGTGTTAACTTAGATAATTTAAATTGCGGAGAACCAACTTAAATCATTTAAATTTTAGGAAATCATCTAAAATTAATAAATGACATCTAAAATCCCTAGAAATCATGTTAAATTGCAGGGAACCAACTGAAATCGTTTAAAATGCAGAGATGCATGGAAAATAAAATTCACGTTTGTTGTGTCCCTTTTTTGGTAGACTTCTTAAGGTGTGCATTCTTCTTCTTGCCTCTCTCTGGGTTTTGCTTGCAACCTGATCTGTTGTGTCCAACAGTGCCACACATTGAGTAAATAATTACTGTGCCATGCTTGGTCATTTTTTTTGCTAGGCTTAGGTTTCTCAGTTTCTTCTCCCCTTCTATCATTATTCTTAGGCCTGCCTGGCATGCTATCTGGTATGGTTGCATATGATGGAGCTTGAGGCCACAAATTGCAGAGAACCAACTTTTTCTCCCAGTGACAAGTTTCACTTCAAATCCATCTTTGTCATTCCAAAGTACTTCCATGAATTGGGTGTTTGCTATGCTGCTCTTCAATTTCTTGAATGCACTTGGACATATTTTCCCATGGAAGTTCTGACCTTTTTCCCTTTTTTCCTGAATTCTAACCATAACCTTTTTCCTAATTTTTCTTGCATTGAAATTATTGTATAAAACCTTGCTTAAAAATGCATGATTGAAGGATTCACACAAATTATTATCAACTGGCTCACAATTGGATCCCACTGGAAAAAAGCACTTGCCTAGTGCATTATAGTAGTTGAAGTCCTACTTGTTTGCTGCTTTGGCAACTACCCAGAACTTCTTCTGCCACTCATGTGCCCTATGCTTCTTCCTCCGGTTGGCATAGATATGCCTAGCACACATTATGTGCTCTGCATTTGACAAATAATCCTTCATGGCATTTATTAGTCCCTTCTGCTGATCTAAAATGAACACCCAGCCAGCTCCACTGTCATTAATGTCAAGATCTTTAATAAGCGGGCTAATAAACCACTTCCATGTGTCATTTGTTTCCCTCTCAACAATTGTCCATTCCACTGGATACATTTGATTGTTTGCATCTCTTGCAACAGCATACAATAACTCTCCTTTGACCACACCTTTAAAAACCATCTAAACCAATCACTTTCCTGTAGCGAGCCTTGAATCCGAACTTCAGTGCATTAAAGCAGACATAGAAACTAAAATATGTTCTGTTCCATGTTTGTTGGATCCAAATAGACTGCAACAGTGCTTCCAGGATTACTTCTAAGTAGGTTCAGCTGATAATCAAAAACCCTGGTGTATTCATTCTTCATTCCAGCCCTTAACTTGTCCATGACAAGCTTCTTTGCATGCTTGCACTTAGAAGTTGATACATCAGCAAACATGTCCCGAAGAACTGTTGCTTTCATGCTCTCAATTTTCCACATTGGATTAGCTAAAATGAAGTGCTCATATCTTTCAGAAATAACCTTAGCTGTCACAAGTGTGTTCTCCCTATTTTGTGCACAGTGGTGCTCAATTAAATGTTATAATTTGAAACCTGCTTGTTCTTGAGGTTTTGGCTCCATAAATAAGCCAAGGGCAGCCATGCCATCCACACTTAGCCCTAACTCTGTTACTCTCTGACTTCAAGAAGACAATGCTTTCTTTTGTCACAATTCCATATTTCTTCAATGCTTTCACAAGATGACTCTTGCTCCTAAATACCATTGTCGATGCCGCGAGTGGGGATTGACTGCACGTTGCATGGGCTAGCTCTGATTAAGAGCAGGGGAGCACTCTGGGCTGATGCGTCGGCCCAACTTTTGTCCGCAACATGCCCAACAGCCACCGATCCCAGTTTTGATCTGCCACCTCATCAATCCCTGTTTGGAAGTGGGCTCAGGTTTCATATTGGACCAGGATTAGAGAGTTGAGAGTGCTGATTACTGGGATTAGGATTCGAGGGTTCGATGTAGCTAGGGTCTACGAGTTCAGGGTTTATTTTGGACTTTTTCCTTGTCGTCCAAATTATCCAATGGGCTTTGAGCTGACAATTCTCGTCAAGGCCCATGCACACACATCTATAGCACTCAAGCACGCCCTACATAGCCGACACACATGCATGCGCATGTACACTAATGCGGCAAGCGCTAGCGTGTGGTCGAAAGTAAAAGCAATCATAGTTTTCAAAATAAACGTCCAAGTTGTACTTTTGTTTAACCACAATGTTTAGAAAAATCTTCCTGAATCTCAAAAGCTGTTCATGAGTTTTAAAAATTGACATTTTTTAAATGTTTGTGAATTTAAATGTTCACAAATTTGAGAAAGTTGTTCATGAACTTGGAAAATCTTTGTGAATTTTAAAATTGTTAATCGCGTTGGAAATACCTTACTTTTGCGAACCCATGAAAACATGCAATTGCCAGCCATTTGAAAACTTTGCAGTTGCAGTCAAGCTACAGCCTTTGAAGTTGCATGTTTGCTGGTGGATATGCAACTAGTGTCCGACCACCCCACTCCAGAAACAATTGAAATCACGTGCGCGCCCCCTGCAGTTGCAGTCAAATTACAACGTTGCATGTATAGTGATGTATGTGCAATTGGCCTCGACAATTTCATACCCGAACCAATTGTCTAGAAATACCATCCGAGGAGCTCTCACCAAAAATAACAATATCACTGCTCGAAAAGTGCACAAAACTTTCAGCATTGATTTTGTTTTTTTGTGAGAGATCTTCGGATATTATTTTTTGATAAAACTTGGCAAGAACCTCAAACACCTGATAAAGTTTGATGTAGCAAAATCTAAAAAAAATCAATTTCTTTTGATAAACATTTTTTAATCTTTGTGCTAACTAGGGTGATATATATATGACTCCTATTCTGTACTCCTGGGAGTATGTACTCTCATTCTCAATATACCTCATATACGCATTAATTATACATCTTTATCATTCTCAATATACTTCATTAAATATTATAAGATACCCCAATACGAGTTTTGTTGAAAAAAATATCATCTGCGACGTACTTTTTGTAATCTACCTTTTTCACGTACAAACATATCAGTATATACATAAACATTTAAAATATGTAGACTCGCATGAATTTTTTCATTAAAATCATTTTGGGATATCTAATAATTACTAATGAAATATATTAAAAATAATAAAGAGGTATAAAAGATTCATCTATATGGTATATGAGGAACGGAAGTACGTACTCCCAGAAATACACAACCATTGTCCTATTCTCATAACATTATGAGAATAATATTCTCATAACACTTCCGAACTGCATTGTAATACTGCATTGGAAAGCTATACTCACCGCACCACAGAGACCAACGAACTTCATGTTTGAAAATATTGTACGTGTTGTTTTTTCGGTACCTTTTTTGCTCTAGTTTTTTAACCGTTTATCGGAATTATGCGTGTAATATACCGTTGAAAAGCTATGGAGTAGATGCAACTTCGCCATGTTGAACACTTTTCAAATTTCATTATAGTTTAAGAGCAGTTTCGAAAATCGTGCGGCTCACAACGAATAACAGCGAGCATTTTTTGGCGTTTTTTTCTAAACCGCTCGTCGAAATGAAACATATGATACACCGTTGGAAAGGTATCGTCGGTGCGCATCTTGTTCGTATCTATTATTTTTTCTAATTCGCTACGGTTTAAGAGCAGTTTTGAATTTACTAAATCGCGGAATTGTGTTTTTCGAATTTTTTCAATTTTCGGTACTGTTTTCACTCCAGTTTTTTAACTGTTTGACGAAACATGGCATGTAATATACCGTTGGAAAGCTACGAATGAGGCGTAACTTTCATATGTTGAAATGTTTTTGAGATTCCTTACGATTTTTAGTTAAATTTGAAAATCGTGCGGCTGACTACGAAGGGCAGCGGCCGTTTTTTCGTGAAATTTTTACAAAACCTTAGTCGAAATGATCCAAATGATACACCGTTGGAAAGATATCGTCGAGACGCTACTTTTTCATGTAGTACACTCCCACTAATTCATTACGGTTTAAGAGCAGTTTTGAAATTACAAAAACGCGGAAACTCTGTTTTTTTCGACAACAAAATCGACGCGTGCACTGCATCGGACAGAAAAGCGCACTGCTTCAAACTGAAGAACGCACTGCATCAGACAGTCAATCGAACCTCATGATTTATTTTGTTGGACGTAGATTTTTCTCAGATGAGTTTTGTTGTCTTTTTTTTCAACTTTTTTTTCGAAGGAAAGTGGACCGCAACACTCCCGAAAGTAAAGCGGAACACTACCAAAAGTGAACCTCATGATTTGCTGTTGTCTTTTTTCGTACTAATTAATTTTTTACGTGCGTTGAGAAGTGTTGAGAAGTGAGCTGCTTTCCGATGTGTTTTTGTTTTTGGATCACCAAGTGAACCGCATTACTTTTTTGAGTTGTTCTGGTAACAATTTTTTTTTGCATTTTCATGTTGGGGGCAAGTGAACGGCATCACTTAAAAAGGGACACAAATAGTACACACGAGAACACACCCAATTCAGTACCCAAAAGAACACACCAAATTCAGTATACACATTTTTCTTCATCACACAATGACCAAGTGCACTGCAGATGGAGCATAGGGATAAGGAGCTGCTACACAAATTGCAAACGCCCACACCTCCTTAGTCTCAGAAAGTGCATTAGACAAAGAAGTGAACCTCTCATGGGAAATTCTATTTTTTTTACAAAGCGAACCACCTAGATGAACTGAACAAACATGCACGATGATGGAAGGACAACGCGAGCGAACTGCATTCAATGTTTTATTTTGTTCCCCGCATTCTGTAGGAAACAAAAAAAATAAAGTAAATGAAAATCGGTGCGGGCAGAAGCTGCAAATCTCCAGACAACCACATCAAGCTAGCAAACCACATAGAAGCACAAGAGAGGGTGGGGAGGAGTTGGAGGAGCTCGAGGCTGAGAAAATGCATCCACGTCGGTAGGAGGTCCACCACCACCCACTCCCGTAGGTGCCGCCAGAACACAAACACGCCATGTGCACTGCAGGCTGATGCCCTGAGGACCGCTGATGATGCCCAAGCGAGCTGCACGGGGAGCGGCAATCGAGCTGCACGGGGGAGCGACAACTGAGCTGGCGATGCGGTGGGTGGTCGCTGCCTCCTCTAGCATGCGGCCAACTCCTCTTGGATCGAGGCATGGGCGCCACCACCGCCCACCTACAGCCCTCGTCGCCCTCCTGTGCGCCGGCGGTCCGGGGCCTACAAGTCACCATGGCCACCACCAGCCTTCCCCTATGCTGGTCGGCGACGGATCTCACCTGCCAAGTTCTCCAAACAAGGATAAGGCAGGAGCAATTAGTATCAGCAGCCAAGTTCTAACAAGGATGTTTAGGCAGGGGTAATTCGTATCAGGCTGTTCCAACTAAATGGAAGTTCGCTTGGCATGTACTGTAACAATTTCTCATCCCTACAAATTAGCAAGACAAAATGAACTGCGTCAAACTACGGAAGCCGAAAAAATGCACTGGTTGAATGGCGTCGCGAGCGAACAACATGTTGGTCGCCAGTGCAGATATTTCACACAAAACAAACTACAGCCAAGAGCCTAAAAACTAAACGAACTGCAGTCTTGAATGGGAGGAGGTTAGGTTGCTGGTTCTTGTCGTTGGGAGGCCCTGCGTGTGGGGAGAACTGCTCGACGGAGACCCACTAGAGAGATTGTGAACCAAGGCCGGAGCCATTCCTAATTTTTTGCAGTTCTCTCCTGAGGAAAAAAAATAAGATGTTAAACGCACATAAATATTGAACCGAATTCGGCGTTAGCAGAATAATGAACTGCATCATCAAGGGGGTGACGCCGACGAACTGCTGGGGCATGGTCGACATGCACGCAGGCATGGTCGTGGAGGCCTCGATCTGGGTGCAAGAGGACGGGCTCGAGTGGATTCAATCACCAAACAAAGGAAGCCTGGGGGCGAGGAGAGGGAAGCCATTCTGACCTGGATCTGGGTCGGGGATGTAGCTTGTCGGGGGGGCCTCGCCGGCAAGGGAGCCTGGATTCCCGAGGTGGGGGAGGCGGGGCCACGACCTCTGTCGTTGACCTCTCCATCGATGGAGCACCTCCTCCCCATCCTCCCATCGAAAGGGCGCAGGACAGGGGGCGGTCTCGGTGGCGCAGGACAGGGGCACCTGCGCGGATCTCGCCGGATTCGGCGCCGAGCTGCGCGAGCGGGGGGGATTCCATGCTGAGGGGTCGGCGGCGGCCGGATCCGGTGGCTGAGGCCGCGCCGGGGGGCCGAGGGTGGCCGGATCCCACCATGCCTGCTTGATGGTGCGGGAGGTGGCGGCCGGCGTAGATGGCGGTGCCCGTGGGACGCGGCCGGAGGTGGTGGTGGGCGGTGCCATCAGAGAAGAAGGGTTGGGTAGGGGGGCTTCGCTCCGGAGAAGGTGGGGCGGCGCGTGGAGGAAAGTGGGGCGCGACTTGGCGAGGGAGGTCGGGTCCGGCGCGGGGGAGGTGGTGCGGTGGAGGAGAATAATGGGAGAGACAAAGGAGTGGGTGGCTGAGGGGAGGATAAGGTGGGGTGGGTTTTTTTCTTAGCCCGTGCAGTTCGTTCGGCTCCTTCGCGGTTAGTTTTGTAGCTACGGGTAGGTCTCGGGTGTTAGGAGAATAAGAGGTTGGTGTTATGAGAATAAGGTCTTAAGGGGTGTTATGAGAATAGACCCACCCTATATATATATAGGTAAATTATCTCAGACACCTAGGTGCCCGGGCACCTAGATTGTTATATATATATATATATATATATATATATATATATATATATATATATATATATATATATATATATATATATATATATATATATATATATATATATATATATATATATATATATATATATATATATATATATATATATATATATATATATATATATATATATATATATGTCTATGTCTATATCTATATCTATATCTATATCTATATCTATATCTGTATCTATATCTATATCTATGTCTATGTCTATGTTATACTCTCTCCGCCCCAAAATAAGTTTCTCAACTTTATACTAACTCTAGTACAAAATTATACTAATCTTAAAGACACTTATTTTAGGACCGAGGTAGTATATCAATATAAAATGATCCAATGAGGCAGATCCAACAAATCTCAGTCATCAAATAGTGTCTATCCAACAACCTATATTGTTACGATGATAGGCGGTCAACATGTTTAGCATGCAATTAATAACATGCCAATATAGGCTACCCACGTAATTAATGAACGCATGATTGATTTTCTACATAATATCAACATGCAATGAATTTTCTACATGATACCAACTTGCAATTAATTTTCTACCCGATATCAATGATGGGTAATGTTGCATGAAAATAAAAAATCTAACGAAATACTCAAGATCGAATCTATGAGATGCGTAACAACGAGAGGGGAGTGAGTTTAAGTACCCTTGTAAGCCAAAAGCGTTAGCACAAGTAACACGGTTGATGTAGTCATACTCTTCGCGATCCAAACACGACCAATCCGATCTAGTGTCGAACGGACGACACCTCCGAGTTTAGCACACGTTCAGATCGATGGCGTCATCTCCTCCTTGATCCAGCAAAACGATGGAGAGGAGGTAGATGAGATAGGGACTAGCCCAACAACAAGGTGGTGGTGACAGCGGAATTCCGGTGGGGCTTCACCAAGCGCGTACCGAAGATTGGTGGGAGGAGTTGGGGAGGCAATGGCCAAGGGAGAAGGGTCGGACACAAGGGAGAAATTCATATAAACTTGGAGATAACATCTTATCTCTAGATTCAACCCTTTAAATTTAGAGATAAGACCTTATCTCTACATTTAAATGACACATGCCTTGGGGAATGGTGCGGCCAGCCCATGTGGGATGTAGTTGTAAGGGCATATTTCTCCCTAAGTGGTTTTGGTGATTGATGACAATGCATTTGCGGACTAATCATGTGGATTGAGCATTTCATATATCTCATGTCTAGGCACAAGACGATTCGGTGCCCCTCGGAGCCTATCGAAGACGGCATTTCTCTATGTTTCTTGTCGGTGGAATTGAGTCTTAGGAAATTCGTACTATTAAGAGGGGGCCCGCTTCGGAAAGGTTAGGGTGGAATCAACACGTACACATCTATTCCTTTGCACCACCTTTCTTTTGCTTCATTGGAGCAATGGCCGTTTCCCCTGTCGTTGCGAAGATGGAGGCTTCCAAGTGCTACTGTTCTATGGCGTGCGGTAGTACTTCTCAAGGGAGCAGTAGTACCGCAGCGGCCCACAGTAGTACCGCCCATGGAAGCGGTAGTACTGCGTCTTGCGGTAGTACCGCTCCTAGCACGCGGTAGTACCGTGGCCTCTAGCCCAGAACGGTGGCATGCGCGAAAGTAGGGGCGGAAATATATTTTTACTTCTGCACCCTACGCGGTAGTACCACTCCCTTTGAGCAGTAGTACCATGCCGGATTTTTGCATAGACCGAAACTCAGCAAAAGTAGCCACAGATGTAATTTTATTAGTCTGTGCATTCCCAGCCCAGATTGAGCCCTACCTTGCGGTAGTACCTCAAGGGACCGCGGTAGTACTGCTCCGGCGGTTCTACCGCTCTATGCTAAACGCAACAGGGCCTCGTCTGGCCCCTGCCGCGCGAGCTGTAGTACCGCACTGCCTAGCAGTAGTATCGCATTCATGTGCGATAGTACCGTGGGTATTTGCGGTAGTACCGCATGTCATGGGTTGAGTAAGTGGCTAACGGTTGGATCTTTCCTCACACTATATAAGGGGGGTCTTCTTCCCCAAGTTGACCACCTCTTCCCTCCCCAAACTCCATTGTTGCTCAAAGCTCCATTTTCACCTGATATCTCTCCTTGGCCAATCAAACTTGTTGATTTAATAGGGATTGGTCGAGAAGGCCCCTATCTACACTTCCACCAAGAGAAATTTGATTCCCCCACTAATCCCTTGCGGATCTTGTTACTCTTGGGTCTTTTTGCATGATGACTGCTAGAACTACGTCGGTCTTTTTCCCAAAGAGGAAGGGATGATGCAGTATAGCAGCGGTAGGTATTTCCCTTAGTAATGAAACCAAGGTTATCGAACTAGTAGGAGAACCAAGCAACACAACGTAAACATCACCTACACACAAATAACAAATACTGGCAACCCGACGTGTAAAAGGGGTTGTCAATCCCTTTTGGGTAACGGACGTGAGTCACGTGACAGAGATATAAATATTGTTACATCGAAAGCTAAATAAGATAAATTGTAGCAAGGTTTTTTTGGATTTTTGGTTTAATAGATATGAAAATAAAAGCAAAGGAAAAATGGATCGCAAAGGCAAATAATATTGGAAGAGACCCGGGGCCGTAGATTTCACTAGTGGCTTCTCTCGAGAAAAATATCAAACGGTGGGAAAACAATTATTGTTGGGAAATTGATAGAACTTCAAATAATCACGACGATATCCAGGCAATGATCCTTATATAAGCATCACGTCCAAGATTAGTAGACCGACTCCTGCCTGCATCTACTACTATTACTCCACATCGACCGCTATCCAGCATGCATCTAGTGTATTAAGTTCATGGAGAAATGGAGTAATGCAATAAGAACGATGACATGATGTAGACAAGATCTATTTATATATAAATATACCCCATCATTTTATCCTTAGTAGCAACGATACATAAGTATCGGTTCCCCTTTTGTCACTGGGATCAAGCACCGTAAGATCAAACCCACTACAATGCACCTCTTCCCATTGCAAGATAAAGAGATCAAGCTGGCCAAACAAAACCCAATATAGAAGAAGAAATACGAGGCTATAAGCAACTATGCCTATAAGAGATCAAATAAGACTCAAATAACTTTCATGGATGTAAAGATAGATCTGATCGTAAACTCAAAGTTCATCGGATCCCAACAAACACACCGCAAAAAGAGTTACATCATATGGATATCCAAGAGACCATTGTATTGATAATCAAAAGAGAGAGAGAGGAAGCCATCTAGCTACTAACTACGGCCCCGTAGGTCTAAAATTAACAACTCATGCATCATCGGAGAGGCACCAATGGAGATGGTGAACTCCTCCGTGATAGTGTCTAGATTGGATCTGGTGGTTCTCGACTCTGCGGCGGCTGGAAAAAAAATTCGTCGACTCCCCTAGGGTTTCTGGAATATCTGAGTATTTATATAGCAAAGAGGCGGTACAGGAAGCCACCGAGGTGGGCACAACCCACCTGCGCGCACCAGGGAGGCCTGGCGCAGCTCTGCCCCAATGGGTGTCTTCTGGCCCAAAAAAAATCTCCAAAAAGTTTCGCGGTGTTTGGAATCCGTTTGATATTGATTTCCTGCGATGTATAAGACATGCAGAAAACAACAACTAGCACTTGGCACTATGTCAATAGGTTAGTACCGAAAAATGATATAAAATGACTATAAAATGATTGTAAAACATCCAAGAATGATAATATAACAGCATGGAACAATAAAAAAATTATAGATACGTTGGAGACGTATCATCATCCCAAGCTTAATTCCTACTTGTCCTCGAGTAGATAAATGATAAAAACAGAATTTTTGATGTGGAATGCTGCCTAACATGTCATATCATATTATTTTATTTATAGCATGGACACTTGGACTTTTATATGGTTCAAAGCAATAGTCTAGTTTTGAGATGAGATTTAAATAATCAAATATATCAACAAGCAACCATGTCTTTCAAAATATCAATGCTAAAATAAGTTATCCCTAGCCCATCATGCTCAACCATTGATCCACTCATGAAACACACTCGCATATTAGTTACACCCAATGCTCAAGTATGATCATAGTGTTTCGTAGTTGGTGCTTTATAAGAGAAGATGGAGACTCAAATTCAAAAATAAAAATTGCATAAGTAAAAGAAAGGCCCTTCCTAGAGGGAAGTAGGGATTTGTAGAGGTGCCAGAGCTCAAAGCTTAAATTGAGGGATAAAATTATTTTGGGTGGCATAATTTTCCCACCAACGAAAACGACTTAAGGTTCCCAACACTTTCCATGCTAGATATATCATAGGCAGTTCCCGAACATAAAATAAAGTTTATTCCTTTTTCCACCAAACTTTCACAAAGCCATGGCTAGCCGAATCCACGGTTGCCTTCCATACCAACACTTTCCAAGGAATTTATTATTTGACAACATAAAGTAAATTTGTTTTTCATTTCGGAACTGGGCATCCCTAATGCCTTTGCCTTACTCTCGTGCAATGACAAGTAAATAAACAATCATCGTGAGAATAACACATCTAGCATGGAAAATATTGGCCACCCTCACCGCCTCGCGAGCGGTACGAGCACACAAAAATGGAAATTTATATTGAAAAATAGAGATGGCACATACAAATTTGCTTAGAACAGCAGAGGAATACCACATATATGTAGGTATGGTGGACTCATATGGCAAACCCAGGATAAAGGATTTGGGATGCACAAGTAGAGATCATACTTAGTGCAAAATGAAGGCTAACAAAAGACTGGGAAGAGACCAAAACCATGAAACAAATAATCTCGTAAGCGAACATTGAGCATAAATAACATCGAATAATGCACCACAAGTAGGATGTAATTTCATTGCATGATTATTGACTTTCGTGCTTGCATAGGGAATCACAAACTTTAACAATAGTATTATTGCTAAAGCACAATTACTCATCAACGGAGTAATGCAATAAGAATGATGACATGATGTAGACAAGATCTATTTATGTAGAAATAGACCCCATCGTTTTATCCTTAGTAACAACGACACATATGCGCGGTTGCCCTTCTATCACTGGGATCAAGCACCGTAAGATCGAACCCACTACAAAGCACCTCTTCCCATTGCAAGATAAAGAGATCGAGCTGGCCAAACAAAACCCAATATCAGAGAAGAAATATGAGACTATAAGCAATCATGCATATAAGAGATCAAAGAAGACTCAAATACCTTTCATGGATAAAAAGATAGATCTGATCATAAACTCAAAGTTCATCGGATCCCAACAAAGACACCGCGAAAAGAGTTACTCATATGGATCTCCAAGAGACCATTGAATTGATAATCAAAAGAGAGAAAGGAAGACATCTAGCTACTAACTACGGACCCGTAGGTCTACAAGGAACTACTCACGCATCATCGGAGAGGCACCAATGGAGATGGTGAACCCCTCCGTGATGGTGTCTAGATTGGATGTGGTGGTTCTTGACTCTGCCATGGCTGGAATAAAATTTCTTCGACTCCCCTAGGGTTTCTAGAATATCTGAGTATTTATAGAGCAAAGAGGCGGTGCAGGAGGCCACCAAGGTGGGCACAACCCACTAGGGAGCGCCAGGGGGGCCTGGCGCGCCCTAGTGTGTTGTGCCCTGATGTCTGCTAGAGCTACCTCGGTATTTCGCCAAAGAGTAAGGGATGATGCAGTATAGTAGCAGTAGGTATCTCCCTTAGTGATGAAACCTAGGTTATCGAACCAGTAGGAGAACCAAGCAACACAACGTAAACATCACCTGCACACAAATAACAACACCTTGCAACCCGACGTGTAAAAGGGGTTGTCAATCCCTTGCGGGTAACGGACGTGAGATATATATAAATAATGATAGATAAATTGCAGGAAGGTATTTTTGGGTTTTTGGATTAATAGATCTGAAAATAAAAGCAAAGGAAAAAGTAGATCGCAAAGGCAAATATATGAGAAAGAAGACCCGGGGGGCGTAGGTTTCACTACTGGCTTCTCTCGAGAAAAATAGCAAACGTTGGGAAACAAATTACTATTGGGCAATTGATAGAACCTCAAATAATCATGATGTTATCCAGGAATGATCATTACATAGGCACCACATCCAAGATTAATAGACCGACTCCTGCCTGCATCTACTACTATTACTCCACACATCGACCGCTATCCAGCATGCATCTAGTGCATTAAGTTCATGGAAAAACAGAGTAATGCATTAAGAATGATGACATGACGTAGACAAGATCCGTTTATCTATGGCGTTAGATATGGACCTCGTCGTTTTATCCTTAGTGGCAACGATACATACATGTCTGTTCCCTTTTTGTTACTGGGATCAAGCGCCGTAAGATCGAACCCACTACCGGGAACCTCTTCCCATTGCAAGATAAATATATCAAGTTGGCCAAACAAAACCCAAATATCAGAGAAGAAATATGAGGCTATAAGAGATCATGCATATAAGAGATCAAAGAACTCAAATAACTTTAATGGATATAAAAAGATAGATCTGATCATAAACTCAAAGTTCATTGGATCCCAACAAACACACCGCAAACAGAGTTACATCATATGGATCTCCAAGAGACCATTGTATTGAGAATCAATAACGAGAGAGAAAGCCATCTAGCTACTAACTACGGACTTGAAGGTCTACAAAGAACTACTCACACATCATCGGAGAGGCACCAATGGAAGTGGTGAACCCCTCCGTGATGGTGTCTAGATTGGATCTGGTGGTTCTGGACTCTGCGGCGGCTGGATGAATATTTCGTCATGCCTTTAGGGTTTCTGGAATATTGGGGTATTTATAGAGCAAAGAGGCAGTCCGGGGGGCACCCGAGGTGGGCACAACCCACCAGGGCGCACCTGGGCCTCCTGGCGTGCCCTGGTGGGTTGTCCCCTCCTCAGGACTCCCCCGAGGTGCCACCAGGGCCCATAGTGTTCCTTCTGGCCCAAATAAAATCTCTAAAAAGTTTCACGATGTTTGGGCTCTGTTTGATATTGATTTCCTGCGATGTAAAAAACATGTAAAAAACAACAACTGGCACTTGGCACTATGTAAATAGGTTAGTACAAAAATTTTATATAAAATGATTATAAAACATCCAAGATTGATAATAAAATAGCATGGAACAATAAAAAATTATAGATACGTTGGAGACGTATCAGCATCCCCAATCTTAACGCCTACTCGTCCTTGAGTAGGTAAGTGATAAAAACAGAATTTTTGATGTGGAGTGCTGTTTATCAAGTCATATCATATTATTTTCTTTATAGCATGGACATTTGGACTTTTATATGATTCAAAGCAATAATCTAGTTTTGACATAATAATTTAGATACTCAAGCATATCAATAAGCTACCATGTCTTTCAAAATATCACTAAAATAAGGCATCCCTAACCCATCATACTCTACCATTGATCCATTCATGAAACACACTCGCATATTAGTTACACCTAATGCTCCAGTACGATCATAGTGTTTCCTAGTTGGTGCTATATAAGAGAGGGTGGAGACTCAAATTCAAAACTAAAAATTGCATAAGTAAAAGAAAGGCCCTTTGCAGAGGGAAGTAGGGATTTGTAGAGGTGCTAGAGCTCAAAGAAAAAATTGAGAGATAATTTTGGGAGGTATACTTTTCCCACCAATGAGAATGACTTGAGGTTCCCAACACTTTCCATTCTAGATATATCATAGGCGGTTCCCAAACATAAAAATAAATTTTATTCCTTTTCCACCAAACTTTCACAAGCCATGGCTAGCCGAATCCACGGTTGCTGTCCATACCAACACTTTCCAAGGAATTTATTATTTGACAACATAAAGTAATTTTTTTTTCATTTCGGGACTGGGCATCCCTTATACCTTTGCCTTACTCTCATGCAATGACAAGTGAATAAACACTCATCGTGAGAATAACACATCTAGCTTGGAAAATATTGGCCACCCCTCACCGCCTCGCGAGCGGTATGGGCACACAAAAGGGAAATTTATTTTGAAAATTAGAGATGGCACATACAAATTTGCTTAGAACGGCAAGGAAATACCGCATATAGGTAGGTATGGTGGACTCATATGTCAAAACCGGGATAAAGGATTTGGGATGCATAAGTAGAGATCATACTTAGTGCAAAATGAAGGCTAACAAAAGACTAGGAAGAGACCAAAACCATGAAACAAATAATCTCGTAAACGAACATTGAGCATAAATAACACCGAATAATGCACCACAAGTAGGATGTAATTTCATTGCATGATTATTGACTTTCGTGCTTGCATATGGAATCACGAACTTTAACACTAGTATTCTTACTAAAGCACAATTACTCATCGACATGACTCACATATCATATCATCATGTCTAAAAACTATTACAAAGAATCAAGTTTATTTTGTCCAATGATCTTCATGACATTTTTTTACTTTATCCTTCTTGGATATCTATCACTTTGGGACTAATTTTCATGTGTTGCTTTTCATAAGCTCAAACAAATATAATTGAAGATCATGAGCATAACAATTTTCTTTCTCTCAAAATAATTTAATTGAAGCAAGAGAGAATTTCTTCAAAATTTTACTAACTCTCAAATTAAATCTAAGTGAAGCAAGAGAGCATTTCTTCAAAAAAAAACTAAGCACACCGTGTGTCGTGGAGTTGTCACGGCAGATGTCCTAAGGAAAGGACTTAGTTGTGGAGCCATCGTGTGCTTAGCTTAAAGGGGTTAAAATGGTACAAAGACACAGAGAGTTTATACTGGTTTGGCCCCTTGCGGTGAGGGTGAAACCTAATCTAGTTTGAGGTGGTATTGCTAGGGTTTCAATTGCTAGGGAGCGAATACGCTAGCCTGGCTTTCGATCTGTTGTTTCTTCCCCTAAGCCGTTCTCGGGTCGTCCCCTTATATACACGGGTTGACGCCTTGCGGCTTATAGAGTCCCGGCCGGCTCATACAAACATGTCCGGCCCGGTGACTTATCTTTACATGCCTTATAGTACAAGTCAAACATACATGGCAGTTTACACTTACGGGCCTTAAGCCACACTGGGTTTTGGGCCCTTTATACGTTAATCTTCTTGAACCGCCATCTTTAACATGCTCCTGGGCTTGGCCCATGAATTGATACGTCTCCAACATATCTATAATTTTTGATTGTTCCATGCTATTATTTATGATGTTTTGCATGTTTAATGGGCTTTGTTATACACTTTTATATTAATTTTGGGACTAACCTACTAACCCAAAGGCCCAGTCCAAATTGCTGTTTTTTTGCCTATTTCAGGGTTTTACAGAAAAGGAATATCAAACGGAGTCCAAACGGAATGAAACTTCTGGAGAGATATTTTTGGAGCAAAATACGCACGGGAGACTTGAGAACCACGGAATAGGGCTGACGTGGCGTCCACGAGGGTGGGGGGCGTGCTCCCCCTATAGGGCGTGCCCCTGCCTCGTGGGCACCCCGTCTGGCCTCCTGTGCCCTCCTTCCTCCAATATATACCTACGTACCCCGAAACTACCAGAACAATAGAGAAAACCCTAGTTCCACCGCCGCAACCTTCAGTTCCCGTGAGATCCCATCTTGGGGCCTGTTCCGGAGCTCCGCCGGAGGGGGGATCTTCCACGTAGTGCTTCTACATCATCATCATCATCATCGCCTCACCATGAGTTGTGAGTAGTTTACCACAGACCTTCGGGTCCATAGCTAGTATCTAGATGGCTTCTTCTCTCTATTTGGATCTCAATACCAAGTTCTCCTTGGTCTTCGAGGAGATATATTCGATGTAATCTCTTTTTGCGGTGTGTTTGTCGAGATCCGATGAATTTTGGGTTTATGATCAAGATTATCTATGAGAAATATTTGGTTCTTTTCTGAACTCTTTATGCATGATTATAATATCCTTGCAAGTCTCTTCGAATTATTGGTTTGGTTTGACCTACTAGATCTATAGTTCTTGCAATGGGAGAAGTGCTTGGCTTTGGGTTCAATCTTGCTGTGTCCTTTCCCAGTGACAGTAGGGGCAGCAAGGCACGTATTGTATTGTTGCCATCGAGGATAAAAAGATGGGGTTTATATCACTAAGTTTGAGTTTATCCCTCTACATCATGTCATCTTTCTTAAGGCTTTACTCCGTTCTTATGACCTTAATACTCTAGATGCATGCTGGATAGCGGTCGATGTGTGGAGTAATAGTAGTAGATGCAGAATCGTTTCGGTCTACTTGTCTCGGACGTGATGCCTATATATAATGATCATGCATAGATAGTCTCATAATTATTCGCTTTTCTATCAATTGCTCGACAGTAATTTGTTTACCCGCCGTAGAATACCGCTATCATGAGAGAATCCACTAGAGAAAACTATGGCCCCCGGGTCTATTCTCAACATATCAATCTACAATCTACTTTACTTTTCCGCTTTTACTTTATGTTCTTATATCCAAAAATACCGAAAATATCAAACTATCATCTCTATCAAATCTCACTTTCGTAAGTGACCGTAAAGGGATTGACAACCCTTTACCACGTTGGCTGCAAAGTTCTTATTTGTTTGTGCAGGTGCGAGGTACTCGCGCGTGGTCTCCTACTGGATTGATACCTTGGTTCTCAAAAACTGAGGGAAATACTTACGCTACTGTGCTGCATCACCCTTTCCTCTTCGAGGGAATACAATGCAAGCTCGAGAAGTAGCAAGAAGAATTTCTGGCGCCTTTGCCGGGGAGGCTTACGCAAAAGTCAGATACCAAGTACCTATCACAAACCCTTATCCTTTGCATTACATTTATTTGCCTCTCGTTTTCCTCTCCCCCACTTCACCCTTGCCGTTTTATTCGCCCTTCTTCTGAAGTGTGTTTATCGTTCGCTTGATCCTTGTTTGCTTGTGTGTTAGATTGCTTCCTTGTCACTATGGCTCAGAACAATACCAAATTGTGTGACTTCTCCAATACCAAAAATAATGATTTTAGTAGCTCCCTGATTGCTCCTATTACCGATGCTGAACCTTGTGAGATCAATGCTGCTCTGTTGAATCTTGTTATGAAAGATCAATTTTCCGGCCTTCCTAGTGAAGATGATGCTACCCATGTAAACAACTTTGTTGATTTGTGTGATATGCAAAATAAAAGGGATACGAATAACGATATTGTTAAATTGAAGTTATTTCTATTTTCACTTAGAGATCGTGCTAAAACTTGGTTTTCCTCTTTGCCTAGAAATAGTATTGATTCGTGGAATAAGTGCAAAGATGCTTTTGTCTCTAAGTATTTCCTTCATGCTAAGATCATCTCTCTTAGAAACAATATTATGAATTTTAAGCAACTAGATCATGAGCATGTTGCACAATATTGGGAGAGAAAGAAATTAATGATACGTAATTTTCCTACCCATGGTTTTAACTTATGGATGATTATTTAGAACTTTTATGCTGGCTTGAATTTTGCTTCTAGAAATCTTTTAGATTCGGCCACTGGAGGCACTTTCATGGAAACTACCTTAGGAGAAGCTACTAAACTCCTAGATAATACTATGGTTAATTATTCTCAATGGCACACCAAAAGATCTACTAGTAAAAAAGTGCATGCTATTGAAGAGATTAGTGTTTTGAGTGGAAAGATGGATGCACTTATGAAATTATTTGCTGCTAAGAGTGCTTCTTCTGATCCTAATGATATGCCTTTATCCACGTTGATTGAAAATAATAATGAATCTTTGGATGTGAATTTTGTTGGTAGGAATAATTTTGGTAAAATGCTTATAGAGGAAACTTTAATCCTAGGCCTTTTCCTAGTAATTCCTCTAATAATTATGGAAATTCCTACAACAACTCTTATGGAAAGATGCCTTCTAAATTTGAAACTAGTGTTAAGGAGTTTATAATTTCACAAAAGAATTTCAATGCTATGCTTGAAGAAAAATTGCTTAAGATTGATGAATTGGCTAGAAGTGTGGATAGAATTACTCTTGATGTTGATTCTTTGAAACTTAGATATATCCCACCTAAGCATGATATCAATGAGTCTCTCAAAGCCATGGGAATTTCCATTGACGAATGCAAAGAAAGAACCGCTAGGATGCGTGCTAAAAGAGAGAATTATATAAAAGCGTGTTCTTCTAGTTATCATGAAAATAAAGATGAAGATCTGAAAGTTATTGATGTGTCTCCTATTAGATCCTTGTTTTCTAGTAAGAATCTTGATAAAGACAGGATGGGAGATGATTCTACTTTAAGGCATCCCAATGATTCGGAGTTTTTAGATCTCGATGCTAAAATTGTTAAAAGTGGGAGTGAAGAGATTAAAACTTTGCGTAGTGATGAACCCACTACTTTGGATTTCAAGGGATTCAATTATGATAATTTCTCTTTGATTGATTGTATTTCCTTGTTGCAATCCGTACTAAACTCTCCGCATGCTTATAGTCAAAATAAAGCTTTTACCAAACACATAGTTGATGCTTTGATGCAATCTTATGAAGAAAAACTTGAATTAGAAGTTTTTATCCCTAGAAAGCTTTATGATGAGTGGGAACCTACTATTAAAATAAAAATTAAAGAGCATGAATGTTTTGCTTTGTGTGATTTGGGTGCAAGTGTTTCCACTATCCCAAAAACTTTGTGTCATTTGCTAGGATTCCATGAGCTTGATGATTGTTCTTTAAATTTGCATCTTGCGGATTCCACTATTAAGAAACCAATGGGAAGGATTAATGATGTTCTTATTGTTGCCAATAGGAATTATGTGCCCGTAGATTTCATTGTTCTTGATATAGATTGCAATCTTTCATGTCCAATTATCCTCGGTAGACCTTTCCTTAGAACGATTGGTGCAATTATTGATATGAAGGAAGGAAATATTAGATTCCAATTTCCGTTAAGGAAAAGCATGGAACACTTTCCTAGGAAGAAAATTAAATTACCATATGAATCTATTATGAGAGCCACTTATGGATTGCCTTCCAAAGATGGCAATACCTAGATCTATCCATGTATCGTGCCTAGCTAGGGGCGTAAAACGATAGCGCTCGTTGGGAGGCAACCTATTTTTTTTGTTTTTTCTTCTGTTTAGGAATAAATATTGCATCTAGATTCTGTTTAGATGTGGTTTTGTGTTTTAATTTGTGTTTGTGCCATGTAGAACCTTTGGGAAGACTTGTGTGAAGTTTATATGATCTTGCTGTAAAGAACAGAATCGTTAGCGCTCGCTAGAATGGTCACCGGATTTTGCTAGAGTGTGCTATTTAGTTGATTATTTTTGCAGATGATTAGTAGACAAATTCCTCACGTTTACCAATTTATTTCATTTTTTGAGTTACAGAAGTATGAGAAAGTTACAGATTACTACAGACTGTTCTGTTTTTGATAGATTCTGTTTTTCGTGTGTTGTTTGCTTATTTCAATGCTTCTATGAGTAATATTGGGAAGTATGAATCATAGAGATGTTGGAATACAGTAGGTTTAATACCAATATAAACAAAGAATGAATTCATTACATCACCTTTGATTAGTGGTTTGTTTTCTTATACTAACGGAGCTCACGAGATTTTTGTCTAAGTTTTGTGTTGTGAAGTTTTCAAGTTTTGAGTATTGCTTTGATGGACTATGGAACAAAGAGTGGAAAGAGCCTAAGCTTGGGGATTCCCAAGGCACCCCAAGGTAAAATTCAACGACAACCAAAAGTCTAAGCTTGAGGATGCCCCGGGAAGGCATCCCCTCTTTCGTCTTCATCTATCGGTAACTATACTCGGAGCTATATTTTTATTCACCACATGATATGTGTTTTACTTGGAGCGTTGTAACATCCCAAATTTTCAATTTGGAATGTTATACATATATCATATTTGCATTTGCATGTTTTGCATTTTTGTTCGTGGAGTTCCTCGAAATTCTAAGCAACTCAAGGACCTACGGAGAGAGTTGGGATTTTACCGTTTTCGTATTTGAGTTCGCTAGAATACCGGTACGAGGACAGTGTGATTCTAATTATTTTTCTCTCCTAAAAATATTTCTAAAAACAAAATATGAGCGGAGATGATATGACTTCTCCAAAATAACAGAAATATTGGAGGAAAAAATATTAAAATCACTTTTGGTATTTTTCTGGATTTATTTTCGGATTTATTTGCATAGGAAAAATATGCGTTTTTCAAAATTGCATTTAGTTCCAGGAAAAATGTTCGCTTTGTCCTAAATATTATTAGAGGACGGTGAAAATGTATTTCGGGAATTTTGGAGTCCGTTTGGTATTTCTTTCGTTAGTTTTTCTGCGTCGGGACTCTTTTAGAGAAAAAAAAGGGGGAACCGACCTAGTCTCGTATCGGACCGGGAGACTGGGCTTTATAAGCCGCAGCCGCCGACCCAAGTCGCCCCACAGCCCGTCGCGCCGCGCCCCAAACCCTAGCCAGAGCCTCCCGCCGCCGCCGCCGCCGGTTTCCGCTGCCGCCTCCCGCCGCCCCGCAGCCCGCGCCGCCCCGCCGCCTCGCCCGCGCCGCGCCGCCACCCTGCCTCGCCGCGCCGCCACCCTGCCTCGCCGCGCCGCCGCCAGCTCGCCGCCTCGCCCGAGCCGCGTCGCTGCCGCCCCTCGCCGGAAACCGCCGGAGTTCGCCGGAGTTCGAGGTAGTTAGTTTTTTTTCTTCTTTCTTCGGTTAACCGATCAGTTTTATTTAGGAAAACCTAGATCTGTTTTTTTAGAATAGATCGGTTCATTTTTTTCGGTTTAGCTAATTAGCGGACGTTCGTCCGTACGTTCGTTTTAACGAACGGTTTTCGTTAGTTAACCGCAGACAGCGAACGTTCGTTCGTTAGCCTGTTCGTCGTTTTTCTTTTTCGGGGTATTTATCCGCGGTTATTTCGATCGCGATTTCTGCCCTGATCTTCTTTTTCGTTTTTCTTTTCGCTCGAGAGTCGGAATCAGGTGATTCAAAATTCCAGATCTTCATCTCGAAGCCCTCTTTACGTTTAATCAACTGGAACAAAGTTTTGGCTACTGTAAAATTTGACTTTAGGCCAACTAGTAATTCGGAGCTCGTTTCTTTCACAGTTTGAGTTTTGTTGCTTCTTTCAAGTTGATTCTTTTTGCAAACCGGAGTTCTTAAGTTGAATTTTCTGGTTAGATCTCTTATTTGAGTTTTACCCGTGCATTAGTTAAGTACTTATTGTATGCTTGTTTGTTTGATTGCGATAGAGTACCCGGAGTGCGCCGCTTGCTACTTTGAGTCTCTAGGTTTTGCGGATCATCAGCAAGGCAAGTAACACTTTGATCATGCTTTCCAATTACCCAGTTTTCAATTGCATTAGTCAAACCCTCACACATTGCATGAGTAGTAACAATTAACTTGTGGGATTGGGAAGTAGATTGAGGTAGTACCTATTACCTGCATTACATTCAAACCCTTTGGAGTTACTTCTATGTTTGCTGCTAGGACATGCTATGCTCGTATACGTGGATTGGGTGAGTGAAATCCATGACAGATGTGAGATTGTTTAATTAATGGTTCAACTTAAGGTGGCAACATTAATACACATCTGGGTGGATTGAGGCATCTGGGTATTCCAGTGATTGCCTGTTTTTCTTTTGGACCGCCACCCAGGCTCAAAGGGATCATGAGATTATTCATACTAGAAACTTCCGTGTGCAACCACAATGCTATTATGGGCTCTAGCATAGTATGAGTAAGTCGTGCGAACTCTTACAGTGGTGGACTAGCAGATGTAGGGGATGTAGGTTGGTACGGTCCGCCCGATCGTAAGGTTCTAGCGCTTCTGAAAGACTATGTCTCAGTCATCCGTTTCTCAAACAACAAGTAGTGCAAGAAACCAAACGAAGGCGATCGAGTCTTGTGGGAAAAGTGCACAAACCTCTGCAGAGTGTACAAACTGATCATGATTAGCTGTGTCCCCGGTTATGGACGTCTTGAGTATCTAGTACTTGGATTATCATGTACATCTCAACATGTTACTTTAATTCAATTTTGTTGGGTTTAATGATGAACTTTAATTGGGGTTGAGAGGATGTCTATCTTCTCAACGATGTTTCAACTACCATGATAGTTAATTAAAATACATTCCTTTGAAGTAGGGAAAAATTGGCTTTACGCAAAAACTTAACCATAGAGCTTTCCACCAGCCATATTGCATATAGTATAGCTTTACTTTCATTGCATTCTCTTGTGTTGCCTTGCCAGCATATTCCATGTGCTGACCCGTTTTTCGGCTGCAATGTTTCATGTTGCAGACTTTTCAGACGACGAGTAAGATGCCCTTTTAGGTCGTGGTTCTATACTCAGTGATGCCGCTGGAGTTGATGGACTCACTTATCTTCCAAGCCTTCCGCTGTTATCGTGTTAGATGGCCTTCAGCCATATTATTTGTAATAAATTCATCGTTGGACTATCGATGTAATAAGTGTGTGATTGCTACTCTGTTATAAATCCTTCAAGTACTGTGCGTGTCAGCATTACTGATCCAGGGATGACACTGATGTACAGAGATCAGACTGTTTGAGGTCTGGTCGCTACAAGATGGTATCAGAGCACACGTTGACTATAGGACACGACCACTAAGACAAGCCCTAGAACACAATCCACTCTTCTCTTTTCTGACTCCTCATCTTTTCTACTCTTTAGGATGGTGGAAGCAAAGCACAAGTTCATGCAACCGGATGAAGAAACACCCTTTGGATGACACCTGAAGGAAGTCACCAAATATCTCAACATTGGATTACCAAGTTTCACCGGAACCTACAATGCCACTCTACCTGAGGAGGAGCGTTGGTTGATTCAAGCTCAAGTTCCAGGAAGGACGTTCGCACCCGTCACCTCACTCATAACATTTTCCTTTAATGCACCTACATGGAGCCTAGGAAGGAGTATGGCAGCCCACATTGCTATGGGAAGGATTGGAGAAGTCTACCAGACGGAGCTAAAGGACACTATCTACCAGATTTGTGGACGCCGAGATGAGAATTGGGATATGATCAGCACCCGGAAGGGTATATCGATTGCAGCATTCATCCAGGAGTTGAACCACCACATTCGTCGCCAAGAGCACCAGATGTGTGCAGGGATGATAGATTTGAAGAAGGCCCTAAATAGGAATTTGGAGCTAGAGGAAGAACTCAAGTCTACATGCGACGGATATGAGGAGGAGATGAAGATACTTGTGGAGAATAATGATGACTTGACCCGGAAGTTAGGAATACTCATGGGAGAAGAAGACGAGGAAGAAGAACCCAAGGAGATTCCACCGGAAGACTATATCATCATAGATGACACGGATTCGGAAGCTGAGGATAGCAAGGACAAAGACTATGAAGATGAAGCTGGAGCAGATATTATGGAATCCTCTGCCGATCAATATTTTTAGATGACCACCCTGTGACTAGTAGTTTACCTCCATATATTAGATTTAGAGCACCTTTGTAACGATCGTTAGATTTGTAAGACCTTGTTTGAAATTGATTGGTGTGATATGATTGTGTGTTTGTCTCATGTGCATATTGGTAGTGATTTTCCCCTTAGACCCCTTTTCTATTCTAATCTCTTCCCTCTACACCCATCAGATGCCTCCAAGACGTGAATTCGAGTTTCCCCCTGAGCTCAACCAGTTGATCCAGCAGCAGAACACCCTGATGCAACTTCTTGTCCAGAACACTCAGAACAACTAGAACAACAACAACAACAACAACCCTCCACCACCACCACCTGTGGACAACCTGACATGTTTCTTAAGGTTGCAACCACCCGTGTTTGCTAGCAGCATTGAACCAATTGTGGCCGATGACTGGCTACGCAAGATTAGAAGGGATTTGACCACCGCCAATTGCTCGGATGCTGAGAAGGTGCGATTTGCCGCACACCAGTTGTCTGGACCAGCCGCAGCATGGTGGGAGAATTACACAGCCACTTACCCCGTAGCCAATGTCACTTGGGACCAGTTTCAGCAAGCTTTTCGTACCGCCCATGTCTCAACTGGAGCCATGAGTATGAAGAAGCAGGAGTTTCACAATTTGCGCCAAGGGAATCGTACTGTAGCCCAGTACGTGGTTGATTTTAGTACCCTATCTCGTTATGCCCCAGATGATGTGGCCACAGATGCCAAGAAGCAGGAGAGATTCATGGAAGGGCTGAACGATGAGATGAGTGTACAGTTGATGGTGGAAACTTTCAATAACTACCAGGAGTTGGTTGACCGCGCCCTAATGATTGAAAGGAAGCATCAACAGATTGAGAGTCGCAAGAGGAAGTATGGGCAAGGAAAGTATAACTCTGGAGCTCAGCAGAAGCCTTGCTTTACCCCTAAAGCGGTAGGACAGTTTCAGCATACCCATGGAGGAAGTAGCTCACACAACCACAATGGCACCAAGAATGGAAATGGGAATGGAAACGGGAATGGAGCCAATGGAAACCAGAACCGCCCTACACCGTCCACACCCACCAAGAGGGATTTTAGCCATGTCACTTGTTACAAGTGCGGGAAGACTGGACATTATGCCAATGAATGCCCAGAAGTTAAGAATGGGAATGGCAATGGAAGCGTCGGGAAGAAGCCCAACCCGTTCAACAAAGGACAAGTGAACCACGTGACCGTGGAGGAAGTAGAAGAGCAACCAGATGCAGTTATAGGTAAGTTCTTAGTTAAGTCCTTTACCGCACTCGTTCTTTTCGATACTGGTGCATCGCATTCATACATTTCAAGGGGATTCGTGGATAAGTATAAGCTGCCGACCCAAGCCCTTAGATCGCCCATGTTAGTAACCTCACCAGGAGCAGAGTATATGGCTAAGTCATGGTGTGATTAGTTGCCCTTAAGGATAGGTAATTACATATTCCCTTCGGACCTAATAGTATTGGAATCTCAAGGAATGGATGTGATATTAGGCATGGATTGGTTATCTAAGTATGAAGGGAATATAGAATGTGCCAGTAAGACCATTTTGCTTACTACGCCGGAAGGAAGAAGGATCAAGTATGTATCCCGGCATGAGTCAAAAAGGAGTAGGTTAAATTCCTTGTCAGGAGTTGTACAGGAGGAAGTGCCAGTAGTGAAGGATTATCCGGATGTGTTTCCAGAGGAGTTACCCGGCATGCCACCAGATAGAGATATAGAGTTTTTGATTGAACTTTTGCCAGGCACCGGGCCAATTTCTAAGAGACCCTATAGGATGCCCGCAAAGGATTTGGAAGAAATTAAGAAGCAGATTAAGGAGTTACTGGATAAAGGATTCATACGCCCAGGTTCTTCGCCTTGGGGTTCGCCAGTACTTCTAGTGGAGAAGAAGGATGGATCGTTGAGAATGGTTGTTGATTACCGAGGATTGA
Source organism: Secale cereale (assembly GCA_902687465.1). NCBI lineage: Eukaryota > Viridiplantae > Streptophyta > Magnoliopsida > Poales > Poaceae > Secale > Secale cereale. Next base: position 107,556,541 of record LR738710.1, read on the forward strand.
ATGAAGTAACGATCAAGAACAAGTACCCATTGCCAATGATCAATGATCTCGATAGATTGCAAGGAGCTAAGGTATTTTCTAAGATCGACCTGCGATCAGGGTACCATCAATTGAAGATCCGAGAGCAAGATATCCCTAAGACGGCCTTTACCACTAGGTATGGGTTGTACGAGTATACCGTTATGTCGTTTGGTCTGACAAACGCACCGGCATACTTTATGAACCTGATGAACAAAGTGTTTATGGAGTATTTGGATAAGTTCGTCGTAGTGTTCATAGATGATATATTGATCTTCTCGAAGGATGAAGAGGAGCATGAAGAGCATTTGCATTTGGTATTGGAGAAGCTCAGAGAACATCAGTTATATGCCAAGTTTCGCAAATGCGAGTTTTGGTTGAAGGAAGTCGGATTTCTCGGACATGTTATATCCGGAGAAGGAATAGTAGTAGATCCCGCCAAGGTGGACACTGTGACCAATTGGGAAGCCCCAACAACAGTTGGAGAGATCCGGAGTTTTCTTGGACTCACAGGATACTACCGGAGATTTATCGAGAATTTCTCGAAGATTGCAAAGCCAATGACGGAGTTGTTGAAGAAGGACACCAAGTTCAGTTGGACAGAAGAATGTGAGACTAGTTTCCAGGAGTTGAAGAAAAGGTTGGTATCATCCCCTGTGTTGATTCTGCCAGATCAACATACGGATTATGAGGTGTACTGCGACGCTTCACGTCGAGGACTTGGAGCTGTTCTTATGCAGGAAGGAAGAGTTGTTGCGTATGCTTCACGACAACTAAAACCTCATGAGATGAACTATGCCACCCACGATTTGGAGTTAGCAGCCGTAGTGCATGCATTGAAGACGTGGAGACATTTTCTCATTGGAAACCATTGTGAAGTATATACGGATCACAAGAGTTTGAAGTATATATTCACTCAGATGGAGTTGAATCTTAGGCAAAGGAGATGGCTGGAACTCATTAAGGATTATGACATGAGATTGCATTATCATCCCGGAAAGGCTAACGTAGTAGCTGATGTGCTAAGCCGTAAGAGCCATGTCAATACCCTACTGATGGAGGAGTTTCCAAAGGAGTTAGCCGAGGACCTACGAGAACTATGTTTGGAGATAGTTCCGAGAGGCTATGTAGCAACATTAGAAATCCAGTCTACCCTGATGGATAAAATTAGAGAAGCTCAGAAAGCTGACAAGGAGATTGTCGCTATAAAGGAGAGGACGAGCGAAGGAAAAGCTAAAGGATTTCGTGAGGATGAACACGACACCTTATGGTTTGAGGATCAAATCTATGTGCCCAATGACCCGAAGATCAGAAAGTTGATTTTACAGGAGGCCCATGATTCACCATACTCGATTCACCCAGGAAATACTATGATATATTTGGATTTGAAGGATATTTTCTGGTGGACCGATATGAAGAAGGATATTGCGGAGTATGTAGGAGTTTGTGATGTGTGTCAGAGAGTAAAGGCAGAACATCAGAAGCTAGCAGGATTGTTACAACCTATGCCAATACCCGAATGGAAGTGGGAGAAGCTTGGCATGGACTTTATCACCGGATTGCCCAGGACCAAAGCAGGATATGATTCAGTCTGGGTAGTAGTAGACCGATTGACAAAGGTAGCCCACTTTATTCCTGTGAAAACCACTTATACCAGTGCCAAGTTGGCTAAGATATACATGACCAGAATTGTATGTCTGCATGGAGTTCCGAGGAGCATCGTATCAGATAGAGGAACCCAGTTTACCTCAAAGTTCTGGAATCAGTTACATGAAACTTTGGGTACCAGGCTAGAGTTTAGCACCGCATTTCACCCGCAGACAGATGGACAGACTGAAAGAGTCAATCAGATTTTGGAGGATATGCTGAGAGCCTGTGCATTAGATTATGGATCTAGTTGGGATGACAACTTGCCTTACGCAGAGTTCTCATAAAACAACAGTTATCAGGCCAGTTTGAAGATGGCACCGTTCGAGGCATTGTATGGAAGAAGATGCCGAACACCGTTGTCGTGGGATGAAGTTGGAGACCGACAGTTGTTTGGACCAGCCTTAATCAAAGAGTCTGAGGAGAAAGTGAAGTTAATCCGAGATAGACTGAAAGTAGCTTAGTCCAGACAGAAGAGTTATGCAGACTCGAAGCGCAAGGAGATAACCTATGAGATCGGAGACAGAGCGTACTTGAGAGTATCGCCTCTGCGAGGAGTTAAACGTTTCGGAGTTAAAGGGAAGTTAGCCCCGAGATTTGTGGGACCTTACCGTGTTTTGGAACGCATGGGAGAGATTGCCTATAAGTTGAAATTGCCCAAAGGATTGTCAGGAGTGCACGACGTGTTTCACGTTTCACAGCTTAAGAAGTGCCACGAGATGGCCGATATACCGCTTAGAGACACAGTACCCTTGGAAGCAATTCAGTTGGACAGTGATCTGAGGAGAAGCCTGTTAAGATTCTCGAATTTTCGAGCAGAGTTACACGCAACAAGGTTATCAAGTTTTGCAAAGTTCAATGGAGTCACCACACCAAGGAACAAGCCACCTGGGAGCGAGAAGATGATCTACACAAGGACCACCCACACCTGTTCTCTAGCCAAGTCGAATCTCGAGGGCGAGATTCATTCTAAGGGGGGTAGGTTTGTAACATCCCAAATTTTCAATTTGGAATGTTAAACATAGATCATATTTGCATTTGCATGTTTTGCATTTTTGTTCGTGGAGTTCCTCGAAATTCTAAGCAACTCAAGGACCTACGGAGAGAGTTGGGGATTTTACCGTTTTCGTATTTGAGTTCGCTCGAATACCGGCACGAGGACAGTATGATTCTAATTATTTTTCTCTCCTAAAAATATTTCTAAAAACAAAATATGAGCTGAGATGATATGACTTCTCGAAAATAACAGAAATATTGGAGGAAAAATATTAAAATCACTTTTGGTATTTTTCTGGATTTATTTTCGGATTTATTTGCATAGGAAAAATACGCGTTTTCCAAAATTGCATTTAGGTCCGGGAAAAATGTTCACTTTATCCTAAATATTATTAGAGGACGGTGAAAATTTATTTCGGGAATTTTGGAGTCCGTTTGGTATTTCTTTCGTTAGTTTTTCTGCGCCTGGACTCTTTTAGAAAAAAAAAGGGGGAACCGACCTAGTCTCGTATCGGACCGGGAGACCGGGCTTTATAAGCCGCAGCCGCCGGCCCAAGTCGCCCCACAGCCCGTCGCGTCGCACCCCAAACCCTAGCCCGAGCCTCCCGCCACCGCCGCCGGTTTTCGCCGCCGCTGCCGGTTTCCGCCGCCGACGCCGCCGCCCCGCAGCCCGTGCCGCCCCGCAGCCCGCGCCGCCCCGCCGCCCTGCCTTGCCGTGCCGCCGCCAGCTCGCCGCCCTGCCGCCTCTCCCGAGCCGCGCCGTCGCCGCCCCTCACCGGAGACCGCCGGAGTTCGCCGGAGTTCGAGGTAGTTAGTTTTTTTTCTTCTTTCTTCGGTTAACCGATCGGTTTTATTTAGGAAAACCTAGATGTGTTTTTTTTAGAATAGATCGGTTCGTTTTTTTTCGGTTTAGCTAATTAGCGGACGTTCGTCCGTACGTTCATTTTAACGAACGGTTTTCGTTAGTTAACCGCAGACAGCGAACGTTCGTTCGTTAGCCTGTTCGTCGTTTTTCTTTTTCGGGGTATTTATCCGCGGTTATTCCGATCGCGATTTCTGCCCTGATCTTGTTTTTCGTTTTTCTTTTCGCTCGAGAGTCGGAATCAGGTGATTCAAAATCCCAGATCTTCGTCTCAAAGCCCTCTTTATGTTTAATCAACTGGAACAAAGTTTTGGCTACTGTAAAATTTGACTTTAGGCCAACTAGTAATTCGGAGCTCGTTTCTTTCGCAGTTTGAGTTTCGTTGCTTCTTTCGAGTTGATTCTTTTTGCAAAACGGAGTTCTTAAGTTGAATTTTCTGGTTAGATCTCTTATTTGAGTTTTACCCGTGCATTAGTTAAGTACTTATTGTATGCTTGTTTGTTTGATTGCGATAGAGTACCCGGAGTGCGCCGCTTGCTACTTTGAGTCTCTAGGTTTTGCGGATCATCAGCAAGGCAAGTAACACTTTGATCATGCTTTCCAATTACCCAGTTTTCAATTGCATTAGTCAAACCCTCACACATTGCATGAGTAGGAACAATTAACTTGTGGGATTGGGAAGTAGATTGAGGTAGTACCTATTACCTGCATTACATTCAAACCCTTGGGAGTTACTTCTACGTTTGCTACTAGGACATGCTATGCTCGTAGACGTGGATTGGGTGAGTGAAATCTATGACAGATGTGAGATTGTTTAATTAATTGTTCAACTTAAGGTGGCAACTTAATACACATCTGGGTGGATTGAGGCATCTGGGTATTCCAGTGATTGGCTGTTTTTCTTTTGGACCGCAACCCGGGCTCAAAGGGATCATGAGATTATTCATACTAGAAACTTCCATGTGCAACCACAATGCTATTATGGGCTCTAGCATAGTATGAGTAAGTCGTGCGAACTCTTACAGTGGTGGACTAGCAGATGTAGGGGATGTAGGTTGGTACGGTCCGCCCGATCGTAAGGTGCTAGCGCTTCTGAAAGACTATGTCTCGGTCATCCGTTTCTCAAACAACAAGTAGTGCGAGAAACCAAACAGAGGCGATCGAGTCTTGTGGGAAAAGTGCACAAACCTCTGCAGAGTGTACAAACTGATCATGATTAGCCGTGTCCCCGGTTATGGACGTCTTGAGTATCTAGTACTTGGATTATCATGTGCATCTCAACATGTTACTTTAATTCAATTTTGTTGGGTTTAATGATGAACTTTAATTGGGGTTGAGAGGATGTCTATCTTTTCAACGATGTTTCAACTACCATGATAGTTAATTAAAATACATTCCTTTGAAGTAGGAAAAAATTGGCTTTACACAAAAACTTAACCATAGAGCTTTCCACCAGCCATATTGCATATAGTATAGCTTTACTTTCATTGCATTCTCTTGTGTTGCCTTGCCAGCATATTCCATGTGCTGACCCGTTTTTTGGGCTGCAATGTTTCATGTTGCAGACTTTTCAGACGACGAGTAAGATGCCCTTTTAGGTCGTGGTTCTATACTCAGTGATGCCGCTTGAGTTGATGGACTCACTTATCTTCCAAGCCTTCCGCTGTTATCGTGTTAGATGGCCTTCAGCCATATTATTTGTAATAAATTCATCGTTGTACTATCGATGTAATAAGTGTGTGATTGCTACTCTGTTATAAATTCTTCAAGTACTGTGCGTGTCAGCATTACTGATCCAGGGATGACACTGATGCACAGAGATCAGACTGTTTGAGGTCTGGTCGCTACAAGCGTCTTGTATAATTTCACTCTTTGCTTGTTAGTTTGCCACAGTTATCCTTTCTGGACACACCTTTTGAGAGAGTTAAATATGGCCTAGGAATTGATAGAACACTCTATGTGCTTCACTTATATATTTTGAGTTGAATAGTTTTTGCTCTAGTGCTTCACTTATATCTTTTAGAGCACGGTGGTGATTATATTTTTTTAGAAATTGTTGATCTCTCATAATTCACTTATATCCTTTTGAGATTCTATTAAAACAGCATGGTAATGTGCTTTGGCTAGAAAACTATCCTTCACATGATAGACATCCAAGATCAATGTAGTAAAAACTTTCATACTAAGTGCATTGTATATGATGAGAAGTTGGATGCTTGATAATTGTTTTGAGATATGAGGATAGTGATATTATAGTCATGCTAGTGGAGTTATTATGAATTTGAGAAATTCTTGTGTTAAAGTTAGTGATTCCCGTAGCATGCACGTATGGTGAACCGCTATGTGACGAAGTTAGAGCATGAGGTATTTGTAGAGTGTCATCCTTTGTGTGGAGGTCGGGGGCGCGCGATGGTTAACTCCTACCAACCTCCCCCCTAGGAGCATGCGTTGATTGCTTTGTTTTGATGACTCCTAATTTTTTGCAATAGGTATATGAGTTCTTATGACTAATGTTGAGTCCATGGATATTACGCACTCTCACCCTTCCACCATTGCTAGCCTCTCTTGTACTGCGCAACTTTTGCCGATACCATACACCCACTATATATCCTTCCTCAAAACAGCCACCATATATTTTCCTCAAAATAGCCACCATACCTACCTATCATGGCATTTCCATAGCCATTCCGAGATATATTGCCATGCAACTTTCCACCGTTCCGTTCATATGACACGCTTCATATTATCATACTGCCATGCATGATCATGTAGTTGATATCGTATTAGTGGCAAAGCCACCATGCATAATTTTTCATACATGTCACTTTTGATTCATTGCATATCCCGGTACACTGCCAGAGGCATTCATATAGAGTCATACTTGTTCTAGTATCGAGTTGTAATATCGAGTTGTAAATCAATAAAAGTGTGATGATCATCATTATTAGAGCATTGTCCCATGTGAGGAAAGGCCAATAAAAAAAGAGATGGCCCCAAAAAATATAGAGAGGGGCTAAATAAAAAAAATAGAGAAAGCCCCTCCAAAAAAATGAGAGAAAGGAGAGAAGGGACAATTGCTACTATACTTTTCCACACTTGTGCTTCAAAGTAGCACCATGTTCTTCATGATAGAGAGTCTCATGTTCAGTCACTTTCATTTACTAGTGGGAATTTTCATTATAGAACTTGGCTTGTATATTCCAACGATGGGCTTCCTCAAATGCCCTAGGTCTTCGTGAGCAAGCAAGTTGGATGCACACCCACTAGTTTCTTTTGTTAAGCTTTCATACATATTTAGCTCTAGTGCATCCGTTGCATGGCAATCCCTACTCACTCACATTTATATCTATTGATGGGCATCTCCATAGCCCGTTGATACGCCTTGTCGATGTGAGACTATCTCCCTCCTTTTTGTCTTCTCCACAACCACCTCTCTATTCCACATAGTGCTATATCCATGGCTCACGCTCATGTATTGCGTGAAAGTTGAAAGGTTTGAAAGAATAGAGTATGAAAACAAGTGCTTGGCTGAAACCGGGGTTGTGCATGATATGAATATTTTGTGTGATGAAGAGGGAGCATAGCCAAACTATATGATTTTGTAGGGATAACTTTCTTTAGCCATAATATTTTGAGAAGACATGATTGCTTTGTTAGTATGCTTGAAGTATTATTATTTCTTATGTCAATATATACTTCTGTCTTGAATCTTTCAGATCTGAACATTCATGCCAAAATTAAGAGAATTACATTGAAAAACTATGTTGGTTAGCATTCCACATCAAAAATTCTATTTTTATCATTTACCTACTCGAGGACGAGCATGAATTAAGCTTGGGGATGGTTGATACGTCTCCAACGTATCTATAATTTTTTATTGTTCCATATTATTTTTTATGATGTTTTGGATGTTTAATGGTCTTTGTTATACACTTTTATATTATTTTTGGGACAATCCTACTAACCCAAAGGCCCTGTCCAGATTGCTGTTTTATTGCCCATTTCAGGGTTTTACAGAAAAGGAATAACAAATGGAGTCCAAACAGAATGAAACTTTTGGAGAAATATTTTTGGAGCAAAATATGCACGGGAGACTTGAGAACCACGAATAGGGCTGACGTGGCGTCCACGAGGGTGGGGGCATGCCCCCTGCCTCGTGGGCACCCCGTCTGGCCCCCGGTGCCCTCCTTCCTCCTACATATACCTACGTACCTCGAAACTATCAGAACAACAGAGAAAACCCTAGTTCCACCGCCGCAACCTTCTGTTCCCATGAGATCCCATCTTGGGGCCTGTTCCGGAGTTCCGCTGGAGGGGGGATCTTCCACGGAGTGCTTCTACATCATCATCATCGCCTCACCATGAGTTGTGAGTAGTTTACCACAGACTTTCGGGTCCATAGCTAGTATCTAGATGGCGTCTTCTCTCTCTTTGGATCTCAATACCAAGTTCTCCTCGGTCTTCGAGGAGATCTATTCGATGTAATCTCTTTTTGCGGTGTGTTTTGTCGAGATCCAATGAATTGTGGGTTTATGATCAAGATTATCTATGAGAAATATTTGGTTCTTTTCTGAACTCTTTATGTATGATTATAATATCCTTGCAAGTCTCTTTGAATTATTGGTTTGGTTTGCCCTACTAGATCTATAGTTCTTGCAATGGGAGAAGTGCTTGGCTTTGGGTTCAATCTTGCGGTGTCCTTTCCCAGTGACAGTAGGGGAAGCAAGGCACGTATTGTATTGTTGCCATCAAGGATAAAAAGATGGGGTTTATATCACCAAGTTTGAGTTTATCCCTCTACATCATGTCATCTTGCTTAAGGCGTTACTCCGTTCTTATGAACTTATTACTCTAGATGCATGCTGGATAGCGGTCGATGTGTGGAGTAATAGTAGTAGATGCAAAATCATTTCGGTGTACTTGTCTCGGACGTGATGCCTATATATAATGATCATGCCTAGATAGTCTCATAATTATTCGATTTTCTATCAATTGCTCGACAGTAATTTGTTTACCCGTCGAAGAATACCGCTATCATGAGAGAAGCCACTAGAGAAAACTATGGCCCCGGGGTCTATTCTCAACATATCAATCTACAATCTACTTTAATTTTCCGCTTTTACTTTCTGTTCTTATATCCAAAAATACCAAAAATATCAAACTATCATCTCTATCAGATCTCACTTTCGTAAGTGACCGTAAAGGGATTGACAACCCCTTACCGCATTGGCTGCGAAGTTCTTATTTGTTTGTGCAGGTGCGAGGGACTCGCGCGTGGTCTCCTACTGGATTGATACCATGGTTCTCAAGAACTGAGGAAAATACTTACGCTACTGTGCTGCATGACCCTTTCCTCTTCGAGGATATACAACGCAAGCTCGAGAAGTAGCATGAACCACCATCGGGGTAACCCGGCCCCTCCTGGGCGGGTCATATTAAATAGTTATATCCCCAACATTAGGCCCCAGGTAGATTTGAACTGGTTCATGTCAATCTTTCTTCATCTTCTCGCAAGATATTGTAACTCACCATGACATCATTCCTTGAAATTGCGGTAACCTGCCATGACGTCACCTGTAATTTACTTTCGTATTGCCAAAATCTTTAACAAATATCCACATTTACTGGACCTCCGACAATCGAGGTGTTTGTGCTGTTACACATCCGTTTTTTCAGCCTCCTCGATTCCCGCGCGTGACCCTTATCCATTCGTCTTATAAATAGGGCCAGGGGTCCCTTTCCATTTTCCCCCTTGCCTCTTGATATCTGTCTTCTTCCCCGCGACGCCTCTGCACATGAGCTCCACCGGCGCCGTCGATCTCCATCCCTTCCTCATCAATGGCCACTGCTTCAGCCTGACTTGACCAGATTTTGTCCGCGCGCCGCCGCCGTTCATCAGTCCAGGTAAGTTATCCTCTTTCCTCTTCTCTTAGATCCATTAGGGTTCTCGCGAGTTCATCTTCGCCATTCCCTATAGCTATCGTCTTTTGACTTGAACTTGAAATTGATACTCCTCCTATGCCATGGTACTCATAGCATCTCTTTTTCAATACTAGAACATCTCATCTGCTCAAGCAAACAGATCTGAATCCATGAACTGCTCAATACTGATATTTAGGTCTTACTATTTGTCGTTAGCGTCGTAGATCCCAAATCACAATATTAGCCTGTGAAATCCGTGTGGTAACATTTTTAACACTTGTCTTAATCTGGAAACATATCCTCATTGCAATAAATCTCATCTGGATCTTCTTACTTTTCCACCGCCACCACCTTACTTTCAGGTTTTTACTTTATTTTTTTGAACTACGGTAGATCCAAACTTGTAGCTCCAATCTGTGAAACCTGTTTGTCCCAATACTGAGTGAAATTTTCTCTTTAACGATTCTTGAACATCAGTGCTTGTCACGGCGGCTTATATCACCGGTTTATAATTATCCATATGCCATTAGGCCCCATTTAAGCCGCTGTTCTGAACATATGTTGTAGTCTGATTTCCGGCCTAATGAACCAATTTTGAACCGGAAAAATGTTTCCTTCTTTTAGGCTTCTTTGCTCGCAATGCCACCAAAGACAGCCACTTCGTGCAATTGGGTTCCATCTGTTGTTACGAACGCTACACTCGATGACTTTGTCAAAATCGGGTACTTGCCGAAAAAAATCCGTCATGCATTACCGCGCCCCTAAACCAGACGAAGAAAGACCTCATCTAAAGGATGATGACGTTGTTGTTTTTAGAGATCACATGAATCGGGGCTTTTCACTACCCGGCTCTAAGTTCTTTCGGGACGTTCTGCACTTCTTTCAACTCCATCCTCAAGACATCGGGCCCAATTCCGTGTCAAACATTTGCAATTTTCAAGTCTTCTGCGAAGTATACCTTCAAGAGGAGCCCAGCATCGAGCTCTTCAGGGAATATTTCTATTTAAACCGCCAGAATGAGTTCACGAACGGACCCAGCTTGGAACTTGGCGCCATCTCAATTCAACGAAGAAGATATGCCATCTTCCCATATGCTCGTCTGCCGAGTCACCCCAAAGATTGGAACCAAACATGGTTTTATTGCAAAGATGCTTCTCCGACTGATGAGAATCCATTGCCGGGTTATCGTGCCCAACGTCTGGACCCAAGCCATCCTCTTGCTAAAAAACTTACCGTCGCGGAACGTAAAAAACTTGCTCCCACTATTGAAAAGGTCAAGGCCCTACTGGGAAATGGGCTAACTAGAATTGACTTGGTCCGATGCTGGGTTTCTTGGCGGATCATTACTTTGAGCCGCCGGTCCGGCTTAATGTGTGCTTATACTGGTGAGACCGAAGATCCATTACGCCACAACCCCTTGGACTTGACTGAGGACACAATTACTGAAATGACCAAGACCCTTCTGAACGAAGGCTTGGGAGACTGCATCAAAGTGGGTCTGAACACTTTCTGCAAACTTAATCTGGCACCGGATGTGAGTCTTAATTTTAACTTTTCTTGCTTTATTATTTGATTCTCCTATCAACTCAACCTTGCTGACTTTCAAAGGCTAAATCGGATTTCTGGAAGAAGAAGTATGATCATGGAGCTGCCAAAAAGGCCAGAGCTGTCAAGAAAGCCGCTAAAGCTGCCAAAATGACAAAGAAGAAACCAAGTGCTTCTGACTTGTTTGAACTGAACGATAGCTCTAAGTCGGAGGTAGCCCTTGACACTCTTGGCTCTTTTTTCAATTATCTTATTGACACTGATTATTGCCAGGATGACACGGAGGCCAGCCATGCTGTCGAAGAAGAGGTAATTACTATATCCTCCGGCTCAGAAACCTTGCCAATACAGAAAATTCGACGAGTAATCCAGAAAGTAAGATTTTCACACCCCTTAGCTCATTTGGATCCTCACTTTCTTTTGAAGCAACAGTAGCATGAGAACCCACATCAAACTCGGAACACCGAAGGTGAAGAGCTGTCCTCCTGCTTACCGAATACTCCAGTCCGACAGAAATGTCAAAATGAGGTCCTTCCGCACTTAAACTCCTTTTACCCGCTGGCGGGTCTCATTCTCCAGCCACTGAACTCTTCCGATTCAAACTACCAGGAGGTCTCTCGCTCTTCCTTGGGAGATTCTTCTCAGACTCAGCTGACGGCTTTCAAGACTGCCCCTAGGTAACAATTATTCCCTGTTCTGTGCTTCCTTTATACCTTTATACCTTTGTACTGATTTGTCATGATTTGTGCAGTGGTCAAGCCAAGCCCAGTAAGAAAACAAAAACGACTAAACCAACAGCTGATCCTAAAACCATCGAGCCGGAGCAGCAAGTCCCAGCGTCAGATGCTGAAAAACCAACGGAGAAAACTGCTCATGATGCTCCTCCTGAAATTCCCGATCTCTCCCGTGATTGCACCAATATCACTTCTTTAAACACTGAATCGTTAAGCCCAATTAAGACGCTAGAAAAGCAGAATGAAGATGTGATGATCACTGGCACCGGCTTTAGAGAACCGGGGATCCAACTATTCTGGCCAAACACACCGCCAAACAAGAACTTGTTGAGAAACGAAAAGTAAGGTTTGACATGACTCATTATGCGCAACTGAGTGGTAGTGAAGTGCTTTATGTCTATCTCAATCAAGTCCACACCAGCCGCGATCTTGAAATTGACATGGTGAAGCAGATGCATAAGAAATTTCAGGTATGAACTTGACTAAGTTATATACATCCTTCCAGCCCCCAAGTCTATTGGATATGATAGAATTGAATATGTTGTAGATTTAGAATAACATAAGCATCTTTAATAGAATCCTTCCAAAGCCTGCACGCGACATTATAGGAAATCTGACTTTGATGAACACTGCCCCTGTAGCCCCCAAGGGCCGGCTTAATCAGTATGAATGAGTCAGTCCTATTCATCATTGCGCCCGTATAGAGCTTGACTGTATAACCTCCATAAGCTGGCGGCGACTGTTTACAGTACCACCGGGTTATCATAAATGAATAATAAAATACAAGCAATGTGCATTAGCCCCCAAGTGCCAAGTACTCTTGCTTGCAAAGTGCTTGAGACTTTATTGATATGAACCGGCGCACAAAGAATGTTTCGGCAGCCATTAGCCCCCAAGTGCCAAGTGTTATTGCTTGCAAAAGGCTTGGGACTTCAATTCTTGTAACCTAGATAATAATGTATTTTGTAACTCCTCGTTTATATAGAATACCACTGCTGAATTGCAATCACAATTATATTATGCAAAGAAATGACTGAAGTTTCAAGAGTCTGAGACCCAAAAAGCTGAATCAAAATTTCAATTTAGTGTGTCTTAAATGGAAAAATTGAAAGCCAAGTTTGAAACGGAGATAGCTACTTGGGCTGAAGAAAGAACTGCCTTGGTACGGCGAGTTGAAAAGGTGGAAGCAACTCTTGAAGAGGTGACCACTGAGCTCACCGACTTAAAGGACCATGTATCCCAAATGGTTTTAGCTATCTTTGGTAAGCGGCCTTGTTGAAAATTAAATCTTTCCTTTGATAGAATAAACCGCCGCTAACCAATTTATGACTTATGTAGGCCACAGGAGCAGCAATCTTGCCCAAGAGACGCTCGTGAAGCTTAAAGTTGTTTGTACACTTGTTGAACATCTATACACTTGAGCTCAGCGCACATTGGTTACAGTTTCTCCGTCCAACCAGACACCTGCTCTCTTGATATATATCTTGAAGAAACTTTCTGTGTTGCCTGCCAGGATTGATGAAATGAAGCGGTCGTCTGTGAGAGCCGGTGCCATAACAGCTTTAAGCCAGGCCAAGGCATGGCTACCAGAGCTAGACCCGGCTGATTTAGCCACTGGATATCCAAGCCTGAAAGAAGATGGCATGACTTTTGACCAAAAAGACTTTGCTGCCCGTGTAAAATGTATATGCCCTCTGGCAGCCTGATTGCCAGTGAAACAGATCTATTAAGATATCAGCCGGCTTACAGCATAGATAACCAGAAGATGCCCACTCCGGCTTACAAAGTGATGGAGCTAATCCCTCCAATCCGTAAGCATACTTTCGCCCCTGAAATTGACCCGTCTGAACTTATCGATGATGAAGCTGAATTTGAAGCTTTGTCTGGCATCAATTGGCCGTCATCAAACTTTCATATGGAGGAGGACGAAGAACCGGAGAAGGGTAATCCAGAAGCTTCAAGTCAGCAAGACCGGGAAGAGTGAAGCGCCGGGCGGCTTACACATTTGATCCTTTTAACAAGAACACTTGATTTTGTTTGGCTCACGGAGTCATGTAATAGGGTAGTAAAACTTTAATCTGTCGTGCCACTGTGCATGGTTCTGTTTCTGTGCAATATTGTTGATCCGCCTGTTGAAGAAACACCACTCTATGCTTATGATAATGATGACTTATGCAGATTCAATTAATCATTATCCTGCACATAAACAGATAACAAGTGCACTGGCGGCTTACCGCCGGGCGGGTCATGATATCCAACCAATGCCACTAGGGACAGATAGTCCATAACCAGGGCCGGCTTAATTACAATGTTTTAACACCATTGCAAAAAATAATCATACAGGTGGTGTGTGTTTAGACTGTCGGCTTATCAGCTCCATGCAGTTAGAGCTTTTAGAGCTATCACTCCAAATATAAGATTATTGTCCTCTGTCAGTATAGAACCGATCATTAGGTCGGGTTGCATAGACCCAGAGATGCTTCAAATATGATCCATAAGTAGAGGCAGCTTGGCCTAACTTGCAAAAAATATACGGCAAAAGAAAGCATAAGAATGACAAAAACCAAAGAAGAAGAGATCAAAAAACATCTGAGGCTTTTACAGGCCGCCAATCAAAGGTTCTTCTTTAATGAAACTAGCCTGTTGGCCACTGGAAAGTACGCGCTTGCTGTGAGCCGGCTCTCATAGTACGCAATCGACATTTGAACCTAGATAAGTGCAGGTCTTTGTTTTAAAGATAGACTTATCTAGAGTACGCGGGGTCAGACTTGCATCTGGCATCACAGGCCGATTTATCCAAGTTTCAAGGAAGGCGGCTCTTTGAGCCTAGATCAATCCTGGCTATCTGTAAGCCGTGCTCTCACGTGACAAACCGGTGTTTTAACCTTAGCAAGCTCAAAATCTTTGGTCGAATACGCCGTAAAATATTGATTGCTAAGAGTTTGACGGGTCAATCAGGATGATCTTATGGACTTGAAGCAGATGGGTACAGGCAGGATGACCCACAGGTTATGTCCTCTTTGGTCGAATACGCCTATGTTTGAAGATAACATGGTCAAAAGGGTAGTAACATTGTGTTCTCTTTGGTCGAATACGCCTATGTTTGAACAGGAAGCCCCCAAGTGACATACTTACGAATTGTTCTCATCGAGGACCTATGTTTGAGCTGTGCTATGCATCCAACTCTCTTTGGTCCCTGCAATTTGGGCGTCAAGCCGTAAACATGTAAAATGATGACAAAGACTCAGTTTCGAGGAAGTGAAAACGATAGAGGCCCTGAATTACCAGGGATGACGGCTTTATTATATTGTTTCCAATATATACATCATCAAACTATGTACATCATTAGAGCCGGTGGCTCAAGTATAGTAAGGCCAGAGATGAGCAATATTCCACGGCCGACAGGTCTCCTCCTCTGATGTGCGTGAATCCTTGTGCTCCCAAACGTCAATCAGATAGTATGACTCGTTATGCAGATTCTTGCTGACGACAAAAGGTCCTTCCCAAGGCGGTGATAGTTTATGCATATCAGTTTGATCCTGGATAAGCCGGAGTACTAAGTCGCCTTCTTGAAAGGTTTTGGTTTTGACCCAGCGGCTATGATACCGTCATAAATCTTGCTGATAAATCGCCGAACAAGCCGCCGTGAGATCACGCTCTTCATCCAACAAGTCCAATGCATCCTGACGTGCCTTCTCATTATCAGCTTCCACATAAGCCGCCACCCGAGGGGAATCATGACGGATATCACTAGGAAGAACCGCCTCTGCCCCATAGACCATGAAAAAGGTGTGTAACCTGTAGACCTGTTGGGTGTTGTATTGATGCTCCATAACACAGAAGGTAACTCCTCCACCCAATAGCCCTATGTTCTTTTCAAAGGAACCATAAGCCAAGGCTTGATGCCTCGCAGAATCTCTTGATTAGCTCGTTCCGCTTGACCATTAGACTGGGGGTGAGCCACGGAGGAGACATCAAGTCGAATATGCTCTCGTTGACAAAACTCTCTCATAGAGCCCTTGGATATATTAGTGCCATTATCCGTTATGATACTGTGGGGAAAACCAAAACGGAAAATCACCTTCTTGATGAATTGAACTGCTGTTGCGGCATCACACTTGCTAACCAGCTCGGCCTCGATCCACTCGGTAAATTTATCCACTGCCACCAAAAGGTGGGTTTTCTTATCCTTGGACCTCTTAAATGGCCCGACCATATCAAGCCCCCAAGTCGCAAACGACCAAGTTATTGGAATCATCCTCAATTCTTGAGCCGGAACATGAGCACGTCGTGAAAACTTCTGACAACCGCCACATCTGCTCACCAAGTCTTCAGCATCAACATGAGCCGTCAACCAATAGAACCCATGGCAAAAAGCCTTGGCCACAAGAGATTTAGAGCCGGAATGATGACCACAATCTCCTTCATGGATCTCTTGCAGGATCTCACAACCTTCTTTAGGAGAAACGCAACGTTGAAACGCCCCTGTAACACCGCGATAGTGCAATTCCCCATTGACAATCGTCATTGACTTAGACCATCGGGTTATTTGTCCGACCAAACTCTCGTCCTCGGGCAACTCGCCTCGGGTCATGTAAGTCAAATATGGAATCGTCCAGTCAGGAATAACATGAAGAGCTGCCACCAATTGCGCCTCCGGGTCAGGAACAACAAGATCCTCCTCCGTGGGTAACTTTACACACGGGTTAATCAGGACATCCAAAAACATGTTGGGTGGCACCGGCTTACGCTGAGACCCTAGCCAACTTAAGGCATCAGTCGCCTTGTTCTTCCTTCAATCAATGTGTTCAACTTGGTAACCCTTGAAGTGACCCGCAATCGCATCAACCTCTCGACGATAAGCCTCCATGAGTGGATCCTTGGAATCCCAAGTGCCAGAAATCTGCTGGGCTACCAAATCTGAATCGCCGAAGCATCTTACCCGACTCAGGTTCATCTCCTTTGCCATCCGAAGACCGTGGAGCAAGGCCTCAAACTCAGCTGCATTATTAGTACAAGGGAACATTAACCGGAGAACATCAGAAAATTTATAACCTCGCGGGGAAGTTAAGACAACTCGAGCCCCCAAGCCTTCTAACTGTCTGGACCCATCAAAGTGAATAGCCCAATATGTGTTATCCAGCTTTTCCTCAGGCGTTTGCAATTCTGTCCAGTCATTGATAAAATCCATGAGCACCTGTGACTTTATGGCCATACGAGGCACATACTTTAAACCATGGGGTCCAAGCTCAATGGCACACTTGGCTACCCGACCTGTGGCTTCTCTATTTTGGATAATATCCCCTAAGGAGAACTCACCACAGTTATAGGATGACCCAGAAAATACTGCTTGAGCTTTCGGCTTGTCATGAAGACCCCATACACCCGTTTTTGCCAATGCGGATACCTCTGCTTGGATTCAATAAGTACCTCGCTGATGTAATAAACCGGCCATTGAACAGGATACTCCTTGCCGGCCTCTTTCCTTTCCACAATGATGGCCACACTGACAACTCGGCTATTTGCAGACACATATAACAACAAAGGCTCTTTGTCAATGGGAGCGGCAAGAATCGGCGGCTCAACAATTTCTTCTTAAGTGCCTCAAATGCCTCATTAGCAGCCTCACTCCAAACAAAGTCATCTGTCTTCTTCATCATCTGATACAGAGGGATACCTTTTCTCCTAGGTGGCTTATGAACCGGCTGAAAGCCGCTATCCGTCCTGCCAAGCGCTGGATGTCATTAACATACTTTGGCCTCGCCAGGGAAGTGATAGCCTTGATTTTCTCCGGGTTAGCTTCGATGCCTCGCTTGGAAACCAAAAAACCCAAAAGCTTGCCTGTTGGTACACCAAAGACACACTTGGCCGGGTTAACCATCATCTTGTACACTCGGAGATTGTCAAACATCTCCTTCAAATCATCGATCAGGGGTCTCCTTCTTTCTGGACTTAACCACAATATCATCCACATAAGCATGAACATTACACCCGATCTGGCCGTGAAGGCAATTCTGTACACACCGCTGATAAGTCGCCTGGGCACTCTTGAGCCCAAAAGGCATAGACACATAACAGAAGGCTCCAAACGGAGTGACGAAGGCTGTCTTTTCCTGGTCCTTAACTGCCATCTTGATCTGATGATACCCAGAATAAGCATCCAAGAAACTCAAATGCTCACAACCCGCCATAGCATCAATGATCTGATCAATATGAGGGAGGGCGAATGGGTCAGCCAGGCAAGCCTTGTTTAAGTCCGTGTAGTCCACACGCATTCACCAAGTGTCGTTCTTATTAAGCACCAAAACCGGGTTAGCCAACCACTCAGGATGGAAAACTTCAACGATGAACCCGGCCGCCAAGAGCCGGGCCACCTCTTCACCAATGGCCTTCCGCCTCTCCTCGTTAAAACGGCAAAGAAACTATCTGGCCGGCTTATACTTCGGATCAATATTAAGAGTGTGCTCAGTGAGTTCCCTCGGTACACCCGGCATTTCTGAAGGTTTCCATGCAAAGATGTCCTGGTTCTCACGGATGAACGCGATGATAGCGCTTTCCTATTTCGGATCCAGATTAGCACTGATGCTGAACTACTTAGATGAATCGCCAGGAACAAAGTCAACGAGCTTGGTGTCGTCCGCCAACTTTAACTTTAACAAAGGGTCATGCTCTATGGCTGGCCTCGTTAAAGACGTCATGTCTGCCAGGTCAACATTATCCTTGTAGAATTTCAATTCCTTTGTGGCACAAACTGACTCCGCGTAAGCCGCGTCGCCTTCTTTGCACTCCAAAGCTATCTTGCATGTAGCAACCACGATCCGAATGGACCGAAGTCTCTGTGTTTTATTGTCATCCCTGGATCGGTAATGCTGACACACACAGTACTTGAAGGATTCATAACAGAGTGGCAATCACACACTTATTACATCGAATGTCTCAAAAGAGAACTTATTACAAAAGTTTATGGCTTAAGGTCATCTAACAAAATAACAACGGAAGGCTTGGAAGATAAGCGAGTCCATCAACTCTAACGGCATATCTGAGTGCATGAGCACGTCTTACTCCTCGTCTGAAAAGTTTGCAACGTAACATGTTGCAGCTCGAAACGGGTCATCACATGAAATATGCTGGCAAGATAACACAGTAGAGCAAGTAACAGAATAAAGGCTAACACTATATGCATATTTGGCTGGTGGAGGCTCTAAGGTTATAGTTTTTGCGTAAAGCCAATTTTTCCCTACAACAAAGGAATATATTTTATTTTAACTATCATGGTAGTTGAAACATCATTGAGAAGGTACCTCCAACTCAATCCCAATTAAAGTAGTCATCATTAAACCAACAAATTAATTTTAGAGTGATGAGATCAACCAATAATTCAAGTACCAGATACTCAAGATTGTCCATAACTGGGGACACGGCTACTCATGAATAGTTTGTACACTCTGCAGAGGTTTGTGCACTTTCCCCCACAAGACTCGATCGCCTCTGTTTAATTTCTCGCACTGCATGGTGTTTGAGAAACGGATGACCGAGACACAGTCTTTCAGAAGCATTTACTCTTTACCCTGGGTGGACCGGTACACCTACTTTCCCCTACATCTGCTAGTCCACCACTGACAGAGCTCACACAACTTACTAATACTATGCCAGAGCCCATAATGGCATTGTGGCTGCACACGGAAGTTTCTAGCATGAAGAGTTTTACGATCCCTTTGAGCCTGGGTGACATTCCATAGGATAATCACACGGTTCCTCTGGGATTTCCTAGGATAACACTGGATTCTCCAGGTGCCCTGTAACCAATCCACCCTGATGTGTATTCAAGTAGACACCTTAAGCTGAACCATTAATTAACAACTCACATCTGTCATGGATTTCACTCAAACCCAAACCACGTCTACGAGCATAGCATGGCAACCTAAGCATAACGTAGAAGTAACTCCCAAGGGTTTGAAAATAATGCATGTAATAGGTTCTACCTCAATCTACTTCCCAGACCCACAAGTTAAGAGATCCTACTCATGCAATGTGTGAGGGTTTGATCTAATGCATAAAATCTGGGTAAATAAAGGGGTATGATTAAAGTGTTACTTGCCTTGCTGATGATTCGCAAAACCTAGAGACTCGTAGTAGCACGCTTCGCACTCCGGGAATTCTATCGCAAGCAAACAATAGCGTACATAAGCTATCAAGAAAAGATGCACAAACAGAACTCCAAATAAGAAGATCTAACTAGAAAGTTCAACTTAAGAACTCCGGTTTGCAAAAAAGAATCAAATCAAACGGAGCAACGAAACTCAAACTGCGAAAGAAACAAGATCCATTTACTAGATTGATCTAAGGTCACATTTTACAGTAGCAAAACCTTGTTCAAGTTGGTTAAACCGAAAGAGGGCTTCGAGACGAAGATCTGGGCTTTTGAATCGCCTAATTCCGACTCTCGAGCGAAAATAAAAACTAAAAACAAGATCAGGGCATAAATCACGATCGAAAATAATCGCGGAAAAAGCCCCGAGAAAGAAAACTGACGAACAGGCTAACGAACGAACGTTCGCTGTCTGTAACTAATGGGCAAACAATGTTCGTTGAAACGAACGTACGGACGAACGTCCGCTAACTAACTAAACCGAAAAAAACCGAACCGAAAAAATACCGGATCTAGGGTTTCTAAAAGAAAACTGAACGGTTAAAAAAAACCGGCGGCTACCTCGGATCGGGAAGGCGGCGGCGGCGCACTTCGACGGGGCGGCAGTGCTCCGGCAACGGTGGAGGCGAGGCGGCGCGGCAGTGCGGCGGCGGGGCAGCAGCGGCGACGGCGGCGGGCTAGCGGTGGCGGCGGTGGCTAGGGTTTCGGGCGCGGGGCTAGCGGGCTGGGCGGCTCGGCTTGGGCCTCGCCTTTTAAAGGCCGGCCGGGCTGAGGTGTCCTGGTCGGACACGGCCCAAAGGCGGTTCCCTTTTTTTCTTTAAAGAGTCCTGACGCACTAAAACAGACGAAAAAAAATACTAAACGGACTCCAAAAATTCCGAAATAAATTTTCACCGTCCTCCAATAATATTTAGGACAAAGTGAACATTTTTCCCGGACCTAAATGCAATTTTGAAAAACACGCATTTTTCCTATGCAAATAAAATCACAAATAAATCCGAATAAAACTCCAAAAGTGGTTTTAATATTTTTCCTCCAATATTTCTTTTATTTTGGAGAAGTCATATTATCTCCGCTAATATATTTTATTAAGAAATATTTTTAGGAGAGAAAAATAATTAAAACCAACGTGATCCCCGTACCGGTATTCGAGAAAACTCAAATACGGAAACGGTAGAATTCCCAACTCTCTCTGTAGGTCCTTGAGTTGCTTAGAATTTTCGAGGATCGCCACGCACAAAATGCAATAAAATATGCAATGCAATATGATCTATGTATAACATTCCAAATTGAAAATTTGGGATGTTACATTGCGACTCCCATGCACTGTTATGGTGCCCTTGTGACCCGGCATCTTAAGCTGCAGATAAATATAACACAGCCTTGCCATGAACTTAGCATAAGCCGGCCGTCCAAACAGAGCATGATACGGGCTGTGGATCCTAACAACCTCAAACGTTAGAGTTTCCGTTCTAGCATCATATTCATCCCCAAAAGTTACCTTCAAATCAATTTTGCCCACCGGGTACGCCGACTTAACAGACACCACTCCATGGAAAACAGTATTGGATGTTTTAAGAATTTTATCAGTTAATCCCATACGGAGGAAAGTATCATAGTAAAGGATATTGATGATGCTACCTCCATCCAAGAGTACCTTAGTGAACTTATATCCTCCAACTTGAGGCGCCACCATCAAAGCCAACTGACCCAGATTATCAATCCGAGGCGGGTGATCCTCACGAGTCCACACAATGGGCTGCTCAGACAATCATAAGAAATGGGGAACCGCCGGCTCAACGACATTCACATCCCTTTTATGAAGCTTTTGATCCCGCTTGCACATACTTGTGGTAAAAATGTGGTACTGCCCACTGCTCAGTTGCTTCGGGTTACTCTGATAACCAGACTGCTGATTCCCTTGATTGTTCTGTTGATTGTTACCGCCCTGATTACCTTGGCCTTGAAACCCGGAACTTGAGCTGCCGCCTCCATGACCCGGACCATGAGCGCCGGACCCTAAACTGCCGTTCGGACCATGGTCGTGCTGGATAGACTCCCTGAAGTGCCTCATAATGATGCAATCCTTCCACAAATGGGTAGCCAGCCTCTCCTCGGTTCCATGCTTTGGACATGGCTGATTCATTATTTCATCAAGGTTATATCTCAGAGCCGGCCTCCTCTTAAGACGCTGGTTAAAATTCCGTGTCACGGTGTTAGCTACAAAATCATCAGCCTTGCGCTTACCGCCACCGCCCTGATTGGCCGGGTTAAACTGTTGTCCCCTCATATCATTACTCTTTTTTCCCTTCCCTGATCTTTCAGCCTCAGATTCGGGGTCCTTGGTACTATCAGAGTCGGCATATTTGACAAGAGCTGCCATGAGCTCCCCCATATCATCACAATGATGTGTAAGCTGCCCCAACTTCTGCTTGAGTGGAAGGAAACATCAATTTTTCTCCAACATTAACAATACTGAGCCAGCGTTGATCTTATCTGAAGAATGTATAATGCTTGAGACCGGGCGACCCACCTGGTTGTTGATTCACCCTCGGCTTGAACACAAGAAGCTAAATCCACAATTGACATCAGCTGCTTGCATGTATCCTTGAAATGTCAGATAAACTTGGCCTTCAGCTCTGCCCAGGACCCAATGGAGTTGGGAGCAGTCATTTTAATCAATTACAGGCCGTGCCTTCCAGCATCATGGTGAAATACTTAGCATATGCAGCCTCACTAACATCCAACATCTCCTTAGCCATCTCATAACTCTCCACCCAGGCCTTAGGGGGTTGATCTGTTGTGTAGTTAGGCACCTTTCGAGGGCCCTTGAAGTCCTTGGGCAAACGCTCGTTCCGCAAAGCTGCCATCAAACACGGCACACCCCAAGTTCTAAAAGCTCCACCCATCTCTACTGAAGTTGTCGGGTAAAACAACGTCGGTTGATGACCTGCCGCCTGAGCCGCCAGCTCGGCCTCCCGGCGTGTCTTGCCCTGATCCACCAAATCTTGCGCGTTGGCACCATTGCATGCCGGGTCATGCCCACGAGGCTGATTACGCTGTCGCTCCGTGCTTAAAGCCTCTGGCGAGTCAATGTGTCTGCTGTAACTAACACTTGGATGGGGGGTCGAGTGAATCCGGTCATGACTATAAGAATAAGCTTGCTGCTGTGCTAGCGCTGTCTGAAGAAGCTCCCGGGCCCTCCGGGTTTCCACTGCCATCGGAGTATCGCCCTCGACTAGCAGAGCTACCAATCGTGTTGTTGCCGCAATCATGTTATCCAGAGGGTTGGAATAATGACCCGCCGGCATCATCGGGTGATGAGGTGTGGCGTGATTCATATATGGAGAACATGTCATGCGCGGCTGAACCGGTGCTCCGCCCCCTGGTGCTTCCGCCGTTCGGTTTATCCCTGGCGGGTTACTGATCCCTGCTCCAGTTGTGTTGAAAAGACTTCTTGGCTCATAAACAAAGGGCAGATGACTTTGTTGCTTTCTCCTCAAGACCTCATTGGCAGCGTTCTGAACCACCATGAGCCGGCACGAATCTGCTTGAATCCGCTGAGCTTGAGTGTCCAAAATAACCCATTATGCAGTCATCCTAGCATTCTCCGCCGCCAGGTCTTCCTTTGCTTGTGCTATCTCCTCGCGCAGTTTAGCCATGTCTGCCTTGTGCTGCTCCTGGTTGTCCGGAGGTACCTCTGTTCCCATTAGAGTCGCCAGAGCCTCCAATAGATCTGTTAAGACTTGAGTCGACGAGCGTGCTAGTCCGCTTGCGCCTGCTGCCATCATCGCCGTTGCGCCGGGTGTCATGGCCGTGGCGGCTGGGTGCCAGTCATGAAGATCGACACCCTGTTCGGTGACTCACGGGGGTCCGGAATACTGTTACCATCGGACCAGCCCCCAAGATGTCTGTTTTGTAGTTCATACATTGAACTGGTCTCGCCCATGGACGATTCACCGTCAGAGTAGACGGCCGCCTCACCACGAGATCCAGAGCCTTCAGCCCCATGGATATATCCAACAAAGGCACGCCTCACGGTGGGCTGAACCTGGGCATGTCACACACGCTGAGCCGTCTCAATGATGTCGGTGCAGATGTCCGGCTCAGGGCCCAGTTCGCCGATTTTGCCAATGAAAACATGGATTCCACCGAAGGGGACCCGGTACCCATACTCAATTGAGCCGGCCTCGGGCCCCCAGCCTGCATCATCGATGTAGAGCTTGCCGTGACGACTCTTGGTCATCCGGCCCATAATGTATCCCTTGATCCCTTCAAAGTTGCCCTTCAAGAACTCGAAACCATCGTGCACATGCCCCACGGTGGGCGCCAACTGTCGTGGTGTTGTCATGGCGGATGTCCTAAGGAAAGGACTTAGTTGTGGATCCATTGTGACGTGGTTAGCTTAAAGGGGTTAAAACGGGACAAAGACACGGAGAGTTTGTATTGGTTCGGCCCTTGCGGTGAGGGTAAAACCTAATCCAGTTTGAGGTGGTATTGCTAGGGTTCGATTGCTAGGGAGCGAATACGCTTGCCTGGCTTTCGATCTGTTGTTTCTCCCCCTAAGCCGCTACCGGGTCGTCCCCTTATATACACGGGTTGATGCCCTGCGGCTTATAGAGTCCCGGCCGGCTCATACAAACGTGTCTGGCCCGGTGACTTATCTTTACATGCCTTATAGTGATAAGTCCAAAACGTATCTATAATTTCTGCTTGCTCCATGCCACTTTTGGGTGATATTGCTATGATATTCATACACTTCCATACACTTTTGATCATATTTGGACTAACCTACTAATCCAGTGCACCCCGGTGCCAGTTTCTGTTTTCGGCTGTTTTTGTATTTCAAGTTTTCACGTTACGAGAACTGCCAGGAAAAATCCAGAAAAATTATATAAAAAATCAGCGTTCCAGAACCTACCTTGCTCCCGAAGGACAGCCAGGGGGGGGGCCCACCAGGGCTCCAGGCGCCCTGGCGGCGCGCCCCCCTGGGCCGCGCCGGGGGGGCGCCTGGGCCCCCCGAGCCCCGTCTGGTGCCCCCCTTCGGCATATATTTAGAGTGTCCTTCGAAACCCTCGGGACGGGAACTCTTTTTCGCGATCTCATCTCTGTTCCGCCGCCGCCGCCGCTTCCAAGATCGGGAGCACCAGGAGAACTCTTCCCGGCACCCTGCCGGAGGGGAGGATCACCATCGGGAGCCTCTCCACCACCATGGACGCCTCCCGGACTAGTTGTGAGTAGTCTCCCTTGGACCATGAGTCCATGACCAGTAGCTATGTGATGTTCTCCTCCCGTTCTTGTGCTTCACTAATTAGTCCTCGTGAGCTGCCCTACATGATCGAGGCACATATGTAATCCTTATGCTGTTGCTATGATGAGTTTGCTGGGATCCGATGGATTATGAGATTATGTTCAGATTGTTCTTGAGTAATATATTTGATCTACCTCTTTTATATTTATGTTCATAAGTAATTCTTGCATGTTCTCCGTTGTTATTTATTGCTTTGGCCAAGTAATACGTAGTGACTCCAAGAGGGAACATTATGCTTGATTGTGGGTTCATTCCCCTTGATGACTAGTTTGAGTGACAGAAACATGAGTCTAGGGGATGTGCTGTTGCCACAAGGGGGAAAACAACGGTGCTTGTGCCCGCGGGTGCAAGGATTGTTTACTTTACGCAAAGTTCTTTTAATGCAGTTGTCTGTTGCATTGAGTTTACACTATGGGTGGGACTCACAACTTAATACCAGCGAGATGTTTTGGATAGATATCTCAAGGTGGATGATTAGTAGTAGATATTGATGGATTTCGGTCTACTTACTTTGGCGTACCGCCCATGCTTTGAACCTCAACCTTTCTTGCAATGTAGTCAGCATTGGTTTGCGTTCGTGGTCCTGTCAATTGCCCAGCTGTAATTCGTTTACCTCACATAGCTGTTTTATCGTCTTTTGGGAGAGAGACATCACTGGTGAACATCATGAGACTCCGGTCCATATTACCATCCTTGATCACATCCGCTATTTACTTTTCGCTATTATTTACTATTGCAAACATTATCTATCACTACTATCATTTGCGTTTAATCCTTTGTGAACTACAAGGCCGGAGGGATTGACAACCTCTCTGTACTCGTTGGGAGCAAAGTTATTTGTATCTGTGTGCAGGTCCACGTTGATTGCTAATCCGCGCCGTTAGCAGTTGACACCTACTTGTTGAACCTAGGAGTCTCTGGGGATTCGATCCTTGGCATCTTTGCTAAGGGAAAAACTTCCACAACACTGCATCTTACACCTTCCACTTGGGGTAACCAACGAGGGGTTAGAGGCCCATTAAGGAGTTTTTCTGGCGCCGTTGCCGGGGACTCTACTCTTCAGGATAGGGGAGTTGCACGCTATCTTTTACCTTTGCTTTTAGTCTTGTTAGTTTACCTTTCAGTTTTCTTTATGTCTTTTCACCAGTTATGCTTATGGACAACCTTGTTATTGGATTGTTGCTTGCGGGAAGACGCCCCACACCTGTGGTGGTTGCTCCTCCCCCTACTGAAATTGTGCCCTATAAAATACCAGCTGGTATTATCAATTATATCTTGGCTAATCGTTATGCAGGAGACAGACATCCCGGTGAACACTTGCTATATCTGTCACAATTATGTTCATTATTTAAGCTTGCAGGTGTATCAAGGGAGTTTGTCATGAGGAAATTGTTCGCCGTATCACTTATAGATACGGCTTCAGATTGGTATAAGCTTCTCGATAACTCGCACTTGCTTGATTGGCAAGAACTTATGTCTCTCTTTTATACTAAGTTTTATCCTCTTCATGATGCTTATGTGGAGAGTAAGAGTACCTTTTTGCATGTGGATCATGGTAACAATGCTTTATGTGATGCTTATATTGTTGAGTTTATTCGTGATCCCACTAAAAATTATTATGAGAAGGGAACATATGCTTATAGATATTTCAATAATATTAAGTTCCCTCTTTTTATGTTGAAGGTTTTGAAGCTGCACTTGTTTTGTCTTCCTATGCTTATTGATTTGTGCTTCAATGAATTATTCTATTGCAATATCCCTATGCATAGGAAGCATGTTAGGCTTAAATGTGTTTGGTATTTGCTTCTTGATGCTCTCTTTTGTTCTTCTTCCTACGAGAGCATCATTAAAGTCTTAAGCCTATCTTTATGGCTATAAAGAAAGAGCTCTAGGGAGACAACCCTTGTTATCTTTACTTTCAGTTTGTTCTTTCAGTTTTTAGCGGTCTTGATGTTGTTACTACAGTAGCATCATCATTGTATCTTTGCTTTTCATATTTGTGCCAAGTATAGCCTCTGATTGCTAGAAAGTTCAAAAGTTGTGAGGTGCTGTCCAGGAAACAAATTCTGTCCTTGGATAGAAAAATTCGTATAAAATCACCAGATCATCTTTTTTGTCTGAATTTTTTCGACAGCGTTCTCTATATAATTGTCTTTTGTGCATCTGTTCTTAGTTTTTTGATTTGAGTTGCATAAGTGCCCCGAACAAATCAATTACTACCTGCTGTTCTGTTTCTCACAGATTCTGTCATGTTTTGCCTTTCCTTCATTTTGCAAATCAACAGCTTGCTTTTTCTTTGCAAAAACCTTTTGGCAATCTCGAGAAACAGTAGACCTTCAAGAATATATTTATTTCCAGCAAGGTATAATTATTTTATTAAGGATACTAACTTCGCTAATCAGATTATGATGAGTTATGTATGAAGGGAGTTTTCAAGTGTGCGAGGGAAGATGATAAAAAGATTCAGGAGTGTCAAGCGCTCAAGCTTGGGGATGCCCCCGTGCACCCCCAAGAAATATTCAAGGAGACTCAAGCTTCTAAGCTTGGGGATGCCCCCGTGCATCCCCTTCTCCATCAACATTATCAGTTCGTCTTTCGTTCCACTATATTTTTATCACTTCATGTGTTATGTGCTATGCTTGGAGCGTCTTGCTTTTAGTTTTCTTTTTAGTTTTTCATAACGAGTCGGAACTCAGCGTTCTTTATGTGGGAGAGAAACACGCTCCACTTCTACCTAGAACATAACATAGAATTTTCATGTCTATCTTTGCTGTGTGTGTTCTTCGTCTTTTAAATAGCTACTATCATGCTCTGCTCTTAGTATTCATGCTTATCTTTTCAAAGAGCTTTTGTTTAGTTGGTTGCTTGAACTCTCTTTAATTATCATGCTCACCTTATTAAGAGAGTTTGCTTCCGTTGCATTGGTTGATATGTCTATGATAAAGATGCTACGTGCATAATGGTGCTTAGTAGTTCAGGTTTCTTATGGTTAGTCTCAAATAGCTGGGGGATTCCCAATGAGTTATTGGAGTACCAACTTGATTTGTTTGCCTATGATGTGGTATGGTTTAGTAATATCTTCCTTCGAGAATTTATTTTGATTGACTTGGCGTATGCTCACGCATATTTAAGACTGTAAAGAAAGTCTGTCAAGCCTTGATGATCTTTTATTTCTGAGTAGCGATATAACTTCCATGCCTGATTCAATATTGCTTTGTCGCTCTGCATGATTATGACCGTCATTGCTCTCTTAGTTGGTCACTCCCAGTCTTTTGCTAACCTCCACCTGTACTAAGCAGACTAACTTTGCAATACATAGCTCATGGGAAAGTAGCTTAAAAACTATTGTGGTAAAGAATATGTTGCCTATGTATCTTATTTCTTATAAGTTGCTTGCTGAGCGGTAACCATGTATCTGGGGATGCCATCAACTGTCACACTTTTGTTGAATATCATGTGAGTTGCTATGCATGTTCGTCTTGTCTGAAGTAAGGGTGATTTTGCCATGTGTTGAATGAGTATGCATATTGTTAGAGAAGAACATTGGGCCGCCAACCAAAGCCATGCATCATGGTGGAAGTTTTAGCTTGGACATTAATCCTCAATCTCTTATGAGAATATGCTTATGCATTGAAGAGGGGTCCATCATCTATTTTCTATGTTGTCCCGGTATGGATGTCCTCAAGTTGAGATCTATCAAAAACGAGAAATGAAATGCGATTTATCTCCTTGGACCTTTGTACAGGTGGCATAGAGGTACCCCTTTGTGACACTTGGTTGAAACATATGTAATGCAATGATAACCCATGGAAATCCGAGCTAATTAGGACAAGGTGCAAGCACTATTGGTATTCGATGCATGAGGCTTGCAACTTATAGGATGTCTTATGCATGACACATATGAAGTACTACTACCGTTGACAAAATTGCTTCTATGTTTACAAAATAAAAAGCTCTAGCACATACCCATTCTTTTAATTTTATGTTGAGTCTCCACCTTCTTTCTTCAAGCACCAACTACTGAGAGCATGATTGTCATTCTAAGTGTAATGTGCATTGTTCCAAAGTAGCATTGTCGTTTGCATGATTGTGATATCGTTTATTTTGAAATCATTGTATCTAGTCATCACTTAAACCTTGAAGGTGCCCCTGCATTTATGTTTTGCTTCACTAAAGGGGGCAAGCTAGATATCACTTTATCATATTTGCACATCATGTTCATTGCAAATCTTTTTGATGTTTCAGTTTCATATTGTAAAACTTTCAGTCCTTTGTGATTTTCTCATGAGGCAACTTAATTACTATAGAATCATTGTCTCAGGAAGCTTTTGTCATATGACTATGAATAAGTCCTATATGGTTAATAGCATGTCACCACAGAAATTATTCTTGTTATCATTTACCTACTCGAGGACGAGCAGGAATTAAGCTTGGGGATGTTGATACGTCCAAAACGTATCTATAATTTCTGCTTGCTCCATGCCACTTTTGGGTGATATTGCTATGATATTCATACACTTCCATACACTTTTGATCATATTTGGACTAACCTACTAATCCAGTGCACCCCGGTGCCAGTTTCTGTTTTCGGCTGTTTTTGTATTTCAGGTTTTCACGTTACGAGAACTGCCAGGAAAAATCCAGAAAAATTATATAAAAAATCAGCGTTCCAGAACCTACCTTGCGCCCGAAGGACAGCCGGGGGGGGGGGGGGCACCAGGGCTCCAGGCGCCCTGGCGGTGCGCCCCCCCTAGGCCGTGCCGGGGGGGCGCCTGGGCTCCCCGAGCCCCGTCTGGTGCCCCCCTTCGGCATATATTTATAGCATCCTTCGAAACCCTCGGGACGGGAACTCTTTTCACGATCTCATCTCTGTTCCGCCGCCGCCGCCGCTTCCAAGATCGGGAGCACCAGGAGAACTCTTCCCGGCACCCTGCCGGAGGGGAGGATCACCATCGGGAGCCTCTCCACCACCATGGACGCCTCCCGGATGAGTTGTGAGTAGTCTCCCTTGGACCATGAGTCCATGACCAGTAGCTATGTGATGTTCTCCTCCCGTTCTTGTGCTTCACTAATTAGTCCTCGTGAGCTGCCCTACATGATCGAGGCACATATGTAATCCTTATGCTGTTGCTATGATGAGTTTGCTGGCATCCGATGGATTATGAGATTATGTTCAGATTGTTCTTGAGTAATATATTTGATCTACCTCTTTTATATTTATGTTCATAAGTAATTCTTGCATGTTCTCCGTTGTTATTTATTGCTTTGGCCAAGTAATACGTAGTGACTCCAAGAGGGAACGTTATGCTTGATTGTGGGTTCATGCCCCTCGATGACTAGTTTGAGTGACAGAAACATGAGTCTAGGGGATGTGCTGTTGTCACAAGGGGGAAAACAACGATGCTTGTGCCCGCGGGTGCAAGGATTGTTTACTTTACGCAAAGTTCTTTTAATGCAGTTGTCTGTTGCATTGAGTTTACACTATGGGTGGGACTCGCAACTTAATACCAGCGAGATGTTCTGGATAGATATCTCAAGGTGGATGATTAGTAGTAGATATTGATGGATTTCGGTCTACTTACTTTGGCGTACCGCCCATGCTTTGAACCTCAACCTTTCTTGCAATGTAGTCAGCATTGGTTTGCGTTCGTGGTCCTGTCAATTGCCCAGCTGTAATTCGTTTACCTCACATAGCTGTTTTATCGTCTTTTGGGAGAGAGACATCACTAGTGAACATCATGAGACTCCGGTCCATATTACCATCATTGATCACATCCGCTATTTACTTTTCGCTATTATTTACTATTGCAAACATTATCTATCACTATTATCATTTGCATTTAATCCTTTGTGAACTACAAGGCCGGAGGGATTGACAACCTCTCTGTACTCGTTGGGAGCAAAGTTATTTGTATCTGTGTGCAGGTCCACGTTGATTGCTAATCCGCGCCATTAGCAGTTGACACCTACTTGTTGAACCTAGGAGTCTCTGGGGATTCGATCCTTGGCATCTTTGCTAAGGGAAAAACTTCCACAACACTGCATCTTACACCTTCCACTTGGGGTAACTAACGAGGGGTTAGAGGCCCATCATATAGTACAAGTCAAACATACATGGTGGTTTACACTTACGGGCCTTAAACCGCACTGGGTTTTGGGCCCTTTATACGTTAATCTTCTTGAACCGTCATCTTTAACATGCTCCTGGGCTTGGCCCATTAACCGCCATCGGGGTAACCCAGCCCCTCCTGGGTGGGTCATATTAAATAGTTATATCCCCAACACCGTGCTCAAAAGGATTTAAGTGAAGTACTAGAGCAAGTCCTAGCTCATAAATGATTTAAGTGAAGCATCGAGAGCAATTCTAGCAAGTCATGGCATAATTTTGGCTCTCTCAAATAGGTGTGTCCAGCAAGGATTGCTCACTTAAAACACAAAATAAAACAAGCAAAGGCACATATCATACAAGACGCTCCAAGCAAAATACATATCATGTGACGAATAAAATATAGTTTCAAGTAAAATGCCGATGGTTGTTAGAAGAAAGCGGGGATGCCACTCGGGGGCATCCCCAAGCTTTGTTGGTTGCTCATTTTTGGATAATAGCTTGGGATGCCGGGGCATCCCCAAGCTTAGGCTCTTCCATCCTTCCTTCATCCATCGTAAGATAACCCAAAACTTGAAAACTTCAATCACAAGAAAGAACACTGTCATGCAGACTCCGCATAGCACCGGTTGCAGCATTGAGCATATTGGTCGGTAGCATCGGCCTACCCGCCACATGCACCCTCCTCATAATATCCTCAGGTGAAGGTGGCCCGTCCTGAGCACGGATCGTACTCGGTGCCGGCTGGCTCACACCCTTGTTACTCTTTCTTTTACGTGCCTTCTTCTTCTCCTGTAATGGGACCGAGTTCTGCTCACAGACCGCCTTCTTGAGTGTGTTGGGGCTGATAATATTTCGCACCTCGCCTATCTGAGGCTCGGTGAAGTCGGCAGCTGGAGGCGTCTCCTGAGAACTGAACGGCACACGACGCCTATTGCAACTTGGTTTCTCCGCGGTACCAGCTAGATCGCGCATGTCTTTTGTAGGGTTGGGTTCTTGATAAGGAGGCCCCATGAAGTCGCCATCATACCCATGATCGGCAAAGTACTCATCGACGTTGGCACATGTATCATCGTCATTGTCGTCCTCGTCGTCGTTCGGATCTTGTGCCATATGCCTGTTTTAATCCAGTGGCATAGGGATGTCCGACACCGTTGCGGCGGTCTTGCCATGGCTTGGCGCCGGCACGACAGGCGGTGTTGTCTTTGGCGTGGTGTCCCCCGCCCCCAAACGAATCTGGCTCTTCGGCCAAAGCAGGGACCAACTTAGGCAGGCGCTGAGGGTCATCACATCATCTTCGTCGGCCCCGACGGGTCGAATCGGAGGTAACAACTCGTCGCAGCCTGGCAGCACCCGAACCAGTTGAACCCTATACAAGGTGGGTGGCATCCTAGTGCCGTGGAACACGGGGTTGCCCAGTTGAACAATTTTTCCCTTGGCGACATCGACCAACTCGTTGTTCACGAAGTGCAGGAGAGTGCACGGAACGTCGGCGGCGCCCTGCGAAAACATGTAAGGCGTCAGGGATGCCCAGTCAAAGGCAAGGAGATGAAGTCCTCGGCCGAGAGAGGCTTAATTAGTTACCGTGATGATGGCGTCAAGCTCGGCTAATGTCGAGGCACCGCCAACGGCGGACGTGCAATTGACGGAGGGGCCGCTAATGGTTCACATTCAACGCCCTATTTAGAGTGGTGTCCCAAGGATTGCTCTTAGTCGACCCCGCGCTACTGCTTTCAGTCGCCTGTGGAAGGAATGTGAACCATTTAGAAATTTGGCTTTATTAATTAGAATGCAACCATATGGAGCTAATTACGCGGGGGTGTATTCCTTACCAGAACAAGCTCAAGCGCCCCGGTCTTCGGATCCGTGGTAAGCTCCTTTTTTTTCGGGTCCTTCTTGTACCGGGCCCTGACAAAGTTCCTGGTCTGCTTCTCACCGTATTTATCGAAGAGGGGCGGTAGGCCTTGCTCGGCACGCTCCGCCTCCTCCTTGTCCCATATAGGCTCCGCCACTCTGTAACCGCCGGTACCGAGTGTGTGTTCCCCTAAGTTCAGCTCCCGCATTTCTTTCCCCCACTGACTTGATTCGGAGGTTGCGGTGCTCGCGCACTTGATCTTGAAGTCGTTGTAGTCATCTTCGGTGATCGAAGGATTTTTCTCCTTGATCTTCTCATAACTAAAACCTTTGTCAATCATTCTCTTCATCGTGGTTTTCCAAGTAGACAGGGCCGTTCTCATCTACGTGAGGGCGGCATTGCTCACTTTATTCCCTTTGAGGCTTGTGTTTTCAAATTCAGCGGGGAACTTGTATCGTTCGTGCAGCTTCGTGAAGAGGAGGTTGCGCAAATTCCCTCGGTCAGGATGCCTCAGGTTCTCGGTGTTGATCGAGACGGTGCTCCGGAGAATGCACTCAAGCTGAAGCGAGTACCCCTTGACTATTCATTCGGGCGCCGTTGGATTCCCGTCGGAGTCCACTTCAGTAATTCCTCCTTGACGGTGTGGAGCATGGTCGGGCGCCGGTCCTTCCGTTGCCTCTTCGGTTGGCTGCCATCTGTGCGTGCGCCGCCATCATCAGTGGCGGCATCCTCGGCGGCACCATCAGTGGTGTCATCCCCGACGGCACCATCAGTGGGATCATCTTCGGCGGCACCATCAGTGGTGTCAAGATCAGTGTCTTTCGCGGTGTCCTCATACAAGTGAGGTTGTTCCTCCATCTCCTGGGACAACTCCCAGAATGCCTTGTCGCCCGAACCCCCGGCCTCATCGTTGTGGGCCATGTTTCTCTCTAAATAGGAAAAAAGTTTGGTCAAAAAGTTGGTTATTGTCAAGGAACAAGATCATGGTCTCATCATTTAGGGTTTGTCGACACCGAGGCATCCTAAAAGCTAAGCTTTTATCATTGAGGGTTTTTCGACGCCGATGCACCCTAAAAGCCTAAGCTTTCATCATTTAGGTTTTTATCGACACCGAGGCACCCTAAAAGCCAAGGTTTTATAATTTATGGTTTGTCGACACCGAGGCATCCTAAAAGCTAAGCTGGGAAGGAGAATTCTAAGTTGGGCCTAATCACTTGGCTCCATTGTTGCCTATGGTTTAATGCAGCAAGAATAAAGGGACAGTTGATCCTACTTAATTAAGTACTAAGATACCCCGACCCATGCATTAGTCACAAGTACCCCATATGTCCTATTTTTAGCAAAGTCATGCTCAAATTCACGGAAAATTTCAGTATGACCTTTGCCGAAAATAGGACATATGGAGTACCCGAATTTGCCGAAACGGAAGTTAATCGACATTCCAGCAAACTCAAGGGCCTCTCGGGGTACCTGCAAAATCATCATGACACGATGGTCGGAGATAAATCCCAGCAAAAAGCTGCTCCAGGTTCACCAATTGACTGATACTCATGGATAAGCAAAGCAAACTACTACTACCAAAACAAGAACCAGACAAACTGATATATAATGTCAAGCATGTCTAATACTAGCAGTTAATTGTAGCATTCGCTTTTCAGTGCCAAATTCTAGCTTGTACCAGCAGTTAATTAGGTTAATTACCCACTGTTAATAACAACACATATTTTAGCTAGCTAGTACCAGTGCTATTACCCAGCAGTTAATTAGCTTTTGCTTTTGCTTTTCAGTGCCAAATTCTAGCTAGTACCAGCAAATTAACATCTAGCAGCAATCATTTTCAAATATATATACAAGACAGTAGGTAAAAGGAATTTATATGCGCCCACTGGACATTTTTATAATTCAGCATGCATATATAGGGGACAAAGCATTCAGAGATGGCGGCCTGCCCTGTATATTGATCTTTGCCTGATGGGAGGAAGAGTTGAGGCACAAGTGTGTAGCAAGCATCAGTGAAACAGAGGTTAGTAACAGCTCAAGATTCAGTTTACATGTCATATACTCTTCAGCAACACTGCTTGCCAAAAAGAATTGCACTAACATGAGCACTTGACATGTACCAGTAATTAAATTCAAAAGATAAATTTAGACATGTCAGCAAGCCACCATATGCAGAAACCCACCACCAAATGGCCTTATCAGCAGTTTGACATGTCGCAACACGACAGAAACCACTAGCTCTGCACATGTCCTCATCATCTCAGATGTACCTCTTTTGGCAGATGAACTTAGAGATTGGATAAAAGCTGGTAGTAAACTCTAGAGTTTTTAAAGTACGGACACTAGGATATTGTGCATTTTCAAGGAAAATAAACAACATCACACATAACTAACGCTGGAAGAAATTAGAAGGTCATTTGCGCATGCCAACATCACCGGGAAATTGTTCTGGATAAAGCCAGAAACAGCTACTACCTCCGAGTCATATTAATTGATGTTGGTTTAGTACAAAGGGATAGGAGGGAGTACAAAGTGGTGGTGGTTTTACATAACGCAAGTTGCGTGCATCTTATCTGCTTTTGGTTTCTATAGAACTCCTGCCAGGTAGCACTAGGTTAAGGTCTAACGAAGTGCGATCTTCATTGGAAACTACATAATAAATTTGTGCAGTTCAACTAATGATCAAAATGTTTCAAATGTACTTTTAGGGCATCCATAAATAATGCACAATGGAATAAGACTCAAATTTTGACTTTGGTACCTTGGCACTAATTATTGTGCTTCTTCCTGTCATTCTATCGAAATTTATAGGATTTAAAATGAAATAATGGTGCTCAGTTGCTGCATTTAAAAACAATAGAGTAGTTGTCTTCTCCTCAAGGATTGCATAGGATGTATTGTAGTTAATTAACAACTTGTGAATCCCCACAAAAACAATTAGCAACTTGTGAATTGTTAAAGCGGGGAACACTAACACTAAGAATCAGACTTAACACTAACAAGGACTAGGATCCTATGCAACTAAAGCAACAGAGCAAAAAAACTAGGTTTCGAGATTGTAGGATGAAATTTCGTCTGCCTGCTCGCGATTTTAGTACAGTTATGGTTCCTGGGCGCAGAGAGTTCTTAATTTGGCGATTTTTGCAGGCTTGGCCAGGGGTGTTTCAACTCACGGCAACAACCTTCCCAACGCTGCAGTAAGGAAGTGAAGAAGGGGGGAAAGAAGGGAGAGAAGAATACCTTGGTCTTGGTCTCGACCTTGACGTCGAGGGACTGGACGCGGGTGGAGAGGGTGCCGGCGACGAGCTCGCCGGCGCAGGGGTTGAAGAAGTGGAGGCCCGGCTCGGCGAGGCGGAGGAAGCTGCCCCACTTCTCGACCACCGCCACGTT
The DNA here is from genome assembly GCA_902687465.1 of Secale cereale. Lineage (NCBI taxonomy): Eukaryota > Viridiplantae > Streptophyta > Magnoliopsida > Poales > Poaceae > Secale > Secale cereale. The sequence continues at coordinate 107,593,076 of LR738710.1, forward strand.
GGCCTGCTCCACGCACCCGCAGAAGAGGAAGATTTTAGAGGCGGGGCTCGGGGGAGAGGGGGTGGAGTC
>LR738710.1:107593470-107642732 GCA_902687465.1 Secale cereale
GGGAGGGTGCGGGGGGTCGGTGGCGGCGGTTTAGTAGGGGAGGGTGCGGGGGGTCGGCGGCGGCGGCCGGTGGAGCGGGGGGTGCTCGACGGCGAGGGGGACCGAATCTGGCGAGATGGGATAGCGATCGAGATGGAGGGGGATCGAGATCGAGTGTCCATGAAATTTAAAAACATTCAAGAGTTCAAAAAAGTGCCCATGAAATACAATCGAGAAATGAAGGCTACGATTTAAATACAATCGATCTTAGCTAGATATCTGTTCACAATCTTCTTGCCCTTCTTTTTCGCAAATGGAGTTCTTCTGTAGAACGGACGTCCTTTAGGTAGGGTGGTCCTGCTTCTTCTTCTGGTGTATGCTGCTACTTCATCATCCTCGTCATGTTCGATCTTCGGGTCGCCGCACTTGTCGAAGTCTTGCTCATTGGCTACTCCATCCATTTCGATGATCTTCCTTTTGCCTCTCCTCACGACAACACGACTGGGCTTTGACGGGTCGGTAATGAAGAAGCATTGGTCAACTTGGGAAGCCAGTACCCATGGCTCATTTTTCGCGGTGACGTTTGCGCCCGCGGTCTTGGATCTGGCTTTGGGTATAACCATGGTGGTGAAATACCGGTCTTCTTTTAGGACGCTCTTGGCCCATCTGACACGGAACATCGGGACCTTCTCTCCAGCGTAGCTCATCTCCCAGATCTCCTCGATCCTTCCGTAGTATCTGTCCTTGTCGTTACCGGTGTAGGATTCCATCGTTACCCCGGAGTTCTGATAACCATCACTCTTCATGTCCTTGGCCTCGGTGTAGAATGTGTAGCCGTTGATATCGTACGCCTCATAGGTCATCAGGTTGTGCTCGGCGCCCTGTGACGACGCGAATATGAGTTGTTCTTCCGTGGAAGAATCCTCATGTAAAGGGTACGACAGAAGCTTCTGCTTGAACCAACGCGTGAAACATGAGTTGTGATGTTTGATTATATCTCCGTCCGTCCTCTGTTGGCCTCGGTCATTGTACGTCTTCTCAATAAAGGTTTTGTGCTCTACCACCCAAGGATCGACCATGTCTATGTGTTGTAGCGCGACTAGGTTTGCTCTTTCAAAGTCGGAAAGTCGACCCTCGAAGTCGACATGCATTTCGCGGCAACCCTCACGGTGACCCCATCTAGCGAGCCTGCCGAGGTGCCTGTTGACGGGCAGACCAACGGGGTTCTCGATGCCTAGATAATTCGTGCAGTAGGAGATGCACTCTTCGGTCAGAAAGCCCTTGGCTATGCTTCCCTCTGGACGTGACATGTTGCGAACGTATCCTTTGATGACACCATTCATCCTTTCGAACGGCATCATGTTGTGCAGGAACGTCGGCCTGAGTTGGATGATATCGTCCACGATATGGACCAGCAGATGCACCATAACGTCAAAGAATGCGGGCGGGAAGTACATCTCAAGCTCGCATAGTATCACCACGATCTCTTCCTGTAACATTCTGAGTTGCCTCACGCCAACAGACTTCCAAGAGATGACATCGAAAAAGTTGCATAGGCCAAATAGCGTTTCACGGACGTGCGCGTGCATGATCCCATGGATTGCAACTGGAAGTATCTGCGTCATCAGCACGTGACAGTCATGAGACTTCATCCCATTGAACTTCTGCTTCGCTGGGTCTAGGTATCTGCTTATCTTCCCCGCGTAACCGTAAGGAAGTTTTACTCCTATGAGGCAGGTGAAAAACTGCTCGATCTCCTCCTGACTTAGAGTGAAGCACGCGGGAGGGTAGTCATTTCCGGTCTTCTTGGCATTTTTTCCTTTGCGACGACTTTCCGTGTCCTGCTTCGCCTCATCATCATCATCATCATCATTAGTGTGAAGCTCCTACCTGATGCCCATTGATTTCAAATCTGACCTTGCTTTCGGCCCATCTTTGGTCCTCTCTGGCATGTTGAGCAGGGTACCAAGCAGACTCTCGCACATGTTCTTCGTGATATGCATGACATCAAGGTTGTGAGGCACATGGTGGATCTTCCAGTACGGCAAGTCCCAGAAAACAGATCTCGTTTTCCATACCTTCAGCAGCGGCTCTGGCGCCTTTCGCTTCGTTCTCGGCTCTGGCGCCTTTTGCTTCTTTCCCGGCAGTGGGCAATCTTTCCAATTTTTCAACAGCTCGTCTATTTCCTCGCCGCTCCTCGTACACGGGCGTCCTCGGGGTTCGATTTCACCATCGAACAGATCCTTGTGTTTTCTCCACAGGTCATCGTCGCGAAGCCACCTTCGATGTCCCATGAACATGGTTTTCAAAGACCCGGGATCTCTATCTAGCTGGCGATACGTTGTGTCATGCATGCACCTGACGCATCCAGAAAATCCGTGGACCACCTGCCCCGCGACATATCCGTAACCGAGATAGTCATGCACCGTCGTGAGCAGTGCGGCTCTCATAGGGAAATATTCTTTCTTTGCGGCGTCCCATGTATTGGCTGGCGTTTTCAACAGCGTGACTAGCTCCTCTTTCAGCAGCCCCAGATACAGATTGATGTCGTTCCCTGGTTGTTTCGGTCCTTCAATTAGCAAACTCATGTGAATGTACTTCCTCTTCATGCACAACCAGGGGGGAAGGTTGTACATCCACACAAACACAGGTCAGGTGCTATGTGTGCTTCTCTGGCTGTCAAACGGATTGACTCCATCGATACTCGTGCCCAGCATGATGTTCCTTGGATCGTTCCCAAATTCTGCGTCTTCGAAGTTCAACGCTTGCCACTGTCTCGCGTCCTTAGGGTGACTCAGCATCTTGTCTTTTTATCTATCTCCGGATCATTTGCGTCATCTTATCGCTTCTTCTCCTCCCTATCCGCGAGCCAACGCATGAGCTTTGCTACCTTAGGGTCCGCGAAATACCGCTGCAGACGAGGAGTGATCGGAAAGTACCACACCACTTTTCGAGGAGCTTTCTTCCTCTTCTTGTATCGAGTGACGCCGCACACCGGACATATGGTAGACTCCGCGTGCTCGTCACGATAAATGATGCAATTGTTCATGCACACATGGTATTTCACGTGCGATAAATCCAGAGGACACACAATTTTCTTCGCCTCCTCGAAACTGGTCGGGCACTTGTTCCCCTTGGGAAGACGTTCGTGCCAGAATGACATGGTCTCGTCGAAGCATGCGTCGGTCATTTTGTGTTTTACCTTCATCTCCAGAGCCATGAGCGTTACTTTCAGGCGGGTATCCTCGGGCCTGCATCCTTCATACAATGGAGTAACCGCGTCTATCTCCAGTTGATCCATCTTGGCTTTCTCTCGGGCGGCAGCTCTTGCGTTATTCGTCTGCTTGAGAAGCAGCTCTTGAATATGAGGGTCTTGCACCCAGCCCATCGATGGTCCAGCGTCGTCTGCTCCGCCGACATGATCATCTTCATGATCATGCCCGTCGTCTGCTCCCTCATCTTCCTCATCATCATGTCCTGCATCTTCTAGATGATGACTGTGTACAGCATCACCGTCGTGATCATCTCCTGGAGATTCTTCGTCTTCTCACCCGCCCGAGCCGCAGTGGTTGTCTTGCTGCCCTTCCTCATTTCTTGCCCAGCCCCCATGGACGACTTCGTAGTCATCTTCATCACCTTGCCACTGATAGCCATCCATGAAAACACACAAGAGCAGGTGGTCCAGCACCTTCCCGGAATCCGGGTCCGCAATAAGGCTCTTCAGCTTGCATCTTCGACACGGACATCTTATCTCCGTCTCGTTCTTTTGAAGCATCTCGGCCTTCCCGGAGCTCAAAAACCTATTCATGATGCCTTCGGTCATCGTGCGAACCATGGTCGCCTGCGGGGTAGAGCAAAGCGATATTTTAGAACCAAGAAAAAATTTGGCATGACTTTCCCTAAAAATAGGACCAAAAAGAATGCTTAATGCCAAAATTCTCGCCGAAATGGAAATGAATCAACATTCCGGCAAAATATTGGCAACTATCGCATTTCAAATACTGGTACACCTACAAACACAAACATATATGCAACACCACAAACATATGCAACACCACGAACATACATAGGTCTAGCTAGGCCATAAAAAGTGCATGTGCACATTGTTGGAGGGAGAATAACATAAAGATAGCTTCCCCCCTTACTTACCTATCAAAAAAAGGTAATTTAACCACTTAATTTGAATGAATCTATGGTGGAAATGAGGTGACAAAGAGGAGGCAGCCGAGACAAGCTTTGGAGAAGGAGGTGGAGAGAATGAAGTGGGGAGAAAGTGAGTGGGTAGGAGTGGTTGTCCAAAATATCTTGTTGGTGCCCACTTACTAATGGGGCACCATCTACAAATGCGCTATTAGTAACCCAGGTTACTAATGGCGCACCTGCTGGTGGTGCGCCATTAGTAGTTTTGCAAAACAAAATACTAATGGCGCACTATGGCACAGTGCGCCATTAGTAGTTTTGCAAAAATAAAATAAAAAATATAATAAAAAACCGATAGTAGTGGCGCACTGTGTGACTAGTGCGCCATTACTAGTTACAACTAGTAATGGCGCACTCTGTCTGGATGCGCCATTATTATGTTTGGAAAAGAAAAAAGTGATACTAATGGCGCACCATGAGCACGGTGCGCCATTAGTGTATTCCACACTAATGGCGCACCAGCACATGGTGCGCCACTAGTATATACTAATGGCGCACCGCATGTCTGGTGCGCCATTAGTGTCAATCCTATATATAGCCCTTTTCCTAGTTAGGTTTACCTTAATACTTCTTTTGTAGTTGCGGATGCTTGCAATAGAGGTTAATCATAAGTGGGATTCTTGTACAAGTAAGGGCAGCACCCAAGCACCGGTCTACCCACATACCAAATTATCAAAGTAACGAACGTGAATCATATGAACGTGATGAAAACTAGCTTGACGATAATTCCCATGTGTCCTTGGGAGCGCTTTCCTTTATATAAGAGTTTTTCTAGGCTTGTCCTTTGCTACAAAAAGGTTTGAACCATCTTGCTGCACCTTATTTACTTTCGTTACTTGTTACTCGTTACTCGTTACAAATTACCTTATCACAAAACTATCTGTTACCGATAATTTCAGTGCTTGCAGAGAATACCTTATTGAAAACTGCCTATCATTTCCTTCTGCTCCTCGTTGGGTTCGACACTCTTACTTATCGAAAGGAGTATGATAGATCCCCAACACTTGTGGGTCATCAAGACTCTTTTCTGGCCACGTTGCGGGGAGTGAAGCGCCTTTGGTAAGTGGAATTTGGTAAGGGAAATTTTATATAGTGTGCTGAAATTTACTATCACTTGTTACTATGGCACATAATCCTTTGAGGGTCTTGTTCGGGGTATCTTCACCCCGGCCAGTAGAGCAAAGAGTTGCTCCTCAACCTACTGAACCTGCTGAAAATGTTTACTTTGAAATCCCTTCGGGTATGATAGAGAAACTGCTAGCTAATCCCTTTACAGGAGATGGAACCTTGCATCCCGATTTGCACCTAATCTATGTGGATGAAGTTTGTGGATTATTTAAGCTTGCAGGTATGCCCAAGGATGTTATCAAGAAGAAGGTCTTCCCTTTATCTTTGAAGGGATAGGCATTGACATGATTTAGGCTATGCGATAATATTGGATCATGGAACTACAACCGGTCGAAATTGGAATTTCATCCGAAGTTCTACCCTATGCATTAGGTTCATCATGATCGCAATTATGTATATAATTTCTGGCCTCGTGAAGGAGAAAGTATCGCTCAAGCTTGGGGGAGGCTTAAGTCAATGTTATATTCATGCCCCAATCATGAGCTCTCAAGAGAAATGATTATTCATAAAAATTATGCTCGGCTTTCTCTTATAGGGAAATATTCTTTCTTTGCGGCGTCCCATGTATTGGCTGGCGTTTTCAACAGTGTGTCTAGCTCCTCTTTCAGCAGCCCCAGATACAGATTGATGTCGTTCCCTGGTTGTTTCGGTCCTTCAATTAGCAAACTCATGTGAATGTACTTCCTCTTCATGCACAACCAGGGGGGAAGGTTGTACATCCACACAAACACAGGCCAGGTGCTATGTGTGCTTCTCTGGCTGTCTAACGGATTGACTCCATCGATACTCGTGCCCAGCATGATGTTCCTTGGATCGTTCCCAAATTCTGCGTCTTCGAAGTTCAACGCTTGCCACTGTCTCGCATCCTTAGGGTGACTCAGCATCTTGTCTTTTTTATCTATCTCCGGATCATTTGCGTCATCTTCTCGCTTCTTCTCCTCCCTATCCGCGTGCCAACGCATGAGCTTTGCTACCTTAGGGTCCGCGAAATACCGCTGCAGACGAGGAGTGATCGGAAAGTACCACACCACTTTTCGAGGAGCTTTCTTCCTCTTCTTGTATCGAGTGACGCCGCACATCGGACATATGGTAGACTCCGCGTGCTTGTCCCGATAAATGATGGAATTGTTCATGAACACATGGTATTTCACGTGCGATAAATCCAGAGGACACACAATTTTCTTCGCCTCCTCGAAACTGGTCGGGCACTTGTTCCCCTTGGGAAGACGTTCCTGCCAGAATGACATGGTCTCGTCGAAGCATGCGTCGGTCATTTTGTGTTTTACCTTCATCTCCAGAGCCATGAGCGTTACTTTCAGGCGGGTATCCTCGGGCCTGCATCCTTCATACAATGGAGTAACCGCGTCTATCTCCAGTTGATCCATCTTGGCTTTCTCTCGGGCGGCAGCTCTTGCGTTATCCGTCTGCTTGAGAAGCAGCTCTTGAATATGAGGGTCTTGCACCCAGCCCATCGATGGTCCAGCGTCGTCTGCTCCGCCAACATGATCATCTTCATGATCATGCCCGTCGTCTGCTCCCTCATCTTCCTCATCATCATGTCCTGCATCTTCTAGATGATGACTGTGTACAGCGTCACCGTCGTGATCATCTCCTGGAGATTCTTCGTCTTCTCGCCCGCCCGAGCCGCAGTGGTTGTCTTGCTGCCCTTCCTCATTTCTTGCCCAGCCCCCATGGACGACTTCGTAGTCATCTTCATCACCTTGCCACTGATAGCCATCCATGAAACCACGCAAGAGCAGGTGGTCCAGCACCTTCCCGGAATCCGGGTCCGCAATAAGGCTCTTCAGCTTGCATCTTCGACACGAACATCTTATCTCCGTCTCGTTCTTTTGAAGCATCTCGGCCTTCGCGGAGCTCAAAAACCTATTCATGATGCCTTCGGTCATCGTGCGGACCATGGTCGCCTGCGGGGTAGAGCAATGCGATATTTTAGAACCAAGAAATTTTTTGGCATGACTTTCCCTAAAAATAGGACCAAAAAGAATGCTTAATGCCAAAATTCTCGCCGAAATGGAAATGAATCAACATTCCGGCAAAATATTGGCAACTATCGCATTTCAAATACTGGTACACCTGCAAACACAAACATATATGCAACACCACAAACATATGCAACACCACGAACATACATAGGTCTAGCTAGGCCATAAAAAGTGCATGTGCACATTGTTGGAGGGAGAATAACATAAAGATAGCTTCCCCCCTTACTTACCTATCGAAAAAAGGTAATTTGACCACTTAATTTGAATGAATCTATGGTGGAAATAAGGTGACAAAGAGGAGGCAGCCGAGACAAGCTTTGGAGAAGGAGGTGGAGAGAATGAAGTGGGGAGAAAGTGAGTGGGTAGGAGTGGCTGTCCAAAATATCTTGTTGGTGCCCACTTACTAATGGCGCACCATCTACAAATGCACCATGAGTAACCCAGGTTACTAATGGCAGACCTGCTGGTGGTGCGCCATTAGTAGTTTTGCAAAACAAAATACTAATGGCGCACTATGGCACAGTGCGCCATTGGTAGTTTTGCAAAAAAATAATAATAATAATAAACCAATAGTAGTGGCGCACTCTGTCTGGATGCGCCATTAGTATGTTTGGAAAAGAAAAAAGTGATACTAATGGCGCACCATGAGCACGGTGCGCCATTAGTGTATTCCACACTAATGGCGCACCAGCACGTGGTGCGCCACTAGTATATACTAATGGCGCACCGCATGTCTGGTGCGCCATTAGTGTCAATCCTATATATAGCCCTTTTCCTAGTTAGGTTTACCTTAATACTTCTTTTGTAGTTGCGGATGCTTGCAATAGAGGTTAATCATAAGTGGGATTCTTGTACAAGTAAGGGCAGCACCCTAGCACCGGTCTACCCACATACCAAATTATCAAAGTAACGAACGCGAATCATATGAACGTGATGAAAACTAGCTTGACGATAATTCCCATGTGTCCTTGGGAGCGCTTTCCTTTATATAAGAGTTTTTCTAGGCTTGTCCTTTGCTACAAAAAGGTTTGAACCATCTTGCTGCACCTTATTTACTTTCGTTACTTGTTACTCATTACTCGTTACAAATTACCTTATCACAAAACTATCTGTTACCGATAATTTCAGTGCTTGCAGAGAATACCTTACTGAAAACTGCCTATCATTTCCTTCTGCTCCTCGTTGGGTTCGACACTCTTACTTATCGAAAGGAGTATGATAGATCCCCAACACTTGTGGGTCATCAAGACTCTTTTCTGGCCCCGTTGCCGGGGAGTGAAGCGCCTTTGGTAAGGAAAATTTTATATAGTGTGCTGAAATTTACTATCACTTGTTACTATGGCACATAATCCTTTGAGGGTCTTGTTCGGGGTATCTTCACCCCGGCCAGTAGAGCAAAGAGTTGCTCCTCAACCTACTGAACCTGCTGAAAATGTTTACTTTGAAATCCCTTCGGGTATGATAGAGAAACTGCTAGCTAATCCCTTTACAGGAGATGGAACCTTGCATCCCGATTTGCACCTAATCTATGTGGATGAAGTTTGTGGATTATTTAAGCTTGCAGGTATGCCCAAGGATGTTATCAAGAAGAAGGTCTTCCCTTTATCTTTGAAGGGAGAGGCATTGACATGATTTAGGCTATGCGATAATATTGGATCATGGAACTACAACCGGTCGAAATTGGAATTTCATCCGAAGTTCTACCCTATGCATTAGGTTCATCATGATCGCAATTATGTATATAATTTCTGGCCTCGCGAAGGAGAAAGTATCGCTCAAGCTTGGGGGAGGCTTAAGTCAATGTTATATTCATGCCCCAATCATGAGCTCTCAAGAGAAATGATTATTCAAAAAAATTATGCTCGGCTTTCTCTCAATAATCGCTCCATGCTCGATACTTCTTGTACTAGTTCTTTCATGATGAAACTATTGAATTCAAATGGGATTTATTGGAAATAATTAAACGCAACTCTGAAGATTGGGATCTCGACGAAGGTAAAGAGTCAGGTATAACACCTAAGTTTGATTGTGTTAAATCTTTTATGGATACCGATGCTTTCCGTGAATTTAGCACTAAATATGGACTTGACTCTCAGATAGTAGCTTCTTTCTACGAATCATTTGCTACTCATGTTGATCTCCCTAAGGATAAGTGGTTTAAATTTCATCGTCCCATTGAAGTAAAAATAGTTGAACCCGTTAAAGTTGAAGAAAAGACTATCACTTATAATGTTAATCCTATTGTTCCTACCGCCTATATTGAGAAACCACCTTTCCCTGTAAGAATAAAGGATCATGCTAAAGATTCAACTATGGTTCATAAGAGTAATACTAGAACACTTACACCCTCTGAGCAAATTAAAGTTGAACCTAGTGTTGCTATGGTTAAAGATCTCTTGGTCGATAATATAGATGGGCATGTTATTTACCTCCGTGAGGAAGCCGCTAGAATTGCCAGACCCGATACTAAGAATAAACATAAACCTGTTGTAGGCATGCATGTTATTTCTGTTAAAATAGGAGATCATTGCTATCATGGCTTATGTGATGTGGGTGCTAGTGCTAGTGTAATACCCATTTCCTTATATGAAGAAATTATGCACGATATTGCACCTGCTGAGCTAGAAGGTATTGATGTTATTATTAAGCTTGCCAATAGAGATACTATTTCACTAGTTGGGATTGTTAGAGATGTTGAAGTCTTGTGTGGGAAAGTTAAATATCCTGCTGATTTTCTTGTACTTGGTTCCCCGCAAGATGATTTTTGCCCCATTATATTTGGTAGACCCTTCTTGAATATTTTTAATGCTAAGATAGACTGCGAAAAAGATATTGTTACTGTTGGATTAGGGGATATGTCTCATGATTTTGACTTTGCTAAATTTTGTAGACAACCCCATGATAAAGAATTGCCTAGTAAGGATGAAATTATTGGTCTTGCTTCTATTGTTGTGCCTCCTAATAACCCTTTAGAACAATATCTTCTAGACCGTGAAAGCGATATGTTTATGAATGAGAGAAGGGAAATAGATGAAATATTGTTTAAACAGGGACCTCTATTGAAACACAACTTGCCTGTTGAAATTCTAGGGGATCCTCCTCCACCCAAGGGTGATCCCGTGTTTGAACTCAAACCATTACCTGCTACTCTTAAGTATGCTTATCTCGATGAAAAGAAGATATATCTTGTTATTATTAGTGCTAACCTTTCAGAGCAGGAAGAAGATAAATTATTGAAAACTCTAAAGAAGCACTGTGCTGCTATTGGATATACTCTTGATGATCTTAAGGGCATTAGTCCCACTTTATGCCAACACAAGATAAAATTGGAGAAGGACGCTAAACCGGTTATTGATCACCAATGATGGTTAAATCCTAGGATAAAGGAAGTGGTAAGGAAGGAAATACTAAAGCTTTTAGAGGCAGGTATAATTTCTCCAGCTGCTGATAGTCAGTGGGTAAGCCCTGTCCATTGTGTCCCTAAAAAGGGAGGTATTATTGTTGTTCCTAATGATAAATATGAATTGATCCCACAAAGAATTGTTACAGGTTATAGGATGGTGATTGATTTCCGCAAATTAAATAAAGCTACTAAGAAAGATCATTACCCTTTACCTTTTATTGATCAAATGTTGGAAAGGTTATCCAAACATACTCATTTTTGCTTTCTAGACGGCTATTCTGGTTTCTCTCAAATACCTGTGTCAAAAGAGGACCAAGAAAAGACCACTTTTACTTGCCCTTTCGGTACCATTGCTTATAGACGTATGCCTTTTGGTTTATGGAATGCACCTGCTACCTTTCAAATATGCATGATGGCTATATTCTCTGACTTTTGTGAAAAGATTGTTGAGGTTTTCATGGATGACTTTTCTGTTTCCGGAACTTCTTTTGATGATTGCTTGAGCAACCTTGATCGAGTTTTGCCGGGATGTGAAGAAACTAATCTTGTCTTGAATTGGGAAAAGTGCCACTTTATGGTTAATGAAGGCATTGTTTTGGGGCATAAAATTTCTGAAAGAGGTATTGAAGTTGATAAAGCTAAAGTGGATGCTATTGAGAAGATGTCGTGTCCCAAGGACATCAAAGGTATAAGAAGTTTCATTGGTCATGCCGGGTTTTATAGGAGGTTCATTAAGGACTTCTCAAAAATCTCTAGGCCTCTGACTAATCCTTTACAAAAAGATGTTCCTTTTGTTTTTGATGATGACTCCTGACTGGAATGTACCCTTTGAAATTATGTGTGATGCTAGTGATTATGTTGTAGGTGTTGTTCTAGGACAAAGAGTTGATAAGAAATTAAATGTTATCCAATAAGCTAGTAAAACTCTAGACAGTGCCCAGAGGAACTATGCTACTACTGAGAAAGAATTTTTAGTAGTTCTATTTTCTTGTGATACGCTCAGACATTATATTGTTGATTCTAAAGTAATTGTTCACACTGATCATGCTGCTATTAAATATCTTATAGAAAAGAAAGATGTTAAACCTAGACTTATTATATGGGTTCTCTTGCTACAAGAATTTGATTTGCATACCACTCATAGAAAAGGAGCTGAGAACCCTGTCACAGACAACTTATCTAGGTTAGAGAATATTCTTGATGACCCACTACCTATTGATGGTAGATTTCCTGATGAACAATGAGCTGTCATAAATGCTTCATGCACTGCTCCATGGTATGCTGATTATGCTAATTACGTTGTTGCTAAATTTATACCACCTAGTTTCACATACCAGCAAAAGAAAAAGTTCTTCTATGATTTAAGACATTACTTCTTGGATGATCCACGCCTTTATAAAGAAGGAATAGATGGTATTATTAGACGTTGTGTAACTGAGCCTGAACAGGAGCAGATCCTACGCAAATGTCGCTCCGAGGCTTATGGAGGACACCACGCTGGAGATAGAACTGCACACAAGGTATTGCAATCCGGTTTTTATTGGCCTACTCTCTTCAAGGATGCCCGTAAGTTTGTCTTATCTTGTGATGAATGCCAAAGAATTGGTAATATTAGTAGACGTCAAGAAATGCCTATGAACTATTCACTTGTTATTGAACCATTTGATGTTTGGGGCTTTGATTATATGGGACCGTTTCCTTCCCCTAATGGGTATACACATATTTTAGTTGTTGTTGAGTACGTCACTAAGTGGGTAGAAGCTATTCTAACTAGTAGTGTTGATCACAACACCTCTATTAAGATGCTTAAAGAAGTTATTTTTCCGAGGTTTGGAGTCCCTAGCTACTTGATGACTGATGGTGGTTCACACTTTATTCATGGTGCTTTCCGTAAAATGCTTGCTAAATATGATGTTAATCATAGAATTGCATCCCCTTACCACCCACAGTCTAGTGGTCAGGTAGAATTAAGTAATAGAGAGCTGAAATTAATTTTGCAAAAGACTGTGAATAGATCCAGAAAGAATTGGTACAAGAAACTTGATGATGCATTATGGGCCTATAGAACTGCATACAAGAATCCTATGGGTATGTCTCCGTATAAAATGGTTTATGGGAAGGCATGTCACTTACCTCTTGAGCTAGAACATAAGGCATATTGAGCTACTAAAGACCTCAATTATGATTTCAAACTTGCCGGTAAGAAGAGGTTATTTGACATTAGCTCACTAGATGAATGGAGAACCCAAGCCTATGAAAATGCCAAACTGTTTAAAGAAAAAGTTAAAAGATGGCATGACAAAAGGATACAAAAGCGTGAGTTTAATGTAGGTGATTATGTCTTGCTATACAATTCTCATTTAAGATTTTTTGCAGGAAAACTTCTTTCTAAACGGGAAGGTCCTTACGTCATCGAGGAGGTCTATCGATCCGGTGCCATAAAAATCAACAAATTCGAAGGCACAAATCCGAAGGTGGTGAACGGTCAAAGAATCAAACATTATATCTCAAGTAATCCTATAAAGGTTGAAACCAATGTTATTGAAACTGTAACCCCGGAGGAATACATAAGGGACACTTTCCAGAACGATTCAGACTCCGAAAAGGAAGAGGTATGTGGTACGGTAAGTAAACCGAATCCAAAACAGTTCTAGTGGCAATTTTTCTCCGTTTTGGAATATTTAGAAAAATAGGAAAATAAGAAGCAGTCCGGAAAGGACACGAGGCATCCACGGGGGTGGAGGGCGCGCCCCCTGCCTCGTGGGCACCTCATGTGCACTCCGGACTCCGTTTTCTTGCATGTTACTTCTTTCGGTCGGTAAAAAATCATTATATAATCTCCCGAAGGTTTTGACTACCGCACCACATGAATATCTTCTGCTTTTGTTTCGAGCTGTTTTCTGCCAGAGTTGACAAGGCCAGGCATCATGTCATCCTCCTCCTACAATGAAAGAAATGATGCTTGGTTAATGAAGATAGAGCTGAAGAGAGAAGAACCTGGGGAGATCAACAAGGAGGATATGATCAAGAAGGCTATGGAGGATCAAGCTCCGGCAGCAGCAGAAGAAGACATCCTTCAACCCCTTCCAAACCTTTTCACTCCAACTGAGATTGATGCTTTGAAGATGATTGAATTAGCCCAAATACAAAACAAGTGTCTCACAAGTTAAAATATTTTGCTGAAGGAGCATATTGCCGCACTCAAGGGTATCATCCGCAAGTTGGAGGATCTCCTACACTGGATGTATGATACTCCATCATCACCACCTCCGAAGAAATAGACATGATCATATGATTATGGGCACTCCCCTTGGCAACTGCCAAGCTTGGGCGAGGTGCCCTGGTATCGTATCACCATGACACTCTATCTTTACCGTTTTTCTTAGTCCGATCCTTTTGGTAATATTTTGATCTAGTAGAATAAAGTTTAGTATGATCTAGTTGTGAGCTTTGCTTTTTGATCTTTACCTTTGTAGTCGAGTTCGTGAGCTATATAATAAAGGTTAGTGTTGAGCCACGGGCTTGATTTTCTCACTATGATCATGAGTAGACAAAAGAAAATATAAAAAGAATCAAAGATGTCATATTGATCTTATGGAAAGTAATGACTTCACATAGCAAGAGTATGATGAATAAAAATTGTTGAGAGTTGACAAACATAGTTTTGGTCATCGTTGCAATTAATAGGAAGTAATAAAGAAAGAGGGGTCTTCACATATAAATATACTATCTTGGACATCTTTTATGATTGTGAGCACTCATTAAAATATGACATGCTTAGCACTCATTAAAATATGACATGCTAAAGAGTTGATGTTAGACAATGAAGACAACGTAATCTTATATATGAAATAAAGTATATTGTCTTGGATCATCCAACATGTTGATCTTGCCTTTCCCCTCATGCTAGCTAAAACTCCTTGCACCAAGTAGAGATACTACTTGTGCTTCCATACATCCTTAAACCCAGTTTTGCCCCGAGAGTCCACCATACCTACCTATGGATTGAGTAAGATCCTTCAAGTAAGTTGTCATTGTTGAAACTCTCTAAATATGTACGATCTATTAGTGTGGAGAAAATAAACTTTATACGATCTTGTGATATGGAAGTAATAAAAGCGACAGACTGCATAATAAAGGTCCATATCACAAGTGGCAATATAAAGTGACGTTCTTTTGCGCTAAGATTTCGTACATCCAACCATAAAAGCACATGCCAACCTCTGCTTCCCTCTGCGAAGGGCCTATCTATTGTTCTTATCTTATAAGAGTCATGGTGATCTTCACCTTTCCTTTTACATTTTATCCTTTTGGCAAGCACATTGTGTTGGAAAGATCCTGACATATATACCCACTTGGATGTAAGCTATCATGAACTAGTACTGTTGACATTACCCTTGAGATAAAAGGTTGGGAGGCAACACTATAAGCCCCTGTCTTTCTCTGTGTCCGATTGAAACTTCATACTCATAAGTATTGCATGAGTGTTATCAATTGTGAAACACTAAATGATAGTTGAATATGTGGACTTGCTGAAAAGCTCCTATATTGACTATTTCTGATATTATGATAAATTGCAATTGCTTCAGTGACTGAGATCGTAGTTTGTTAGTTTTCAATGAAGTTTATGATTCATACTTGACATCTTGAATAGATTGTTACTCTAACATAAGAATTCATATGACAATATATGTATATGTTGTTGTTATAAGAATGATCATGATGCCTTCATGTCCGTATTTTATTTTATCGACACCTCTATCTCTAAACATGTAGACATATTTTTCGATGTCGGCTTCCGCTTGAGGACAAGCGAGGTCTAAGCTTTGGGGAGTTGATACGTCCATTTTGCATCATGCTTTTATATTGATGTTTATTGCATTATGGGCTGTTATTACACATTATGTCACAATACTTATGCCTTTTCCCTCTTATTTTACGAGGTTTACATGAAGAGGGAGAATGCCGACAGCTGGAATTCTGGGCTGGATAAGGAGCAAACATTGGAGACCTATTCTGCACAACTCAAAAAGCCCTGAAACTCCATGAAACTCCGTTTTGGAAAATATAAAAAATATATGGCAAAAGAAGTATAGGAGGGGCGCCACCACCGTCCACGAGGGTGGGGGGCGCGCCCCTGCCTTGTGGGCCACCTGGCAGCCCCCCGATGCCCATCTTCTGCTATATGAGGTGTTTTGACCTGGAAAAAATCATAAGAAGGCTTTCGGGATGAAGCATCGCCGTCTTGAGGCGGAACATTGGCGGAACCAATCTAGGGCTCCGGCGGAGCTGTTCTGCCAGGGACACATCCCTCTGGGAGGGGGAAATTATTGCCATCATCATCACCAACAACTCTCCCATCTTGGGGAGGGTTATCTTCATCAACATCTTCACCGGCACCATCTCCTCTCAAACCCTAGTTCATCTCTTGTATCCAATCTTTGTACCAAAACCTCAGATTTGTACCTGTGGGTTGCTAGTAGTGTTGATTACTCCTTGTAGTTGATGCTAGTTGGTTTACTTGGTGGAATATCATATGTCCAGATCCATTATGCATATTAATACCCCTCTGATTATGAACATGAATATGCTTTGTGAGTAGTTACGGACAAGTCTTGCTATAAGTAGTCATGTGAATTTGGTATTCATTCGATATTTTGATAAGATGTATGTTGTCTTTCCTCTAGTGGTGTCATGTGAACGTCAACTACATGACACTTCACCATTGTTTGGGACTAGAGGAAGGCATCGGGTAGTAATAAGTAGATGATGGGTTGCTAGAGTGACAGAAGCTTAAACGCTAGTTTATGCACTACAAAAAAATTTACACTTCCGTGATGATACGTGTTTGTCACAGTATGTCACGTTTTCTGTCATGCATGTACATCCTTGAAAAATTTATGACAGAATCAAGATAGTCATACATGTGCTGTCGTAGAAGTGTTCCATGACATTACCAATATTATCATCACGAAAGTGTCCACTTCCAAGACGATAAATCGCGCGTCACATAAGTGCTTGCATCAAGGGTGACCGGCACGTGGCATCCACCGTAACGGAATGCCGTTAAGCTATTGGGTCTGGTTTTGGATCCGATAACCCGTTAACAGCCCCGACCAATGGGGATTTTCCACGTGTAAAATCATCATTGGTTGTAGGAAACACGTGTTGGCTCACCATTGGGACAGATGTCATCCACTCATTGGACCCAAAGCGCCTATGATACGTTGACACATGGCACGACCCAATAGAGGCCCATTCATGTGAAAAGGCCGGCCTGTTTGACTTGGTCAAAAGGTGGCGGGCTGGCTCACGACAAGCCTGTTAACGGCCTGTTTGCATATAGCCCATTTACAGCCCGCTAACCCAGGGCCCATTTATGGCCTATCCGAATTAGGCCCAGTAGCGTCATGTGGGCCGTCCAATATAATTCCAGCCCATTTTAACTTCCGGCCCCCATGACGTCTTTCGGCCCATATGAGGCCCTTATTACTCTCGACCCATTAACGGCCCGTGGTAAAACTGGCCCGTAATGAAGAGTGTATCACTTTATACCCATTAACGGCCCATTATTCCGTTGGGCCGTTTCCAGCCCATGTTATCTTTCGGCCTTCTCAGGACCCATTTATTCTTGGGCTCATTTCCATCATTTGTTTACTTTCAGCCCGTTACTTTCATTTTCTGCTTGTGGGCCAAATACAGCCCGTGGTTACAGTCGGCCCGTTTGTGCCCGTTAATACGATGGGCCATTTTCATAGCGTCATCAAATACGGCCCCATTTATTCTTGGGCTCATTTCCAGCATTCGTTTACTTTTGGCCCGTTACTGTCATTTTCTGCTTGTGGGCCAAATACAGCCCGTGGTTACAGTCGGCACGTTGTGGCCCGTTAATACGTTGGGCTGTTTTCATAGCGTCATCAAATATGGCCTATTAACGACGGCCTGTTATGGTCGGCCCATGAATGGACGATTTCAACTCTAGCCCATTTCCGGCCATAATGTGGTCTGGTATTGGCCCATGTTTAGCCAACTGATCACACGGCCCGTAGAAGGCCCATTGATGATACGGTCCGTAGAAGGCCCATTGTGTCTACGCCCCATAGAAGGCCCATTGTTTCTACGGCCCTTAGAAGGCCCATTGTTTCTACAGCCCGGAGGAGGCCATGTTAACTACAGTAAATATGTAGCCCATTGTTAATGTGGCCTAGTTTAAAAAAATAGGTTATTCCAGCCACTAGCAAACCACGGAAAAAGAACTGCACTGGCTACAAGAAAACAAATAAACAAGACAACGGAAATAAATAAGCAAGCAAATTATGCTAGGCTATCACGGCTATTACACATATTACATCCACTGGGCATCAAAGTTCGCCACAAGTGCAAATATAGGGAACAAAGCAGCATATTACATACACTAGCCGTCAAAATTGGCCACCAATGCAAATAAACACGGCAGCAAAACATGAGCATAACTGAAACTACTTCAGAAGAGCTCAAGAAATGTGGTATCCACCATGCTGGCAATAAGCTTAGAAAGCTTATTAGCTTTGTCCTATTTGGTGCTAAAATCGTCCAACGCTTGCTATTGCACCAGAAAGTATGCATCTGAATGCTCCAGGGACTTCCGCAGTCCTTCCGCTTCTTGTCACAGCACAGCTGATCGATGTCTTTCAGCTTGTAGTTGAGACTCAAGAAACCAAACTTATTCATATAGTGAGTTTGAATAGCTTGTGCAAGCGGTAGTGGCTAGTAACTCCAACACTAAACCAAGACAGGACTTTGGGGTTGTCTCACTGTCTTCGAGATAGTCTTCCTTAGCTGTTTTATCAGTTTTGTTGGAGACCAACAAGGATGTGTCACTATCATGAACATTATCTGCATTACTTCCTTTACCATTGCTTAATAAGGCACTCTTCCCCAATATTCTGTCAGCATTCTAAAAGAAGAAACAACCAGACACATAACATTTTAGCATGTACTAGTACATGAAACTCATTTCGGTGAACCGGTTCATTAGTAAGGTGGACAGGATTAAACTACCAAGTCTTCTATTGCCAAGTGCTAGTACATAATAAAAGCGTCAAACAAACATATATCTATGTCCTATGGTCACTGCATTGTATTGCCAAATCAAAATAGAGACACGGTTCAAATCATACCAGTTCAAGACAAAGCAGCAGTGAAACAATACAAAGCGTGGGAAACTACACGGCACAACAAGATTTTAGATGGGTACCACGGGTCTACATGTACACCAACACTATTTGCTTTGTTGTGATGCTAGTAATGTGCATGATATGAGAAGTCAACTGTATACACAATTGAAATTGAAATCAACAGAGCTATTGATAAGAGCAAGCCTGTTAAAGAAACATGCCTGAACATACCTGCTGTGCCATTGGAGTTTCGATTGGATCCTTCAATTTAAAAATAAGTTTGTATGAGTAAATACAGCGATACAAGAGCAAAGGAGTATGCACGATAGCAATCATAGTTAAAAAAGGCGCGCCTAAGCGAGCGCTTAAGCGCGCCTAGGCTCTAGGCGTTGCCGAAATGCATTGCGCATAACTACGCTTAATCTGTGCATAACTACGCATCAGCATGCGCTTTGGTCAGTAAAGCGCAAGGCGGTGGCAAAACACACAATTAATGCGTAGCGCTTTTTGGAACTATGATAGCAATGGAATCTTCATTAGAATAGTTCTTCCCAGGTTTAGGCACTTGTTCTACATGAACAGAGTACAGTAAGACGCAAGAATATAGTACTTAAAAATAGAAAATGAGCTCATAGACCTTACCACATTCTTGGTTCGGGACCAGTACTGAACAAGGCGTTCCCAGTCATCGTCCAGTAAATGTGTCTCATGAGAACGTAAGGGAATTTGATGAGTTTCTTTGCCGGTGAAGTACGTTTTCTTCAGGTAATTCCGATACTGCCACCAAGCATTCTTGAAGATAGCAGAGGTATTAGCACAGGTTACCTCATCCTGAGTTTCCAAATCGGTCCTTCTCTATAGAGAAAAATGGGAAAAATTGTTGTATTATAACTATCATGGAGGTTGGATGTATGGGACAAAGCAAAGTAATTGCCATGAATAACATTACTTACACATAACTCCTGGACAAACACCTGCAACTAGCATTTTCCTTCATCTTCAGTATAATATTTCCAAGATGGGAAGATACGCACATACGATTTAACAACATCAAATGCGATAGATACTAAAGTATGACTAGCTGATTGTGCTTCCACCACAAGAATAGGCGTACTAACTAGTGGATTTGGGGTTCGTCGTGGTAGTACTGGCCCTTTGGGCACTGGAGCTGCCTTACTAACTGCTCTTGTTTGGGAGCTCTGTGGTGGAGATGGTGATGTGTCAACAGGAACTGGGTTACTATCTGCTGGGGTTGGGGTTAGATTGGGTGAAGCTGGTTCTCTGTCCATCGCAGTAGGGGTACAATCTTCGAGAGTTTGGGTTATGTGTGGTAGAGCTGGTTCTCGTGCATGTACAACTGGGGTGCTATCTCCACCAAGAGGTAGCACTGTTTTATTTGAAGACCGTGTTTTTAGTCCGCTAGATGCTGGCATCACCCGCTCCAATTCAAATGGCTGATAAACAGGAAACATAGTTGAATGTACAGACATTGTATGAGAGACAGATGCAATAGATAGTGTGGAAAAAAGAGGACATGAAATAGTTGACATGTATATTTTTTTAACTAAAACGGATAGCATGACATAATTTCACATATATGATGTCTATCTAAACTGGATAGCATAGCATAACATAATTCAAAGATATGATGAAAAAATGCCGTGCCAAGTTAGAGCATACACCTCGGTGGGGCAATAGGACTGGTCATCTGTCTTTGAATCCATCGCTGAGGAGCTATCGGGACCCAACAAGAGATCTGCTTCAACAGGTAGCACTGTCTGCTCTGAAGGCCTTGTTTTCACTCTAGATTTTTCAATCTCCCACCCAAATGGCTGATTCTCATGAAAAGTAGTTTAATGTACAAATATTTCGACAAATGGAAATGTAATGAAGAAAAGGATGGGCAAGATATCATTCAAATATATGATGCCTGGTTAAACAGGATGGCATTGCACATTTCACATATATTATGGCTGGCTAAAAGACATGAGATTGCATAATTCCCATATATGATATAGAAACTAAACAGGTGGCGACAGAACATGTCTAAACGAAGCAGATGACATATATGATGTCAAAAGTAGGCACTGCAAGGCAACATATGCATGATATGACTAACATCATCATGCCAAGGTAGAGCAAACACCTTGGGGGTAAATAGGTGTGGTCAGCGGCGTCTGAATCCACCTCAGAACATATATCTTCCTCTGGGTTACAATCTGGAGAGGGGTGGGGAGGGTTTTCCATTGAACCCACCATGGAGAGATGTCTGCATGACATTGTATTGCCGCGCAAAACTCTTCTCTTTTTCTCTACATGTTCAGCATGAATGTGTACAATATCTGACATGCATACGAAAAAAATATGGTGAGATTATGTAAGGAGAGCATGCAGAAATTTAGAGTGATGGTAACAACCAGTGGATGGATCCAAAAATAATGATAGTAGGCTGATGATTGCTTTAATTTAATAAAAAGATAGATGATGATTGCTTTACTATTTGTTTCCCACCCAAGATGTACAACATAGGCATACCCTAGGTGAACCAGATATTAGACAGAGATACTATTCATTGCTTCCTCGATATGTGCCCCACAACTAATTTCGAACTCAAGTTTGAACATTAATTTGGACCTAACTTGGAGTCCAAGAGGTGAATGGGACGATAAAGTAGCAGGTAATTTTAAGCAATGCATAACATAAGCAGAATCAAAAGTGTGTGACCTGTCTTGTGGTCTCGTGTACTACTCAGGTTCATCTGCTGAGTCGATGATGGTGATGCCATTGCGGTCGGTGCCGGTGGCAGGGAAGGAGATCTGAGGCGGTGAAAGATGGTCAGGAGTCGTGATGTCTAGTTTGGTGGATGTTCCTGTCAATGGAGCACCTCAGGTGAGGTGGACGACATCATGGCAGGAGCAGGACAAACCACACAAAGTTCCCTTGGACACCTACCTGTAACTGAAGTAATTCTGTAAGGGATCATTTGGCTTGCATGATTCTAAAAACGCAGGAATAGGAAAAACAACGGAATAGGATAGGAATGCACATGGTAAACAGAGCATTTGTAAACACATGACTTCTGTCAACTTGGGTGTTTGGTTTACAGGAATTGGAAGAGCAGAGGAATGCAAAAAAACATGGCCAAAATAAAGTGAAACCATATGAAAGCGTGTACAGTTAGAATGTTATTCTGCCACTAATGCACTTGGTCTTGTTTTCATGCATAGGATTTTGAAAAGTAGGTCCATGTGGATGTTTTGCTTCATTCCTTTCAACAAAATGCATGAATAATTGAATAGTAGAGTGCCATTGGAAAATTCCCTATTGCTATGTTTTTCCGTCAAACCAAAATAGCCCTAATGGATCGACATGAATGTATAGTAATAAGTGATGCAACAAGTGTACAACCTCTTTGCCGTAGCCGTGTCGACCTCAGCATCACTGGGTTGGTCGCTGGAGCAGTTGAGGTAGAGGTGGCTGTCGGAGGTGTGGAGGAAGATCTGAGGAATCTGTAGACGGCGTCTAGGGCACAACTCTGTTCTGATGGTTTGTTCTATCGTTGGAGCAGCCCCGGTGAGCCGTAAGACATCAAGGTTGAAGCAGCACAAGACAGACATCGTCAATCTCAAGTGGGATTCTAATAGCATCTCCAATAGATGATGTAAAATAGATGTAAAATTTACATCACCAAAAGCCACCTGACTACAACAGATGAGGTAAAAGCTGTTGCCTCTGAACTTAACTGTTGAAACTGAAATTTACTGCGGAATCTGAATGTTACTGTCGAAACTGAACGCAATGGTGGCAGAGAGGCACTTGACATGTAGTTTAGGGAGGGCATGCAGTTCATCTTCAACCTGCACCCCCTGAGCCGCCAGCCACCACCGGCCGAACCGTAGGCCCCAGCGCCGCCTCACCACCCCGAAACAACTCCCCACCATCGGTCCGCGCCGCCGCCGCCAGCCCTATAGGCCCACCACACCCACCCTGAACCCTAAGATAGATAGTGGGGTACCTCTCCGGCGAGCCCCCATCCCCGCTGCGGGTGGTTCTTCCTTAACTCCGGCGAGCCCCCCCCCCCACCCCCTGAAAATCGACTAACCCAAAAGTCGATTCAGTCGACTGAAGTGAAGCTAAATCGGAGCAGAGCAGCAGCACGAGCGAGGGGGAGAGCAGCAGCAGCAGCAGCACGAGCGAGCGAGCGAGAGCCCGAGCAGCAGCAGCTGGGCGGGCAAGCGATCGAGTGAGAGCTGGAGCAGCAGCAGCGCGAGCGAGCGAGAGCCGGAGCAGCAGCACCTTGCTACTTCTCGATCTTGAGTTATATTCCCTCGAAGAGGAAAGGGTGATGCAGCACAGTAGCGTAAGTATTTCCCTCAGTTTTTGAGAACCAAGGTCCTGTAGGAGACCACACGTGAGTCCCTCGCACCTGCACAAACAAATAAGAACTTCGCAGCCAACGCGATAAGGGGTTGTCAATCCCTTTACGGTCACTTACGAAAGTGAGACCTAATAGATATGATAGTTTGATATTTTTGCTATTTCTGGATATACGAACAGAAAGTAAAAACGGTAAATAAAGTAGATTGTAGATTGATATGTTGAGAGTAGACCCGGGGGCCATAGGTTTCACTAGTGAGTAGGGATTGCCATGCAACGGATGCACTATAGCTAAGAATGTATGAAAGCTCAACAAAAGAAACTAACTGGGTGTCCATCCAACTTGCTTGCTCATGAAGACCTAGGGCATTTGAGGAAGACCATCATTGGAATATACAAGCCAAGTTCTATAATGAAAATTCCCACGAGTATATGAAAGTGACTAAACAAGAGACTCTCTATCATGAAGAACATGGTGCTACTTTGAAGCACAAGTGTGGAAAAGGATAGTAGCATTGTCCCTTCTCTCTTTTCTCTCATTTTTTTGGGAGGGGCTTTTTCTCCCTTTTTTTATTTAGCCCCTCTCTATATTTGTTTGGGCCATCTCTTTTTTATTTGGTCTTTCCTCACATGGGACAATGCTCTAATAATGATGATCATCACACTTTTATTGATTTACAACTCGATATTACAACTCGATACTAGAACAAAGTATGACTCTATATGAATGCCTTCGGCAATATGATAATATGAAGCGTGTCATATGAACAGAAGGGTGGAAAGTTGCATGGCAATATATCTCGGAATGGCTATGGAAATGCCATGATAGGTAGATATGGTGGCTGTTTGAGGAAGGTATATGGTGGGTGTATGGTACCGGCGAAAGTTGTGCGGTACAAGAGAGGCTAGCAATGGTGGAAGGGTGAGAGTGCGTATAATCCATGGACTCAAAATTACTCATAAAGAACTCATATACTTATCACAAAAATTTACAAGTCATCAAAACAAAGCAATCAACGCATGCTCCTAGGGGGGAGGTTGGTAGGAGTTAACCATTGCGCGCCCCCGACCTCCACACAAAGGATGACACTCTACAAATACCTCATGCTCTACTTCGTCACATAGAGGTTCACCATACGTGCATGCTACGGGAATCACAAACTTTAACGCACGTATTTCTCAATTTCGTAATAACTCCACTAGCATGACTCTAATATCACTATCCTCATGTCTCAAAACAATCATCAAGTATCAAACTTCTCATCATATTCAATGCACTTTGTATGAAAGTTTTTATAGCATTCATCTTGGATGCCTATCATATTAAGGCTATATTCTAATAGACTCTCAAAAGGATATAAGTGAAGCATGAGATATCAACAATTTCTTCAAAATAAAATCACCACCGTGCTCTAAAAGATATAAGTGAAGCACTAGAGCAAACTATTTAGCTCAAAAGATATAAGTGAAGCACATAGAGTGTTCTAACAATTCCTAGGACATATTTATCTCTCTAAAAAAGGTGTGCCAGAAAGGATGATTGTGGAAAACTAACAAGCAAAGACTCAAATCATACATGACACTCCAAGTAAAACACATATCATGTAGTGAATAAAAATATAGTGTCGAGTATAGTTACCGATAGATGAAGACGAAAGAGGGGATGCCTTCCCGGGGCATCCCCAAGCTTAGGCTTTTGGTTGTACTTGAATTTTACCTTGGGGTGCCTTGGGCATCCCCAAGCTTAGGCTCTTGCCACCCTGTGTTCCATAGTCCATCAAAGCCATACTCAAAACTTCAAAACTTCACAACACACAACTTAGCCAAAAATCTCATGAGCTCCGTTAGTATAAGAAAACAAACTACCACTCAAAGGTACTGTAATGAACTCATTCTTTGTTTATATTGGTGTTAAAACTACTGTATTCCAACTTCCCTATGATTCATATCCTCCAATACTACTCATAGATTCATCAAAATAAGCAAACAACACACGAAAAACAGAATCTGTCAAAAACAGAACAGTCTGTAGTAATTCGTAACTTTCGCATACTTCTGTAACTCCAAAAAATTGAAATAAATTCGTAAACGTGGGTAATTTGTCTATTAATCATCTGCAAAAATAATCAAATAAATAGCACACTCCAGTAAAATCTGGTGACTATTCTAGTGAGAGCTAACGATTCTGTTTTTTAAGCAAGATCATATAAACTTCACACAAGTCTTCCCAAAGGTTCTACTTGGCACAAACACTAGTTAAGACACAAAACCACATATAAAACGAAGCTAGATGCAATATTTATTCCTAAATAGATTCAAAAACAAAAAATATAAAATTGGGTTGCCTCCCAACAAACGCTATCGTTTAACGCCCCTAGCTAGGCACGATACAAGGATAGATCTAGGTATTGCCATCTTTGGGAGGCAATCCATAAGTGGCTCTCATAATATATTCATAAGGTAATTTGATTTTATTTATAGGAAAGTGTTCCATGCCTTTCCTTAACGGAAATTGGAATCTAATATTTCCTTCCTTCATATCAATAATTGCACCAATCATTCTAAGGAAAGGTCTACCAAGAATAATAGGACATGAAGGATTGCAATCTATATCAAGAACAATGAAATCTACGGGCACATAATTCCTATTGGCAACAATAAGAACATCATTAATCCTCCCCATAGGTTTCTTAATAGTAGAATCCGCGAGATGCAAATTTAAAGAACAATCATCAAGCTCATGGAAACCTAGCAAATCACACAAAGTTTTTGGGATAGTGGAAACACTTGCACCCAAATCGCACAAAGCAAAGCATTCATGATATTTAATTTTAATTTTAATAGTAGGTTCCCACTCATAATAAAGCTTTCTAGGGATAGAAACTTCTAATTCAAGTTTTTCTTAATAAGATTGCATCAAAGCATCAACTATGTGTTTGGTAAAAGCTTTATTTTGACTATAAGCATGCAGAGAGTTTATTACGGATTGCAACAAGGAAATACAATCAATCAAAGAGCAATTATCATAATTGAATCCCTCGAAATCCAAAGTAGTGGGTTCATCACTATGCAAAGTTCTAATCTCTTCAATCCCACTTTAAAAAAAATTAGCATCAAGGTCTAAAAACTCCGAATCATTGGGACACCTTTTAATTAAAGTAGACTCATCTCCAATCCTGTCTTTATCAAGACTCATAGTAGAAAACAAGGATATAATAGGGACACATCAATAACTTTGAAATATTCATCTATATTTTCATGCTCTTCCGATTTAGCAGCCATCTTATTAACTAAGATGGACTGTTTATCAGAAATTTGGGCTATTAAGTTCTCAAGATGAGCAAACTTAGATTTCAAACCATAAAATTCCTTAGACATATCATCAAGGTCTTTATTCGTGTACTCCATAAAGTTTTTATGTTCCTTAAGCTTGTTTCTAAAGAAATCATTATGCTCAAATTGCACAGACATAAAATGTCTAACATTGTTTTCGATCTCCTCCAGCCTCTTGAGGTGAGGGTAAACACTGATAGGGAGAGCCATAGTGACAAGCAAGCAATCCAACACACAAGCAAACAAGAAGCAAGCGAACGATAAACACACGACAAAAAGAAGTGCAAATAAAATGGCAAGGGTGGAGTGGGGGAGAGGAAAACGAGAGGCAAATAAATGTAATGCGAAGGATAAGGGTTTTTGATAGGTACTTGGTATATGACTTCTGCGTAAGCCTCCCCGGCAACGGCGCCAGAAATTCTTCTTGCTACATCTCGAGCTTGCGTTTTATTCCCTCGAAGAGGAAAGGGTGATGCAGCACAGTAGCATAAGTATTTCCCTCAGTTTTTGAGAACCAAGGTATCAATCTAGTAGGAGACCACGCGCGAGTCCCTCGCACCTGCACAAACAAATAAGAACTTCACAGCCAACACAATAAGGGGTTGTCAATCCCTTTACGGTCACTTACGAAAGTGAGATCTGATAGATATGATAGTTTGATATTTTTGGTATTTTGGGATATAAGAACAGAAAGTAAAAATGGTAAAGTAAAGTAGATTTTAGATTGATATGTTGAGAATAGAACTGGGGGCCATAGGTTTCACTAGTGGCTTCTCTCATGATAGCAAAATTCTACGGTGGGTGAACGAATTACTGTCGAGCAATTGATAGAAAAGCAAATAATTATGAGAATATCTTGGCATGATCATTATATATAGGCATCACGTCCGTGACAAGTAGACCGAAACGATTCTGCATCTACTACTATTACTCCACACATCGACCGTATCCAACATGCATCTAGAGTATTAAGTTCATAAGAACAGACTAACGCCTTAAGCAAGATGACATGATGTAGAGGGATAAACTCAAGCAATATGATATAAACCCCATCTTTTTATTCTCGATGGCAACAGTACAATACGTGCCTTGCTTCCCCTACTGTCACTGGGAAAGGACACCGCAAGACTGAACCCAGAGCCAAGCACTTCTCCCATTGCAAGAACTATAGATCTAGTAGGCCAAACTAAACCGATAATTCGAAGAGACTTGCAAGGATATTATAGTCATACATAAAAGAATTCAGAAAAGAACCAAATATTTCTCATAGATACTCTTGATCATAAACCCACAATTCATCGGATCTCGACAAACACACTGCAAAAAGAGATTACATCGAATAGATCTTCTCGAAGACCGAGGAGAACTTGGTATTGAGATCCAAAGAGAGAGAAGAAGCCATCTAGGTACTAACTATGGACCCGAAGGTCTGTGGTAAACTACTCACAACTCATGGTGAGGCGATGGTGTTGATGTAGAAGCACTCCATGGTAGATCCCCCCTCCGGTGGAGCTCCGAAACAGGCCCCAAGATGGGATCTCACGATAACAGAAGGTTGCGGCGGTGGAACTATGGTTTTTTCTTCTCTTCTGATGTTTTCGGGGTACATAGGTATATATAGGAGGAAGGAGGGCACCGGGGGACCAACGTGGGGCCCATGAGGCAGGGGGCGCCCCCCCACCCTCGTGGATGCCATGTGTGCCCTATTCCGTGGTTCTCAACGCTCCCGTGAAGATATCGCTCCAAAAATATCTCTCCCGAAGGTTTCATTCCGTTTGATATTCCTTCTCTGTAAAACCCTCAAATAGGCAAAAGAACAGTAATCTGGACTGGGCCTTTGGGTTAATAGGTTATTACCAAAAATAATATAAAAGTGTATAACAAAGCCAATTAAACATCCAAAACATCATAAATAATAGCATGGAACAATAAAAAATTATAGATGCGTTGGAGACGTATCACAGCTGGGCGAGCGAGCGAGAGCCGGAGCAGCAGCAGCAGATCCGGCTGGTATGGACGCTGCCGCCGAAGGGGCCTCACACCGGGGGAGAGCCGCCGTGGAGATGTCGCCCGCGGCGCCGGTTCAAGGTATCCGCTCCATGGGGGTGCGGTATGGAGCATCGTCGGCGCCGGGAGGTCGAGCTAAGGAGAAGGTGTGATGCGAGGAGTGTACAACCTCTTTGGTGGCGCCAAGTAGGCCTCGGCTTCGTCCGAGGAGTCGGTGAGGATGCTGCGGTTCCGTTGGAGCAGGTTAAGGTGGCGTTGTGGGGATGGAGCAGCCACGATAGACGAGGGATCGTTGGAGCAGGTCCTTGGAGGTGGAGGACGGGGTGGCTGAACCGGCGGGACGACGAGATGGACGACAAATCCTCATCCGGGGAGGTGGACAAGGGATGTCGAGTTGTTGCGGTGGACGACGTCGTCGGGGAAGAGGCTCCGGCTGGGCAGCGGTGAGGTGGCGGACGGAGGAGGGTGGGGTTTCGCGGCTGGAGCGGAGAGGTTATGGCGGCCTGGGATTTCGAATGGCAAAAACAAGGCAATGGAGACGCGCTTGTCCAAAATGTAGGGTGTGTTACAAAAGTACCCCCCACCGATTTGAACTAGCGGCCCTTTCAGCTCAGGGTTAGAAGGGGGATTTCGCGTGTCGGGATTTGGCAGCTGGAGGGGGTTTTCGCACGCGTTGTAATTTCGGGATAGCGAGGCGCGGGTTGTGAAGGCGCCAGTTTTGGGAGCACGATATCTAAATTTTCGGGATATAACAAGGCGCGGGTTGAATTTTAGGGACAAGCCTAACGTGTAATATTGTACTTGTACGTACCAAATCAATTCGCACTTCCCTCAACCAAAAAGAAAACGAAAGAAATAATACTATTCACACCACACAAAGAGAGAGTCTTGCCCCATTTTACTATAAAAATGCTATTTAAAGCTACATATACCAACAATTTAGTGCAATTAAATGCTACTCGGTAGTATGAATCCATGTTATGTCCGATTAAATTTTTTCGCTTGCTATATAATGTATGTAACCTACTCATACCAACATTTTAGTGCATTCCAAATGTCTATACTACCACTGCAATTCGAACTGAATTTGAATTCGTTTCTCTATTTCAATAATAATCTACAATCATGATTGTTGCCAACTTCAACCATCATTTGTGTATTACCTTAATAACACACAACATGATTACTATAGAGATAGATATGAACTATGTGTACTACATGAACTCGAATTCTATTTTTTGAATACACTTGATGTTGATTCCAAATAATAGTACATTTGATGTACTAACTATATATTCATAATCTAAACCATGTTCCATACATGTACACCATGTTTATCACACATAGTATAGTGCCCAGCCCCCTACATTATGACAAGTATTTAGAGCTGAGCTACAAAAGCCACACATTAGCCCAAATTATGATCAATGTTCTATATATTATACGTAGTACTAGCAAGATGCCCATGCGTTCCACAGAACATCAACATGATCAAGGGGAGGCCTAATTTGCAAATATGGAGAGGGGTGTGGGTATCTTTTTTCAAAATTGCCATAGTTTCCTTCCTATCCGCCAGATATAAATCGGACAGCCTATATTGCAGGATGGCAGGCACACCATCATCAACAACTCCGTTTTTTTATAAGAGTAGAGATAAAATATATTATATGTAGTATAACATGTTCATAACCACACCATGTGTATCATCGTTATATATATTCACACATGCGTCGGTTTAAAACACTATGATATATCCGAATTCGCTTTTTAATAATGAAGTATGATCTATGTTCGTCTTTTACACCCACACGATCCTCTTATCTTTGTAGCTAGCTAGCGCTAACTTTCTCTCGTGCATGCACACACCCGCATCCCTCTCACCCTTCCTCGGCATTCTCTAGCTCCATCGCGCAAATTCGTCTTTTCACTTTAGGTCGTTCACCCTGGTGTCTGTAGGCCCCCAGCTCCTTCTTTACGGCACACATCGATCGATATGCCTCTCTAGACAGGTGTGCCTAGCACAAACACAAGCTTCCCCTCTTCTCTTATCACCGTCCATGCCTCACTCCCACCACTCTTTTCATCGATCTCGTACTCGCACACTCCTTCCCCCTCGATATATTATGACTCTCGCACCACCTCCTAGATGCATCCCTCTCTCTATCCTTCTCCCCATGCCTCATTTGCTTCTAACACACACATGCATGTATACAGATCGATCTCCCAACATATACCTAGGTCGACTTTAACTATTCCCCACCCCATCGATCGACGTACCTCACAAGTTATGTCTCTCCTTTCTCTGACAAAGGATGATTGATCTTCCTATGTAGTTATGTCTGCTTACCACAGCCATATCGTCCCCCTCATCATTCATGCATGCCTCCTGACCCGTCTCTCACACGCACGTGCACAGACAGGCAGCCATCCCCTCTCTTATTGATATTGCAGGCGTGCCCTCCGGTTGTCTAGCAAGCCTATCACACCATTTGTTAGAAGCAACTCCACTACCACCCCCTCCAACACTCTAGCTCTGTCTCTCTTCCAACCTTATTCCTCCCCTACACATATGCATGGATGTCGATCGATCTCCCTTAATACATGAGGTAGATCGATCTACCTTAATACACGAGGTAGGCCTCTCTCCTCCTCCACACATATACCAACCATTGTACCTCTATAGTTAATTAGGCCTCCCTCCCCCCCCACCACACACTGATAGTAGAGCGCTGTAGGTAGGTATCCATGCCACAGAGACAAACTGCACTTGTCCCCTCTCTCGTTCTAGTAGGCCAGCCACTCTATATCTTTGACGTGGGCACACACAAATTCGATGGCACTCTTTATCGACCGCGCACTCACACACACACATCATCCCTCTCTTCGATTCTATGGAAACCTCAAGTCGATGATACCTTCACTCTCTTCTCGTGGATCACCCCCTCTATATATTTGATATATCCAGGACTCTATTTCACACACATTGCATATGTTACATTTTTTTATTGACCCCCCCAAACTCTCATGAATCCACACACTATATCTCTCTACGGTTGTGTCTCTCTCACACAACCCCACGTAGGTGGTGTACGTATACAAGAAGAAAATAGGTGCACCATGCACGTACTCACGCGTCGTGCCCAGCCACACCCGCACGGATACACGATGGAGCTCATTTCTGTACGAAATGGCAGCCCACGTGCTAATTTGAACGCATGTAGTGGTTGTTTACCTACGGAGGTCGTGTACCACGCGTGCACGAAACAAAGTTCAACTTGATGCATTGGCGCGTTATTTTTAGATAAAGTTATATCGCTCAATGGCACGTACACAAAATATAAAATGATTTTTATGGAGAAAAAGGTAGTCTGCTCCACTATATACAATGGAGCCTCCCTGCCTGGTTTGTCTCTCTTCATAGTATCTCACACAAGGCTGCGGTGGCCTCTCTCTCTCTCTCTCACCGTTGGTCACTAATCCGGCCGCATCCCGTCCGCCGGCGATAAGGGAGGACGTGCATCGTTTCTCCGTTCGACGGCGCCGAGGCAGCACGTCCGGATCTGCGGTACACGCCGTTCTCTCTGACCAAGCTCCGGCGTGGTAGGGCCAACGCCACCTGCTCTTTGCCACAATATGGACATATTCCGCCCGCCGCCGCTCACCTAGTTACATCTCGATGACCTCCAGGTATCCCCTCCGGCCTTGCTCCACTGCCCTTCTTCCTACGTCGCTGCATGTGGATCTTCCATAGTTCTTTGCACAAAACGTAACTCGTCTGGCATACTTTCCATATTGCAATCTCGTCCTCACACCGTTTTAGACAAACACAACCGTGTTGTTATCTTCCCTTAGGACAAGGAATATGCTTCTTTTTTGTCATCGCAACTGTCATCAACAATATTTGTCTTTTTACAAATTTCAAATGGGCATATTTTAGAGTATAGATTCACTCATTTTGCGTCGTATGTGTACTCCCTCCGTTCCTAAATATTTGTCTTTTTAGAGATTTCAACAAGTGACTACATACGGAGAAAAATGAGTGAATCTACACTCTAAAATATGTCTCTATACATCCGTATGTAGTAGTCCATTTGAATATCTAAAAAGACAAATATTTGAGTAGTCACTCGTTGAAATCTCTACAAAGACAAATACTCTGGAGTATATTTAAGAACCGAGGGGTAGTGCATAGCCGCATGGGAGACTCAGACCGGTCGTTGCGCCACATTAATAGTGAGTAATGAGCAGTCAAATCATAAGCCCCACCTTTCCCATTGTAAGTTGCTCGGAAGAAGCAACCATCAATATGCTCTTCTTTGAATCCGCTCATACTACTCCATCTGTCACTGTTTATAATGCGCGCTTCAGAAAAAGAGAAAATCTCTAGGACCAAGGCGACTAGCGATCGGCCTGAAAAATAGCATTGGTAGTTATAGCACGGCGTCTATTACTAGAGGAAATAATGCGTACACACATGCATGCAGTGCTTCCACCCCGGGTACACACATGCATGCACTTACTCCACTCCGTAGTACTACATCGAGAGAAAATTGCGGTTACCACGCCCTAATTAATTGAGCATTAAACCAAACGCGTCGAAAGTCTCTTTGGTGGTGGAAATGCATTGAGAGAAATGCATCATAATGAAGCACACCCTGTAAACTGTGATGGAGGGAGGAGTAGTATGAAGGTGCAAAACCAAGTACGCGTACGGCCAGTCGGTCAACGCACCTCCTCTTGGCATATCACTGACATGTGGGACCGGAGTGTGAGCAAACCAATCTCAATTGATAGCAAAATGGCCAACCCTCTGTTCCTTGAGAGAGACGAGGAGCGAGAACACACAGACGGGCTCGCACTGAGGCCAAGATATATTCGAGCATGGTTGATCGATATGATCATTACATGTTGGGCTGCCATTTTCCGCCCTCCTCCGGAATAAATGTGTACTTTATCATAGATTAATAAAAATAAGAGTACAGAGGCTCCACCATGCGGTTCTAGTAGTAGTACTACTCGTACTACTAAATCTTGCGCTTGGCTCTTCGCCTCTTCGTGAAATCGAACAATGATGGTACTTCGCATGTTCGGTACTACAGTGTATGCCTCTGGCAATCTGACACTGAATGAACTGATGCATGTCCACCGCCTGGGCGAGGGTACGTTGCATTAGTCAAAAGGCGTAAGAGAGCTTCACCTTTTCCCGCAAGCTTCTCCTTGTTCTGCGAGTTGACAGGACACACCAACAAGTAGTGCTAGTCCATACTCCCTCCTTTCCGGTTAATATGGCTTAATCTTTTTTGCGGGTAAATGAGAGAGCTTTATTCATATATATAAGCATTCTTAGGACGATAAGCCAAGACACTGGTCACTAGGAAGTGAGGTATCCCGCAAAAAAGTAGGAAGTGAGGTGTTTCATCAAGCCAGCTCTCGGCCACATTCAAAGTGCAGGAAACACGGATCACACAAAGATGCGCCGTAAGGTTTACTGACCTGTTTACATGACGAATAACAAAAAAAGAGGAAATATTACCGAGCACTCCTATTTGTAACAGGATATGAGCCAGAATTAAGCGAGAATTGTGACGAGTGTTCCATGCAATCAACTTCCATTATCACATGCGAGAACCCTCGAAGAGAACCAAATGTGTTGAAGATTGCTTTATCACATTTTTAAAATATAAAAAGAGTGCAGACGCTCCTCCATCCGGTTCCTAGTACTAGTATAGTAGTACATACCTCTATAGACTATAGTAGTAGTACTAGTACTACTAGTAAAATTTGCGCTTGGTTGTTCGCCTCTTCGGGAAGTGCAACAATAATAGTACTAGTATAGTGTATGCTTCTGGCAATCTGACACCGAATTAACTGTTGCACGTCCACCGCCTGAGCGAAGGACAGCTTGCATTATCCAAAAGTTTCTCCTTGTCCTGTGAGCCACCGCACGCAAGATTCTCCTGTCCTGCAAGCTTTTCCTCGTTCGGCAAGTTGACGACACACAACAAAGTAATGCTAGTCCATACTTCCCCATCTCCGGTTAATATGGCTTAATTTCAAACGAGATAAATACACTGTCTGTCACTGTATATTTGTAAAAATACGGTCAGTGGACTTCATAATACGCTCATTGTGCTCAATATATACATTTTCCGGTGTTTATATGGTCACTAGTTCACCCTGGCTGAGTATGTGTGTGCATGCACGTGTAGGTTGAGCACTTGAGCGTGACCGTGTGTGTTCCGTCGTGTGCTCAGACATGCATGTATTAGGGCGTCACGCGTGTTTTTGCATCCATGTGTACGTGTGACTGTTGCATACACGTAGGGGGAGTACGTGTAGGGCCACTAAAGGAGTAGTCAAATCACACAGTAAGTTAGTCGGAAGAAGCAACCATCATTTCACTCTTCAATGACACATACGCAATATAAAATGGTTGATATGGAGAGAAAAAGAAAACCACTATATATACACTAGCAGGAGCCTAAGCTACAAGCCTGCTTGCTTGGGTTGCTCTCTTCACATGCATATAACGATGGTGGCCACACCGCTAGTCACATATCTAGCCTGATCCTGTAGCTGGGGGAAGGGAACAATGTTCTGCATAGACGCGGTCGACATCCGCGAGGGAGAAAATCCACATTCGGTGCATCCGAATCGGGGGTCATCGCAGTATGGGCTAATGCTGCGTCCCAATCGCCCTTCTAGCTATAGCCCGACGTTCGTTTCGAAAATATTAGTGCATGTCAGCAAAAATTATACTAGTATCGTTGTTCCGTTTCAAAAAAAAGCATATAAGCTGTTAGTTCCTACCCAAAGGATCTTTATATCCAACAGACACAAAATATCCATTCGACTGTTCGAAATTACTTTCACTACTGATCTGATGTCGAGGTAATTGCTGCATCGCCACCAAAACCCACCATCTCTTAAGCTAAAGTAGACCGAGCTAACCCTATATTTGCATATTACTAAGATAAACAGAAGGCACTGTAGAATCATTTAGGACCTGAGCTTGTCAATCTGAATGTGGAGGGACACCAGCTTAGCCCCGGCCAGCAGCTTGGGCGGAACTGTGAAGTAGGTCAGCTCCTGCACGGCGACGTCGCCGGGATCCCTGCTCCTTGTCACCTCCATTTCCACCTTGACGGCGTCGGTCCTGCCTTTGGGCTCCCCCGGCAGGCCGTTCGCTCACAGCTTGGCCACGTAGTGCGGCAGTGGGGACGCCCCCGCTCTGATGCAGATGACCGACACAGCAATAGGCGCGCCAATGTCGAGCAACAGCAGACCAAGAAAAACGTGCGGCCGTCCTCCTCCGCGAACAGCAAGAGCCGTGGCTCCGACAGTGGCACTTGTAGCTGCAGCGCCTTATCGTACTCAATCCTGTCCACGGGCATGGGATGCACGATGCTGATGTGGTGGGAGAGCACCGGGGGCGGGCCTTGTAGCCGCAGACGGGCACTGCTCATTTGCAGGGCGCGAGCATACACACGCTCTGGTGATCGGCGAGCTTGTGGTAAGTGACGTAGAGCCCACAACCTTCGTGCGGGCACTCCACCCTAACCGAGGAGAGGACGGCGTCCAATCCTGTGTTCCGCACGTCGAAGCCACCGCCGCGCTCGCACTTCTAGCACTGCCGCTGGTTCCCGGGGCGCTCGACGCGGCAGTCCGTGCAAGCCAAGTGCCCTCCCTTGCACTGGACAAATCAATCGAACATCACATCAATCAAGAAACCTGCACCTTGCTCGATCAGCCGAACGGACAAGGTGTATTCGAACCTCATACACTGGAGGCTTCAAGGGGCAGAGGCACAAGGGGCAGTGGAGCAAGCTGAGGTCCATCGAGACCATATAGAGCTCCATCGTCGGATCCTGTTCCGTCTGCATGATCTCGCCCTCCTCGTGCACAACCATCTCTCGCTTTATTAGGGCCAGGGCATTACAATGCTTTACCGTCACATATTCATACTACTTCAAGGTGCATTAAATCAACACATGCAAGTATCAAAAGGAGAGTCACGGCATGCATGCATTGTAATTAATGCATCGGTAAACGCAAATTATTGAAATATATCGAGTGCACTGCTTTGATGTGTCGCGTCAACTCATACAAGACCGAGAGGTTTGATTACTACAATGCCCTCTCACCTTAACCGCACCTGCCTTTGGCTGCATGACAGGTGGGCCACCAACCTGTTGGCCCACCTGTCATGGACGTAAAGGCAGGAGCAGTAAGTCAATGAAGCTGCATCCCTCCCTCGCCCATGAGCGTGGTGGCTGTCAAGACTAGGAGAAGCTTTCATTCGCTACATGCTCTCCCTCCCGTACGCGGTGGACATGCAGTAGTTCAATCGGTGTCAGATGGCCAGAAGCATACTGTAGTACTCCCGAAGAGGCGAAGAGCCAAGCGCAGCCCGGACGCTCGTGTGGCAGTTTCATGTGTAGAGTAGTCTAGGATAGCATGTACTGTGCCTATAAGGTTAAAATCGTTGGGGTCGGCTACTCGGCTCCATGCTATATTTTTTATTAATATAATCTTCTGGCCCTACCTGTCATCCTGGTGATTCTAGTTTGCACGCTCATCTGGTCAAGACAGGAATATATATTTTAATTTGTGGTGGGGTAAATGTTAGAGGTTGCAGCAAATGGAGTATTGTACACTACAGATCTTTCAGCCAAGTTTAGAGGCAACCATGTGGGGCCAGTGCTATGATGTGTCGCTTCAACTCGTACAACGAGGAGAGGCTTGATTTTACTACTACACGCCTTCTCCCTCGCCCATGCGTGCGGTGGCTCGCAGACGAGGTAAGGCTTTTGCTTATAGTACCGCAACAAGCTATCCTTCCCGCTCGCGGTGGATGGACATGCACCAGTGGATTTGATACCGTAGAAGCAGTAGTGCAACCAGAACGTGGCAGTTGCGAACCTTGGAGCACACATATATCCAGGCTCTTGCATGAGACAAAATTGCTATGTGAGCCCACTATTGTAGTAATCCCTCCGTCCGGAAATACTTGTCATCATAATGAATAAAAGGGGATGTATCTAGATGTATATTAGTTCTAGATACATCTTTTTTATCCATTTTGATGACAAGTATTTTCGGACAGAGGGAGTACTTGCTAGTATAGCCCTGTAAACCAGAAATGAGTATTTGCCTTTTCTAGAGATTTCAACAAGTGACTAGACTACACCGAGACAGAGTACATACGGAGACAAATGAGTGAATCTACACCGTAAATAAATACGTAGTTCTCTCGTTTTCCTCTCGGCCTTGGTCGTGGTGCACAATATTGAGTACACTAGTATCATCTTGAAATTTATGAAGTCACCATAGGCACCTCGTCGTCGACGGGAACGTCTCCAGACACGCGATAGACGCAAGTGGCAGTCGCCTCCATAGGCGCTTGAATGCCAAGGAGGGAGAGGGTAGCGGTTCCCGAGACGTTGAACGGTCAATGATGCATCCTCAAATTACTCTACATGCAGAGGGAATTAATTGGAGAAGCAAAATAGAGCCGGCATGATTTGAATGCAACAGAGTTTGGATTCTCATATAAAGGCACCCCACCACTCCAATCCATCTACTCCTTAGTCTCTGCGCAACACTGCTCACTCCAATCCAAGACCAAGTGACTAGAAGCCAGAAGCACCTATGGAGGCGATGAACGCGAGAGGCAGCCGGCTGTGCCAAATCATCCAAGGCGCCGGCCTGCGGCCCCACACCACGCGACATTTCTAGACGGTGCTGGCAACCGCCGGTGTCGTAGCCCTCGCCGATGCTGGCTTCGCCTCTCGCATGGATGACATGATGGTCAACTCCATCCGCAAGTTCGCCGCCGTCGAGAAGCACGCGGCGACCTTGCCGTACTGCTCCAGCCCGTGCGCCCAGGCTCCTCATTGCCTACCACCCTCATCGGTCTCCATGATGACGAACTCTTTCAAGCCCTGGTGGCACTGCAGATGCCGGAGGTCGTGATGAAGAATGTGCACCTCGAGGCCGCGCTCGTCACGCAGCGCCTCGCCAAGCAAGAAACCGTCGACCTGCACATCCACGTCTACGAGGAAATCGTCTACATAGGCCACTACACGGCCAGCACGGACAGAAAGACGTTGGCCTTCTTCCAGCGACTGGAATCTTTGGACGCCATTGTTCAGAAGCACGTCGACCTCGCCACGAAAGCTGCTGCTACTTAGCCGTCATTCGGTGGGCCGGCGCCCTGAGTCGAGGAGGTGGACGTCGTCGATGGATGCATCTCTTCTTCTTGCCTCCTATAACCAGCACTACATCGCCTCGCGGCCTTAATGTTTTATTAGTATATGAGTATATGGCATTTTTATTCCAGTAGTAACGTTTTCACTGTGAGGTGGGGCCGTAGTTGAGTAAACCGACCATCAGCAAATCCCCACCCCGCCCACCAGGCGTCGGCTGAGTTTAGAATTAGAAGAGAGAAACGAGGGAGAAGAGCTAGCTGTAGCACAGACGCTGTTGTCAGATGGGACTCGCGTTGATAGAATAGGAGTACTGAGCACTCGTACCTCTTTTTAGGGAAAAAGCAGACGTATGTCTAGTACTACCATTAGTTGGGTGCGTGCGACCTATACCTGTTATCACTTTAGGTCTTTCTTCGAACCGCAGCGACGCTTCACCGTACATATTTTTTCACGCATTTATCCTCATATATGTACTCCTAGGTTATTTCCACGTGCTCCCTTTCGCCGACATGTGGGACATAGAGCATCTGGGTCGTAGTGCATGCACGACTCGAAGCATATGCCGGGGTACTTTACATTTTAGACCTCACGAATTACATGCAAACCCCCCGCAGAAGAATAACTAAATAAATGAATTACTACATGAAACCGGATTATTTTCGTAGAAACTGGAGCACGTTCATTAAATTTTGGACATAACACGTTTATAAAAAAACTACCAGACCTAAACAAGTCTAAGGGCCTCTTTGATTCGCGGGATACTGAAAACACAGAAATGGGGAAAGTATAATGGCGATGAACCGAGACGAGGAGAACTCTACTAACTCAGTTAGAGGTTAGAGTTAGATTCTTACCCTGAACTAATGGGCTGTTTGGTTCTAGGCCTAGGAGTGCCACACTTTACCATACAATTGTTGCCAAACTTGCCTAAGGTTAGTTCTTCAAAATGAGAGCCACAAGTTGGCAAGCCTAAGGGAATCTTGCCACACTTTTTGAGTGTATGTGATGTCGGACCCTAGTGTGGCTTGCCTAAGATGTGGCTTGAACCAAACACACACCTAAGTTGGTCAAACTTGCCTAACCTTAGATGTGGCAACCTTTGGTAAAATTAGTCTCAAACCAAACAACCCCTAACTCTAAACCAAAGAGGTGTATGGATGGCAAGGTTAGAAAATGTTCTTTGTCAATCACTGCGCAACACTGCTCACTCCAATCCAAGACCAAGTGACCAGAAGCCAGAACCACCTATGGAGGCGATGGTCGCGAGCAGCAGTCGGCTGTCCCAAATCATCCAAGGCGCCGGCCTGCGGCCCCACACCGTGTAGCGTTTCCAGACGGTGCTGGCGACCGTCGGTGTCGTAGCCCTCGCCGACGCCGGCTTCGCCTCTCGCATGGACGACATGATGGTCAACTCCATCCGCAAGTTCGCTGCCGTCAAGAAGCGTGTAGCGAAAGCTCCTACTAGTCCTTCCAGCCACCACACTCATGCGCGAGGGAGGGACGCAGCTTCATTGACTTACTGTTCCTGCCTTTGCGTCTATGACAGGTGGGCCCAACATGTGGTTGGCCCACTGATACGTCTCAAACGTATCTACTTTTCCAAACACTTTTGATATTGTTTTGACCTCATTCTTGCATGATTTGGACTAAACTAACCCGGACTGACGCTGTTTTCAGCAGAGCTGCCTGTATGGTTTATTTGTGTGCAGGAAAACGGATTTTTAAGCATCTCAGAAAAATCCACGAAAAATCACGAAAAATCCACGCACCCGAAGAAACAAAATGCCAGAAGTGGGGCCAGAGGGGGGCCAGGGGGTGCCCAGGCGCCCTGTGAGCGCCCCCCCCCCTGGGCCGCGCCGGGGGGCGCCTGGGTGGGGCCCACACCCCCTGGTGCCCTACTTTAGCCCGTATTTTTCCTCCCGACGCAGAAACCCCAGATCGGAAGTCCTTTCGCTGTTTTTCATCGCGGAGCCGCCGCCACCCTCTGTTCTTCTTCGGGAGGGCTAATCTGGAGGATGATTTGGCCTCCGGAGAGGGGAGATCGTAACCATCGTCATCATCATCACCACTCCATCATCCCTCCATGACTTCCCCCTTCATGTGTGAGTAATTCTCTTGCTGTAGGCGAAGGGGATGGTAGGGATTGGATGAGTTAGATCATGTAATAGTTCGTCAGATTGTTGGGGGCATGTTGCCTATCATCTAGTATGGTGTTTATCATCTTTGCTACAACTTGTTATTCTTAATGCTTGACACTTAGGGCCCGAGTGCCATGATTTCAGATCTGAACCATATGTGTTTGCATGAATATATTTGTGTTCTTGATCCTATCTATGAGTTGTATGCACCTGTTACGGTTCGGAACCGGCGATCCCAAAAGTGACAGCTTGGGACACCAAAGGGGATGGTCCGTAGTTTGAGGATTACATGTATCCATTGAGTTCATTGCTTTGTTCCGGTGCTCTTTGACAGGAGCACCTTAATATCCATTAGTTCCTTTTGGCCCCGTTCGTAGCGGGATGGTAGGACAAAAGATGTTGTGCAAGTTCTTATTGCAAGCACGTACAACTACCTACGGGATACATGCCTAATGTTTGATATTTGCCTAGATGATCATTACTTTTCCGTGTGCCGTGCCCCGAGTTAGAAACTTTCTCATCCATGCAACACCCAACCATCCATCTCCCTAGCCTACAGTATTTTAAACCTTGCTTGTCACTAGTTGCTACTTTTGCCATTTACTACTGCTATTTACTTTTGCTGTTTACTTTCACTATTACTATCATCACTATCATATCATTGTTACCACTTATATTTTGTTGCAAGTTAGTATATTTCAGGTGCAGTTGAATTGACAACTCAACTGTTAAAGCTTATAAATACTCTTTGGCTCCCCGTGTGTCGAATCAATAAATTGGGTTATTCTTACCCGCGAAGACTATCTCGATCCCTTACGGTTGAGGGTTATCAAGTACCGTTTTCTGGCGCTGTTGCCGGGGAGCATAGCAATATTTACAAGAAAACTTGAGGTATCCTACCTGCTGCACTTTATTCACTATGGGTAAGAAAGGAGACCCCAAGGTTCTGATCTTACGATCCACTACAAGAAGATGTACTGCTCTGAGCACTAGTGCTACACTTGATTCACCTTCTGTCATGAGTAAGTTCGCCTCACCACCACCACATGATGCTCCTACTGAATCTGTTACTATGTCTGATACACTTGATGATGCCTCTACTACTTTTGATGATGATATTAGTTCACTTGGTTTTGCTCTTGAGAAACAAATTACTGCTGCTGCTGAAAAATATGGAATTGAACTTCCTGTTACTCGCTACCCTATTGGTGAGACTTATGATTTTCCCGAATTGAGTAAACTCCAGGAGAGGCTCCTTGATGATGATTACTATATACTTGATGAAGATTTATGCAGGGAACTGATAGAGTTTGCCGGCTCTGACCCTGAAACTATTAAGAAAATATTTGAAAAACACTCTTTGAAAAACAAAACCGTTCCTAATCCTGAGTTTGCTGCATCTCCTATATGCATTGATGATCCTGATTTTGATTTCTCTGTTGATCTTTCACTTATACCTATGGTTGAAGCTGACCCCTTTTATGGCAGAGAAAATGATGATGCTATTGCACACCTAACTAAACTTGGTGAGCTAGGTAGCCTGTTTACCACAGATGAGAACATATGCTACTTTTATGTGACCAAGCTTCTTCCTTTCTCGTTGAAGGAAGGTGCTAAAGCATGGTATGATTCACTCCCATGCGGTTCTATTAAGAGTCCTCAGGACTTAGCTCACTCTTTTGTTGATAAGTACTTTCCTGCTCATATGCAACATGCTGCTTTACAAAGAATTTATAACTTTAAACAGTTGCAGGATGAGTCCCTCCCTAAAGCTTGGGGGAGGTACTGCGGTTTGATTCAGGCTAGACCAGGACATGGAGTTCCTAAGAATGAATTAATTGATATATTCTATGCTGGTCTAACTGATGAATCTAGGTCCTATCTGGACAGCTGTGCTGGTTGTGTTTTCAGGAAAAGAACACCGGACGACACGGAAGATTTAATGGCCAGGATTGCCAAGAACCATGAAGATTGGTCCGTTCCTAAACCACCTCCACCAACAAAGAAGAGGGGCATGTTTGTTCTAATCCCCGAGGATATGCGAGAAGCAAAGAAGTCTATTAAAGAGAAAGATATTAAAGCTGAAGATGTGAAGAATCTACCCCCTATTGAGAAGCTGTGTGAGCTTACCGCTCACCCTCCTATGGTAGAGGTACACTCTCTTTTAGATTTCAACGCAAGTGACATCCCTTATGGTAAGCCTCCTGATCAATGCTTAGATGAGTTTGATAATTTTATTATGAAACAGAATCATTTTAATGAGAGGATAGAAAGCCAGTTGCATGATAATTCCCTTGCTATGAAAAAGTTGCTTGGTGTTTTAGATAGAACAGTTAATGATGTCCAATGTCTTGTGAAGCATTTTCATATGGTTCAAACTCAGCTTGATCAAATTTCTAATGTGCAAAGAGATTTTCTTGCTAACAATGCCAAACAAGATAAATTGCAGGCTTTTGGGATTAAGACCCGAGGAGGAACTAGTACTCAAGATCCTCTTTATCCAGAGGGACATCCGAAGAGAATCGAGCAAGATTCTCAAATGCAGGAAGAAGAAATTGTTGTCTCTCCAAATAAGAAAAAGAAACATAAAGAGACTGACAATTCTAATGATCCTATTGCAGATAAAGAGCCAGCTATTGATCCCAACAGTGTATCTATTTCCGATGCTGAGACTGAAGACGGTGCTGAACCTGAAGGTAATGATAATGAGAAGAATGATCTGCCTGAAGTTCGAGAAGAAGAAGCACCTGACAAACGTAAGAGGTACACTAAAGAAGACTTCATCGCAAGAAAACATGGGAAGGAGCAAGAACCATGGGTACAGAAACCCATGCCCTTTCCAGGTAAGTCCATCAAATCTAAAGAAGAAGAGCATTACAATAAGTTTTGTGAATGGATTAAACCTCTTTTTCTTCAAATTCCTTTGACTGATGCTATTAAGTTACTTCCTTATTCAAAATATATGAAAGATATTGTCACTAACAAAAGAAAAGTTCCTAATGATGCAATATCTACTATGCTTGCTAACTATTCTTTCAGCGGAAAGATTCCTGAGAAGCTCGGTGATCCAAGTATACCCACCATTCCTTGCTCCATAAAGAATAATTATGTCAAAACTGCTTTATGTGATCTTGGAGCGGGAGTGAGTGTTATGCCTCTCTCTCTTTACGAGAGGCTTTGTTTAGAGAAACTAATTCCTACAGATATCTCCCTTCAGATGGCTGACAAGTCAACCGATGTTCCGATAGGTATTTGTGAGGATGTTTCAGTTGAAGTTGCTAATTGTTTAATTCTTACTGATTTTGTTGTGCTTGACATGCCCGAGGATGGGAGCATGTCCATTATTCTTGGTAGACCTTTCCTTAACACCGCAGGTGCTATTATTGATTGCAACAAAGGGAAGGTTACCTTTCATGTAAATGATAAAGAACACACGGTATATTTTCCGAAGAAGACCGACAGGAGGCATGCCCTCAACTCTATAGAGAATATCGAGACCGTGAAAATTGGAAAATGGGACTGTCCACTACATGTGCCTCACAAATACAAAACTATCATGGTAGGGACAATGTCCATCAAGGTAAAAGTTCAGTGATTACTTTGTAGAGGTGATACTTTTTGCTCTATATATCGCTTGTTTGTTGGTAAGACTTGATCAACCTTACTAGTAAACGTGTTTTATATGGATAAAAAGTTGAGCTTTCTATGTTTTCATTTGTTTTTAGTATTGTCCTACTTGCTGTACCAAGTATTTATGTTTTTGAAGCTTCACAATACTACTAACTACTGCAAGTTTTCAGAGAGTTTCGCAGCTTTTTGAACTTCGAAAAATTTCCAACAGTGAAGTTTTCAGAAAAATTCCAGAAAAATTATATTAAAAATTT
The DNA here is from genome assembly GCA_902687465.1 of Secale cereale. Classification (NCBI taxonomy): domain Eukaryota; kingdom Viridiplantae; phylum Streptophyta; class Magnoliopsida; order Poales; family Poaceae; genus Secale; species Secale cereale. The sequence continues at coordinate 107,638,290 of LR738710.1, forward strand.
CCACAACGGGAGAGACCCGGAAAGTCCTGGGGCCAGCCAGGGGGGGCCACCAGTGGCCTAGGCGGCCAGCTGGCGCGGCCCAGCCCCTGGCCGCGCCCACGGGACCCCCCTCCAGGTACTTCTTCTTCCCATCTCTCTCTCTTTTTCCAGAAACCCGATTTTTGGTCTTGTTCTTGCAGTTCTTGCTGTTCTTGGGGGCGATTCTTCGATCTCTCTCTACAGCCCATCATTTGAGCTGAAATTTTGAACAAATACTCCCTGGTATGTGACTCCTCCACTCCTCCAATTAGATTTTTGATTAGTGGCCTCATTTGTGAGTATTTAGTAGGTCTTGGTGCTGTAGAGATGAGCTTGCATGCATGTGTAGAAAGTTGTTTTCCAAGTTTTGATGCAAGTCTATGCCTTGGGCAAGTGAGTTGAGTAGTTTGCCTTAGCTCACTTTGTTTTAATCCTCGTTTTTGTGAATTGTAAAAAAAATTCAGAAATGAGTTTATTAGGAAGGGCAAAAGGATGGCTTGAGAAGAGGAGGTCTGCACACTCCGATCGAGTCACTAGGGCCGCAGCTTCACCAACGACTGCCAGGGTGAGCTATAATGAAGATCATGTGCCCCTGGAGTTGTTGGAAGATACAAGTCCAGCACGTGCGATGACATATCCATGTGACGAATTCATGGAAGCTGCGGGAATCAAGGATGAGTTTTATAATCTTTGTGCTAATGCAGGTTTGACACGGCTCGTCACCAGCCGTGTTACTCAGTATCAAAAACTCACCTCCATTTTCATTAACAGTTTTAGATATAATCCTGAATCAGGTGCTATTGAGTTTAAAATTTATAATGATCTTATCACCATGACTTTGGGAAATTTTTGTGAAGTAATAGGTGTGCCGAACGTTGGGAGGACGGCAAGGATGGCTACTCAGCCCTCCGAGCTGAAAACCGTCATCAACTCTCTCTGCAGCATGGGTACGAGGGATATTCATCGGTCGAAGATCTCCAGTATCTTGTTTCCTCACCTCAGGTATTTTGCATATTATATTGCTAGAGGGGTGTTAGCTCGTGACAACACGAGCAGCATTTCTGCTCCGGATATTGCTATCCTGGCAGCAGCCCTCTCAGGGAGGTCTGATTATAATATTGGTACCTTAATTGCTCGACGCCTTGCTATGAACGGTAACAAGGGGGACTTATATGGTGGCATTTATGCCACACTTATCTTAGAGCATCTTGGAGGCACCCCACATCCTGATGATACTCCTTTTACTTATTTAAGCTTTGATCTTGCTGCTATGAAAAGGCATAAGTTTGTTACCATGGGTTCTGAGCTTGATAACCTTGTTTATATCTTGCGTTTCGGAACTACCGCGGAACGCGAGATCTGTCTACCTGCACCTCTTTTGTTTGATTTTTCTCGTAGGAACGGATGGTCCTTTGATGTTGTCCAGTTCGATGAGTTCATGGTCCAGCATCAGTTCCATAACCCCATGGAGGGGGTTGTGCCCGACGAGGAGAGGCACGGTGAGATACCACATTTTCAGGATGAGACCGCCACCGAGTTTGGTGAAGGGTCTTCCTCTATTTGGCGCTCGGAACCTTCCTCGTGGGAGACTCCGAGGAGTTCGGTGTACGCGCCATCATCCTTCTATGACCCTTGGTCTCACCACCATACCCCTGGAGCAGGAGGCTCCTGGGGGCAGTAGCTGCTACCAACTTAGGCCAAAAGCCTAAGCTTGGGGGAGTACGTGCCCTTCTCACTTTTCCATTGTATTATCCATTTTATTCACTTTGATCTTTTCGAAGTTTTTACCCGTTCTTCTTTATTCCTCTATTCGCAAAAACAACAAAAAGATTTTCTCTTTCTTTTGCTTTGTTTTCAACTTTTGAAAAACCCAAAAAGATTTCCTTTCTCTCTTTAGTTTTGCTTTGTTTTCAGAGATCAGCTCGAGTCCGTGATGGCATTTGATTATATTTCCTACGTTCGATCGTGCAAATGACAAGCAGTAATGACGAAGATCGACTGAAAGGAAGCAACAAGGAAGACCGGTATGAACTCTTATTGTTTCTACTTTTGTACATATGCATGTACTTATGATCTAGAGACCAGCTTGTAGCGACATAGTGCTATGTTTACAATGCTATTCCAGTGGTTCATGCTTTCCTTGTGGCTAGTCTCGAATAACTAGAGTATATAATGTGTTATTGAAATGATCTACATGCATTGCACTGTTCATAGTCTGGTATACTAAGGTGGCATTTTCCTTTAGAGAATTTTTGGATTGACTTGGCACATGCTTACTCATGTTTAAGACTAAAAAGTCTACTTTGCCTTGATGATCTTTGAGTTTTAGAATAGTTATATCACTTTCATGCCCGATTCAATGTTGCTTTGTCGCTCTGCATGATTATGACCGTTATTGCTCTCTAGTTGGTCGCTTCCCAGTCTTTTGCTAAACCTCCACCCGTACTAAGCGGAATGACTGCTTGTGCATCCAAAACCTTTAAACCTGTTATGCCATATGAGTCCACTATACCTTCCTATACATGGTATTTACCTGCCATCCCAAACGATGACTTTCATGTACCGTCTCGAAACTAATCAAAAGCATTTCTCTTTTTGTGCCTATGTTTTAGCTCATGAGGAAGTAGGAGTTAATTCATGATCTCTTTAAGTTGGACAAGTTTCACCCCTGGATTGCATGTATAATGTGCAAACCCCTAATATGAAAAGGAACTGGCATTGAGTGTGCCCGGCTCAAAAAGATAATATAACAAACGAACCCTCCTTCATGCTTTGTTCATGAGAAATCAGAAAACTTTGGCAGTGAAAAACAAAGGAGATTAAGAGGATGTGATCGTCCTCATGCGGGAGCCGTTCCTCGAAACTTGTCTGGCTTAAAAATTGATTGAGTTATCTGCTAGCATTCGTTGACGAATTATGCACCTCTCAAAAACCTATTTACTTCTGTTTTTAAAACCAAGAGCTCTGGTACATGTTTAGTTTTTGTTTCCGATCACGGGTTTTCAACTTTGCCAATAAAAGCCACGGTTCGAGAGTCTCATCTTCTTTCTTCAAATCACTAACTAGGAGAGCATAATTGTCATTCTGAGTGTAATGTGCATTGTCCCAAAGTATTACATTGTCTTCTGCATACTTGTGATATGATTTATTCTGAAATCCTTAGCTCTAGTCTCCTTTAAAACTCTGGAGGAGTCTCTGCATTTATGTTTTTCTTCACTCATGGAGGCTAGCGAGATACCACCTTAATATGCTCAAGCTATGTGCAATGTGATCTTGTCTTGATTTTCGGTAATATATTGTTTACTCTTAGTTATTTGTGACTGGTCACTCGGAAGGAGGATTACTCCTTGCATTGTTCTCATAAGTACTGTTTTAATACTTGTTGGACTCTTTTCGTAGTACATGCTTATATACATCTAATGAAGCAAAAGAGTTTGTCAAAGTTTTCTTTGTCGCGTCCAGTTCGTTGAACTGAATTGCTTGAGGACAAGCAATATGCTAAGCTTGGGGGAGTTGATACGTCTCAAACGTATCTACTTTTCCAAACACTTTTGATATTGTTTTGACCTCATTCTTGCATGATTTGGACTAAACTAACCCGGACTGACGCTGTTTTCAGCAGAGCTGCCTGTATGGTTTATTTGTGTGCAGGAAAACGGATTTTTAAGCATCTCAGAAAAATCCACGAAAAATCACGAAAAATCCACGCACCCGAAGAAACAAAATGCGAGAAGTGGGGCCAGAGGGGGGCCAGGGGGTGCCCAGGCGCCCTGTGGGCGCCCCCCCTGGGTCGCGCCGGGGGGGCGCCTGGGTGGGGCCCACACCCCCTGGTGCCCTACTTTAGCCCGTATTTTTCCTCCCGACACAGAAACCCTAGATCGGAAGTCCTTTCGCTGTTTTTCGTCGCGGAGCCGCCGCCACCCTCTGTTCTTCTTCGGGAGGGCTAATCTGGAGGCTGATTTGGCCTCCGGAGAGGGGAGATCGTCGCCATCGTCATTATCATCACCACTCCATCATCCCTCCATGACTTCCCCCTTCATGTGTGAGTAATTCCCTTGCTGTAGGCGAAGGGGATGGTAGGGATTGGATGAGTTAGATCATGTAATAGTTCGTCAGATTGTTGGGGGCATGTTGCCTATCATCTAGTATGGTGTTTATCATCTTTGCTACAACTTGTTATTCTTAATGCTTGACACTTAGGGCCCGAGTGCCATGATTTCAGATCTGAACCATATGTGTTTGCATGAATATATTTGTGTTCTTGATCCTATCTATGAGTTGTATGCACCTGTTACGGTTCGGAACCGGCGATCCCAAAAGTGACAGCTTGGGACACCAAAGGGGATGGTCCGTAGTTTGAGGATTACATGTATCCATTGAGTTCATTGCTTTGTTTCGGTGCTCTTTGACAGGAGCACCTTAATA
>LR738710.1:107642742-107697806 GCA_902687465.1 Secale cereale
CGTAGTTTGAGGATTACATGTATCCATTGAGTTCATTGCTTTGTTCCGGTGCTCTTTGACAGGAGCACCTTAATATCCATTAGTTCCTTTTGGCCCCGTTCGTAGCGGGATGGTAGGACAAAAGATGTTGTGCAAGTTCTTATTGCAAGCACGTACAACTACCTACGGGATACATGCCTAATGTTTGATATTTTCCTAGATGATCATTACTTTTCCGTGTGCCGTGCCCCGAGTTAGAAACTATCTCATCCATGCAACACCCAACCATCCATCTCCCTAGCCTACAGTATTTTAAACCTTGCTTGTCACTAGTTGCTACTTTTGCCATTTACTACTGCTATTTACTTTTGCTGTTTACTTTCACTATTACTATCATCACTATCATATCATTGTTACCACTTATCTTTTGTTGCAAGTTAGTATATTTCAGGTGCGGTTGAATTGACAACTCAACTGTTAAAGCTTATAAATACTCTTTGGCTCCCTGTGTGTCGAATCAATAAATTGGGTTATTCTTACCCGCGAAGACTATCTCGATCCCTTACGGTTGAGGGTTATCACCCACCTGTCATGCAGCCAAAGGTAGGTGCAGTTAAGGCACCGGAGCTCAGACCGCGAGGGAGAGCGCGTTGTAGTAATCAAACTTCTCGGTCTTGTATGAGTTGACGCGACACATCAAAGCACTGCACTCGATATAAGTCTTCTTACTCATTTGAAATGGACTACTACATACGGATGTATGTACACATACTTTGCTTCGTATGTAGTCACTTGTTGCAATCTCTAAAAAGACTTATATTTGGAAACGGAGGGAGTACAACGCATGCATGCATGCCGTGACTTCCCTTTTGATACTTGCATGTGTTGATTTGATGCACCTTGCCAAATTTTGACTATAAATTTAACTAACCAAATTTTCATGCATGTCACAAAAATTTATGGGGCGGTTTGAATTGTGACTATGTTTGTCTTATGTTGCCACATTATTTTTCCCACACTTGCCTAACTTGAGTTGCTCAAATTGTTAGACAGACTTTGGCTTGCCTATGGGAATCTTGCCACACTTTTTGTGTCTATAATATGTGGGGTTCACTGCTAATAAAAAAATTCTTGTCTTAGGTGTGGCTAATAAAAAAGACTTATATTTAGGAACGGAGGGAGTAGAAAATATAAATAATAATGAATGTTGGGGCAACACATGTTTCCGATAATTTTAGCCGTGGGCTTGTTCACAATTTTTACGAGGGGTGGTTGTTCATTTAATGGAGGGACTTGTACCAGACTTGAACGATACAAGGTGCGACCTGGCACACCGTAACACCACTTGGAACAAGCGGGTAGCTATCTCAAAAAACAGTCGACAACTAAAAAAACGGCGACCTGGCACGTAGTACACAATTATAAACGATTGTTTTGATGGAGTGAAAAAGGAAAACTACCCCACTACGTATATATAGGTCGGAGCCTCCGCGCTTGCTTGCTAGGGTTGTTCTATTCACGCACTCTCATCCTTTCCAGATCTAAACAAGATAGGGGTGGTAACACTGTCTTTCTCCCTTGAAAAAACACTGTCTTTCTATCCTCACCGTTGGTTACAGATCCGGACGTATCCCCCTCCGCCGGTGAAGGGGAGGGGCAGCATTTAGGCCGTCGTCGACAGCGAGGGAGGAGACCCACTGCCGGCCGCACCATTATCTCTGGCCGAGCGCCGGCGCGGGAGGTCCTCCGATCCCTTCGTCGTTGCCCTAGTGTGGGCGGATTCGGCCTCCCTCCGCCCACCTATCCACATCCGGACAACATTCAGGTATATCTTCACTACTAGGAAAAGGCATGCTAGTGGCGCACCTATTTTGGCCATTAATGGCGCACTACAGGTGCGCCACTACTACCACACCATTAGTAATTAATACTAATGGCGCACCTCTGGTGCGCCATTAGTATCCCACACACTAATGGCGCACCACCTGGTGCGCCATTACTATGCCTAGAGGTGCGCCATTACTATCTGACTTAGTAATCGCGGGTCAATATGCTTAATCTCAAGTCAAATCTCACTCCATGGTCAAACTTCCCGGAAGGTCACCCATCCTCACACTACTCCAGCCCGAGCACGCTTAACTTCGTAGTTCTATCCAACCCCAGCACCAGCTCACTTCACAAGCACTTGTTGATATATATATATATATATATCATAACAATCCTATTAAACCTCCCGGTCATGTTCATGAGTGTGATGAAATTTTGAAAAAAAATCAAACTTCCCGGTCATATTACATATCATATTTTGAAAACAAATTCCAAAAAAAAAATTATGTTACTAGTGGCACACCTAGCATATGGTGCGCCACTAGTAAGTTTGATTTTTTTCATATTTCCCCCCTCTAGATCTTAAAAGCCCCATAACTTTCGTTCTGTTTGGTTTTTTGATATTCTGAAAATGTTCAACGGGGTTTCCCCAGTTGAATTCGGATGTAACTTTTTGAGTAGATGATTTTTCATATAAAAAACTTTTTAATCCGAGTTCGTATGCAAAAGTTATGCCCGTTTTACTAAATTCCAGAGAGATTTTGCAAATAAAGTCGAAATTCATATTTGTAAATTTTCCCGATAACTAGACCACATATCACATGGGAAACTTATTTTCTTTTAATTTTTGACATTTCCATCATTATCTTTTATTTTTTTAAACTGAAAAGGCGGTCCACAGGGGGGTGCATTTGGTGAAATTTGGACATAGCAATGGCGCACCTTTACAAAGTGCGCCATTACTATGTGTATGACTTGGTCAAACATCAGTCAAAGTTAGTAATAGCACACTTTGTATAGGTGCGCCATTACTAAGTTTGGCATAGTAATGTCGCACCTGGTGTGCGGTGCGCCATTACTATTTTTGAAAAAAACGAAAAAAAATGTTAGTAGTGGCGCACCGTGGGTGTGGTGCGCCATTACTAGTTAAACTAGTAATGGCGCACTATGCCCTGGTGCGCCACTACTAACATTTTTTCGATATTTTTTCATAACTACTAAAGGCGCACCGCACACCTGGTGCGCCATTAGTAATATGATAGTAATGGAGTACCTGTTTTTGGTGCGCCACTGCTATATAGCAGTGGCGCACCACATACATGGTGCACCATTAGTAGCTATATCATCTATAGCCCTTTTCCTAGTAGTGCTTCCTTCGAAACTGCCTTAGCTCTACTTCCCCAGCTCGCTACGTCGCTGCATGTGCATCATTTTCTACCACTCAGCCCCTCTCGATCGGATGGTCCAACGGCACCTACTTTTTTTCTTCTATTGTTAGAGGTAAAGCTACTTCATGGAGTCGAATCTTGTACTTGGTTCAAACAAGAAATAAACTGGGGGTGGGGGAATTTAATATGTAGTACATCGGACTTGGTACAAACAGGAAGGAAAGGGGGTGAAAGTAGTATAGACTGGTCATCCAACCGGTCTCTTGGTCAAAAAGGGAAATATAGGGGTAACGCTGAACACAGTGGTATGACCAGGACTAGATTTTCTATCCACACATAGGAGTAGGTGGCTAGAGTGAACAAAAATGGGACCAACCCATATATGTTTCATGGATGTTTGTTTCTCAGGGCAACAAACTATGAATCAGCACTTTATGCCCCTGTTTAGGTACATGGTGCTGGACTGGTGGTGCACCCACTGTCCCATGCCCTTATACCAAATATTTAGTTGTTCTTAATCTATTGCCTCTGGTAAAAATGAAGCCATGCCACTCTTATAAGCCATGACAAGTTTAGCCACATGTTTTTGCCTGTAATTGTTTGAGACTCTGACTGTTTCCTCTGTAGCTTTCTGTGTAAACAGGGATATCCATTTCACCTGGTTGTTGTTGTGACCTTTTGGTGCACTGCACAAAACTCTTCTTAAAAGAAGTGACTTTTGTGATGTTTAACTGGAATGTCAGAATGTAACAGTAGGTTCATTTTGGTGGAACTGGACAAAGGGAGATCTGTGTTCCAATCCTCATCATCCATATTGGCACCATAACCTTCCTTTAGGTAAGAATGATATTTAATCCATGTGTTCTTCTCTATTTTGTGTCTGCCATGAGAAAAGAATCCTATTTTTTACTAGTACACTTGTACTCCCTCGTTGACAAAACCAATTCTAAAATAGAAGGCCAATCATGTACTTGGTTTCACCAACTGGTGAATAGAATGAGAAACAGAGCATGAAGAGAAAGAAGAAGAAGAAGAAGAAGAAGAAGAAGAAGAAGAAGAAGAAGAAGAAGAAGAAGAAGAAGAAAAATAAACAGTGCCAAGGCGATCTTGCTGAAGCCAGAGGCCTCAGTCGAGGCCATTCAAGGGCTCCGGCAACGACTACCTTACATGTGAGGCGATCCTGCAGGGAGCCCTTCCACTTCTGTTGTCTCACTTAATTAATTAGGAGTACTTAAGTACCACTAATTTATTGCTGCCTAATTTTCCTGTCAGAGTTAAACAAATCTTTAGTAGCACCCTATGCTGAATCATGTACGTGTGTACGTTTGTCTATGGAGGTGAATCATGTGGTGGAGCAGGGAGGGAATATTATTAGTGTCATGACATAATAGTGCTATTGTTTTGCATGTCAATTTATTGCCATTGGTTCAATGAGGCAATGTTTTTCATATTGTCCATCATGAATTTGATGCTACTATTAGAGTAATATGCTAATGTCTTTCTATACTTTCTCACTAAGCTAATGAAGGTTTCACCTTGTTCCTACTTGTGCAAACAGGGATCATGTTGTGCCAATCATGCATATTAGTGGAACTACACAAGACAATACAATGAACTGTATCCCAGCCTGTGCTTTAATTCTGCTGGAAGTTCTTGATAATCTTTCGATATAATCTCAGCGCTGGTAAACAAGAGTGATTTCAACCATACATTTGAAGTGCACAAAAATATATACTATTGAGTGATTCCGGTGAGTGCTTTATCATCTCTTATGGGACTACATGAATAAGCTTTTTTCCTTAGGTTGGTATGGGCCTAAGGTCTTCATCCATATTAGCTTGTTGTCATCTCTATTTGTATCATGCTATTGTCATGAGAAACTCCTTTATCTTTGCACGTTAAAGTTTTGCAACCTATGATACATGGCAATGCTTTGAGTGTTAAGCTAATTGGCACTGATTAAATAAACTAACACCCCTCTTTAAGCAAGACTGCTATGTTGCTAACTTTACCCATTAAGATAATCATAATGAGGGTGCTTCTATTTGTTAGTGTATGTTTCATCAACTAGTCCCACTATTACAGTAATCTCACTCTCTCAATATATGTGCCAACAAGGATGCTAGATTTTGGTGGAACTGCACAAAAACTTTGGGTGCTTCATTGCCTCAGCAGATTCTATCCTTTCTTGTCAGTCGCTAATCTGGGCCTTCTTTCTTCCTTTGCTGTCAGTTGCTTCGCTTATCTCGGCTTCCAGTCAAAGGAAAAATAAATTGATATGCTACCTCACACAGGTTGGTACTGGTCTTTATCCTTATTATTGTGCTTGTCATGTATTGGTAATTTGGTATTGTGCTACTGTTTGCTGATTTTATAAAGGAGTAACTTGGAGCCAGAACTCGCAGGCAAATCATTGCATTGGGTGATTTCAGTAGAACTGCACAAAAAGATCAGATGGACAGATACTTATGCTGCTGGTATGTACTCCAAAGTTCACTCAGACAAGCATCGATGTTGACAAGAAGTGCCTATATTCATTCGAGTATCAACCGGGGTCAACCAGTTGTCAAACTCCAAGTATTAGGAGAGTGAACACAAAAAATATTGCTTGACGCATAGCCTAGAAAAACACAGTCCAGTCTTTGGTCCCAACTTATGCCTTTTGGTTATCGGCATATATGGTAGAGAATTGTATGGCATGGAGTCTAAAGATTCCAGACAAGTTGGTTGATGCGTATATTCATCTGGCACTTAATCAGTCTGCACGCCAGGGATGCTCCATTTCAGTTGAACTGCACAAAAAATTTGGGTGGTTCATTTTCTCAACCGCGTCCTTTTCTCATCTGCAATGTAGAATTTTGGCGAGCTATAGGACCAAGATGAGCCAGTAAACTAGTTGGATGAAAGTAGTGGCCAAGTTGCTCAAACCTCCCTCGACACGAGGCCACTATTTGAGGATAAACCTACAAGCAAAGTTCAGATTGTCTATGCTGCCTCGTATGTACTAGAAATTTTACTCATACAAGCATTAAAGCAAGAAGTACCTCCGACTGAACACCATTTACCAGTTTGCAATGTAGAATTTTGGCGAGCTACAGGACCAAGATGAGCCAGTAAACTAGTTGGATGAAAGTAGTGGCCAAGTTTCTCAAACCTCCCCCGACACGAGGCCACTACTGGAGGATAAACCTACAAGCAAAGTTCAGATTGTCTATGATGCCTCTTAGGTACTCGAAAGGTTACTCGTACAAGCATTAATTTTAGCAAGAAGTACCTCTGACTGAACACCATTTACCAGTCTGTATCCTAGGTAATTAAAGTTCGTCCATGGATCATATTGGATGTGATCTCAATCATTTGGATGCATAAACATACTGAATGTGTATATCTGAATCTTTTTGTGAATTATCTATGAACATTGTTGTGTGATCTATCAATCATTTGGATCCATAGACATGCTGAACTTGTGTATATATGAATCTTTTGAGTTGTTGATAGTGAATGTTGGCTATGAATATGAACATGTCCTGTGAACCTGAGTTTGATACGAATGTTTACCTTTTCTGTTGTGCTTGTGTGTGAACTTGTTAGTATGCCTACTGTGGGTTATGTGACGTGTGGGTGTCAACGGCACACCTTCTTCCCGAGAAGAATTGCACCTGCTTTGTTAGGGTAACAACGGCGCATCAGCTCTTTTTAATCTTTTTGCTCTGTCTTGCCCTCTCCCCCGCTCAACCCCTACCGTAATGTTTTCGGCCTCAAAACAAACATAGTATTGCGTTGTTTTGGGGGCTTGATGAAAAATCGAGTGCTGGTTTCTGTAGGTTGGCCTGCCCAGCAAATGGGCTGCTAGTCCACCACGGATTGGGAGGCTAAAAATACAAGTTGTATGGTGGAGGGGCAAGTAAAAGAACGCCATCGAGAGCCATCTACTGGAGAGAAAAATCGCTCCTGATGTGCTTCTTCAGTCGTGCCGCCGGCCCCCTCTATAATCCAGTTCGCTCGGGGATCCGGTATCATTTTTTTCCAGAGGGCGAACAAGTATCAGCTAGGCCTAGGTTTTGTATTTTAACATGCGTAGCCCACGACATACGGTGACGGTGGTTTCAACTTATTTTTTGAGGTCCATACCGGCCTATGGGCTTTTTCTTAAAGATCGGCAGCCCAATGTATTTTTTAACCACATTATATATATTTATATTATTACTATTATCGTATATTTTATAGAGACTTATATATACATTATAAAAACATCCCACGTGTTATTAACTTATAAAAGTATATGTTTAACATAAGTTGGCAAGGAAAATTCTGGTTGTTTTTGACTCACCGGCAAGGAAAATCCTGGTGATTACGTACGAAAGCTTGCAAAAATTTTAAGGACCGATGTAATAATAACGCGCTCATTTTTATTCTGAGCAATAACTCGCTAATTTGTTAATTATGTATATAAAAAATGTGCCTCTCCGGTTTATTTTTGATATTAATTGCTCCTTCTAACATAACATTATATATATAATAAGCCCAGCTAATTCGTGTATTTGAAGGAAGTGCAAATTGGCTGGGATTTATTAGATAATATAAATGGGCCACATTGACGCGAAATTATTTGTTCGCCCAGCCCAGCAAATGGACTGTACATTCTAGAAAACATGGGTTAAATATATGCCACATTTTTGTAGGCTGACATGTGGGCCAATAGGTCGAAGCCTACGCAGGGCGTTGTCAACTTGGTCGGCATGCACCTTCAATCTCTTGTCTTCTTCCTCCAGTGTCGCCGGGACCGCCTGGTCCGGCCTCCGGCGGCTAGCGGCTCTGCTTAGCACGCATTGCTGCGAAGCGCTACCCCACAGCCGGCCAGGCTATCCCTCCACCCCTCCACACCTCCTGTTATTCTCCATCGACTGCAGCCCCACGCCGCACCAGAACCAGTTATAACCCTTCTCCTCCACTCAAACTGCGACTCCACTGCCGCGTCTTCCCATCTTTGAGTCGTTCCCGTCCGGGGCCTCGCCATCGTCCACCGCCTCGCTGCGCTCGGTGCGGCGTGGTCAATGAACGAGAGTCATCGGAAGAGGACTGTATGTGGAGAGCCTGATGGCTGGGACCCACGAGGTCCATGGTCGCATGCAAGGAAAGTTCCTCCTTATTAAGCTGAAAAAATGTTTCCTCCACCTGTCCCGGCTATATCTTTGCACGGAAGGAAGTGCCTCCTTGTTATGCGAAAAACATTATTCCTCCCGTTGACAGATGGGACCCATTAGATTTGGTGGCTGACTTGTGGGCGTACTAAGCGGACGTGTACGCAGGGCTTTGTCAACTTCATCAACAAATGATTCTAGTAGCTGGACCATTGGATGTTAATCCAACAGCCGTGCTCCTTCTTCGACTTCTGTTCTTGCTCCTGTCTCTCGTGGGCGGCACCGTGGCGGTGCTGCCACGCACCCGAACCAGTCAAGTTTCCCACTCCTCTCCATCTGCGACTCCATTGCCCCGCTTTCCCCATCTGTGGGTTGTTCCAATATGGGGCCTCGCCGTCGTACACCGGCCTTTGGTGCGCTCGGCACGGTGTGGTCAACGTGGTCAACAACCGAGAGTCATCGGAAGATGACTGTACGTGAGAGGCTGACAGTGGGGACGCACCACGCCCATCGACGCATGCATGCAACGGAACACGGTGTGGTCAACGTGGTCAAGGAACGACTTCCATCGGAAGTGTACTGTACATGGAGAGGCTGACAGCTGGGTCCACAGCCGCAGCAAGGAAGTGCCTCCTTATTACGCGGAAAATAATGATTCCTCTACCTAACAGCAGGGACCCACCGGATGGGCCACCGTATTTTGTGGAAAAATGTTTCCCCCCTGACTGCTGGGATCCACCAGACGGGTCACCGTATTTTGCGAAAAAAATGTTCCCCCCGCTGTCAGCTCGGACCCACCGGAAGTGCCTCCTTATTACGCAGAAAAAAATGAATACTCCCCCTGCTAGCTGGAACCCACCTTGGTAGGATGCTCACTTGTGGGCCTACTAAGTTGACGGGGATGGAGGGCTTTCTCAACTTAGTCAATATGAACGATTCTAGCTCCAGTGATCGTACGATGTCCATCCAACGACCGTAGTGCATCTTCAACCTCTGGTCTTCTTGCTCCAGCCGCCCAAACAAGCGCCGGTCGTGTCGCGTGGTCCTGCCTCCCGTGGCCGGCTGTGATGTCGCGGAAGCCTCACTGCCCCCTACTACTCCCAGCGCTGACCAGGCCATCCATGTATTCACCCACACCCCCTGTTACTCCGCGTCATCCCCTTCCTAGGCCTCGCCATCATCCACCACCTTGGTGCTCTCGGTGTGGCGTGGTCAATGTGGTCAACGACCAACTTCCATCGCAAGAGTACTGTACGTGGAGAGGCTGACAGTTGGGTCCACGACCGCAGCTGGGTCCACGGCCACAGCCCAGTTTTTTTGTGATTTGCCAAGTAAGTCGCTTTGTCAGGCCGGCTGCAAATCTTTCAAGACGAGGAGAGCTTCATTCGGCTGGCCGAGAAAATTTCCTATCGGTAATGAGAAATGGGATGTACATTTTTAAAACACATCAAACCGACAATTAGTTTCAAATTTCTTTTTTTTTCATTTCGAGATTTTAAATTGCACTTATTTTTATGCGTGGACAATTTGTTGGATTTTATATTGATATACATTTAATTTTTAAATCAGTTTGAATGTGACTCGATATTTCGGGATTAAAAACAGTTCGGACCGCACCGAAATATGCAAAATTTCGTATAATTTTTTAATCGTGGCCACAATATGGGCTGTAATGCTAATAAAAAGAATATGGGCTCCCAAAAAAACCTTAAGAATTAGCAAATGGGCTGTAAATTATTAGAAATAATGGCAGATGGGTTGTATGATGTTTTCCACAGATTTGAGGCTTTCCTAAAAAAGGTTGACGCACAAGCAGTGACTGTTGGATGTCCATCCAACGGCCGTTGTGCTTCTTCAATCTCTGCTCTTCCTGCTCCAGCCGCTCAAACAAGCGTCGGTGGGACTGCCTGCTCCCTCCTCCCCGCGGCTGGCTGTGCTGCCGCACAGGCCTCACCGCCCCACCGTACTCTCATCGCTGGCCTAGCCATCCCTCTACTCACCCACACCTGCTGTTATTCTTCGGCGACGGCAGACAAACCAGTAAACCCTCATACAGTCGTACTCCCCTCCGCGTGGGAAACAACTGCCAAGTCTTCCCTACCTCCATGTCCTTCCCTTCCTAGGCCTTGCCGTCGTCCATCGCCCTTGCTCTCGGTGCGGCGTGGTCAACGTGGTCAAGGAACGACTACCATCGGAAGAGTATTGTATGTGGAGAGGCTGACAGCTAGGTCCACGGCAGCCGCAAGGAAGTGCCTCCTTATAAAACGGAAAATAATTATTCCTCCACCTGACAACAGGAACCCACCGGACGGGCCACCGTATTTGGCAGAAAAAAAGTCCCCCCCCCCCTGATTGCTGGGACCCACCGGACGGGCCACCGTATTTCGCGAAAAAAATGTTCCCCCCGCTGCCAGCTCGGACCCACCGGAAGTGCCTCATTATGCACAAAAAAATGAATACTCCCACTCCTAGTTGGGACCCACCTTGGTGGGTGGCTGACTTGTCGGCCTACTAAGTTGACGGGGATAGAGTGCTTTGTCAACTTAGTCAATATGAACGATTCTAGCTCCAGTGACCGTACGATGTCCATCCAACGGCGGTAGTGCTTCTTCATCTTCTGGTCTTCTTGCTCCAGCCACCCAAAGCAGCGCCCGTCGTGCCGCATGCTCCTGCCTCCCGTGGTTGGCTGTGTTGCCGCGGAGGCCTCACCGCCCCCTACTATTCCCACCACTGGCCAGGCCCTGCGGCGACGGCAGCCTCACACCGCAGCCGAACCAGTGAACCCTTGTACTCCTCTTCGCGCAGGCTTCCACTGCCGCGTCTTCCCCGGCTCCGCGTTGTCCCCTTCCTAGGCCTCATCGTCGTCCACAGCCCTGGTGCTCTCGATGCAGCGTGGTCAACATGGCCAAGGAACGACTTCCATCGAAAGAGTACTGTACGTGGAGAGGATGACAGCTGGGTCCACAGCCGCACCAAGGAAGTGCCTCCTTATTATGCGCAAAATAATTATTCCTCCACCTGACATCGGGGATCCACCGGACGGGCCACCGTATTTCACAAAAAAATGTTTCCCCCCTGACTGCTAGGACCCACCGAACAGGCCACCCTATTGCGCGAAAAAAACGTTCCCCCCACTATGAGCTCGAACCCACCGGAAGTGCCTCCTTATTACGCACAAAAAAAGAATACTCCCCCTGCTGGTTGGGACCCACCTTGGTGGGAGGCTGACTTGCGGGCCTACTAAGTTGATGGGGACGGAGTGGTTTGTCAACTTAGTCAATATGAACGATTCTAGCTCCAGTGACCGTACGATGTCCATCCAACGGCCGTAGTGCTTCTTCAACCTCTGGTCTTGTTGCTCCAGCCGCCCAAAGCAGCGCCGGTCGTGCCACATGCTCCTGCCTCCCATGGCCGGCTGTGCTGCCGTGGAGGCCTCACCGCCCCCCACTATTCCCACCGCTGGCCAGGCCATCCCTCTACTCACCCACACCCCCTGTTATTCTGCGACGATGGAAGCCTCATGCCGCAGCGAACTAGTGAACCCTCGTACTCCTCTATGCGTGGGCATCCACTATCACATCTTCCCCGGCTCCGCCTCGTCCCCTTCCTAGGCCTCGCCGTTGTCCACTGCCCTGGTGCTCTCGGCGCGGCATGGTCAATGTGGTCAAGGAACGGCTTCCATCGGACGTGGACTGTACGTGGAGAGGCTGACAGCTGTGGCCACGGCCGCAGCAAGGAAGTGCCTCCTTATTACGCGCAAAATAATTATTCCTCCACCTAACAGCGGGGACCCACCGAACGGGCCACCGTATTTCGTGAAAAAAAAATTCCCCACTGACTGCTGGGACCCACCAGCTACATCTTCGCACGCAACGAAGTGCGTCTGGGAAAAAAATGATTCGCCCCCCTGACTGCTAGGACCCACCAGCTACATCTTCGCACGCAAGGAAGTGCCTGACGGTCGGGAACCACCTGGTCGAAGCATATGTAGCGTTGTCATTCTGGCCGTGAACGTGTACATACAAACTGGTCGATGTAGAGGCGCGCACGTGTCGTAGTAGAGGCACGCACGTATCATGTACACGTACGTACAACGGCCAGTGTGCAAGAAAGAAAATACGGCCACATACGCACATACAGGCAGGGTCTCGAATGCCTACTCGCGCATACGTACGTCCAGGGCTCGTGTACATGGCTGGGTCGAAACGGAGACACTGCGTCGTCGTCGTGTTCATGGGGAGGCAACGAAATGCGTCGTGTTCATCGGGAGACAACGGAACGCGTGGGAGCCAACCGGCTTGGACAGAACAGCCGATGGAAGCGAGGCCTGGTGTACCGCAGAACGGAGGAAACGACCTTGTGTTCGACCGGCCACGTTCGAAACGGGATCCTGTTCATCGGGAGGGGTCTGGCGTACCGCAAAACGGAGGAAACGGACCTCCTACAGTCGAAACAGGGGTCCTGTAGATCGGGAGGGGTGTGGCGTACCGCAAAACGGAGGAAATAGACTTGTGTCGGAGCGCTACGGTCGAAATGAGCGTCATGTTGATCGGGAGGGGTGTGGCATACCTCAAAACAGAGGAAACAGACTTGTGTTGGAGCGCTACGGTCGAAACGGGGGTCCTGTTCATCGGGAGGGGTGTGGCGTACCGCAAAACGGGACTCCATGGGATACTGTTCATCTCCACCGTCGACCCCCTCCATCCTCCACGGGCTACTGTTCATCCACCGTCGACCTCCTCCAGCCTCCACCTGCGACTGTTCAGCCTCCACCGCGCGCTACTCCACCGGCTACTGTTCAACCAACCCTCTCCACGGGCTCCTGTTCAACCACCCCTCCATAGGATACTGTTCATCCAGCCCTCCACCGTCTACTGTTCATCCTGCCCTCCACAGGGTGGTCCTGTTCATCCAGCCCCCCACGGGCTCCTGTTCATCCAGCCCCAACCGGCTCGATCGATCGGGGTCCTGTTCATCCAGAGGAAACACTACGGGGTCCTATTCATTCACCCCCACTGGGAACTGTTCATCCAAACCCCCCAGCAAAGCTCACTGTTCATGCAGAGGGAGCATCGATCGGCTTCAGTTAGCAGCAGTAGCGAAGGAATCGCTCGATCATGTTTAGTTCACAGCCATTGATCGATCGCTCGGGTTCAGTAAAGCGTAGCCTGCAGTGCAATCGCTCGGGTTCAGTTAGAGCCCAACGCCTCACTCAGGTTCAGTTAGATCCCAACGCCTCGCACCCACGCACGTGCATGTACGAGAGAAATGCGCATCGCTCGGCCTCGACCACCCATCGTAACTAGGAACACCCCGATATTTTCCTCGCCCTCGCTTCTACCACGGTTTTTTCCATGATGGACGGCCCAAAGAATGTCATGCAGCTACGTCTCCGGCTCGCCCCGGACGAAATGAAGGAAATATGCCCTACAGGCAATAATAAAGATGTTATTTGTATTTCCTTATATCATGATAAATGTCTTTTATTCATGCTAGAATTGTATTAACCGGAAACTTAGTACATGTGTGGATACATAGACAAAACAGTAGGTCCCTAGTATGCCTCTACTAGACTAGCTCATTGATCAAAGATGGTTATGTTTCCTAGCCATAGACATGAGTTGCCATTTGATCAACGGGATCACATCATTAGGAGAATGATGTGATGGACAAGACCCATCTGTTAGCATAGCACTATGATCGTTTAGTTTAACTGCTATTGCTTTCTTCATGACTTATACATGTTCCTATGACTATGAGATTATGCAACTCCCGAATACCGTAGGAACACCTTGTGTGCTATCAAACGTCACAACGTAACTGGGTGATCATAAAGATGCTCTACAGGTGCCTCCGAAAGTATTCGTGGTGTTGGCATAGATCAAGATTAGGATTTGTCACTCCGAGTGTCGGAGAGGTATCTCTGGGCCCTCTCGGTAACACACATCACAATAAGCCTTGCAAGCAAAAGACTAATGAGTTAGTCACGAGATGATGTGTTACGGAACGAGTAAAGAGACTTGCCGGTAACGAGATTGAACTAGGTATAAAGATACCGACGATCGAATCTCGGGCAAGTAACATACCGTTTGACAAAAGGAACAACGTATGTTGTTATGCGGTTCTGACAGATAAAAGATCTTCGTAGAATATGTAGGAGCCAATATGAACATCCAGGTTCCGCTATTGGTTATTGACCGGAGATGAGTCTCGGTCATGTCTACATAGTTCTCGAACCCGTAGGGTCCGCACGCTTAACGTTTGATGACGATCGGTATTATGAGTTTATGAGTATTGATGTACCGAAGGTAGTTCGGAGTCCCGGATGAGATCACGGACATGACGAGGAGTCTCGGAATGTCCGAGACATAAAGATTGATATATTAGACGGCTATATTCGGACACCGGAAGTATACCGGAAAAGTTTTGGATTTATCGGGAATGCCGGAGGGGGTTACCGGAACCCCCTACGAGAGGGAATGGTCCATGGTGGGCCTAAAGGGAAAGAGAGAGGCAGCCCATAGGGCTGGCCGGCGCCCCCACCCAGGGTTCCTAGTTGGACTAGGATTGGGGGGCGCCACCTCTCCTATTCCTTTCCCCCTTCTTCCTTTCGGTGAATCCTACTAGGAATAGGATTGAATCCTATTCCTAGTAGGACTCTTTCCCTAGTCGCACCAGGAAGGGCCGGCCGGCCTCCCTCCCCTGCTCCTTTATATACGGGGGCAGGGGGGCACCCAAAGACACACAAGTTGAATTGTTTTAGCCGTGTGCGGTGCCCCCCTCCACAGAATCACACCTCGGTCATACCGTTGCGGAGCTTAGGCGAAGCCCTGCGCAAGTGAACACATCATATCCGTCACCACGCCGTCGTGCTGACGAAACTCTCCCGTGAAGCTCAACTGGATCAAGAGCTCGTGGGACGTCATCAAGCTGAACGTGTGCTGAACGCGGAGGTGCCGTACGTTCGGTGCTTGATCGGTTGGATCGCGAAGAAGTTCGACAACATCAACCGCGTCACTTGACGCTTCCGCTCCCGGTCTACGAGGGTACGTAGACACACTCTTCCCTCTCGTAGCTATGCATCTGGTAGATAGATCTTGCGTGATCGTAGGAAAATTTTAAAATACTACGTTCTCCAACAGTGGTATCAGAGCCAGGTCTATGCGTAGATGATATGCACGAGTAGAACACAATGAGATTGTGGGCAATACTAGTCATACTGCTTACCAGCATGTCATACTTTGCTTCGGCGGTATTGTGAGATGAAGCGGCCCGGACCGACATTACGCGTACGCTTACGCGAGACTGGTTTCACCGTTACGAGCACTCGTTGCTTAAAGGTGACTGGCGGGTGTCTGTCTCTCTCATTTTAGCTGAATCAAGTGTGGCTACGCCCGGTCCTTGTGAAGGTTAAAACAACACATACTTGACGAAACATCGTTGTGGTTTTGTATGCGTAGGTAAGAACGGTTCTTGCTAAGCCCGTAACAGCCACGTAAAACTTGCAACAAACAAAGTAGAGGACGTCTAACTTGTTTTTGCAGGGCATGTTGTGATGTGATATGGTCAAGACATGATGAGTTATACGGTTTTGTATGAGATGATCATGTTTTGTAAAGTTATCGGCAACTGGCAGGAGCCATATGGTTGTCGCTTTATTGTATGAAATGCAATCGCCATGTAATTGCTTTACTTTATCACTAAGCGGTAGCGATAGTCGTGGAAGCAATAGTTGGCGAGACGACAACGATGCTACGATGAAGATCAAGGTGCCAAGCCGGTGACGAAGGTGATCATGACGGTGCTTTGAAGATGGAGATCAAAAGCACAAGATGATGATGGCCATATCATGTCACATATTTTGATTGCATGTGATGTTTATCTTATTTTTCTTAGAACGACGGTAGCATTATAAGATGATCCCTTACTAAATTTCAAGGTATAAGTGTTCTCCCTGAGTATGCACCGTTGCGAAAGTTCGTCCTGCCGAGACACCACGTGATGATCGGGTGTGATAAGCTCTACGTTCAAATACAACGGGTGTAAGCCAGTTTTTGCACACGCAGAATACTCGGGTTAAACTTGACGAGCCTAGCATATACAGATATGGCCTCGGAACACTGGAGACCGAAAGGTCGAGCGTGAATCATATAGTAGATATGATCAACATAAGATGTTCACCATTGAAAACTACTCCATATCACGTGATGATCGGACATGGTTTAGTTGATTTGGATCACGTGATCATTTAGATGACCAGAGGGATGTCTATCTAAGTGGGAGTTCTTTAAATTAATATGATTAAATTGAACTTTAATTTATCATGAACTTAGTCCTGATAGTTTTGCATATCTATGTCGTTGTAGATCAATGGCCCGTGCTACCGTTCCTTTGAATTTTAATGCATTCCTAGAGAAAGCTAAGTTGAAAGATGATGGTAGCAATTACACGGACTGGGTCTGTAACCTGAGGATTATCCTCATTGCTGCACAGAAGAATTATGTCCTTGAAGCACCGCTAGGTGACAAGCCCCCTTCCGCTGATGCAGACGCTTTGAACGTCTGGCAGTCACGGTCTGATGACTACACGATAGTTCAGTGTGCCATGATTTACGGCTTAGAACCGGGACTTCAACGACGTTTTGAACGTCATGGAGCATATGAGATGTTCCAGGAGTTGAAGTTAATATTTCAAGCAAATGCCCGAATTGAGAAATATGAGATTTCCAATAAGTTCTACAGCTGCAAAATGGAGGAGAATAGTTCTATCAGTGAACACTTGCTCAGAATGTCTGGGTACTACAATCATATGACTCAACTTGGTTGCAAAGTTGACGAGGATAGTGTTATTGATAGAGTTCTTCAATCACTGCCACCAAGCTATAAAGGCTTCGTGATGAACTATAACATGCAAGGGATGCAAAAGACAATTCCCGAGCTATTCGCTATGCTCAAAGCTGCGGAGGTAGAAATCAAAAAGGAGCATCAAGTGTTGATGGTTAACAAGACCACTAGTTTCAAGAAAAAGGGCAAGGGAAAGAAAGGGAACTTCAAAAAGAATAGCAAGTCAGTTGCTACTTCAACGAAGAAACCCAAATCTGGAGCCAAGCCTGAAACTGAGTGCTTCTACTGCAAGGGGACTGGACACTGGAAGCGGAACTGCCCCAAGTATTTGGCGGATAAGGAGGATGGCAAAGTGAACAAAGGTATATTTGATATACAGATTATTAATGTGTATTTTACTAGTGTTCATAGCAACCCCTCGGTATTTGATATTGGTTCAGTTGCTAAAGAGTAGTAACTCGAAGTGGGAGTTGCATAATGAACATAAACTAGTTAAAGGATGAAGTGACGATGTGTATTGGAAGCAGTTCCAAGATTGATATGATCATCATCGCACACTCCCTATACTTTCGGGATTAGTGTTGAACCTAAATAACTGTTATTTGGTGTTTGTGTTGAGCATGAATGTGATTTGATCATGTTTATTGCATTACAGTTATTCATGTAAGTTAGAGAATAATTGTTGTTCTGTTTACATGAATAAAACCTTCTATGGTCATACACCCAACGAAAATAGTTTGTTGGATCTCGATCATGTGATACACATATTCATAATATTGAAGCCAAAAGATGCAAGGTTAATAATGATAGTGCAACTTATTTGTGGCACTGCCGTTTAAGTCATATTGGTGTAAAACGCATGAAGAAACTCCAGAATGATGGACTTTTGGAATCACTTGATTATGAATCACTTGGTGCTTGCGAACCATGCCTAATGGGCAAGATGACTAAAACTCCGTTCTCCGGAACTATGGAACGAGCAACAGATTTGTTGGAAATCATACATACTGATGTATGTGGACCAATGAGTGTTGATGCTCGCGGCGGGTATCGTTATTTTCTGACCTTCACTGATGATTTGAGCAGATATGGGTATATCTACTTAATAAAGCACAAGTCTGAAACATTTGAAAAGTTCAAAGAATTTCAGAGTGAAGTAGAGAATCATCGTAACAAGAAAATAAAGTTTCTACGATCTGATCGTGGAGGAGAATATTTGAGTTACGAGTTTGGTCTTCATTTGAAACAATGTGGAATAGTTTCACAGCTCACGCCACCCGGAACACCACAGCATAATGGTGTGTCCGAACGTCGTAACCGTACTTTATTGGATATGGTGCGATCTATGATGTCTCTTACCGATTTACCACTATCGTTTTGGGTCATGCATTAGAGACAGCTGCATTCACGTTAAATAAGGGCCTCATCTGAATCCGTTGAGACAACGCCTTAAGAACTGTGGTTTGGCAAGAAACCAAAGTTGTTGTTTCTTAAGTTTGGGACTGCGATGCTTATGTGAAAAAGTTTCAAGATGATAAGCTCGAACCCAAACCGGAGAAGTAAATCTTCATAGGATACCCAGAAGAGACTGTTGGGTACACCTTCTATCACAGATCCGCAGGCAAGATATTCGTTGCTAAAAATGGATCCTTTCTAGAGAAGGAGTTTCTCTCGAAAGAAGTGAGTGGGAGGAAAGTAGAACTTGATGGGGTAATTGTACCTTCTCCCAGATTGGAAAGTAGTACATCACAGGAAATTGTTCCAGTGATTCCTACACCAATTAGTGAGGAAGTTAATGATAATGATCATGAAACTTCGGATCAAGTTTCTGCTGAACGTCGTAGATCAACCAGAGTACGTTCCGCACCAGAGTGGTACGGCAACCCAGTTCTGGAAATCATGTTACTAGACCATGATGAACCTATGAACTATGAGGAAGCGATGATGAGCCCAGATTCCGCAAAATGGATTGAAGCCATGAAATCTGAGATGGGATCGATGTATGAGAACAAAGTGTGGACTTTGGTTGACTTGCCCGATGATCGGCAAGCCATCGAAAATAAATGGATCTTCAAGAGGAAGACCGACGCAGACGGTAATATTACTGTTTACAAAGCTCGACTTGTTGCGAAAGGTTTTCGACAAGTTCAAGGAGTTGACTACGATGAGACTTTCTCACCTGTAGCGATGCTTAAGTCTGTCCGAATCATGTTAGCAATTGCCGCATTTTATGATTATGAAATCTGGCAAATGGATGTCAAAACTACATTCCTGAATGGATATCTCAAAGAAGAGTTGTATATGATACAACCAGAAGGTTTTGTCGATCCAAAAGGTGCTAACAAATTATGCAAGCTCCAGCAATCCATCTATGGACTGGTGCAAGCATCTCGGAGTTGGAATATACGCTTTGATGAGGTGATCAAAGCATATGGTTTTATACAGACTTTTGGAGAAGCCTGTATTTACAAGAAGTGAGTGGGAGCACTACAACCTTTCTGATAAGTATATGTGAATGACATATTGTCGATCGGAAATGATGTAGAATTTTCTGGAAAGCATAAAGGAGTATTTGAAAGGAGTTTTTCAAAGAAAGACCTCGGTGAAGCTGCTTACATATTGAGCATCAAGATCTATATAGATAGATCAAGACGCTTGATAAGACTTTCAATGAGTACATACCTTGATAAGATTTTGAAGTAGTTCAAAATGGATCAGTCAAAGAAGAAGTTCTTGCCTGACTTGTAAGGTGTGAAGCTGAGTAAAACTCAAAGCCAGACCACGGCAGAAAAATATAGAGAGAATGAAAGTCATTCCGTATGCCTCAGCCATAGGTTCTATAAAGCATGCCATGCTGTGTACAAAACACGTTGTGTACCTTGCCAAGAGTTTGACAGGGAGGTACAATAGTGATCCAGGAGTAGATCACTGTACAGCGGTCAAAATTATCCTTAGTAATTGGATGACTAAGGAAATATTTCTCGATTATGGAGGTGATAAAGAGTTCGTCGTAAAGGGTTACGCCGATGCCAGCTTTGACACTAAATCCAGATGACTCTAAGTATCAATCTGGATGCGTATTGAAAGTGGGAGCAATTAGCTAGAGTAGCTCCATGCAGAGCATTGTAGACATAAAAATTTGCGAAATACATAGGGATCTGTATATGACAGACCCGTTGACTAAACTTCTCTCACAAGCAAAACATGATCACACCTTATTACTCTTGGGTATTAATCACATAGCGATGTGAACTAGATTATTGACTCTAGTAAACCCTTTGGGTATTGGTCACATGGTGATGTAAACTATGGGTGTTATTCACATAATGATGTGAACTATCGGTATTAAATCACATGGCGATGTGAGCTAGATTATTGACTCTAGTTCAAGTGGGAGACTGAAGGAAATATGCCCTAGAGGCAATAATAAAGATGTTATTTGTATTTCCTTATATCATGATAAATGTCTTTTATTCATGCTATAATTGTATTAACCGGAAACTTAGTACATGTGTGGATACATAGACAAAACAGTAGGTCCCTAGTATGCCTCTACTAGACTAGCTCATTGATCAAAGATGGTTATGTTTCCTAGCCATAGACATGAGTTGTCATTTGATCAACGGGATCACATCATTAGGAGAATGATGTGATGGACAAGACCCATCCGTTAGCATAGCACTATGATCGTTTAGTTTAACTGCTATTGCTTTCTTCATGACTTATACATGTTCCTATGACTATGAGATTATGCAACTCCCGAATACCGTAGGAACACCTTGTGTGCTATCAAACGTCACAACGTAACTGGGTGATCATAAAGATGCTCTACAGGTGCCTCCGAAAGTATTCGTGGTGTTGGCATAGATCAAGATTAGGATTTGTCACTCCGAGTGTCGGAGAGGTATCTCTGGGCCCTCTCGGTAACACACATCACAATAAGCCTTGCAAGCAAAAGACTAATGAGTTAGTCACGAGATGATGTGTTATGGAACGAGTAAAGAGACTTGCCGGTAACGAGATTGAACTAGGTATAAAGATACCGACGATCGAATCTCGGGCAAGTAACATACCGTTTGACAAAAGGAACAACGTATGTTGTTATGCGGTTCTGACCGATAAAAGATCTTCGTAGAATATGTAGGAGCCAATATGAACATCCAGGTTCCGCTATTGGTTATTGACCGGAGATGAGTCTCGGTCATGTCTACATAGTTCTCGAACCCGTAGGGTCCGCACGCTTAACGTTTGATGACGATCGGTATTATGAGTTTATGAGTATTGATGTATCGAAGGTAGTTCGGAGTCCCGGATGAGATCACGGACATGACGAGGAGTCTCGGAATGTCCGAGACATAAAGATTGATATATTGGACGGCTATATTCGGACACCGGAAGTATACCGGAAAAGTTTCGGATTTATCGGGAATGCCGGAGGGGGTTACCGGAACCCCCTACGAGAGGGAATGGTCCATAGTGGGCCTAAAGGGAAAGAGAGAGGCAGCCCATAGGGCTGGCCGGCGCCCCCACCTAGGGTTCCTAGTTGGACTAGGATTGGGGGGGCGCCACCTCTCCTATTCCTTTCCCCCTTCTTCCTTTCGGTGAATCCTACTAGGAATAGGATTGCAATCCTATTCCTAGTAGGACTCCTTCCCTAGCCGCACCAGGAAGGGCCGGCCGGCCTCCCTCCCCTGCTCCTTTATATACGGGGGCAGGGGGGCACCCAAAGACACACAAGTTGAATTGTTTTAGCCGTGTGCGGTGCCCCCCTCCACAGAATCACACCTCGGTCATACCGTTGCGGAGCTTAGGCGAAGCCCTGCGCCGGTGAACACATCATATCCATCACCACGCCGTCGTGCTGACGAAACTCTCCCGTGAAGCTCAACTGGATCAAGAGCTCGTGGGACGTCATCAAGCTGAACGTGTGCTGAACGCGGAGGTGCCGTACGTTCGGTGCTTGATCGGTTGGATCGCGAAGAAGTTCGACAACATCAACCGCGTCACTTGACGCTTCCGCTCCCGGTCTACGAGGGTACGTAGACACACTCTTCCCTCTCGTTGCTATGCATCTGGTAGATAGATCTTGCGTGATCGTACGAAAATTTTAAAATACTACGTTCCCCAACACGAAAAGCCAATTTTCTGTCATGATTTTTTGTCATAGAAGTAGGACCCCACCACATCTATGATGATACCGGGTTTTGTCACAATTATCGTCATAGAAGTGTCATAAGTATGACGGAAAAAAAATCATTCGGCCCAAAATGTCACGGATGTGTCTTTTTTTTGTAGTGATGCGTTGCTTCGTAAGGGGCTGATTTGGATCCATATGTTTCATGCTATGGTTAGGTTTACCTTAATACTTCTTTTGTAGTTGCGGATGCTTGCAATAGAGGTTAATCATAAGTGGGATGCTTGTCCAAGTAAGGGCAGCACCCAAGCACCGGTCCACCCACATAACAAATTATCAAAGTAACGAACACGAATCATATTAACGTGATGAAAACTAGCTTAAGGTAATTCCCATGTGTCCTCGGGAGCGCTTTCCTTTATATAAGAGTTTATCCAAGCTTGTCCTTTGCTACAAAAAGGATTGGGCCATCTTGCTGCACCTTATTTACTTTCATTACATGTTACTCGTTACAAATTACCTTATCACAAAACTATCTGTTACCGATAATTTCAGTGCTTGCAGAGAATACCTTACTGAAAACTGCCTATCATTTCCTTCTGCTCCTCTTTGTGTTCGACACTCTTACTTATCGAAAGGACTACGATTGATCCTCTACACTTGTGGCTCATCAATGTGTTCTCAGTGCCAAATATTCTTAAATATTCTAGAAAAAAATCATATTTCATTTTCGGGATATTTGGAGAACTTTTAATTTCGGAGTATTTTTTATTGCAAGGATAACTCAGAAAACAAGAAGAAAAATAATATTTTTGCTTTATTTAATCTAAATAATAGAAAGTAAAAGTAGGGTACAGAGAGTTGTGCTTTCTAAATTAATACATCTCATGCTCATCAAAAGGAATCTACTAACAAGGTTGATCAAGTCTTGTTAACAAACTCTTTCTGAATAACATGAAACCGGAGAATTTTCGAATAACACAAGGTTACCTCAACGGGGATATGCATGTCCCCAATAATAAGAATATCATATTTCTTCTTGACTGTAGGAAGAGGAAATTCAAAACCTCCAATAGTGAACGTTGAAAATTTTCCAATAGAATTGATATTGTATACTTGAGGTTATTTCCTCGAAAAGTGTACCATATGCTCATTACCATTAACATGAAAAGTGATATTGCCTTTGTTGCAATCAATAACAGCCCCTGCAGTATTCAAAAGGGTCTACCAAGGATAATCGACATACTATCGTCCTCGGGAATATCAAGAATAACAAAGTCTGTTAAAATAGTAACATTTGCAACCACAACAGGCACATCCTCACAAATACCGACAGGTATAGCAGTTGATTTATCGGCCATTTGCAAAGATATTTCAGTAGGTGTCAACTTATTGAAATCAAGTCTATGATATAAAGAGAGAGGCATAACACTAACACCGGCTCCAAGATCACATAAAGCAGTTTTAACATAGTTTTTTTCTAATGGAGCATGGTATAGTTGGTACTCCTGGATCTCCTAGTTTCTTTGGTATTCTACCTTCAAAAGTATAATTGGCAACCATGGTGGAAATTTAAACTTCCGGTATCTTCCTTTTATTGGTAATAATATCTTTCATATACTTAGCATAAGGATTTGTTTTAAGCACATCAGTCAAACGCATATGCAAAAAGATAGGTCTAATCATTTCAGCAAAGCGCTCAAAATCCTCATCATCCTTTTTCTTGGACGGTTTAGGAGAAAAAGGCATGGGTTTCTGACCCATGGTTCTCTTTCTTTACCGTGCTTCCTAGCAACAAAGTCTCTTTTATCATATCATTGATTCTTTGATTGTGGGTTATCAAGATCAACAGCAGGTTCAATCTCTGCATCATCGTTATTGCTAGGTTGAGCATCATTGATACATCTCTGTCGTATCTATAATTTTTGATTGTTCCATGCCAATATTCTACAACTTTAATATACTTATGGCAACTTTTTATACTATTTTTGGGACTAACATATTGATCCAGTGCCCAGTGTCAGTTCCTGTTTCTTGCATGTTTTTTGTTTCGCAGAATATCCATATCAAACGGAGTCCAAACGGGATAAAAACATACGGAGATTTTTTTGGAATAATTGTGAATTTTGGGAAGTGGAATCAACGTGAGACGATGCCCGAGTGGCCCACGAGGGTGAGGGTGATGGCTTCTCGCCCCTCGTTGGTTACCCCAAGTGGAAGGTTGAGATGTAGCGTAGCGGCAAATTTCCCTTGGCAAAGATACCAAGGATCGAATCCCGTGAGACTCCGAGGGTCGACAAGTAGGTGTCAACGGCGCCAGAAACTTAGCGGTTGACGGGACCTGCACACAGATACAGATAACTTTGCTCCCAACGAGTACAGAGAGGTTGTCAATCCCTCTGGCCTTGTTGTTTACAAAGTATCAAACACAAGAGATAATAATGATAGCTATGACTGCAACTAGGAAATAAAAACAGGAAATAAATAGAAGGTGTGATCAGCGGTGGTAATATGGACCGGGGTCCCATGATGGTCACTAGTGATGTCTCTCTCCCAAAAGATGATAAAACAATAAAGCGAGGTAAACAAATTACAGCTTGGCAATTGACAGGATTATGTGCGCAAACCAATGCTAACTATGCTGCAAAGAAAGGTAGAGGCTCAAAAGCATGGGCGGTACGCCAAGGCAAGTAAACCGAAATCCATCTGCATCTACTACTAATCATCCACCTTGAGATATCTATCCAGAACATCTTGTTGGTATTAAGTTGTGAATCCCACCCAAAGTGTAAACTCAAAGCAACAGACAACTGCATTAAAAGAACTTTGCGTAAAGTAAACAATCCTTGCACCCGCAAGTACAAGCACCGTTGGTTTCTCCCTTGTGGCAACAGCACATCCCCTAGACTCATGTTTCTGTCACTCAAGCTAGTCATCAGGGGGCATGAACCCACAATCAAGCATAACGCTCCCTCTTGGAGTTACTACCTACTACTTGGCCAAAGCAATAAACAGCAACGGAGAACATGCAAGAATTACTCAAGAACAAAGATATAAAAGAGGTGAATCAAATATATTACTCAAACACAATCTGAACATAGTCTCATAATCCATCAGATCCCAGCAAACTCAGCAAAGCAACAGCAGAAATATTACATATGTGCCTCGATCATGTAGGGCAGCTCACGAGGTCTAAACCATGAACAGCAAAGAGGGGAGGAGAACATCACATAGCTACTGATCATGGACCCATGGTCCAAGGTGGACTACTCACGACTCATCCGGGAAGCATCCATGGTGGTGGAGAAGCTCCAGGTGGTGGTTCTCCCCTCCGGCAGGGTGCCGGGAAGAGTTCTCCTGATGCTCCCGATCTTGGAAGCGCTGCGGCAGCGGAACAGAGGCGAGATCGCGAAAAAGGGTTCTGTCCTCGAGGGTTTCGGGACGAGAGGGATATATAGGCGAAGGGGGGCAGCCAGAGGCGGAGCAGGGGCCCTAGGTGCCCCCCTGGCGCGGCCAGGGGTGAGGCCGCGCCAGGTGGCCGCCTGGGCCTCCCCTGGCTCCCCTCTGGCCCATCTTTGGTTCTTCGCGAAGCTTCCTGTACGCTGATTTTTCCTATATTTTTCCTGGAATTTTTGGAGCACTTTTAATATGGGGGAAACCTGAAATAGAAAAACAGCAGAAAACAGGAACTGGCACTGTGGAGCACTGAGTTAATAGGTTAGTCCAAATATGATCAAAAGTGTATGGAAGTGCATCAATATCATAGCAATATCACACAAAAGAAGCATGGAGCAAGCAGAAATTATAGATACGTTTTGGACATATCAACATCCCCAAGCTTAATTCCTGCTCGTCCTCGAGTAGGTAAATGATAACAAGCATAATTTCTGTGGTGACATGCTACCAACCATATAAGAAATTTTTAAGTAAAGCAATCAAGGCATGTAATTCAATTCAAGTCATAACAAGCAAGAGTCTATATTAGCATTGTAACAAGCAACATAAGAACATAAAGGTGCAAGAGCTCTCGCTGTCCGTGACTCAAATGTCTCCAAATGGTGTTTGCGTGCAAGAAAGGGGATAGGGATATCCGAGAGAGTAAAACATAGTTTTTGTATTGTTGAGAACTTAATCTACTAAAGTTTCACACTTGGTCTTCTTTGGAATCTTATCTTGACTCATCCCCAGACCACTAGCCAGGTACAAGTCAAAATGATCCACTCCCTTTCGATATTTTGAGCACTCATGCAATGGATGAGCGTAAGCAAGAAAGTTGACACTTAGGATGGCAAAGAGAGAAAAATGATGAAGGGGGAAGACAAAAAAGGTGTGAAAGGCTCACATCAATGAGGACAATCATAGGTGAGAGAAAGCCAAATGATAGATATGATGTGAGGAGTAGGGATTGCCATGCAACGTATGAACATATGAGCTAAGGTAAGCTCTCCAGTGGAACTAGTGGGGGTGCATCCAACTTGCTCGCTCAAGAAGACCTAGAGCTCTTTTGAGGAGGCTCATCATTGGAATATACAAGCCAAGTTCTATAGTGTGAAGGTCCCCACATAGCTATATGCATGAATGATAATCTCTATGGAGTACAAGGTATAAGATGGAGTACGAGTGTGGATCTCTCAAAAGGAATAGTAGTGTGCCCCCTTCTCTCTTTTTATTTCTTTTTCTCTTTTTTCTGTATTTTTTTTTATTTTTTTTGTGGCCTCAATGGCTCTTTCTATTTAACTCTCATTTGTCCTCTTTGGGATCTTTTGATTTTGTCCTCTTTGGGATCTTTTCCTCACTTTAGGGGCAACACTCTATAAATTACAAGAAGTATAGAAGATCTTTCACACTTTACAAGAGTACTCAACATAAAGAAGATGAAACTATCATGATGTATGCAAATGTATGCCTCTGCCAGTGTAGCAGGATATGCAATGATACTAGCGCGTCATGTAGCAATGATTAGGGCAAGGCCCAACTAGCATGCGGCTCATCGATCAAGCAAAAAGCATGTATGACATGAAGATCAAGTCATGAGAAGATGGATGTTGCATGGCAATGTATCTCGGAAAGGCTATGGAAATGCCTTGATAGGTAGGTATGGTGGCTGTTTTGAGGAAGGATATAATGAGGCTTATGATGACAGAGCGTATCATGCCAAGGATTTGGATGCACCGGCGAAGTATGCGCCAACTCTTGAGGTGAGAAAGGGCAATGCACGGTACCGAAGAGGCTAGAAAAATATGGCTAGGTGGAAGTGTCAACTTTCGAATACTCACATTAGTCCGAAGAACTCATGCACTTATTATCGGTAACTCTCAATCTAATTAGGAGGTTCACAAAGAGACAAGTACCCAGAGGAGGAGTGTATGGGGGTTTGGTTATCCTTGCGCATCCTCGACTCATGGTACGTGAGTGTACTCTAATATTCGATCCCTCAAAGATTAGTGATCCATCTAGTAGCTAAAGTTCTCAACTATTTTGTAGGTTTTCGAAAATAAACACGGATTGCCCAAAATACGACATCTATCACTAATAGGCTAAAGCTCTTGACACCAAAAGTTCAGACATTACTCGTGGCAATACCTCAAAACTATTGCAAGTTACTACTAAAATTAAATAGCAACCTCAATTACCTACTTTAAGTTAAGACACACAACTCAGTGCAACAGGCAAACTCTCTTAACAAGATAAACATGAAAACTCAAGAGAGTTTAGCAACCAACTAAACAAAAGCTCTTTAAAAAGAAAAGCATGAAAACTAAGAGCTAAACATGACAGCAGCTATGGAAAGACAAAGAACACACACAGCAAAGATAAACATGAAAATCCTATGTTGTGTTCTAGGTTGAAGTGGAGTGTGTTTCTCTCCCACACAAAGAAAGCTGGGTTCTAACTTGTTATGAACAGCAAGCAAAGCTAAAGAAAACTAAAAAAAGAAACTAAGAGCAAGACGCTCCAAGCATAGCACATAACGCATGAAGTGAAAAAATATAGTGGAACGAAAGACGAACTGGTAATTGTTGATGGAGAAGGGGATGCATGGGGGCATCCCCAAGCTTAGACGCTTGAGTCTTCTTGAATATTTCTTGGGGGTGCATGGGGGCATCCCAAGCTTGAGCATTTGACCCTCCTGAATCTTCTTTTATCATCTTCCCTCGCACACTTGAAAACTCCCTTCATACATAACTCATCATAATCTGATTAGCGAGGTTAGTACCCACAATAAAATAATTTTTTCCCTACTGGAAATAAAGATAATCTTGAAGAGCTACTGTTTCTCAAGATTTCCAAAAGGTTTTTGCAAAGAAAAAGCAAGCTCAAGGTTTGCAAAACGAAGAAAAGGCAAAACAGGACAGAATCTGTGAAAAACAGACCAGCAGGTAGTAAATAATTTTTTCGGGGCACTTCTGCAACTCAAATCAAAAAACTCAGAACATACGCTCGAAAGCCAATTGTATATAGCACGCTGTCAAAAAAATTCAGATCAAAAAGATGAACTGATGATTTTATTCGAATTTTTCTGTCCAAGGACAGAATCTGTTTTCTGGACAGCACGTCACAACTTTTGAACTTTCTTGCAATCGGCGGCTAAACTTGGCACAAAGCTGAAAAGAAAAGATACAATGATGATGCTACTGTAGTAACAAACATCAAGACACAGCAAAAGCAAAATAAAACCTAATTCGTTGTGGGCTGCCTCCCAAAAGCGCTTTCTTTTATGCCTTTAAGCTAGGCATGATGCAAAAAGATCAAGTTGTATCAATTGAACCATCATCAAGATCATCAAAAAGCTCTTCAATAGTACAACTAGTCTTAAGAGGACTTTCAAATAAAGGCCTAATAAAGATACTTCTAGTGAGAAAACCAAAAGGTGGAAAGTCAATGGGAGATTCATTTATAAATTTATCAAAGAGAGGTATTTCTTCCAAAGTCTTCACAGTTTCAACCCCTTTGGCAATAGATGGATTACTTTTGGAACGAGGAGCCTTTGGAACGTAAACGAACTTAGGTTCCTTCTTTGCCGGAGTTTCTACCTTTTTGGCTTTGATTGAGGAGAATGTAGTTCCTAAAGTGTCAAAGATTTCCTCAATCTTGTCTATCCTAGAAGAATCCAAGTCATGGGATTTGATGATCTCCAAAGTTTTGAGAATTTTATGCATGGAGCTATCAAGCCTATTCAAATTCCCTTGGATCTTACAGTCCAACTCATTTATCTTATTAATGCTTGGCATCTCTAGCTCTATCTTTTCAAGTTTTTTCATAATGTGAGCTAGGGTAATGTCCTCTTGAATGCTAACAACAGGGGGATTTCCAACAAGATTTTCCATAATACTAAGAGATTCCCAAACTGGGGCTTCTAGGAAATTTCCATTGATAGCAGAATCTAGAATAAACCTATTCCAAGAAGTAATTCCAACATAAAAATTTATAAGCAGGATAGTAGTAGATTGCTTCTTGGTGGCTATTTTTTGAGAACCATTAATTCTATACCAAGCATCTTTTAGACTTTCACCACCTCTTTGTTTAAAGGTGAGCACTTCTGCCTCACCAAAGGCAAAAGGACCAGACATAATGCCAACTAAAAGCAAGATAACTATTTTTGTGATTTTTGGTAAGGAACACTAAAGCAAAAACTGAAAGGTAAACTAACAAGACTAAAAAGCAAAGATAAAAGATAGCGTGCAACTCCCCTATCTTGAAGAGTGGAGTCCCCAGCAACGGCGCCAGAAACTTGCTTGATGGCTTCTCGCCCCTCGTTGGTTACCCCAAGTGGAAGGTTGAGATGTAGCGTAACGGCAAATTTCCCTTGGCAAAGATACCAAGGATCGAATCCCGTGAGACTCCGAGGGTCGACAAGTAGGTGTCAACGGCGCCAGAAACTTAGCGGTTGACGGGACCTGCACACAGATACAGATAACTTTGCTCCCAACGAGTACAGAGAGGTTGTCAATCCCTCCGGCCTTGTTGTTTACAAAGGATCAAACACAAGAGATAATAATGATAGCTATGACTGCAACTAGGAAATAAAAACAGGAAGTAAATAGAAGGTGTGATCAGCGGTGGTAATATGGACTGGGGTCCCATGATGTTCACTAGTGATGTCTCTCTCCCAAAAGACGATAAAACAGCAAAGCGAGGTAAACAAATTACAGTTGGGCAATTGACAGGATTATGTGCGCAAACCAATGCTAACTATGCTGCAAAGAAAGGTAGAGGCTCAAAAGCATGGGCGGTACGCCAAGGCAAGTTGACCGAAATCCATCTACATCTACTACTAATCATCCACCTTGAGATATCTATCCAGAACATCTCGCTGGTATTAAGTTGCAAATCCCACCCAAAGTGTAAACTCAAAGCAACATACAACTGCATTAAAAGAACTTTGCGTAAAGTAAACAATCCTTGCACCCGCAAGTACAAGCATCGTTGTTTTCTCCCTTGTGGCAACAGCACATCCCCTAGATTCATGTTTCTGTCACTCAAGCTAGTCATCAGGGGGCATGAACCCACAATCAAGCATAACGCTCCCTCTTGGAGTTACTACCTACTACTTGGCCAAAGCAATAAACAGCAACGGAGAACATGCAAGAATTACTCAAGAACAAAGATATAAAAGAGGTGAATCAAATATATTACTCAAACACAATCTGAACATAGTCTCATAATCCATCAGATCCCAGCAAACTCAGCAAAGCAACAGCAGAAATATTACATATGTGCCTCGATCATGTAGGGCAGCTCACGAGGTCTAAACCATGAAGAGCAAAGAGGGGAGGAGAACATCACATAGCTACTGATCATGGACCCATGGTCCAAGGTGGACTACTCACGACTCATCCGGGAAGCGTCCATGGTGGTGGAGAAGCTCCTGGTGGTGGTTCTCCCCTCCGGCTGGGTGCCGGGAAGAGTTCTCCTGATGCTCTCGATCTTGGAAGCGCTGCGGCGGCGGAACAGAGGCGAGATCGCGAAAAAGGGTTCTGTCCTCGAGGGTTTCGGGACGAGAGGGATATATAGGCGAAGGGGGGCAGCCAGAGGCGGAGCAGGGGCCCCAGGCGCCCCCCTGGCGCGGCCAGGGGTGGGGTCGTGCCAGGTGGCCGCCTGGGCCTCCCCTCGCTCCCCTCTGGCCCATCTTTGGTTCTTCGCGAAGCTTCCTGTACGCTGATTTTTCCTGGAATTTTTGGAGCACTTTTAATATGGGGGAAACCTGAAATAGAAAAACAGCAGAAAACAGGAACTGACACTGTGGTGCACTGAGTTAATAGGTTAGTCCAAATATGATCAAAAGTGTATGGAAGTGCATCAATATCATAGCAATATCACACAAAAGAAGCATGGAGCAAGCAGAAATTATAGATACGTTTTGGACGTATCAGAGGGGCGCGCCCAGGGAGGCAGGCACGCCCTGGGCCCTCGTGGCCACTCCGTAAGGCGGCTGGTGCCCTTCTTTCGCCGCAAGAAAGCTAATATCCGGGTAAAAATCGTGTCAAAAATTCAGCGCATCAGTGTTACGGATCTCCGGGAATTTAAGAAACAGTGAAAGGCCAGAATCTGAAAACGCGGAAATAGAGAGAAACAGAGAGATAGATCCAATCTCGGAGGGGATCTCGCCCCTCCGCCGCCATGGAGGCCATGGACCAGAGGGTAAACCCTTCTCCCACCTAGGAAGAAGGCCAAGGAAGAAGGAGAAAGAGGGGGATCTCCCCCCCTCGCTTCCGATGGCGCCGAAACGCCGCCGGGGCCATCATCATGTGACGGCGATCTACACCAACACCTCTGTCATCTTCACCAACATCTTCATCACCCTCCCCCATCTATCTATAGCGGTCCACTCTCCCGCAACCCACTGTACCCTCTACTTGAACATGGTGCTTTATGCTTCATATTATTATCCAATGATGTGTTACCATCCTATGATGTCTGACTAGATTATCGTTGTCCTATCGGTGATCGGTGAATTGCTATGATTGATTTAATTTGCTTGTGGTTATGTTGTTGTCCTTTGGTGCCCATCACATGAGCGTGTGCGTGGATCGCACCATAGGGTTAATTGTATGTTGATTGGACTACGTATTGGAGGGCAAGAGTAACAGAAGCTTCAACCTAGCGTAGAAATTGATGCATACGGGATTGAAGGGGGGCCAATATATCTTAATGCTATGGTTGGGTTTTACCTTAATGAACGTTAATAGTTGCGAATGCTTGATAATAGTTCCAATCATAAGTGCATAGAATTCCAAGTAAGGGATGACATGCTAGAAGTGGCCTCTCCCACATAAAACTTGCTATTGGTCTAGTAACGTAGTCTATTGCTTAGGGGCAATTTCGCAACTCCTGCCACCACTTTTCCATACTCGCTATCACTAACTTTATTGCTTCTTTATCTTAACAGCCCCTAGTCTTTATTTGTCTGCTCTTTATATTCTTGCAAACCTATCCCACAAAAACTACAAAGTACTTCTAGTTTCATACTTGTTCTAGGTAAAGTAAACGTAAGCGTGCGTAGAGTAGTATCGGTGGTCGATAGAACTTGAGGGAATATTTGTTCTACCTTTAGCTCCTCGTTGGGTTCGACACTCTTACTTATCGAAAGAGGCTACAACCGATCCCCTGCACTTGTGGGTTATCAAGACCTTTTTCTGGCGCAGTTTCCGGGGAGCAATAGCGTGGGGTGAATATTCTCGTGTGTGCTTGTTTGCCTTATCACTAAGTAGATTTTATTTGTTGTTCTAAGTTGTTCTCTATCTTTAGTTATGGATATGGAACACGAAATACCAAAAAAATTAGGTGTACTTGCTACTCATGGAGATGGGGAACCTCCTAAAACCCTCAATGCTCATTATGTTAAAGATATTATGTACTACTTTGATAATCCTAAGAAAACCCTATTCAACTATATAATGGGAGTAACGTTGGATCAACATGAATACTTTAGGGATTATCGCTTGACACAAAAAGGGAAACTATTATGGGATCAAATTCATATGTTGCATTGGTATGCTCGGCAACTATGCTTGAGATATGATTATACTTGTTGCTCTAGGGTGAAGGCTCCACACCTTCCCTTTTCATGCAAATTTAATGATAATGAAACCTTAGCATCTTATGCTAATGGTATATATGATTACTATGATGTTGAACAAATAGAAGAATTTGTTGCTTTTATGGGTGCTTATGAAATTGAATCTATGTTTAAAAGGTATGAAGCTTTTGATGATGATGTTGATAGGCCTGAAATTTTTCCTATATTGAAATATTGCTATGAGAATTATGAATACAATGCCGATATTGATGCGTTTATTGAGAAGGTCTCCGTTGTCCAAGAAGAGACTAATATTTGGCAGGAATCTATGGAAGAAGAAATTGATGACATTGTGATCTCATTGGATGAAAAAGATGAGGAGGAGAGCAAAGAACAAAAGGAGGAAGAGCGGATTGATCACCCGTGCCCATCTTCTAATGAGAGTAACTCTTTATCCCATACATTGTTTAATTTCCCTTCATGCTTACCGAAGGATGAATGCTATGATGATTGTTATGGTCTCGCTGATTCTTTTGAAATATCCCTTTTTGACGATGCTTGCTATGCTTGTGGCCAAGATGCCAATATGAATTATGCCTATGGACATGAACTTGCTAATGCTCCTTGTTAAACATGAGATAGTTGCTATTGCACCCACACATGATAGTCCTATTATCTTTTTGAATTCTACAAACTACACTATATCGGAGAAGTTCGCACTTATTAAGGATTATATTGATGGGTTGCCTTTTTCCGTTACACAAGATGATTTTGATGAGTATAATATGCATGTGCTTGCTGCTCCTACTTGCAATTATTATGAGAGAGGAACTATATCCCCGCCTCTCTATGTTTCCAACACGGTAAAATTGCAAGAAACTGCTTATACTATGCATTGGCCTTTACTTGATGTGCATGAATTGTTCTTGTATGACATGCCTATACATAGGAAGAGAGTTAGACTTCGTTTTTGCATGACACATACCACTTTTTTCTCACTACTAAATGCCAAATCATTGCTAATTAAAATTGGCTTTGATATACCTTGGGATCCGGGTGGATCCATTACTTGAGCACTATATGCCTAGCTTAATGGCTTTAAAGAAAGCGCTGCCAGGGAGACAACCTGGAAGTTTTAGAGAGTCATTTATTTCTGTTGTGTGCTTTTATAAAGTTTAAAAACAAAAAAAGAGGGGAACCTAAAACTTTTTCAAAAAGAAAAGTGAAAGTAAGAAGGACAAGCACCGTTGAAATGGGGGAGCTCCTTGAACTTTGTTCATGCACATGGAAACTTTGCAAATCTTGAATTACAGAAACTTATCAACAAAAATAATTATCCCCTTGTACAATTCCATTTTATTATAAAAATAATGTGCCAAGAGTTTCCTTTAGGATGATTAAACTGCTTGTTGGTTTGTGCGGTGCAAAAACAGAAACTTTGACTGTAGTGCGCGATTTTACATTTTTTACTGGAACGTCGAAAGGATCTGAAACTTTTTGCAAAGTCTTGCTATAGAAATTGTTGATTTTCCCTAATTTTTCCAGAATGTTTAGGGTTACATAAGTATGGTTAATGTTCAGATTACTACATATTGTCCTGTTTTCACATATTGCTGTTATAGCTTCATTATTTGCATATGTTTGAATTCTTGTTGAAGCCTCCTTGACTTGGGGCCATATAATTGTGATAGCATATAGTGGGTAATGTTTGTTCATAATTATACAATAATGTTAGAGCGGTATATGATGGGATTTCATTGATCATATGCACTAACCCCACCACTAAAAGTTCAGCTAAATTTTGTGTGGATGAAGTGTTCGAAGATCGAGGAGGTCTCGATGTGACAAGGAGGAGAGGCAAGAGCTCAAGCTTGGGGATGCCCAAGGCACCCCAAGTAAATATTCAAGGATACTCATCTTTCTTCAACAAGTATCGGTATGTTTTCGGATTCGTTTCATTCACATGATATGTGTAAACTCTTGGAGCGTCGTGTGCTTTCTATTTTCTTTTAATAAATTCACTATGCTGGTATGAGATAGTCCTTGGTTGATTTATAGAATGCTCCTTGCACTTCACTTATATCATTTGAAGTTCGGATTGCATGTTTCTCCTCACATAGAAAAATGCCATTTGTAGAATGCTCTTTTGCTTCACTTATATTTGTTAGAGCGTGGGCATATCTTTTGTAGAAAGAATTAAAACTATCTTGCTTCACTTATATCTATTTAGAGAGTTGACAGGAATTGGTCATTCACATGGTTAGTCCTAAAATCCTACATAAACTTGTAGATCACTGAATATGATATGTTTGATTCCTTGCAATAGTTTTGCAATATAAAGATGGTTATATTAGAGTCATGCTAGTGGGTAGTTATGGAGGGTAGAAATACTTGTGTTGAGGTTTGTGATTCCCGAAGCATGCACGTAAGGTGAACCATTATGTGATGAAGTCGGAGCATGATTTATTTTTGATTGTCATCCTTTGTGTGGAGGTCGGGATCGCGCGATGGTTAACTCCTACCAACCCTTCCCCTAGGAGCATGCCTGTAGTACTTTGTTTCGATGGCTAATAAATTTTTGCAATAAGTATGTGAGTTCTTTATGACTAATGTTGAGTCCATGGATTATACGCACTCTCACCCTTCCACCTTGCTAGCCACTCTAGTACCGCGCAATTTTCGCCGGTGCATCAAACCACCTTATACCCTTCCTCAAAACAGCCACCATACCTACCTATAATGGCATTTCCATAGCCATTCCAAGATATATTGCAATGTAACTCCACCATTCCGTTTATTATGACACGCACCATCATTGTCATATTGCCTTGCATGATCGTAAGATAGCTAGCATGATGTTTCCATGGCTTGTCCGTTTTTTGATGTCATTGCTACGCTAGATCATTTCACATCCTGGTACACCGCCGGAGGCATTAATATAGAGTCATATTTTTGTTCTAGTATCGAGTTGTAAGTAAATAAAAGTGTGATGATCATCATTGTTAGAACATTGTCCCATGTGAGGTTATAAAAATAAAAGAGGCCAATGAAGCCCAAATAAAAAAAGAGGCCAAAGAAGCCCACCAAAAAAAGAGGCCAAAGAGCCCAAAAAAATTAAAAAGTGGGAAAATAAAAAAATGAGAGAAAAAGAGAGAAGGGACAATGTTACTATCTTTTTTTCACACTTATGCTTCATCATAGCACCATGTTCATCATGATAGAGAGTCTCCAATGTTGTTACTTTCATATACTAGTGGGAATTTTCATTATAGAACTTGGCTTGTATATTCCAACAACGGGCTTCCTCAAATGCCCTAGGTCTTAATGAGCAAGCAAGTTTATGCACACCCACTAGTTTTATTTTGAGCTTTCATACACTTATAGCTCTAGTGCATCCGTTACATGGCAATCCCAACTCACTCACATTGATATCGATTGATGGACATCTCCATAGTCCATTGATTTGCCTAGTTGATGTGAGACTTTCTCCCTCCTTTTGTCTCTCACCACCTTCTATTCCACCCATAGTGCTATATCCATGGCTCACGCTCATGTATTGCGTGAAAGTTGAAAAAGTTTGAGAATACTAAAGCATGAAACAATTGCTTGGCTAAAATCGGGGTTGTGCATGATTTAAATTCTTTGTGTGGTGAAGATGGAGCATAGCCAGACCATATGATTTTGTAGGGATGACTTTCTTTGGCCATGTTATTTTGAAAAGACATGATTGCTTTATTAGTATGCTTGAAGTATTATTTTCTTAATGTCGAATGATAGACTATTGCTTTGAATCACTCGTGTCTTAATATTCATGCCATGATTAGATTACATGATCAAGATTATGCTAGGTAGCATTCCACATCAAAAATTATCTTTTTTTATCATTTACCTACTCGAGGACAAGTAGGAATTAAGCTTGGGGATGCTGATACGTCACCGTCGTACCTATAATATTTGATTGTTCCATGCCAATATTCTACAACTTTCATATACTTTTGGCAACTTTTTATACTAATTTTTGGGACTGACATATTGATCCAGTGCCCAGTGCCAGTTCCTGTTTGTTGCATGTTTTTTGTTTCGCAGAGTATCCATATCAAACGGAGTCCAAACGGGATAAAAATGGATGCAGATTTTTTTGGAATATATGTGAATTTTGGGAAGTGGAATCAACGTGAGACGATGCCCGAGTGGCCCACGAGGGTGAGGGGTGCGCCCAGGGGGGCAGGCGGGCCCTGGGCCCTCGTGGCAACTCCGTAAGGTGCTTGGTGCCCTTCTTTCACTGTAAGAAAGGTAATATCCGGGTAAATATCGTGTCAAAAATTCAGCCCAATCGGAGTTACAGATCTCCAGGAATTTAAGAAATGGTGAAAGGCCAGAATCTGAAAACACGGAAATAGAGAGAAACAGATAGACAGATCCAATCTCGGAGGGGCTCTCGCCCCTCCGCCGCCATGGAGGCCATGGACCAGAGGAGAAACCCTTCTCCCACCTAGGGAGAAGGCCAAAAAAGAAGGAGAAGGAGGGGGTCTCTCTCCCCCTCGCTTCTAGTGGCGCCGGAACGCCGCCAGGGCCATCATCGTGTGACGGCGATCTACACCAACACCTCCGTCATCTTCACCAACATCTTCATCACCTTCCCCCATCTATCTACCGCGGTCCACTCGCTCGCAACATGTTGTACCCTCTACTTGAACATTGTGTTTTCTGCTTAATATTATTATCCAATGATGTGTTGCCATCCTATGATGTCTGAGTAGATTATCATTGTCCTATCGGTGATTGGTGACTTGCTATGATTGATTTAATTTGCTTGTGGTTATGTTGTTGTCCTTTGGTGCCCATCATATGAGCGCACGCATGGATCACACAATAGGGTTAGTTGTATATTGATAAGACTATGTATTGGAGGGCAAGAGTGACAGAAGCTTCAACCTAGCATAGAAATTGATGCATACGGGATTGAAGGGGGGCCAATATATCTTAATGCTATGGTTGGGTTTTACCTTAATGAACGTTAGTAGTTGCAGATGCTTTCTAATAGTTCCAATCATAAGTGCATAGAATTCCAAGTAAGGGATGACATGCTAGCACTGGCCTCTCCCACATAAAACTTGCTATTGGTCTAGTAACGTAGTCAATTGCTTAGGGGCAATTTCGCAACTCCTACCACCACTTTTCCACACTCGCAATCACTAACTTTATTGCTTCTTTATCTTAACAGCCCCTAGTCTTTATTTACGTGCTCTTTATATTCTTGCAAACCTATCCCACAAAAACTACAAAGTACTTCTAGTTTCATACTTGTTCTAGGTAAAGTAAACGTCAAGCGTGCGTAGAGTTGTATCGGTGGTCGATAGAACTTGAGGGAATATTTGTTCTACCTTTAGCTCCTCATTGGGTTCGACA
The DNA here is from genome assembly GCA_902687465.1 of Secale cereale. NCBI lineage: Eukaryota > Viridiplantae > Streptophyta > Magnoliopsida > Poales > Poaceae > Secale > Secale cereale. The sequence continues at coordinate 107,681,484 of LR738710.1, forward strand.
CTCTTACTTATCGAAAGAGGCTACAACTGATCCTCTACACTTGTGGGTTATCAATCATCATGAACATCATTATTAACATTATCACTAGGTTCATGTTCATTACCAGATTGTGTTCCAGCATCAGAGATAGAAATATCATTGGCATTCTCACGTGTGTCAGCAACAGGTTCACTAGAAACATGCAAAGTCCTATCATTTTTATTTTTCTTCTTCTTAGAAGAACTAGGTGCATCAACATCAGCTCTGAGAATCTTGCTCAATTCTCTTAGGGTGGCCCTCAGGATACAAAGGTTCCTGAGTCATTCTATCACCTCTAGTCACAACTCTAACAACGTTATCATTTTTCTTACTATGTAATTCATTGAGCAAATCATTTTGTACTGTAAGCACTTGTTCTACTTGAGTGGTAACCATAGAAGCATGTTTACTAATGAGTTTAAGTTCACCTTTAACTCTAGACATATAATCACTCAAGTTTCAATCATATAAGCATTACGTTTCAATTGTCTACCAATATAAGCATTGAAGTTTTATTGTTTGACAATAAAATTTTCAAACTCATCTAAGCATTAGCTAGCAGACTTATAACGAGTAATATCACCTTCATCAAATCTATAGAGAGAATTTACCTTTACAACCTGTGTCGGGTTATCAAGACCATGTATTTCTTCAATAGGTGGTAAATTCTTAATATCTTCAGCTTTAATACATTTTTTCATAGATTTCTTGCCTCTTGCATATCTTTAGGACTGAGAAATAGAATACCCCTTTTCTTCGGAGTTGGCTTAGGAGTTGGATCAGGAAGTGTCCAATTATTCTCATTACTCAACATATTGTTCAATAGCAATTCAACATGATCAACAGTTATTTCCCTGAAAACACAACCAACACAACTATCTAGGTGGTCTCTGGAAGCATCGGTTAGTCCATTGTAAAAGATATCAAGTATTTCATTTTTCTTAAGAGGATGATCAGGCAAAGAATTAAGTAATTGGAGAAGCCTCCCCCAAGCTTGTGGGAGACTCTCTTCCTCAATTTGCACAAAATTATATATTTCCCTTAAGGCAGCTTGTTTCTTATGAGCGGGAAAATATTTAGCAGAGAAGTAATAAATCATATCATGGGGACTACGCACACTACCAGGGTCAAGAGAATTAAACCATATTTTAGCATCACCCTTTAAGGAGAACGGAAATAACTTAAGGATATAGTAGTAACAAATTTTTTTCCTCATTGGTGAATAGGGTGGCTATATCATTTAGTTTAGTAAGATGTGCCACAGCAGTTTCAGATTCATGGCCATGGAAAGGATCGGATTCAACCAAAGTAATTAACTCAGGATCGACAGAGAAATCATAATCCTTATCATAAATAAAAAGAGGTGAAGTAGCAAAAGCAGGGTCATATTTCATTCTAGCATTCAGAGACTTTTCCTTCAGCTTAGCTAACAGTTTCTTAAGATCATATCTATCATTGCAAGCAAGAAAGTCTCTAGCAGTTTCTTCATCCATAACATAACCCTCAGGCACAACAGGAATTCATATCTAGGGGGAGAATCTTCATCATCACTTTCATCAATATTATCAGTTTCAATAATTTATTTCTCTCTAGCCCTAGCAAGTTGTTCGTCGAGAAATTCAGCTAGTGGCATAGTATTATCAAGCATAGAAGTAGTTTCATCTTAAGTATCATGCATAGCAGAAGTGGCATCATCAAGAACATGCGACATATCAGATTCAATAGCAGGTGTAGGTGTCGCAAATTTACTCATAACACAGGGTGAATCAAGTGCACAGCTAGATGGCAGTTCCTTACCTCCCCTCATAGTTGAGGGGAAAATCTTGGTTTTTTCATCTCTCGAGTTCTTCATAGTGATAAACAGATATAAATCCCAAGTGACTCAAAGAATATAGCCATGCTCCCCGGCAACGGCGCCAGAAAATAGTCTTGATAACCTACAAGTATAGGGGATCACAACAGTTTTCGAGGGTAGAGTATTCAACCCAAATTTATTGATTCGACACAAGGGGAGCCAAAGAATATTCTCAAGTATTAGCAGTTGAGTTGTCAATTCAACCACACCTGAAAGATTTAATATCTGCAGCGAAGTATTTAGTAGCAAAGTAGTATGGAAGTAACAGTAACGGTGGCAAAAGTAACAGTGGCAGTTTTGTAGTAATTGTAACAGCGGCAGCGGTAGAGTAACTAAGCAATGAACAATATGTAAAAAGCTCATAGGCATTGGATCAGTGATGGATAATTATGTCGGATGTGATTCCTTATGTAATAGTTATAACATAAGGTGACACAGAACTAGCTCTAGTTCATCAATGTAATATAGGCATGTATTCCGAATATAGTCATACGTGCTTATGGAAAAGAACTTGCATGACATCTTTTGTCCTACCCTCCCGTGGCAGCGGGGTCCTATTGGAAACTAAGCGATATTAAGGCCTCCTTTTAATATAGCACCGGACCAAAGCATTAACACTTAGTGAATACATGAACTCCTCAAACTACGGTCATCATCGAGAGTGGTCCCGATTATTGTCACTTCGGGGTTGCCTGGTCATAACACATAGTAGGTGACTATTGACTTGCAAGATAGGATCAAGAACTCACATATATTCATGAAAACATAATAGGTTCATATCTGAAATCATGGCACTCGGGCCCTAGTGACAAGCATTAAGCATGGCAAAGTCATAGTAACATCAATCTTAAAACATAATGGATACTAGGGATCAAACCCTAACAAAACTAAATCGATTACATGGTAAATCTCATCCAACCCATCACCGTCCAGCAAGCCTACGATGGGATTACTCACGCACGGCGGTGAGCATCATGAAATTGGTCATGGAGGATGGTTGATGATGACGACGATGACGACCTCCACTCTCCGGAACCCCGAACGGACTCTAGATCAGCCCTCCCGAGAGAGATTAGGGCTTGCCGGCGGCTCCGTATCATAAAATGCGATGAATCCTTCTCTCTGATTTTTTTTCTCCCCGAAAGTGAATATATGGAGTTGGGGTCCAGGTCGGTGGAGCCTCAGGGGGGCCATGAGACAGGGGGCGCGCCCCCACCCTCGTGGACAGTGTGTGGGCTCCTGGTCTTGATTCTTTCGCCAGTATTTTTTATATATTCCAAAAATATTCTCCGTTGATTTTTAGGTCATTCCGAGAACTTTTATTTTGGCACAAAAATAACACCATGGCAGTTCTGCTGAAAACAGCGTCAGACCGGGTTAGTTCAATTCAAATCATGCAGGTTAGAGTCCAAAACAAGGGCAAAAGTGTTTGGAAAAGTAGATACGTTGGAGACGTATCAATAGCCAAACTATATGATTTTGTAGGGATAAACTTTCTTTGGCCATGTTATTTTGAGAAAACATAATTGCTTTGTTAGTATGCTTGAAGTATTATTATTCTTATGTCAATATTAAACTTTTGTCTTGAATCTTTCGGATCTCAACATTCATGCCACAATAAAGAAAATTACATTGAGAATTATGTTAGGTAGCATTCCACATAAAAAATTCTGTTTTTATCATTTACCTACTCGAGGACGAGCATGAATTAAGCTTGGGGATGCTTGATACGTCTCCAACGTATCTATAATTTTTTATTGTTCCATGCTATTATATTATTTGTTTTGGATGTTTAACGGGCTTTATTATACACTTTTATATTATTTTTGGGACTAACCTACTAACCCAAGGCCCAGTGCAAATTGTTGTTTTTTGCCTATTTGAGTGTTTTGCATAAAAGGAATATCAAACGGAGTCCAAACGGAATGAAACCTTCGGGAGAGTCATTTTTAGAACAAATACAACACAGAAGACTTGGAGTAAATGCAGGGAAGAAACGAGGCGGCCACGAGGGGGAGGGCGCGCCCAGGGGGGTAGGCGCGCCCCCACCCTCGTGGGCCCCCTGTTGCTTGATGTCTACTACACAACCTTCTTATTGTAGACGTTGTTGGGCCTCCAAGTGCAGAGGTTTGTAGGACAGTAGCAAATTTCCCTCAAGTGGATGACCTAAGGTTTATCAATCCATGGGAGGCATAGGATGAAGATGGTCTCTCTCAAGCAACCCTGCAACAAAATAACAAAGAGTCTCTTGTGTCCCCAACACACCCAATACAATGATAAATTGTATAGGTGCACTAGTTCGGCGAAGAGATGGTGATACAAGTGCAATATGGATGGTAGATATAGGTTTTTGTAAACCGAAAATATAAAAACAACAAGGTAGCAAGTGGTAAAAGTGAGCATAAATGGTGTTGCAATTCAAGATGGCAACGGGGCCCCGAAACCCGCGTCCCCGTGGGTTTTTATCCTATTAGGGGACGGGGATGGGCGTCTTTTCATTCCCCGTGGGGATGTTGTTGGGCACATTATACAACCCGACACGTTTCGTGGGTTTGCACCCGTTTCGGTAGTCCCCGAACCCGAAACCCGGCAATCCCGGCAATCCCACTGAATACCTAACCCTAAACCTAGGACCCCAGCTTGAAGAATTCTATTGCTAAACTTGTGTAATTCGACATCTCCTTGAACCATTGTATGGCTGAAATATGCTCTTGTGTTGTTGCTAAAATCTGATTATCTATGTTGCTGAAATGTGGTATCGTATTGTGATGAAAAATGCTCCTTGTAGCTGTTGTCATTGATCTTTTTGCTCAAATTATGCTGCTGAAATACACTCCATATAGTTGTTGAACCATCTACTATTGTTTTGTGTTAAAATTTTCTCAAGTTATGCTGCTGAAATATGCTCGTTTTGTTGTCGAAATATTATTCTTTGTTGGTTATATGTTTCCATAAATATGTCAATTTCCCCGTGGGTTCCCCGTGGGTTTAGGCGACGGGCGAAAAACTAGCCCCGCGCACTGTAACGGGGACGGGGACGGGTTTACGATTTTCTCGTGGGGATGGGTTTGGGAAGGCGAAATCCGATGGGTTTCATCCCCGTTGCCATCTTGAGTTGCAATGATAGGAGACAAGGCCTAGGGTTCATACTTTCACTAGTGAAAGTTCTCTCAACAAGGATAACATAATTGGATCATATTACTAGCCTCAACATGCAACAAAGAGTCACTCCAAAGTCACTAATAGCGGAGAACAAACGAAGAGATTATGGTAGGGTACGAAACCACCTCAAAGTTATTCTTTCGGATCGATCTATTCATGAGTCCATAGTAACGTTCAATCTATCCTAGAGCTCATACTAGAATAACACCTTAAGACACAAATCAACCAAAACCCTAATGTCACCTAGATACTCCATTGTCACCTCAAGTATCCGTGGGCATGATTATACGATATGCATCACACAATCTCAAAAACATATATTCAACCAACACATAGAACTTCAAAGAGTGCCCCAAAGTTTCTACCGGAAAGTCAAGACGAAAACGTGTGCCAACCCCTATGCATAGGTACCCAAGGTCACGGAACCAGCAAATTGATCACCAAAACATACATCAAGTAGATCACATGATATCCCATTGTCACCACAAATAAACACGTGCAAGACATACATCAAGTGTTCTCAAATCCTTATAGACTCAATCCGATAAGATAACTTCAAAGGGAAAACTCAATACATTACAAGAGAGTAGAGGGGGAGAAGCATCATAACATCCAACTATAATAGCAAAGCTCGTGATACATCAAGATCGTGCCATCTCAAGAACACAAGAGAGAGAGAGAGAGAGAGATCAAACACATAGCTACTGGTACATACCCTCAGCCCCGAGGGTGGACTACTCCCTCCTCGTCATGGAGAGCGCCGGGATGATGAAGATAGCCACCGATGAGGGTTCCCCCCTCCGTCAGGGTGCCGGTACGGGGTCTAGATTGGTTTTCGGTGGCTACGGAGGCTTTCGGCGGTGGAACTCCCGATCTAGGTTTCTTTCTGGAGGTTTCAGTATTTATAGGAATTTTTGGCGTAGGTCCCACGTCAGGGGGGCTTCTGGGCTGTCCACGAGGTAGGAGGGCGCGCCCCCTGCCCAGGGCGCGCCCCCCACCCTCGTGGGCAGCCCGTGGCTCTCCTGGCCCAACTCTTTTACTTCGGGGGCTTCTTTTGGTCCAGAAAAAATCATCAAAAATTGGCACGTCAATTGGACTCCGTTTGATATTCCATTTCTGCAAAACCCTAAAACAGGAGAAAAACATAAACTGGCACTGGGCTCAGGGTTAATAGGTTAGTCCCAAAAATCATATAAAAGTGTATAATAAAGCCCATAAAACATCCTAGAAGGATAATATAATAGCATGGAACAATCAAAAATTATAGATACGTTGGAGACGTATCATTGCTCCACCAACGTGCCTCTTCCTCCTATATATACTCATATACCTTGAAAAGATCCGAGAGCACGACGAAACCCTAATTCCACCGCCGCAGCCATCTGTACCCGTCAGATCCCATCTTGGGGCCTATTCCGAATCTCCACCGGAGGGGGCATCGATCACGGAGGGCTTCAACATCAACACCATAGCCCTCCGATGAGTTGTGAGTAGCTACCACAAACCTTCGGGTCCATAGTTATTAGCTAGATGGCTTCTTCTCTCTCTTTGGATCTCAATACAAATTTCTCCAAGATCTTCTTGGAGATCTATTCGATGTAATCTTTTTGCGGTGTGTTTGTCGAGACCCGATGAATTGTGGGTTTATGATCAATATTATCTATGAACAATATTTGGTTCTTTTCTGAATTATTATATGCATGATTTCAATATCTTTGCAAGTCTCTTCGAATTATCAGTTTGGTTTGGCCTACTAGATTGATCTTTCTTGCAATTGTAGAAGTGCTTAGCTTTGGGTTCAATCTTGCGGTGTCCTTTCCAGTGACAGCAGGGGCAGCAATGTGACACCCCGAGACCGATGCGCCAGGTGCCAGCCAGTTATTCGTCGTCGTTGCCATGTCATCTGCTTGCGTGTTGCATCTTTGCCTTGTCATCGTGTGCATTGCATTAGTATGTTTTCAAAACTTGCATTCGTCCGAGTCCGCCCTTCCTCTACATTGTCCGTTCTGAGCCCAGACACACTTGCACGCGCCCGTGGCGCCTCCGAATATTTATTTTATGAGTGGCCGAAAAATGTTCTCAGAATGGGATGAAACTTGGCGTGTGATCTTATTATAGTGTAGACAGGCCTCCTGCCAAATTTCATCGCATTCGGAGCTCGTTTGATAGCCCAACAGTTAAACTTGGAGCAGTGCCGTTGCCGGTACTGACGTCGGACGTTTTCGGTCTCCAAAAACCCCCGCGGGCCTCTCTTCCCTTCTCTCCTCTCAGCCCAAGACCCCTCCACCACAGCCCAATACCAACCACTAGGCCCAACCTAAACTCCCCTCGCGATCGGATCCGTCGGATCGCGATCGGAGGGCTCCGTTTTGCCCCGAAACCCCCCAAACCCTAGCTCTTTCCCTATATATATAGACCCCCACCTGCCATTTTTGGCCTTCTCCTTCCTCCTCCTCGAAATCCATGCAGCCAGCCACCTTCTCCCTCAAATTCCACAACCGGCCACCTCCTCCACGCCAAGTGGCAGCCAGCCATAGGCTGAGCCACCATCAGCAACCGCCGCCGGCCATTCAGGGCTCGCCACCTCACCCTCTCTCTCCCACCAGCCACCGCGGACCGCCCAGGCCCGGGCGCGGCCCGCGTCGCTCGGACACCGCCGACGCGGCGCCCGGCCGAGCCCGTTCGACCGCTCCGGCCAGCTCCCTCCAACTCGCTGCTCTGCCCCGAGGGCTCGACGCCGGCAGCCTCCGCCGGAGCTCGCGTCGCCCCGCGCCTGGCGCCCGACCCCGCCGCCCTCGTCATCGCCTCCGCCCTCGTCGGTCTTGCTTCCTCGCCCGCCGCCGTAGGCCGAAGCCAGGCCAGAGCCCCGCGCCGCCGCCATGAGGATCCGCCACCGCCCCATCGGAGCACCTCCCCGACGCCGGGAATGGAGCCGCCGCATCCGGATCTGGCCGGATCCACTCCTCCCCGACGTCCTCCTGTCCTCCAAGGCCTCCGCGCTTACCGCCGTCGTCGGGAGACCCTGCCGCCGCCGCATGCTGGCGTCCGCTCGGGAACGAGTGGAGACGACGCCCGCGCCCCGCTCCTGGGACTCCCTTGCTCAAGGGCCCTGCAAAGGCCCAGCCCAGCCGCCCTGCTCTGTGTAATGCCCCGGATGTAATACTTTCCCTTTTGGGCAATATAATATATCTCTGGCTTCATCTATTCCTTTTCGGGTTCTTCATCTTTCGGGCTTTCGTCGTTTTGTTGTGTGCGTGTGTGGCATTCATTCATATCATGTAGTCATGTGCATCGCATTGCATTTGTGTTGTTGTTTGCATCCGGTTCCACTCGTTCCTTTCCGTTGTCCGTTTCGCGTTCCGGAGCTCCCTCACGTGTCCGTCGCATCCCCACCTACTTTGGTGTTTGGCCGTGTAACGTTTCCGGTTTGGCGTGAGACTCGTCGTGTGTTGTTGTTTTGGTGTGTGTAACCCGCCTGTCAAATCTCGTCGCGTTTGGAGCTTGTTTGGTGCCCCAACAGTTATTCTCGTGGGCTCGAAGTGCCTCCACTATGAGGCCCAAGACACCCCTCCAACAGCCCACCAAACCAACCCAAACCCCTCCCTTCATCTAGGCCATCCAATTCTGATCGCGTGGCCGAAAACCACACCTCATTTGGACAACCCTAGCTCCTTGTGCCTATATATTTGTCCACCTTCCCCAATTTTTGCCCTAAAAACCCTAGTCCACCATCTTCTCCTACCTCTTCTTCTTCTTCCTCCGGATCGGGCCCTCGCCGGAATCCCCGCCGCCGCTGGAGCTACCCTCGCCGGAGCTTCTCGCCGCCGGCCAGCGCCGCCACCTCACCGGCCGGAGCTCGCCGCGCCGCCCTCCCCGGTCATCACCGCCGCCCTTGCCTCACCGCCGCCGCGGCAACCTCCGCCGCCAGGCCCGCCTCCACGCCGGCGCCACCACCTCCCGACGAACAGCGCCGCCGCCGTCCAGATCGGGTCGAGGGAGCCAGGCCCCGACCGATCCGCCGCCGCCTCGTCAGCCCTTCGCGGGCCAGGCTCCCGCAAGCCATCGAAGGCCAGCCGCATCGCCAGATCGGGTCGACGCCCCAGGCCCGAGTCAACGCCGCCCGCTTCAGCCGTCGGGTGGGCCGGCCCGTTTCGCTGATCCGCCTCAAACCCTAGGCCGGCCCGTCCCTCCTTCGCCTGGGCCTCCTCCCTCCGCCAGGCGGCCCAGCAGCCGCCTCCTTCGACCGAGCCGCAGCCGTCGCGATCTGGGGATCGGGAGGATCCCCCGATCTGCCGTCTCCACCGCCAAGCCTAACGGGCCCGGCCCGTTAGCCGGCCCGCTCCACTCGCCCGGATCTAGCACGATCCGCCCGCCAGGACCCGATCCGCGAACCCCCAGCCCGCGTTGACTTTCCGTTGACCCGGAGGTAGCCCCTCGTTTTTCCACTAATTCTGTAAATATTTAGTTGTCTGATGCTGTTTTCAAACATGGATAACTTTTTGTGTGATGGTCCGATTTGAGTGAATGATATGTCAAATTGTTCGTGGAGACATGTACTACATTTTGTTCCATTATGCCATGCATGTTTGAGGTCATCTAGATGCTTAAAAATCTGTTGCAAGAGTGCATATTGTTATAAACTGCTGTTAGTAGTTGTTTTCATGCCATCTTTGCAATGTGATAACTTTTTGCATGTTTATCCAAATGAAGCAAATGAGATGTCCACGTGTTCGTCATGAAATGCTCTACATGTTGATTGCTTTAGCTTGCATGATAGATTTCATCTTGCCATGTTTATCTCCGTTGCAAAGTGCTATGTGGTTGTTAAGTTGTTAAACTTGTTACGAGATGCCTCGTAGAGGAACTCGTTGCTATTGATGTGTTTATCCACTTGATGCATGCTTAGATGTTTTGGATTCACCATCATCTGTACTTTGCTGTGGTGTTTACCACTTGCCATGTTTAGCTTTGAGGTGACTTAAACTTGCTCTCAAAGATGCCATGATGAAACTGTTGTTTTAACACTTAGTGAAATTTCACTAAGTCTGGAATCTGTAATTTCCAGATGCCATGTTTGCTTGTTGTTCTACGACAATCCATGATAGTTTTGGGGTGACTCTTGATGATTCCTTGTAGTATATATTGTTTCCTATCCATTCATGCTCTCACATGCTTATTTGGGTGGCTGTAGCATATTTAACTTTTGCTCCCAAGTTGCAACAAATTACTGCTGTCAGGATTTTGTTGTCAAGTTCAATATGTCATAGCTTGTTGCTATTGATCCATGGCTCCTTTGGGGATGTTCCAATGGAATTGTTTGCTGTAGGATATGTTTAGTTTATGTCCATGCTCTTTGCCATGATGTTTGAGTGATGTAGGCCATTTATCCATTGCTCCGAAGTTGCTATGTGGCTGTTATTTTTCAGCTTGTGCGTATATATTGTTTTAGGTGTAACTTTTAGCCCGTAGCTCCGATTTGAGCAAGTCCTATATGAAACTTGTGTGATTTTTCATGTAGATTCATAATATCCTATTGTTATCATGTTTTGAAGCATTTATCTTGATGCATATTGTCATGCTCCTTGTGTTCCCATAGTGCATCAGTCATGCATCCAGCATATTTTGTGTGCGCATTGCATCTTGTTGATTTCGTGCCTTGTGTGTTTGTATTGAGTAGAGCTGAAAGCTTAGTACGAGTACGAGAACGGGGTTACTACCGAGGTTGAGAACGAGGAGCTCTCTTACGATCCCATCGACAACTCTTCAGGCAAGATGACCGAACCCCGATAACATTACTATCTTTGCCTATTGCTAGTAGTCTCACTCTATAGTATTTGCCTCGATGCCCATGTTTTCCTGTCAGCCTCCTATTGTAACCATGATCCTGTCTAACCACCCTACCTATGCAAACCATTGATTGGCTATACGTAGGCTTCGCTCAGCCCCTCTTATAGCATTGTTAGTTGCAGGTGAAGATTGAAGATTCTTGCTTCTTGTTGAAGCTTGTTGGGATATCACACTATATTAATTATTAAATGAAATCATCTATATATTGGTAATGGGTGGAAGGCTAAGCCTTTTGCTTGGTGTTTTGTTCCACTCATGCCGCTAGGAACCGTATAAACCGGTGTTATGTTCCTTGATTATGCGTTCCTCACACGGTTGGGGTTATGGGACCCCCTCGATAAACCGCTAAGTGCTAAGTCTTTTCCAGCAAGTCCCAACATTGGTACTATTCGCCTAATAACTAATAAAACTTGCATAGGGTCTTGCAAACCCGAGTTCTTAATCAACAACCCCGGGCCAGTGCTCCACATGAGTGTTGGTCCGAAACGGGGGTCCTGCGGGGCCACCACGAGGAAACTCGAGGATTGGTATACACCTGTAGCATCGCCCATCCGGTTGTGGCCTGAGACTAGATACGCGCGGCTATTGTCAGGGTGTCCGCACGCCGGGAGGATTTGCTGGATTAGCCTTACCTTTGTTCGGAGTATCTTGAGCATGGGATTCCGAGAATACTCGGGTCTTCCCACCTTGGAGTTGCGACTCCGCGGATCGTGGGCTTGTCATGGGCCAAGTTGGAACACCCCTGCAGGGTTATGAACTTTCGAAAGCCGTGCCCGCTGTTATGTGGCAGATGGGAGCTTGTTAATATCCGGTTGCAGAAAACTTGACACCATGTTCCAATACACTACCAGCGTGAGTACCGTGACTGTCATTTTCCAAAAGGGATTCGGGAGATGAACACGGTGGGGCTATGTTTGACTTGCTAGTTAGGATCACTTAGTGATCATCTCTCGACCGAGGCACCTTCTCTTCTCGCTCTCTTTCACGTAAGCTAGGCTAGTGCTGCTGCAGCCTTTTGTTCTTTCTTCAGCCTTGTTCCACACCCAAGGCTTAAATAGTCGTGTTACCCGAGAACGGGATTGATGAGTCCTCTGTGGCTCACAGTTACTTCAACACCCCAGATGCAGGTACGATTGTGAGCTACACAGGCGATGGCACTGAGCTAGACTGGGAGTACGACGAGGAGCGTAGCCGTTACTATGTGAACTATCCGATTGATCAGTAGAGCTTCTACTAGGATTCGATCTAGACCTGTGGTTTAATGTTAAGTTTGGTATCTAGTCATTTGGATCTTTAACCTTAGATGGGCTGTGATGTTTATCTGAATGATGTTTGAACATGTAATGAATTTGTGTGACGTGGCGAGTGTAAGCCAACTATCTTTTCAGTTTTCCATCCCTATTTTACATGAGATGTGCAAAGGTACCAAACTTGCGATCATTCCAGAATGGGCTTATATCTTTAAGTCGTGCCTCGACACGTAGGAGATATAGTCCCATCCTGGGCATTACAAGTTGGTATTCAGAGCCTTCTCCGACCTAGAAGCCCCACTGTTTGATCGAATCGTTGACGGTCGAGTCTAGGCACACACTGAAAATGTTTTGAGTCCTATATTTATATCCGAGAGTAGGATTTCTTTGCTTCTCATCCCCTTTCTCTCTGGTGAGGACTCCTGACGACTACTCTTGCCTCTTCTACTTTCAAAAATTGCACCAAATTTTTTTTAGGAATCTCGCGAGTATTGTGGGATTGTTTCGATGTACTTGTGACGAGAATATTGTTCTCGATGCCTCCTGACATTAGGGGTTGTGGCAGTGTCCCGGGGAGTTGAGCTTCGGGGTATTGTCATCACAAGCATATCGCGACAGTACTAAATACTTAAGACGGCCGACATCGAAAACTCTCCTATACGGTTAGTGGCAAGATAACCCCGACATCACCCAGTACTGGGGAGGTAGTTCGAGAGTATTGCCATAGCTTTGTATAGTGGATGCTTTTCGAAGGTCCGAGGTAGACGGTTTCCGAGAAAGAGTGGTTATGTGTTGAAGGATGGACACAGCTGGATGTAGGTTTAGAGTTGATTGCGCGGTGCTTCCCCTGTATCCCCAACACCTGATTGCATAACTGGAAACTTTCGGAAATTAATAGGTGGGTTTATCCAGTAGATCGTAGGCATTCTTCCAACGAATGCAGGTTAGCGAGTTTGGGGTTCTACATTGAGTGAAGTGGTTTATGGCCGATGTTCCGATCGGGAGTTGCATCTTAAAGGGTCCTTGGCTATGGTGATCCGGGGATTGCAAAACCCTTCTGTAACGCGTTCCATAATCTTACAGCACAAAGATGTCGAACGAGGCTCCTATCTTGTGTTTGTTCCATCCGTACCTTGTTGTTTTTCTTATTTACCTTTTGTCTCCCAGTGGCTTCTCGTGAAGATTGTTGTTATCATTAAACTGAGAATTTCATTCGTTCCTCTTGTTCGAATGATTCTTGTGAAGACTATGTTGCATTTCAATCCGTTGTTTCAGCTTATACCTTCTTTCAATCAAATTGCTGATTGGTGGTCATCTATTACAGGATGGCTCCTAAAAGGATTACCAACGCTAACCCAGAGGGTGAAGAGGTTCCAGATCGTCCTCCTTCCCCTCCTCCTCCGTCTGAGGCTTGGAGAGTGATTATGCAGACTACAAACCAGAACACCCAGATGTTGATGCAGATGATGCAGCAGATGCAAGCTAATCAAGCTAATCAGGGTGCTCAGGGTAATCAAGGCAATTTCTTCAACCAACAGCACCATGCTACTCTCAACCAGTTCTTGGCCAATCAACCAAAGGCTTTCAGTTACTGTGTCGACCCTCTCGATGCTGAAGATTGGATAACCGATATCAAGAAGCATTTTGAGTGCAGTAACGTAAGGGAAGAGGACTATGTGAAGTTTGCAGCCTTCCAACTCAAGGACCAAGCAGCTGACTGGTGCCAGCAGTACAAAGACTCCAGAGAAGGGCGTGTGATCTCTTGGGAGAATTTCTGCAAGGACTTTCTCTCTCACCACATTCCAACAAGTGTCATCGAGGGTATGCGTGAGCAATTCCGCAACCTGAAGCAGAGCTCAATGACTGTCTACCAGTATAATGTCAAGTTCCAAAACCTCGCCCGCTATGCTAAGCAAGACATACCAGATGCCAAGAGCAAGATCTATCAGTTCTGCGGAGGTCTCAAGGATGAACTTCAACTTGCTCTCACCTTGTTCAAGCCCGATGAGTTTGACAAATTCTATAACATGGCGCTTAAGCAAGAGGCAGCCAAACTCAAGATGGAGGCTTCCAAAAAGAGGATTCGAGATGCCGTTCACTCCTCCTCATCTTCTCAAGTCGTAGCGAAGCAACAGAAATTTTGGCTTCCTCCTCCTCCAGTGATTCGAGCTCCTTACAACAACTCCAACAACAACAAGAATGCTGGTGGTCGTGGTTTCTCCCACCCACCCAACTCCAACAAGCAGTCCAAGTCGCAGTTCCAAGCTCCAAGACCAAGTGTTCCTCCTACTCGTCCTATTTCTGAGGTGACTTGCTACAAGTGTGGCCAGAAGGGTCATTATTCCAACAAGTGCAACAACCCAAGGCGCCTTCCGCCTCCTCCTCCTGTCGGTACCGCTATTGTCAAGCATGATCCAAAGGCAGCAAGGGTGAATCTGATGAATGCAGCGCAAGCGGAGAATTCTTCTGATGTCATTTTGGTAAACCTTCCAGTGAACTCTTTTCCTGCTAAAGTGTTGTTTGATTCGGGTGCTTCGTGTTCTTTCATGTCATATCCATTTGCATTCAAGCATGATATTGTCACCAAAAATCTGCCTAGGGAGTTATCAGTTATTTCTCTGGGGAGACGAATGCATTCCAGTGTGTATGCTCCGGATGTTTCTATTCGCATGGGTGATTATCGATTTCTGGCCTCTCCGGTGGTTCTCGGCAATTCTGACATTGACCTTATCCTCGGAATGGACTAGCTTTCTCAGCATGATGCTCAAATTGACTGTGCACAGAAGGAAGTCAAGATTACTCATTCCGATGATGATGTGATTATCTTCGCCTCCAGGGATAAAACAATCAGGCTTTTCTCTCTCAATGACAAGGGCGAAATGAATGCCATATCTCAAATTCCGGTGGTTAACGAATACGAAGACGTCTTTCCTGAAGAACTTCCAGGCATGCCTCCACACCGTCAAGTGGAATTCGTCATTGAACTCGAGCCGGGTACTGAGCCAGCATGCCGGCGTCCGTACAAGCTCTCTCCTAAAGAATTGAAGGAATTGAAGAAGCAGCTTGATGAACAGGAGCATATGGGTCTGATCAGGCCTAGTACGTCTCCTTGGGGCTGTGGTGTCTTATTTGTCAAGAAGAAGGATGGCACGGAGCGCCTTTGCGTCGATTACCGGCCATTGAACAAGAAGACAATAAAGAACAAGTATCCGCTCCCCAACATCAACGAACTGTTCGAGCAGCTCAAAGGAGCTAAAGTGTTCTCTAAGCTCGATCTCCGAATGGGCTATCACCAGATTCGCATTCGAGAAGAAGATATCCCCAAGACTGTCTTCAGAACGAGCTACGGCTCCTTGCTAGGCTCCTCGCCCCTCGTTGGTTACCCCAAGTGGAAGGTGTGAGATGTAGTGTTGCGGAAGTTTTTCCCTTGGCAAAGATACCAAGGATCGAATCCCCAGAGACTCCTAGGTTCAACAAGAAGGTGTCAACTGCTACGGCGCCAGATATTAGCAATCAACGTGGACCTGCACACAGATACAAATAACTTTGCTCCCAACGAGTACAGAGAGGTTGTCAATCCCTCCGGCCTTGTAGTTCACAAAGGATTAAACGCAAGTGATAGTAATGATAGATATAATTGCAATAGTAAATAAAAGCGAAAAGTAAATAGCGGATGTGATCAATGATGGTAATATGGACCGGAGTCTCATGATGTTCACTAGTGATGTCTCTCTCCCAAAAGACGATAAAACAGCTATGTGAGGTAAACGAATTACAGCTGGGCAATTGACAGGACCATGTACGCAAACCAATGCTGACAACATTGCAAGAAAGGTTGAGGTTCAAAGCATGGGCGGTACGCCAAAGTAAGTAGACCGAAATCCATCAATATCTACTACTAATCATCCACCTTGAGATATCTATCCAGAACATCTCGCTGGTATTAAGTTGCGAGTCCCACCCATAGTGTAAACTCAATGCAACAGACAACTGCATTAAAAGAACTTTGCGTAAAGTAAACAATCCTTGCACCCGCGGGCACAAGCACCGTTGTTTTCCCCCTTGTGGCAACAGCACATCCCCTAGACTCATGTTTCTGTCACTCAAACTAGTCATCGAGGGGCATGAACCCACAATCAAGCATAATGTTCCCTCTTGGAGTCACTACCTACTACTTGGCCAAAGCAATAA
>LR738710.1:107703749-107725275 GCA_902687465.1 Secale cereale
GCACGGTGGTTTCTGGAATGCTGATTTTTTTATATAATTTTTATGGATTTTTCCTAGCAGTTCTCGTAACGTGAAAACCTGAAATACAAAAATAGCCGAAAACAGAAGCTGGCACTGGGGTGCACTGAGTTAATAGGTTAGTCCAAATATGATCAAAAGTGTATGGAAGTGTATAAATATCATAGCAATATCACCCAAAAGAGGCATGGAGCAAGCAGAAATTATAGATACGTTTTGGACGTATCACTCCTACGAGTATACAGTCATGTCCTTTGGTCTCGCCAATGCTCCACCTACCTTCTCGAGAATGATGCACTACATTTTCAACCCCTACACCGGCGAGTTTGTGCTTGTGTATCTGGATGTCATTTGGTATTTTCCAAGAATGAAGAAGATCACGAAAAGCACCTCCGTCTCGTTCTCGACAGACTCCGTGAACATAAGTTCTATGCCAAGTTCTCCAAGTGCGAATTTTGGCTTGATAAGGTCTTGTATCTGGGCCATATCATCTCCGCTGACGGTATTGCGGTAAACCCCGAGAAAGTTGAAGTAATTGTCAACTGGGAAGCTGCTCATAACGTCAAGCAACTCCGAAGCTTTCTTGGTCTTGCCAGCTATTGCAGAAGGTTCGTTGAGAACTTCTCCAAGATTGCCAAGCCTCTCTCCAACTTGCTGCAGAAGAATGTCAAGTACTACTGGTCTCCAGATTGTGAAGTGGCATTCAAAACTCTCAAAGAAAAGCTCGTCTCTGCTCCAGTTCTCACTCCTCCAGATGAGTCCAAGCCCTATGAAGTATTCTGTGATGCTTCTCTTCAAGGACTCGGTGGTGTGCTTATGCAGGACAAGAGAATTGTGGCATACACTTCTCGTCAACTGAAGCCAAGTGAGAAGAACTACCCCACACATGATCTTGAACTAGCAGCTGTGGTACATCCTTTGATTACGTGGAGACATCTCCTGTTGGGCAGAAAAGTCGACATCTTCACTGATCACAAGAGCTTGAAGTACATCTTCACACAGCCGAATCTGAACCTCTGCCAGACTCGTTGGGTCGAGATGATCCAAGAGTATGATCCCAGCATCGAATACACTCCTGGCAAGGCGAATGTAATTGCAGATGCTTTGAGCAGAAAGGCATATTGCAACAGCCTTCTTATCAAGCCGTTCCAGCCTGAGCTTTGTGAAGCATTCAGGAAGCTCAATCTCCAAGTTGTCCCGCAGGGTTTTCTTGCAAATCTTCAAGTTGCTCCTACCTTGGAAGATCAGGTCCGTGAGGCCCAACTCAGTGATGCTATGGTGCAGAAAGTGAAACATGGTATTGCAAAGGGTACTCCAAAATACAAGTGCTATCGCGTTGATGAGAGAGATACCTTGTTCTTTGAGGACAGACTCGTGGTTCCCAAAGGTTATCTCAGGAAGCTCATAATGGAAGAAGCACATGATTCCCTCCTTTCCATTCATCCTGGCAGTTCCAAGATGTACCAAGACCTCAAGCAATCTTACTGGTGGACTCGCATGAAAAGGGAGATTGCCCAATTCGTGAATGAATGTGATGTCTGCAGAAGAGTGAAGGCAGAGCATCAACGTCCAGCCGGTCTTCTCCAACCTCTTCCTATTCCCGAGTGGAAATTCGACCACATTGAAATGGATTTCGTCACTGGCTTTCCTAAGTCCAAGAGAGGGAACGATTCTATCTTCGTGGTGATTGACAAGCTTACCAAAGTCGCTCACTTCCTTCCAGTCAAAGAATCCATCAATGCAGCTCAACTTGCAGAGTTGTACACTTCCAGAATCATGTCCTTACATGGCATTCCTCAAGTTATCTCCTCAGACTGTGGAAGTTTGTTCACTTCAAAGTTCTGGGACTCCTTTCAGTCTGCCATGGGCACTAAGATCAGGTTCAGCACTACATTTCACCCTCAGACTGGTGGTCAAGTCGAGCGAGTGAATCAGATTCTAGAAGACATGCTTAGAGCCTGTGTCATTTCTTTTGGCATGAAATGGGAAGATTGCCTTCCATTTGCCGAGTTCTCTTACAACAACAGCTTTCAAGCAAGTGCAGGTAAAGCTCCGTTTGAAATCCTCTATGGCAGAAAGTGCCGTACCCCTCTCAACTGGTCCGAGACTGGTGAACGTCAACTTCTTGGCAATGACTTGATCTCAGAAGCCGAAGAAATGTGCAAAGTCATACGTGAGAATCTCAAGGCCGCTCAGTCGCGTCAAAAGAGCTACTATGACGGCAAGCATCGTGATTTGGCCTTCAACATTGGGGATCATGTCTATCTCCGTGTTTCTCCTATTAAAGGCACCCAAAGATTCAGTATCAAAGGAAAGCTTGCTCCTAGATACGTCGGGCCTTTCAAGATCCTTGGCAAAAGAGGCGATCTAGCCTATCAACTTGAGCTCCCTCCCAACTTCGCCAATGTTCATGATGTGTTTCATGTGTCTCAACTCCGCAAGTGCTTCAAGACTCCTGAACGCATGATTCCGTTTGAAGAGATTGATCTTCAACAAGACTTGTCCTACCGAGAGCATCCCGTTGCTATTATCGAAGAAACCGAGCGCAAGACCCGCAACAAGTCCATCAAATTATTGAAAGTCAAGTGGTCACACCATACCGATCGAGAAGCTACGTGGGAACGCGAAGATCATCTTCGTTCCGAGTACCCTTCCTTTTTCCAGTCCTAGATCTCGGGACGAGATCTTTTTGTAGTAGAGGAGAGTTGTAATGCCCCGGATGTAAAACATTCCCTTTTGGGCAATATAATATATCTCTGGCTTCATCTGTTCCTTTTCGGGTTCTTCGTCTTTCGGGCTTTCGTCGTTTTGTTGTGTGCGTGTGTGGCATTCATTCATATCATGTAGTCATGTGCATCGCATTGCATTTGTGTTGTTGTTTGCATCCGGTTCCACTCGTTCCTTTCCGTTGTCCGTTTCGCGTTCCGGAGCTCCCTCACGTGTCCGTCGCATCCCCGAGGCCTACTTTGGTGTTTGGCCGTGTAACGTTTCCAGTTTGGCGTGAGACTCGTCGTGTGTTGTTGTTTTGGTGTGTGTAACTCGCCTGTCAAATCTCGTCGCGTTTGGAGCTCGTTTGGTGCCCCAACAGTTATTCTCGTGGGCTCAAAGTGCCTCCACTTTGAGGCCCAAGACACCCCTCCAACAGCCCACCAAACCAACCCAAACTCCTCCCTTCATCTAGGCCATCCAATTCTGATCGCGTGGCCGAAAACCACACCTCATTTGGACAACCCTAGCTCCTTGTGCCTATATATTTGTCCACCTTCCCCAATTTTTGCCCTAAAAACCCTAGTCCACCATCTTCTCCTACCTCTTCTTCTTCTTCCTCCAGATCGGGCCCTCGCCGGAATCCCCGCCGCCGCCGGAGCTTCTCGCCGCCGGCCGGCGCCGCCACCTCACCGGCCGGAGCTCGCCGCGCCGCCCTCCCTGGTCATCACCGCCGCCCTTGCCTCACCGCCGCCGCGGCAACCTCCGCCGCCAGGCCCGCCTCCACGCCGGCGCCACCACCTCCCGACGACCAGTGCCGCCGCCGTCCAAATCGGGTCGGGGGAGCCAGGCCCCGACCGATCCGTCACCGCCTCGTCAGCCCTTCGCAGGCCAGGCTCCCGCAAGCCATCGAAGGCCAGCCGCATCGCCAGATCGGGCCGACGCCCCAGGCCCGAGTCAACGCCGCCCGCTTCAGGCGTCGGGTGGGCCGGCCCGTTTCGCTGATCCGCCTCAAACCCTAGGCCGGCCCATCCCTCCTTCGCATGGGCCTCCTCCCTCCGCCAGGCAGCCCAGCAGCCGCCTCCTTCGACCGAGCCGCAGCTGCCACGATCTGGGGATCGGGAGGATCCCCCGATCTGCCGCCTCCACCGCCAACCCTAACGGGCTCGGCCCGTTAGCCGGCCCGCTCCGCTCGCCCGGATCTAGCCCGATCCGCCCGCCAGGACCCGATCCGCGAACCCCCAGCCCACGTTGACTTTCCGTTGACCCGGAGGTAGCCCATCGTTTTTCCACTAAGTCTGTAAATATTTAGTTGTCTGATGCTGTTTTCAAACATGGATAACTTTTTGTGTGATGGTCCGATTTGAGTGAATGATATGTCAAATTGTTCGTGGAGACATGTACTACATTTTGTTCCATTATGCCATGCATGTTTGAGGTCATCTAGATGCTTAAAAATCTGTTGCAAGAGTGCATATTGTTATAAACTGCTGTTAGTAGTTGTTTTCATGCCATCTTTGCAATGTGATAACTTTTTGCATGTTTATCCAAATGAAGCAAATGAGATGTCCACGTGTTCATCATGAAATGCTCTACATGTTGATTGCTTTAGCTTGCATGATAGATTTCATCTTGCCATGTTTATCTCCGTTGCAAAGTGCTATGTGGTTGTTAAGTTGTTAAACTTGTTACGAGATGCCTCGTAGAGGAACTCGTTGCTATTGATGTGTTTATCCACTTGATGCATGCTTAGATGTTTTGGATTCACCATCATGTATACTTTGCTGTGGTGTTTACCACTTGCCATGTTTAGCTTTGATGTGACTTAAACTTGCTCTCAAAGATGCCATGATGAAACTGTTGTTTTAACACTTAGTGAAATTTCACTAAGTCTGGAATCTGTAATTTCCAGATGCCATGTTTGCTTGTTGTTCTAGGACAATCCATGATAGTTTTGGGGTGACTCTTGATGATTCCTTGTAGTATATATTGTTGGCTATCCATTCATGCTCTCACATGCTTATTTGGGTGGCTGTAGCATATTTAACTTTTGCTCCCAAGTTGCAACAAATTACTGTTGTCAGGATTTTGTTGTCAAGTTCAATATGTCATAGCTTGTTGCTATTGATCCATGGCTCCTTTGGGGATGTTCCAATGGAATTGTTTGCTGTAGGATATGTCTAGTTTATGTCCATGCTCTTTGCCATGATGTTTGAGTGTTGTAGGCCATTTATCCATTGCTCCGAAGTTGCTATGTGGCGGTTATTTTTCAGCTTGTGCGTATTTATTGTTTTGGGTGTAACTTTTAGCCCGTAGCTCCGATTTGAGCAAGTCCTATATGAAACTTGTGTGATTTTTCATGTAGATTCATAATATACTATTGTTATCATGTTTTGAAGCTTTTTGCTTGATGCATATTGTCATGCTCCTTGTGCTCCCATAGTGCATCAGTCATGCATCCAGCATATTTTGTGTGCGCATTGCATCTTGTTGATTTCGTGCGTTGTGTGTTTGTGTTGAATAGAGCCGAAAGCTGAGTACGAGTACGAGAACGGGGTTACTACCGAGGTTGAGAACGAGGAGCTCTCTTACGATCCCATCGACAACTCTTCAGGCAAGATGACCGAACCCCGATAACATTACTATCTTTGCCTATTGCTAGTAGTCTCGCTCTATAGTATTTGCCTCGATGCCCATGTTTTCCTGTCAGCCTCCTATTGTAACCATGATCCTGTCTAACCACCCTACCTATGCAAACCATTGATTGGCTATACGTAGGCTTCGCTCAGCCCCTCTTATAGCATTGTTAGTTGCAGGTGAAGATTGAAGATTCTTGCTTCTTGTTGAAGCTTGTTGGGATATCACACTATATTAATTATTAAATGAAATCATCTATATATTGGTAATGGGTGGAAGGCTAAGCCTTTTGCGTGGTGTTTTGTTCCACTCATGCCGCTAGGAACCGTATAAACCGGTGTTATGTTCCTTGATTATGCGTTCCTCACACGGTTGGGGTTATGGGACCCCCTCGATAAACCGCTAAGTGCTAAGTCTTTTCCAGCAAGTCCCAACATTGGTACTATTCGCCTAATAACTAATAAAACTTGCATAGGGTCTTGCAAACCCGAGTTCTTAATCAACAACCCCGGGCCAGTGCTCCACATGAGTGTTGGTCCGAAACGGGGGTCCTGCGGGGCCACCACGAGGAAACTCGAGGATTGGTATACACCTGTAGCATCGCCCATCCGGTCGTGGCCTGAGACTAGATACGCGCGGCTATTGTCAGGGTGTCGGCACGCCGGGAGGATTTGCTGGATTAGCCTTACCTTAGTTCGGAGTATCTTGAGCACGGGATTCCGAGAATACTCGGGTCTTCCCACCTTGGAGTTGCGACTCCGCGGATCGTGGGCTTGTCATGGGCCAAGTTGGAACACCCCTGCAGGGTTATGAACTTTCGAAAGCCGTGCCCGCAGTTATGTGGCAGATGGGAGCTTATTAATATCCGGTTGTAGAAAACTTGACACCATGTTCCAATACACTACCAGCGTGAGTACCGGGACTGTCATTTTCCGAAAGGGATTCGGGAGATGAACACGGTGGGGCTATGTTTGACTTGCTAGTTAGGATCACTTAGTGATCATCTCTCGACCGAGGCACCTTCTCTTCTCGCTCTCTTTCACGTAAGCTAGGCTAGTGCTGCTGCAGACTTTTGTTCTTTCTTCAGCCTTGTTCCACACCCAAGGCTTAAATAGTCGTGTTACCCGGGAACGGGATTGCTGAGTCCTCTGTGGCTCACAGTTACTTCAACACCCCAGATGCAGGTACGATGGTGAGCTACACAGGCGATGGCACTGAGCTAGACTGGGAGTACGACGAGGAGCGTAGCCGTTACTATGTGAACTATCCGGTTGATCAGTAGAGCTTCTACTAGGATTCGATCTAGACCTGTGGTTTAATGTTAAGTTTGGTATCTTGTCATTTGGATCTTTACCCTTAGATGTGTTGTGATGTTTATCTGAATGATGTTTGAACATGTAATGAATTTGTGTGACGTGGCGAGTGTAAGCCAACTATCTTTTCAGTTTTCCATCCCTATTTTACATGAGATGTGCAAAGGTACCAAACTTGCGATCATTCCAGAATGGGCTTATATCTTTAAGTCGTGCCTCGACACGTAGGAGATATAGTCCCATCCTGGGCATTACACTCTGCCTCCCCTCCGTGATGGGCCAGGCCCGCTAGGTGAGCCCAGCCCCGGGTCTCCCTATGCAACGCCCGTGCGTAGATTAGCTATGTGGTGCTCTCTTTCCGTGTTTTTTTTCTTGCCTGTGTGAAAAATGGCTAAGTCCTTTTTCTGTCAGTAATTTCGTTGCATCTTTGCATGGTTGTAACTTTTTGTGTGCTTATCCAAATTGAGTGTATGATATGCCAAAATGATCGTGGTGATATGAACTTCATTTTGTTCCATTGTGGAATGCTTGTTTGAGATCCTCTTGATGCCCTAATATCTGTTGCAAGAGTGCTATAAGTTTAAAACGGTTGTTACTTGTAATTTTGTTGCATGCTTGTAGTGGTGATAACTTTGTGCATATTGATCCAAATGGAGTCTGTGATTTGTCAAAATGTTCATAGTGAAGTGCTCTACATGATGGTTGCTGTAGCTTTCATGTTAGGTGCCATATTGCCATGTTAATATCTGTTGCAAAAGTGGATGTGGCTGTTAAGTGATGAAACTTGTTATGAGATGTTGATTTCACTTGCTCATTGATGTTGGTGTGTTTGTCTTCATGCCACATGCCAATATGTTTTAGAAGCACAATCATATGGTCTTTGATGTGGTGCAATCCACTTTCCATGATATGCCTTGAGGTGACTTAAACAAGCTTGTAAACATGCCATGCCAATGTTGATGTTTTATACTTAAAAACCGCTAAGTCTGAAACTGTTAAACCTGATGCTATGTTTGCTTGATGCCCCACTCAAATCCATGCATGTTTAAGAATGTCAAATGATCATGTCTCGTTGTGCATGTTATGATCTATCCATTCATGCCCTTACTTGCATATATGGCCTGTTGTAGCTTATTTAATTCTTGCTCTCAAGTTGCTATAAATTTTACCTGTCAGCCTTTTATCAGTATGATCAATTTGGTGAAGCTTGTTCTTATTGATCCATGCCTCCGATGGAGTTGCTCCAATGGAGTTGTTTTATGTATGCTATGTCTACTACATGTCCATGATCTTTACATGCTTAGTAGAGTTGATATGCTTGTTGTTTTGTGCCTCCGAAGGCAGCATCGTGATGATGTTTTTGCCTTCCCAGATTTTGGCTAAGTCTGGATAAATTTATTGCAACTTGACATGCTTGGTTAATTGTGTTCCAGCAAGCTTGTGGGTGTGTTCTAAGTTCATGCTTGTTAAGTATCATGTCTATTTAATATCCATGCTTCTTGTTATCATGTTTGGGTGTTGTAGCATAGATATACCTTGCTCCAAAGTTGCTATGTTGCTGTTTTTGGACAGCTTGTTGTTAATCTTGTTTCATGTGTATGTGTTGAACCGTTGCTCCGTTTTGAGTGTGTACTATATGAAACTTGTGTGTTTTTCATGTAGAAGCATAATATCATGTTATTTACACGCTTGGAGTGTGTTTGCTTGATGTTTGGGTGCCTCTTGCATATATGCCTTGCTTGTCTTGTTTTGCTCATATCTTCTAGGCCGTAGCTCTGAATTAAACAAACTTCATATGAAACTTGACTAGAATTTCGTGTAGATCATCTTGGAGCATGTTAACCTGCTGTTTAACAACTTTAACATAAGGTTTGTTTAGATCTGGACCAATTTCAAAATGTGCATATGAGGACTTACCGGATTTGTTATAGGTTGATTTCGGCCTCATTTAAACTTGTTGTTTGGTGTTGTTCTTATGTGCTTCATCCCTTGCCATGAATTGCATCATATAGACGTGTCTTGCATCATACTTGATTGAGCTTCTTGTCATGTCTTGTGTTGTGTGTTTACCGTGCTGCTCGCTTCTTGTCGTTAGTGCTTGTTCCATTGCGATCGTGAGGATTCGTTCGTCTACATGTGGTTCGTCTTCGTGGCTTCGTCTTCGTCTTCTTCATGGACTCATTCTTCTTCCTTTCGGGATCTCGAGCAAGATGACCATAACCTTGGATACCTTTACTACCATTGCCATGCTTAGTGTCTCGATGCTATCGTTATATGTCGTGCTACCCATCTTTATTGTCAGCCCATCTCCTTGTTGCCATGAAACCTCTAACCTTTGACACCTTCCTAGCAAACCGTTGTTTGGCTATGTTACTCGCTTGCTCAGCCCCTCTTATAGTGTTGTTAGTTGCAGGTGAAGATGAAGATCGTTCCATGTTGGAACTTGTTGTGGGAATATCACAATATCTATTATTATATATTAACACACCTATATACTTGGCAATGCGTGGAAGGCTTGGCCTTTTGCTCGGTGTTTTGTTCCACTCATGCCGCCTTAGGAGCCGATAAACTGGCGTTCTGTTCCTTGATTTTGCGTTCCTTACACGGTTGGGTATATGGGGACCCCTTGACAGTTCGTCTTTGAATAAAACTCCTCCAGCAAGGCCCAACATTGGTTTTAATTTGCCTCATTATAACAACTTAATTAATTAATTAAATTTGCATAGGGGGTCGCGTCCCTGAGGATTCTTCTACATAGCAGGTGGGCCAGTGTTGATGGTGTTGGTCCCAAATAGAGAAGCTTGCGGCGCCGCCCCTTGGCAACTTGGGGTATCTAGTCGCTGTAACCATAGCTCATCCGGACGTGGCCTGAGACGAGATACGCGCGGCTACTATCAGGGTGTCGGCACGCCGGGAGGTCTTGCTGGACTTGTTTTACCATTGTCGAAATGTCTTGTGCACCGGGAATTCCAAGTCTGATCGGGCCTTCCCTAAGATAAGGCGTAATATTATTATTATATCTGCTGATCGTGAGAGCTTGTGATGGGCTAAGTTGGGACACGCCTGCGGGGTTATGAACTTTCGAAAGCCGTGCCCGCGGTTATGTGGCAGATTGGAATTTGTTAATGTCCGGCTGTAGAAAACTTGACAGAGGATCCGAGATAAAACACACAATTGTGTGAGTAACTGATGTCTACGCACGCTTCTACTCTTGTAGACTATGTTGGGCCTCCAAGCGCAGAGGTTTGTAGAACAGTAGCAATTTCCCTCAAGTGGATGACCTAAGGTTTATCGAACTCAGGGAAGTAGAGGTTGAAGATGGTCTCTCTCAAGCAACCCTGCAACTAAGATACAAGAAGTCTCTTGTGTCCCCAACACACCTAATACACTTGTCAGATGTATAGGTGCACTAGTTCGGCGAAGAGATGTTAAATGGCAAGTGATATGGATGGCAAAACAAGGTAATACAAATATGTAATAAAAAGTGCAGCAAGCAAACAAGTAGTAAACGTGAGCACAAACGGTATTGCAATGGTGGAAACAAGGCCTAAGGTTCATACTTTCACTAGTGGCAACTCCCAACAACATTAACATAATCGAATCACATGATATTTCCCATAAAACATGCAAAGGGGACACACTCGGAGATCATTCCTTCGTGGTCAAGAGAGGACGAGAATTATGTAGGGCTACAAAAGCACACCTCAAAGTTCGTAGTTCTCGATCTAAGGATTTCCCAATGTCACCGCGGCCATCCAAAGAGAGTCCCACAATCACCATAACATATCTAAAGGATAGTCAAAGACAAGCGCCAAGAGACTCTCAATCTTCAATCAACACACAAGAAAGGAAATCACTCATGAAAATATTGTTCTAATCCATGTCCAATAGACCGCTGTCACCTTGGTCTCGGGGATTATACTAGATAAAGACAAGTGAGTACATCAATCCAATACATAGAGGAAGGGGAAACACCCTAGATTAACATAGCCTATGATCACAACGAAGATCACATCATGGGAGAGAGAGTTGACCACATAGCTACTGGTAAGAACCTCAGCCCCGAGGAGGAACTACTCCCACATCATGGAGGGAGGAAGCAACGTCGATGGAGATGAATCCGGGGGCACTTCCCCGTCCCGGCAGGGTGCCGGCGCAGGAATTCTGGTCCCCCGAAGCTTGATGGAGATGGCGGCGGAGATCGGAATCGCGTCTGGAGAAAAGGGGTCCGGAATCAGGGTTTCCTCGACAGACCTTAAATATATGCCAAAGGGGGGCATCGGGGGAGCCTCGGGGGGCCTAGGCGCCCCCCCGGCGCGGCCCAGGGGGGGCCGCGCCCACAGGCCGCCTGGAGCCCCTGTGGGTCCCCCCCGGTTGTACTTTGGCCGCACGGTAGCTCCTGGAACGCTGATTTTTTATATATTTTTTCTGGATTTTTCCTGGCAGTTCTCGTAATGTGAAAACCTGGAATACAAAAACAGCCGAAAACAGAAACTGGCACCGGGGTGCACTGGATTAGTAGGTTAGTCCAAATATGATCAAAAGTGTATGGAAGTGTATGAATATCATAGCAATATCACCCAAAAGTGGCATGGAGCAAGCAGAAATTATAGATACGTTTTGGACGTATCAACATCCCCAAGCTTAATTCCTGCTCGTCCTCGAGTAGGTAAATGATAACAAGAATAATTTCTGTGGTGACATGCTATTAACCATATAGGACTTTTTCATAGTCATATGACAAAAGCTTACTGAGACAATGATTCTAAAGTAATTAAGTTGTCTCAAGAGAAAATCACAAATGACTGAAAGTTTTACAACATGAAATTGAAACATCAAAAAGATTTGCAATGAACATGATGTGCAAATATGATAAAGTGATATCTAGCTTGCCCCCTTTAGTGATGCAAAACATAAATGCAGGGGCACCTTCAAGGTTTAAGTGATGACTAGATACAATCATTTCAGAATAAACGATATCACAATCATGCAAAAGACAATGCTACTTTGGGATAATGCACATTACACTCAGAATGACAATCATGCTCTCAGTAGTTGGTGCTTCAACATAAAGGTAAAAGAAAGGTTAAGTGCTAAAGCTTTTCATTTTGAAAACATGGAAGCAATTGTGTCAACGGTAGTAGTACTTCATATGTGTCATGCATAAAACATCCTATAAGTTGCAAGCCTCATGCATCGAATACTAATAGTGCTCGCTCCTTGTCCTAATTAGCTCGGATTCCCATGGGTTATCATTGCATTACATATGTTTTAACCAAGTGTCACAAAGGGGTACCTCTATGCCACCTGTACAAAGGTCCAAGGAGATAGATCGCATTTGATTTCTCGTTTTTGATAGATCTCAACTTGAGGACATCCATACCGGGACAACATAGAAAATAGATGATGGACTCCTCTTTAATGCATAAGCATATTCTCATGAGAGATTGAGGATTAAGGTCCAAGCTAAAACTTCCACCATGATGCATGGCTTTGGTTGGCGGCCCAATGTTCTTCTCTAACAATATGCATAGTAATTCAACCCACGGTAAATCACCCTTACTTCAGACAAGACGAACATGCATAGCAACTCACATGATATTCAACAAAAGTGTGACAGTTGATGGCGTCCCCAGAAACATGGTTACCGCTCAGCAAGCAACTTATAAGAAATAAGATACATAAGCAACATATTCTTTACCACAATAGTTTTTAGGCTACTTTCCCATGAGCTATGTATTGCATGGTTAGTTTGCTTAGTACATGTGGAGGTTAGCAAAAGACTGGGAGCGACCAACTAAGAGAGCAATGACGGTCATAATCATGCAGAGCGACAAAGCAATATTGAATCAGGCATGGAAGTTATATCGCTACTCAGAAATAAAAGATCATCAAGGCTTGACAGACTTTCTTTACAGTCTTGAATATGCGTGAGCATACGCCAAGTCAATCAAAATAAATTCTCGAAGGAAGATATTACTAAACCATACCACATCATAGGCAAACAAACCATGTTGGTACTCCAATAACACATTGGGAACCCCCCAGCTATTTGAGATTAACCATAAGAAAACCTGAACTACTAAGCACCATCATGCAAGTAGCATCTTTATCATAGACACATTAACCAGTGCAACGGAAGCAAACTCTCTTAATAAGGTGAGCATGGTAATTAAAGAGAGTTCAAGCAACCAACTAAACAAAAGCTCTTTGAAAAGATAGGCATGAATACTAAGAGCAGAGCATGATAGTAGCTATTAAAAGATAAAGAACACACACAGCATAGATAGACATGAAAATTCTATGTTATGTTCTAGGTAGAAGTGGAGTGTGTTTCTCTCCCACATAAAGGAATGCTGAGTTCCGACTCGTTATGAAAAACTAAAAAGAAAACTAAAAGCAAGACGCTCCAAGCATAGCACATAACACATGAAGTGATAAAAATATAGCGAAACGAAAGACGAACTGATAATGTTGAAGGAGAAGGGGATGCACGGGGGCATCCCCAAGCTTAGACGCTTGAGTCTCCTTGAATATTTCTTGGGGGTGCACGGGGGCATCCCCAAGCTTGAGCGCTTGACACTCCTGAATCTTTTTATCATCTTCCCTCGCACACTTGAAAACTCCCTTCATACATAACTCATCATAATCTGATTAGCGAGGTTAGTACCCTTAATAAAATAATTATACCTTGCTGGAAATAATGATATTCTTGAAGTTCTACTGTTTCTCAAGATTGCCAAAAGGTTTTTGCAAAGAAAAAGCAAGTTCTTGATTTGCAAAGTGAAGGAAAGGCAAAACAGGACAGAATCTGGGAAAAACAGTACAGCAGGTAGTAATTGATCTGTTCGGGATACTTCTGCAACTCAAATCAAAAAACTCAGAACAAACGCACGAAATACAATTATATAGAGAACGCTGTCGGAAAAATTCAGACCAAAAAGATGATCTGGTGATTTTATACGAGTTTTTCTATCCAAGGACAGAATCTGTTTCCTAGATAGCACCTCACAACTTTTGAACTTTCTAGCAATCAGAGGTTATACTTGGCACAAATATTAAAAGCAAATATACAATGATGATGCTACTGTAGTAAACAACATCAATACACAACAAAAGTAAAATATAAAAAAATTATTCATTGTGGGCTGCCTCCCAAAAGCGCTTTCTTTTATGCCTTTAAGCTAAGCATAGGACTTTAATGATTCTCTTGTAGGAATAAGAATTGAAGAACAAAAGAGAGCATCAAGAAGAAAATACTAAACACATTTAAGCCTAACATGCTTCCTATGCATAGGAATATTGCAATAGAATAATTCATTGAAGCACAAAGCAATAAGCATAGGAAGACAAAACAAGTGCAGCTTCAAAACCTTCAACATAAAGAGAGGGAACTTCTTATTATTAAGATATTTAGAACCAAGCCTCCCTCTCTCATTATAAATTTCAGTGGCATCATGGATGAACTCAAAAATATAAGCATCACATAAAGCATTGTTACCATGATCCACATGCAAAAAGGTACTCTCACTCCCCACATAAGCATAATTTTTCTCATTGGTAATAGTGGGAGTAGGACTGTCATAAACAACTTGAACACTATAGATTAGTTGTATATCAGGAGGGTGGTGTTCAACAAGGGAGTAATTCCCTTCATGATTATGACAAGTTTCATAAGGATAATTTCTCCTTATGTCATAGGTACCTTTATAATCACTATAGATCGGAGTTATAACATCATCATGGTAGAGAAGAGCATTATCATTGCTAGCAACTATATTTGTAAACATGTTATCTTTATTCTTACTAGCAAGAGAATTATCAATTATCACATCACTAGTGGGGATAGGATTTGCAATCCTATCATCCCCAAGCTTAGAGCTTCCCATATCTTCACTTTCAGAGTTGGTAACAAAAAGATTTTCAAGATCATAAGTAGCATTATCATCATTTTCCCAATCACAATAAGTAACATGCATATCATAATCAAAATCATCTTCAATAGTACCTACGGATGTATCATCAAGATGATAATTAAGGCAATAAACTTCACCTTCTTCTTTAAACTTACAACCGTTAGGATAAAAGTTGATAGGAGGAATATGCTCAGGCCAGGTTGATGCCCATTCTTCTTCCTTCTTGCTCCTCCTCCTCCTCCTCTTCTTTTTCTTCTTCTTCACCTTAGGAGGGGGTGGTTGGAGATGAAGCTTCTCCACATATCCTGGTTTATCATTAGAAACAATAGGGGAAACTTGGGAGAAACTCTCCTTTTTATTAGCAGAAATATAAGAGACATTTTTTATACTTTGGTAAAGTTCCCTCCTTTCTAATATTACTTATGTAATCATTTTCATGGCAATTAACAACACAATAGAGATGGCAATTTTGCAAAGTGTTTTTTATTCCTATGGCATTATCATCCAGCCAAGAAGTCTTTTCTGATAACTCTTCACACATCAAAAATAACATAAGCTCATCATAAAGATCAGAGGTGATCATGTCATCACACAACCGGTTAACAGTTATGTTTTGAAAGTTCATGCATTGAAAACTAAAGTGACCCTATGTACGGCAAAGTTCACAAGTAAAAGGATAAAGGTCACACAATTCTCTAGCAATTTCATTTAAATCTTTGACCCAAGTGATTGTTCTTTCATGTTTATGTTGCTTACAATACTTCTCTTCTTCAATCATAGGCCTTTCACAAGGTCTATCCACTCCACAAAAATTAACATGCTTATATAAAACTTCATTTTTAGGAATTGG
Organism: Secale cereale; assembly: GCA_902687465.1. Lineage (NCBI taxonomy): Eukaryota > Viridiplantae > Streptophyta > Magnoliopsida > Poales > Poaceae > Secale > Secale cereale. The sequence continues at coordinate 107,719,190 of LR738710.1, forward strand.
ATCATGCATGTTGCAATCATCATGAACAATTTCATTTTCTTTGCAAGTCTCTTTAAAAGGTTTATGATACTTGATCCAATCCTCCTTAGGCATATTAAGATGTGAAGCAAAAGATTTGAGGAAATCAACAAGGAGTTGAGAATCAAGCCCAAACTTAGCACTAAACTTATTAAAACTTGTAGTTTCAACAAAGGACTTAATGCAATCATACTCATAAATTATACCCGACTCTTTACCTTTGTCGATCTCCCAATCTTCAGTGTTGCGTTGAATTCTTTCAAGGAGTTCCCATTTAGCATCAATCTTTTTGTTTGTGAAAGAACCCATAGAGGAAGCATCGAGTAAATCTTTATCCTGTCGAGAGAGCCTCGCATAGAAGTTAGTAATAATAATATCTTTGGGGAGCCCATGGTTAGGACATTTTAGTGTTAACGTTTTCAGTCTCCCCCAAGCTTGAGCTATGCTCTCTCCGTCATGAGGATAAAAATTATAAACATAATTCCTATTCTCATGGACTTCATGAAGAGGATAAAACTTGGAGTGAAAGAGAGACTGGATCTCTTCCCACTCCAGCAGGTGAGAGTCATTTAGTAGCCTATACCATTCCAATGCTTTTCCTTTCAGTGAAAAGGCAAATAATTTCCTCATGACAAACTCCCTCGATACACCTGCAAGCTTAAATAATGAACATAGTTGTGACAGATATAACAAGTGTTCACCGGGACATCTGTCTCCTGCATAACGATTAGCCAAAACATAATTGATAGTACCAGCCGATATTTTATAGGGCACAATTTCAGTAGGAGGAGGAGCAACCACCACGGGTGTGGGGTGTCCTCCCGCAAGCAACGATCCAATAACAAGGTTTTCCATAAGCATAACTAGTGAAATAATAAAAATAAAACAAGAAACAAAAAGATTTAATTGCAAGATCTAAAGATATACCTTCAAGCGCTCACCTCCCCGGCAACGGCGCCAGAAATAGCTTGATGTCTACGCACGCTTCTACTCTTGTAGACTATGTTGGGCCTCCAAGTGCAGAGGTTTGTAGGACAGTAGCAATTTCCCTCAAGTGGATGACCTAAGGTTTATCGAACTCAGGGAAGTAGAGGTTGAAGATGGTCTCTCTCAAGCAACCCTGCAACTAAGATACAAGAAGTCTCTTGTGTCCCCAACACACCTAATACACTTGTCAGATGTATAGGTGCACTAGTTCGGCGAAGAGATGTTAAATGGCAAGTGATATGGATGGCAAAACAAGGTAATACAAATATGTAATAAAAAGTGCAGCAAGCAAACAAGTAGTAAACGTGAGCACAAACGGTATTGCAATGGTGGAAACAAGGCCTAAGGTTCATACTTTCACTAGTGGCAACTCCCAACAACATTAACATAATCGAATCACATGATATTTCCCATAAAACATGCAAAGGGGACACACTCGGAGATCATTCCTTCGTGGTCAAGAGAGGACGAGAATTATGTAGGGCTACAAAAGCACACCTCAAAGTTCGTAGTTCTCGATCTAAGGATTTCCCAATGTCACCGCGGCCATCCAAAGAGAGTCCCACAATCACCATAACATATCTAAAGGATAGTCAAAGACAAGCGCCAAGAGACTCTCAATCTTCAATCAACACACAAGAAAGGAAATCACTCATGAAAATATTGTTCTAATCCATGTCCAATAGACCGCTGTCACCTTGGTCTCGGGGATTATACTAGATAAAGACAAGTGAGTACATCAATCCAATACATAGAGGAAGGGGAAACACCCTAGATTAACATAGCCTATGATCACAACGAAGATCACATCATGGGAGAGAGAGTTGACCACATAGCTACTGGTAAGAACCTCAGCCCCGAGGAGGAACTACTCCCACATCATGGAGGGAGGAAGCAACGTCGATGGAGATGAATCCGGGGGCACTTCCCCGTCCCGGCAGGGTGCCGGCGCAGGAATTCTGGTCCCCCGAAGCTTGATGGAGATGGCGGCGGAGATCGGAATCGCGTCTGGAGAAAAGGGGTCCGGAATCAGGGTTTCCTCGACAGACCTTAAATATATGCCAAAGGGGGGCATCGGGGGAGCCTCGGGGGGCCCAGGCGCCCCCCCGGCGCGGCCCAGGGGGGCCGCGCCCACAGGCCGCCTGGAGCCCCTGTGGGTCCCCACCGGCTGTACTTTGGCCGCACGTTAGCTCCTGGAACGCTGATTTTTTATATATTTTTTCTGGATTTTTCCTGGCAGTTCTCGTAATGTGAAAACCTGGAATACAAAAACAGCCGAAAACAGAAACTGGCACCGGGGTGCACTGGATTAGTAGGTTAGTCCAAATATGATCAAAAGTGTATGGAAGTGTATGAATATCATAGCAATATCACTCAAAAGTGGCATGGAGTAAGCAGAAATTATAGATACGTTTTGGACGTATCAGTAACCGTGACTGTCTCTTTTCATTTTGAGAAGAGAACACGGTGGGGTTATGTTTGACTCGTAGGTAGTTCAGGATCTTTAGCGACCACTACTAGTTGCGACCGTTTGCGTAGATGCTCATCTTATTCTTGTACTCGTAAGTTGGCCACCATACTTTTGCTTAGCCGCTGCTGCAACCTCACCAATTAACCTCTTCCTACCCTTTAAGCTTTTCTAGTCTTGTTACCCATGGTTATGGGATTGCTGAGTCCTCGTGGCTCACAGATACTACAACAACAGTTGCAGGTGCGGGTTACCGATGTCTTGACGTGAGAGCGTTGTTCTGTTGTTGGAGTTCTTTCTTCTTCTTCTTCGTCAGTCTTGGGCTAGGTTCCTGGTCGGCAGCCTGGGATAGCATATGGATGTCGTTGTGCTTTTCATGTTTGTATCCGTAGTCGGATGCTTTGAATTGCTATTGTTGTATTCATGTGATTTTTATGTATTGTTGTATCCCCCATGTATGTATGTAATGGTACGATGTAATGATATCCATCTTGCTAAGCGCCTGAAATGCGGTTGTGCCCCAGTCACGTAAGTGTCACGTGATCAGGATATAATCGCATCTTGGGCTTGACAATTTGGTATCAGAGCCTCGACCGACCATAGGAGCCCCCTTGATTGATTATAGTTTGGCCGTTGTCGAGTCTAGCAAAAAAAAATCAGAGTCTAGTTACATCGGAGAATAGGAATTCTTTTTACTCCTCAGCCCCTTCGTCGCTCTGGTGAGGAATCTTGGCGTATGTGTTTTGAATTACTCCTCTCCCCCTTCAATTTTTTTTAGGATCACGTGGTTAGTTTTTGTTCGTTGCGTTGTCAGTTCTTTCATCTGGTACATCTCTCAGCAAGTGTTTTCGACCCTCTTCTTCTTTGCAAGTTCGTCCTCAGTTCTTTCCAACCGGTGTTGTTTTCCCCTTTCGAAGTTGTCTTTCTTTTTCCCACCCGCCCACCCTTTTGCTTCTCGGAGTCGGAGTCCTTAATCGAGTATCTATCCTACTCGTGTGAAGTCTTTGAATTTCTTTCCTCAATTGTTTCAACAGGTGATTTCTCTTCTAGTTCATCATTCTTCATCTCTTTTCTTTCCGGCGGATTCAATTCAAGTCTTCGGTGTTGATCTTATCTTTTCCCTCGGCTCAGATGTTTCCTCTTGCTCGTTTGCCTCTCGCCATTTAATTATTTCGGTGTTCCGAAGACATCTCAGGAGATTTGTCTGCATTCCAATTAATTCGAGGTCGTCACCTCCTTTGATTCTTTTAATCGTTCCGACGCTATCTCTTTTCGATCCTTTCCAGCGGAGTTTTTCTCTTCGGTGGGCTCATAACCCACAGGTCTTTACCAGGATCTTACCTGACTCTTCTAATTTCCCGGAGTGATCTGAAATTCTTTTCATGTATGACGTAAGTATGGATTCCATCAGTCTCGTGCCTTCTGAAGTTCGTTTTCAATTCTTTTCATGGTTGATTCAAGCTTCCTCTTTTCTTTTCCGGGGTATCTCAATAATTTTGGTGGTGTTCCTCGTCATAATTTGAAGACCGAAGAAGTTTTTCCCCTAAATCTTGCCCGTTCTCTCAGAGATTCGTGTTTCTAGCTTAATGCTATCCTCTCGAATTATTCCGTTTGCCATACATTCTTTCTTTACCCATCCGGAGTATTTCATAAATTCTTTTCATTGTGTTCCTCCGAAGCCAATCATTTCAGAAGATTTCTTCGTTCTCACTTTTCAACTTCGTCCTCCAAATATTCTTCATTGATGCCTCTTCGTTCGTCTCACATTCGTCCGATGCTTCATTCAAGTATTCTTTAATCAGGTCGCGATCTCTTTGTTCTCTTGTATCTAAATTCCCCAAGTGCTTTATTCTTCCCGGCGATTCATTCTTTTGTATTCACTTGATTTCAATTCCTTACGGTGGTTCGTTCCTTTTCTTCACTCAGCTTAAATTTTTACGGTGGTTCGCTCAAGAGTTCTTTTTCCGGTGTTATCATATCAATCCATTCATTTTTATTCCAATCCTACCGGTGTTTCATGAAGACTTTCTCGAGTTCGTGCTATATCCCTCGTTAATCTTTTCAATGAGAATAAGTAGTATGTGAATCCATTGTGCATCAGTTTAATTGCTGGAGGATAAGCATAATGTAATTCTTATTCTTTTCATCAAGTTGATTAATTCCTTCCTTCGAAGTTTATTCTTGATGAATAAATTCTAGTCCCAGGCGTCTTCACCTTTGCTTTCTGGAGTTCATAGTTTCTCGGCCTTCTCGATGGTACCCACGTCTAAATCCTCGCAAGGCTTTAATCTTATTCTTTTCGTCTGTTAATCTATATCATCATCCTTTTGTTACTGGAGTTCTTCACGGTGGTTCAGTAAGGACATAATTCATTCTTCAAGCGTTCATCAAATTCTTGTTGTGCAGCTCAAGCATTATTCTTGTGTGTCCCGAGATGCAAATAATTCTCCGCTTTCTTTTGAAAGGGAGTTTTGCATTTCCTCATTCTCAGCTAATCCATATTTTATTGCGGCATAATTCACCTCAAGTTTTGAGATGTTTTCATAAGTCCACATCAAGCTAATTCTTTTGTTGTTGATTTTCTCAACAACTCCGTTCAAGCCTTTGTCTTGAAGATGCTATTTCAATTCTTTCGTGGTGAAATTTTTCATCTTCTTCTCGGTTCTTTCATTCCATTTTTCAATTCTTCCGGAGGCATTGTCTTGTTCATTTTGTCTGGCTTTGTTCCATCTTCTCAAGTTCTTGTTCCATTCCATAAATGTTCAACTGGTGTGCTATTTCTTTCAGTTTTCAGCCGGAGTGCTGCCCAAATTCCTTCGTTCGAACTATTTTTCTATCTCTTTTAACCGGAGTGGTTTCATTGTCTCTTTTGTCACTTAAGCTCTTGGTTCTCGTCGTATACCTTGTTCCTCTTGTCTAACGAAGTGTTTGCAACCTCGTTCTTCTTTGTTGCATTCTTCTTTTAGAGTGGCTCAACCTCTCAATATTCTTTGGCTTCACTCTTTTGTCATCGAAGAACTTTGTTCTTCCTTTTCTCTTCCGTCTCGTTCCTAAGATCTCGGGACGAGCTCTCTTGTTAGTAGGGGAGTGTTGTGACACCCCGAGACCGATGCGCCAGGTGTCAGCCGGTTATTCGTCGTCGTTGCCATGTCATCTGCTTGTGTGTTGCATCTTTGCCTTGTCATCGTGTGCATTGCATCAGCTTGTTTTCAAAACTTGCATTCGTCTGAGTCCGCCCTTCCTCTCTGTTGTCCGTTCTGAGCCCAGACACACTTGCACGCGCCCACGGCGCCTCCGAATATTTATTTTATGTGTGGCCAAAAAATGTTCTCGGAATGGGATGAAACTTGGCGTGTAGTCTTATTATAGTGTAGACAGGCCGCCTGCCAAACTTCATCGCATTCGGAGCTTGTTTGATAGCCCAACAGTTAAACTTGGAGCAGTGTCGTTCCCGGTACTGACGACGGACGTTTTTGGTCTCCAAAAACCCCCCGCGGGCCTCTCTTCCCTTCTATCCTCTCACCCCAAGACCCCTCCACCACAGCCCAATACCAACCACTAGGCCCAACCTAAACTCCCCTCGCGATCGGATCCGTCGGATCGCGATCGGAGG
>LR738710.1:107725516-107753008 GCA_902687465.1 Secale cereale
CGCGGCCCGCGTAGCCCGGACGCTGCCGACGTGCGCGCCCGGCCGAGCCTGTTTGCCCGCTCCCGCCGGCTCCCTCCAGCTCGCTGCTCTACCCCGAGGGCTCGACGCCGGCAGCCTCCGCCGGAGCCCGCGTCGCCCCGCGCCTGGCGCCCGACCCCGCCGCCCTCGTCATCGTCTCCGCCCTCGCCTGTATTGCCTCCTCGCCCGCCGCCGTAGGACGAAGCCAGGCCAAAGCCCCGCGCCGCCGCCATGAGGATCCGCCACCGCCCAACGGAGCACCTCCCCGAGCCGGGAATGGAGCCGCCGCATCCGGATATGGCCGGATCCACTCCTCCCCGACGTCCTCCGGTCCTCCTCGGCCTCCGCGCTCACCGCCGTCGCCAGGAGACCCTGCCGCCGCCGCATGCTGGCGTCCGCTCGAGAACGAGTGGAGACGACGCCCGCGCCCCGCTTCTGGGCCTCGCTTGCTCATGGGCCCTACAACGGCCCAGCCCAGCCGCCCTGCTCTGCCTCCCCTCCGTGATGGGCCAGGCCCGCTAAGGTGAGCCCAGCCCCAGGTCTCCCTATGCAACGCCCGTGCGTAGATTAGCTATGTGGTGCTCTCTTTCTGTGTTTTTTTCTTCCCTGTGTGAAAAATGGCTAAGTCCTTTTTCTGTCAATAATTTGTTGCATCTTTGCATGGTTGTAACTTTTTGTGTGCTTATCCAAATTGAGTGTATGATATGTCAAAATGATCGTTGTGATATGAACTTCATTTTGTTCCATTGTGGCATGCTTGTTTGAGATCATCTTGATGCCCTAATCTCTGTTGCAAGAGTGTTATAAGTTTAAAAATGATGTTACCTGTAATTTTGTTGCATGCTTGTAGTGGTGATAACTTTGTGCATGTTGATCCAAATGGAGTGTGTGATATGTCAAAATGTTCATTGTGAAGTGCTCTACATGATGGTTGTTGTAGCATTCATGTTAGGTGCCATATTGCCATGTTAATATCTGTTGCAAAAGTGGATGTGGTTGTTAAGTGCTGAAACTTGTTATGAGATGCTGATTTCACTTGCTCATTGATGTTGGTGTGTTTGTCTTCATGCCACATGCCAATTTGTTTTAGAAGCACAATCATATGGTCTTTGCTATGGTGCAATCCACTTTCCATGATATGCCTTGAGGTGACTTAAACAAGCTTGTAAACATGCCATGCCAATGTTGCTGTTTTATACTTAGTGAAAAAAACTGCTAATTCTGAAACTGTTAAACCTGATGCTATGTTTGCTTGATGCCCCACTCAAATCCATGCATGTTTTAGAATGTCAAATGATCATGTCTTGTTGTGCATGTTATGCTCTATCCATTCATGCCCTTACTTGCATATATGGCCTGCTGTAGCTTATTTAATTCTTGCTCTCAAGTTGCTATAAATTTTACCTGTCAGCCTTTTATCAGCATGATCAATTTGGTGAAGCTTGTTCTTATTGATCCATGCCTCCGATGGAGTTGCTCCAATGGAGTTGTTTGATGCATGTTATGTCTACTACATGTCCATGATCTTTACATGCTTAGTAGAGTTGATATGCTTGTTGTTTTGTGCCTCCGAAGGCAGCATCGTGATGATATTTTTGCCTTCCCAGATTTTGGCTAAGTCTAGAAAAATTTATTGCAACTTGCCATGCTTGGTTAATTGTGTTCCAGCAAGCTTTTGGGTGTGTTCCAAGTTCATGCTTGTTAAGTATCATGTCTATTAAATATCCATGCTTCTTGTTATCATGTTTGGGTGTTGTAGCATAGATATACCTTGCTCCAAAGTTGCTATGTTGCTGTTTTTGGACAGCTTGTTATTAATCTTGTTTCATGTGTATGTGTTGAACCGTTGCTCCGTTTTGAGCGTTTCCTATATGAAACTTGTGTGTTTTTGCATGTAGAAGCATAATATCATGTTATTTACATGCTTGGAGTGTGTTTGCTTGATGTTTGGGTGCCTCTTGCATATATGCCTTGCTTGTCTTGTTTTGCTCATATCTTCTAGGATGTAGCTCTGAATTCAAAAAACTTCATATGATACTTGACTAGAATTTTGTGTAGATCATCTTGGCGCATGTTAACCTGCTGTTTAACAACTTTAACATAAGGTTTGTTCAGATCTGGACCAATTTCAAAATGTGCATATGAGGACTTACCGGATTTGTTATAGGTTGATTCCGGCCTCATTTAAACTTGTTGTTTGGTGTTGTTCTTATGTGCTTCATCCCTTGCCATGAATTGCATCATATAGATGTGTCTTGCATCATACTTGATTGAGCTTCTTGTCATGTCTTGTGTTGTGTGTTTACCGTGTTGCTCGCTTCTTCTCGTTAGTGCTTGTTCCGTTGCGATCGTGAGGATTCGTTCATCTACATGTGGTTCGTCTTCGTGGCTTCGTCTTTGTCTTCTTCATGGACTCATTCTTCTTCCTCACGGGATCTCAGGAAAGATGACCATAACCTTGGATACCTTTACTACCATTGCCATGCTTAGTGTCTCGATGCTATCGTTATATGTCGCGCTACCCATCTTTATTGTCAGCCCCTCTCCTTGTTGCCATGAAACCTCTAACCTTTGACACCTTCCTAGCAAACCGTTGTTTGGCTATGTTACCCGCTAGCTCAGCCCCTCTTATAGCGTTGTTAGTTGCAGGTGAAGATGAAGATCGTTCCATGTTGGAACTTGTTGTGGGAATATCACAATATCTATTATTATACATTAACACACCTATATACTTGGCAATGGGTGGAAGGCTTGGCCTTTTGATCAGTGTTTTGTTCCACTCATGCCGCCTTAGGAGCCGATAAACCGGCGTTATGTTCCTTGATTTTGCGTTCCTTACACGATTGGGTATATGGGGACCCCTTGACAGTTCGTCTTTGAATAAAACTCCTCCAGCAAGGCCCAACATTGGTTTTAATTTGCCTCATTATAACAACTTAATTAATTAATTAAATTTGCATAGGGGGTCGCGTCCCCGAGGATTCTTCTACATAGCAGGGGGGCCAGTGCTGATGGTGTTGGTCCCAAATAGAGCAGCTTGCGGCGCCGCCCCTTGGCAACTTGGGGTATCTAGTCGCTGTAACCATAGCTCATCCGGACGTGGCCTGAGACGAGATACGCGCAGCTACTATCAGGGTGTCGGCACGCCGGGAGGTCTTGCTGGACAATTTTTACCATTGTCGAAATGTCTTGTGCACCGGGAATTCCAAGTCTGATCAGGCCTTCCCTAAGATAAGGGGTAATATTATTATTATCTCTGTCTATCGTGAGAGCTTGTGATGGGCTAAGTTGGGACACCCCTGCAGGGTTATGATCTTTCGAAAGTCGTGCCCGCGATTATGTGGAAGATTGAAATTTGTTAATGTCCGGTTGTAGAAAACTTGACAGAGGATCCGAGATAAAACACACAACTGTGTGAGTAACCGTGACTGTCTCTTTTCGTTTTGAGAAGAGAACATGGTGGGGTTATGTTTGACTCTAGGTAGTTCAGGATCTTTAGCGATCACTACTAGTTGCGACCGTTTGCGTAGATGCTCATCTTATTCTTATACTCGTAAGTTAGCCACCATACTTTTGCTTACCCGTTGCTGCAACCTCATCACTTAACCTCTTCCTACCCTTTAAGCTTTGCTAGTCTTGTTACCCATGGTTATGGGATTGCTGAGTCCTCGTGGCTCACAGATACAACAACAACAGTTGCAGGTGCAGGTTACCGATGTCTTGACATGAGAGCGTTGTTCTGTTGTTGGAGTTCTTTCTTCTTCTTCTTCGTCGGTCTTGGGCTAGGTTCCTGGTCGGTAGCCTGGGATAGCAGATGGATGTCGTTGTGCTTTTCATGTTTGTATTCGTAGTCAGATGCTTTGAATTGATATTGTTGTATTCATGTGATTTGTATGTATTGTTGTATCCCCCATGTATGTATGTAATGGTACAATGTAATGATAACCATCTTGCTAAGCGCCCGAAATGCGGTTGTGGCCCAATCACGTAAGTGTCACGTGATCAGGATAGAATCGCATCTTGGGTTTGACAAGCAAGGCACATATTGTATTGTTGCCATCGAGGATAAAATATGGGTTTTATATCATATTGCATGAGTTTATCCCTCTACATCATGTCATCTTGCTTAAGGCGTTACTCTGTTCTTATGAACTTAATACTCTAGATGCATGCTGGATAGTTGTCGATGTGTGGAGCAATAGTAGTAGATGCAGAATCATTTTGGTATACTTGTCACGGACGTGATGCCTATATACATGATCATGCCTAGATATTCTCATAACTATGCGATTTTCTATCAATTGTTCGACAGTAATTTGTTCACCCACCGTAAGAATCTGCTATCTTGAGAGAAGCCACTAGTGAAACCTATGGCCCCTGGGTATATTCTCTATCATATTAATCTTCCATCAACTAGCTATCTTTTATTTTGCAATCTTTACTTTTCAATCTATATAACAAAAATACCAAAAATATTATCTTATCATATCTATCAGATCTCACTTTTGCAAGTGCCCGAGAAGGGGTTGACAACCCCTTTATCGTGTTGGTTGCAACGTTCTCATTTGTTTGTGCAGGTACGATGAACTAGAGTGTAGTCTCCTACTGGATTGATACCTTGGTTCTCAAAACTGAGGGAAATACTTATGTTGCTTTGCTGCATCACCCTTTCCTCTTCAAGGGAAAAACCAACGCATGCTCAAGAGGTAGCAACACGCTTCCGAAGAACAAATTGAAGGCCCTCAACCCAATGAACAAGGTCAAGTGCAAGATCAACCGCAAGATGGTGATGATCCACCAAGTGATGCACAAGGCCAAGTTCCTTCTAAAGAGCAAGCTCAAGATCAAGAGTAAGCTCAAGATCAAGAACAAGATCAAGACAACGCTCATGATGATCAAGTTACCGCACCTCAACTCTCCCTTGAGGAGCAATTGGAGCGTCGTGCCGCCAAAGTTGCTTCCAGGCTCACTTGTAGAGAGTATCACATGGAGAATATTCTTGGAAGCATAACAAAGGGGGGTAAGCACTCGTAGACAATTAGCAAACTATTGTGCACATCATGCATTTGTCTCTTGTGTTGAACCCCAAAAGGTCTATGAGGCGCTCGAAGACCAGGATTGGCTCAATGCCATGCATGAAGAACTCAACAACTTCGAACGCAACAAAGTGTGACGGTTGGTGCCAAGGCCAGAGGAGAACCACAATGTCATTGGAACCAAATGGATCTTCAAGAACAAGCAAGATGCTCACGGGATTGTCATCCGCAACAAGGCTCGCCTGGTGGCACAAGGCTACTCCCAAGTCGAGGGTATCGACTAGGTGAAACCTTTGCTCCCGTTGCTCGCCTTGAATCTATTCGTTTGTTGCTTGTCTATGCTTCTCATCATAACTTTAAGTTGCAACAAATGGATGTGAAGAGTGCTTTTCTTAATGGTTAAACAATCCCTGGGGTTTGAGGATCCTAAGTTCCCCAATCATGTGTATCAACTCGGTAGGGCACTCTATGGCCTTAAACAAGCACACTCTATTTAATAAGAAGGTTAAAGGGGAGTTCTTTGTATGCCAACTATATGTTGATGATATTATTTTTGGTTCTCCTAACAAAGCTTTCAATGATGAGTTTGTTGCACTCATGACCGCGGAGTTTGAGATGTCCATGATGGGAGAGTTGAAGTTCTTTCTCGGGTTCGAAGTCAAACAAAGACGAGAAGGAATCTTCATCAGCCAAGCCAAATATACTCAAGACATGCTCAAGAGATTCAATCTAAGTGATGTCAAGCCGGCTTCTACTCCAATGCCTACCAAATGCCAACTTGACATTGATCCCAATGGTAAAGCGGTGGATCAAAAGGTATATCGTTCTATGATTGGATCCTTGCTTTACCTTTGTGCATCTAGACCGGATATCATGTTGAGTGTGGGAATTTGTGCACGGTTTCAAGCCTCACCTAAGGAAAGCCACTTTGTGGCGTTCAAGCGAATCTTTCGATATTTGGCTCATACCCCAAACTTTGGCTTATGGTACCCAAGAGGAGCAAACTTCAATCTTGTAGGATTCTTGGATTCATATTGGGCGGGAGACAAAGTGGATAGGAAGTCAACTTCCGGAGGGTGCCAATTCCTTGGTTGCTCTTTGGTGAGTTGGTCTTACAAGAAGCAAAGTTGTGTATCTCTCTCATCCACCAAAGCTGAGTATGTGGCCGCCGACAGTTGTTATGCTCAACTTTTATGAATGAGGTAAACTTTAAAGGATTATGGTGTCATTTGTGACAAAGTGCCTCTTTGGTGTGACAATCAAAGTGCCATTAAGATTTCTCTCAACCCGGTGCAACACTTCAAGACGAAGCATATTGAGATTCAGTATCACTTCATCCGGGAGCACATTAGGTGAGGGGAGATTGATCTTCATTATGTCAACACTCATGACAACCTTGTAGATATCTTCACGAAGCCTTTGGATGAAGCAAGATTTCACGAGTTAAGGCATGATCTAAATATCATCGATTTGAGCAATGTGGCTTGAAACCTTGCACACCCCACCTCACTCATGATATTGTCTTGTTTAGGTGTATGCATGAACATAGGGGGAGTGTTGTTCTCTCTATGAACTCTCCCTCCCCCCATTATGCATAAATTGATCAACTCTTTCACATTATCCATTTTTATGGTACTTGTGCTTCAAAGATGAGTTTGGTCATGGGCCCAAGGATTATTCTTCGCGGTGCCATACCAATTGACTCAAACATAGGTGGCTCCGGCCACCGCCCTTTCTTTGGAGAGGTTGTGTTTCATGTTTGGTCCTTGTTGTCTTTTGCCTTCCCTTTGAGCCGCATTTGTGTTTGAGTTGCCTCGTGTGTGTGCTCTTTTGCGTGTCCGGTTGCTTGATGGTTGCATTGCAAAGGCTGTGTTTTTCCTGTTTTTGTTGAAACTTGCACTTTCTTGGGTTTACGGTACTATCGTGGCTAGCCACGGTACTACCGCAGGATATGGGTTGCCCTGTGCATGCACAGCTGCATCCCAGGCACGGTACTACCGCTTCCAACGCGGCAGTATTTTTTACTACCGCTGGAAGAGCGGTACTACCGCCCTGTGTGTGGTACTTCCGCCCGTGCGGTACTACCGCGATGACCCGCAGTACTACCGCACAGTCACGAGTGTGTGGGGGTTAAGAGCGGGCAGGGGGAGTTCCAACTCCCCCATACCTATTCATCTCTCTCTCCTGCCTAAGAACGACGCCGGAGGACCTCGCCGGATCTCCGTCTTCGGCCGCTCTCCTCGCATTCCGTCCAGTGGGATCGTTCCCCACCTCACCCTCTTGCCATGGACCCCAGTATCTCCCCTAATCCCTTTCCTTTTGCTCCATTTTTGTGCTTCTAGGTCTTGGGGAGATGCATGTGTAGTTCGTATGATTTTCGGCTAAATCTTTGCAAGAAGAGATTGTAGGAGAGTACTAGTGCAGTAGAAATGCTATTTGGTGTGATGCAACAGTGTAGTTTTGGTCACCGGTAGTACCGATCTACTTCCGCGGATGTTTCTATATCCGTAGATGTTGTTCTTGTGCGATTTGAATCTGTGCGGTACTACCTCTCCTCCTGGAGTGGTACTACCGCTCGCTCGCTCGAGAACCGCCCTCGTGCGGTACTACCGTCCGTTGGAGCGGTACTACCGCCTGGGGCGCGGAGGTAAAATTTTACTTCCGCACCCTAGCTCGGTACTACCGTGGAGTTAAAAATTGCGTTGTTTTATCCTCCCAATCTCATTTCCACTTGTTTCATTTGGTTTTGGCCCTAGTCTTTGCAATAATCCTTCTTGGTTCTCTCGTGTTTGTGTTGTGTGGCATAGGTGGTGGCTCCGGTTCCAATGCCCGGCGCTCGAATCCCAGCCATGACACGAGCTCGAAGCGCCTTCGCAACCAAGAGGCTCCAGAGGGATCAAGTGCCCCACAACAAAGAACCAAGTCATCAGCTACCTATACCAAGGAGCCAAATTTTGGCATGGATGAGATGCCTCAAGGGGATTTTCGGATTCGAATGAAGATCAACCCCTACGTCAACCTGATTGCTCTCTGACTATAGCGCCAGAAAAGCTCATGTCTGCTAGGACTACGTCGGTATTTCCCCAAAGAGGAAGGGATGATGCAGCACATCGATGGTAGGTATTTCCCTCAGTGATGAAATCAAGGTTATCGAACCAGTAGGAGAACCAAGCAACACAATGTAAACAACACCTCGCAACCCGACGCGTTAAAGGGGTTGTCGATCCCTTTCGGGTAACGATGCCCGAAATTTGTAATAGATTGGAATAATAGCTTGTAAATAAAATGCAGCAAAGTATTTTTGTATTTTTGGTTTAATAGATCTGAATAAAAATGCAAAGGAAAAGTAGATCACAAGCAAATATATGAGAAAGAAGACCCGGGGGCCGTAGGTTTCACTAGTGTCTTCTCTCGAGAAGGATAGAAAATGGTGGGTAAACAAATTACTGTTGGGCAATTGATAGAACCTCAAATAATTATGATGATATCCAGGCAATGAACATTACATAGGCATCACGTCCAAGATTAGTAGACTGACTCCTGCCTGCATCTACTACTATTACTCCACACATCGACCGCTATCCATCATGCATCTAGTGTATTAAGTTCATGGAAAAATGGAGTAATGCATTAAGAATGATGACATGATGTAGACAAGATCCATTTATCTATGGCGTTAGATATGGATCTCGTTGTTTTATCCTTAGTAGCAACGATACATACGTGTTGGTTCCCTTTCTATCACTGGGATCAAGCACCGTAAGATCGAACCCACTACCGGGCACCTCTTCCCATTGCAAGATAAATAGATCAAGTTGGCCAAAGAAAACCCAAATATCAGAGAAGAAATACGAGGCTATAAGAGATCATGCATATAAGAGATCAAAGAAACTCAAATAACTTTCATGGATATAAAAAGATAGATCTGATCGTAAACTCAAAGTTCATCGGATCCCAACAAACACACCGCAAAAGAGTTAAATCATATGGATCTCAAAGAGACCATTGTATTGAAAATTCAGCGAGAGAGAGGAAGCCATCTAGCTACTAACTACGGAACCGAAGGTATACAAAGAACTACTCATGCATCATCGGAGAGGCACCAATGGAGGTGGTGAACCCCATCCCAGATGGTGTCTAGATTGGATCTGGTGGTTCTGGACTCTGCAGCGGCTGGATGAATATTTTGTCAACTGCCCTAGGGTTTCTGGAATATTGGGATATTTATAGAGCAAAGAGGCGGTGCAGGAGGCCACCGAGGTGGGCACAACCCACCTGGGTGCGCCAGGGGGCCTGGCGCGCCCTAGTGGGTTGTGCCCCCCTCAGGGCACCCACCAGGTGCTGCCTTGGCCCATCAGGTGTCTTCTGGCCCATAAAAATTCTCCAAAAAGTTTTGCGGTGTTTGGGCTCCGTTTGATATTGATTTCCTGCGATGTAAAAAAACATGCAGAAAACAACGACTGGCACTTGGCACTATGTCAATAGGTTAGTACCAAAAAATGATATAAAATGATTGTAAAACATGCAAGAATGATAATATAACATCATGGAACAATCAAAAATTATAGATACGTTGGAGACGTATCACAACCGTAGGGAGATCACAAGGGGCAATGAGTTGTTTCGGACCAAGCAAAAGAATCTCATCTTCCTTGATGTGATCAAGGCCAAGAAGAAACCTATGTGCCAGTGCAGTGGATTGACATGCATCATATGAAGAAGGAGACCAACCGGGCGTACTTTGGTGAGCCTCTGGACTTAGTGGAGCAGTTTGGCATTCAGTAGTTACTCATGTTCCACGTGGACTTTGACCCGGAAATTGTGGCTCAGTTCTTTGCTTCTGTCCACTTCCACACCGATGATCAGCGGGCCATGACTTGGATGACCAATGGGAAGAGGATGTCTACTAAGTGGAAGGAGTTCATGGAGTTGTTGCAGGTTCGTGATGAGGGGCTCAATGTGCCCGTTGGTGTCCGCCCACATGCCAACCCCAAGTCAGCCAACAAGACCAAGCTTCTGCCCTACCTTGTTGAGAAGAAGCTAGCCAATGACAGGAAGACTTGGGTGCTGAACCCATTCCTTGACATCATGCACCGGTTCTTCCGCAACTCACTCTTTCCTCGCATAGGCGACAAGGACAAGGTGCATGTCTATCTTGTGGATATGATGCTCATCTATGAGAAGGTGCATCTTCAACAGACGGGACCACTTGATGTCTCTCATATCATGTGGTGTGAGCTGCAGTTTGATGTGTTCAATGGTAAGGTGCCTATCTATGGACCTTACATGTTTTTCTTGATCTCGAAGACTTGGGAGAAGCTCTTTCCAGATGAAGAGTTTGTTGCTCCCAACTGGATTCACCATGATCCTATCAAGCTACGCATAAAGGGCAAGTGGCTAACACCACTACCCAGGCTGAGGCAGAGGCTGCTAGGATGGATGTGGATGAGGATGAGTTTGAGGAGGAGGAGGCGGCTGAGGACAGTTCTGCGGGGTACGCTCCTCCCTCTACTGAGCCATCTTGGGCTAAGAGGCTGAAGGCCAAGATGAAGGCTCTATTCTGCATGCAGGCCAAGGGGCAGTACAAGACCCATGTTGCTCAGAAGGAGAGTCGCCAGCGCGGCAAGAGGATCTGAGGATGTTCGGCAAGCACGTGTTGAGTGGGTCAGAGAAGAACATCACTCCTGAGGCTGACTAGATGGCAAAACAGGGCTATCAGTGGACTGGGTCAGAGAAGGAGTCCATTCCCGCTGTCGAGACCAATGAGGAGATTGTTGGGTGATCACTACAGAGGGAGCTACCACCTGTGTCGTAGGTATCCTCTCTGCCTTTTTGGTGTCTCGATGCCAAAGGGGGAGAGAGAGTGTAGGATTTGCGAGTCTTGTGTCGAGTCTTGTGTTGCTTTGCTTTCGTTGAACTCTCATTGCTTTGGTTTGTTGGTTTGTGTTGTGAGCTTATATTATCTTGTGCCCTTTACTTCATGCTCACATACTTTACCTTGCCTCCATGCTTAGTTTCATTTATTTTGTTGCCAGGATTGCCTTGTTTATAAAATATAGGGGGAGTGTTGATCCTAGTATGTGTGTCGTGCAGTCCAAAGCACTTCTCTAAGAGTACACACATCTAGGGGGGGCTGTCTATATTTTACAAATGTTGGGTTTGCTTATGTTTATTTTTTATCCCTATGTGCAAATCCCGTATTGTCATCAATCCACCAAAAAGGGAGAGATTGTAAGGGCATATTTCTCCCTAAGTGGTTTTGGTGATTGATGACAATGCATTTGCAAACTAATCGTGTGCATTGAGCATTTCAGATATCTCATGTCTAGGCACAAGACAATTTGGTCCCCCTCGGAGCCTATCGAAGACGGCATTTCTCTATGTTTATTTTTGGTGGAATTGAGTCGTAGGAAAGCCGTACTATTAAGAGGGGGTCCGCTTCGGAAAGGTTAGGGTGGAATCAACACGTACACATATGTTCCTTTGCACCACCTTTCTTTCTCTTCATTGGAGCACTGGTCGTTTCCCCTGTCATTGTGAAGATGAAGGCTTCCAAGTGCTATTGTTCTATGGTGTAAGTAGTACTGCTCAAGGGAGCAGTAGTACCAGACCGGCCCACGGTAGTACCGCCCATGGCAGCGGTGGTACCGCATCTTGCGGTAGTACTGCTCCTAGCACGCGGTAGTACCGTGGCCTCTATCCTAGAACGGTGGCATGCGCGGAAGTAGGGGCGGAAGTAATTTTTTACTTCCGCACCCTACGCGGTAGTACCTCTCCCTGTGAGCGGTAGTACCGTGCCAAATTTTCGCACATATCGAAACTCAGCGGAACTAGCCACGGATGTAATTTTATTAGTCCGTGCCTTCCCAGCCCAGATTGAGCCCTGCCTTGCGGTAGTACCGCAAGGACGCGCGGTAGTACCGCTCCGGCGGTTCTACCGCTCCATTCTAAACGCAACAGGGCGTCTACTGGCCCCTACCGCGCGAGCGGTAGTACCGCATTGCCTAGCGATAGTACCGCATTGCCTAGTGGTAGTACCGCATGCCTGTGCGGTAGTACCATGGGTATTTGCGGTAGTACCGCATGTTGCGGGCTGAGTAAGTGGATAACAGTTGGATCTTTCCTCACACTATATAAGGGGGGTCTTCTTCCCCAAGTTGACCACCTCTTCCCTCCCCAAGCTCCATTGTTGCTCAAAGCTCCATTTTTGCCCGATCTCTCTCCCTAGCCAATCAAACTTGTAGATTTTCTAGGGATTAGTTGAGTAGGCCCCGATCTACACTTCCACCAAGAGAAATTTGATTCCCCCCACTAATCCCTTGCGGATCTTGTTACTCTTGGGTGTTTGAGCACCCTAGACAGTTGAGGTTACCTCGAAGCCATATTCCATTGTGGTGAAGCTTCTTGGTGTTGTTGGGAGCCTCCAATTCAGTTCTGGAGATAGCCCCAACCTTGTTTGTAAAGGTTCGGTCGCCGCCTTCAAAGGCACCAATAGTGGAATCACGATATCTCGCATTGTGTGAGGGCGTGAGGACAATATGGTGGTCTTAGTGGCATCTTGGGGAGCATTGTGCCTCCACACCGCTCTAACGGAGACGTACTTCCTCTCAAAGGGAAGGATTCGGTAACACATCCTCGTATCCACCGGTTCCACTCGTGGTCATCTCTTACCTTTACTTGTGCAAGCTTTTACATATCTAGACAACCTATTTTGATGCTAAGTTTAATTTGGTAAATAAAAGCTAAAAATTGTTAGTTGCCTATTCACCCCCCCTCTAGTCAACCATATCGATCCTTTCAGTAGCCCCACCTATTGGAAATATGCCCTAGAGGCAATAATAAATTGGTTATTATTATATTTCCTTGTTCATGATAATCGTTTATTATCCATGCTAGAATTGTACTGATAGGAAACTCAGATACATGTGTGGATACATAGACAAACACCATGTCCCTAGTAAGCCTCTAGTTGACTAGCTCGTTGATCAACAGATGGTCACGGTTTCCTGACCATGGACATTGGATGTCGTTGATAACGGGATCACATCATTAGGAGAATGATGTGATGGACAAGACCCAATCTGTAAGCCTAGCACAGATCATGTAGTTCGTATGCTAAAGCTTTTCTATATGTCAAGTATCTTTTCCTTAGACCATGAGATTGTGCAACTCCCGGATACCGTAGGAATGCTTTGGGTGTACCAAACATCACAACGTAACTGGGTGGCTATAAAGGTGCACTACAGGTATCTCCGAAAGTGTCGGTTGGGTTGGCACGAATCGAGACTGGGATTTGTCACTCCGTATGACGGAGAGGTATCTCTGGGCCCACTCGGTAGGACATCATCATAATGTGCACAATGTGATCAAGGAGTTGAACACGGGATGATGTGTTACAGAACGAGTAAAGAGACTTGCCGGTAACGAGATTGAACAAGGTATCGGTATACCGACGATCGAATCTCGGGCAAGTACTATGCCGATAGACAAAGGGAATTGTATACGGGATTGATTGAATCCTTGACATCGTGGTTCATCCGATCAGATCATCGTGGAACATGTGGGAGCCAACATGGGTATCCAGATCCCGTTGTTGGTTATTGGCCGGAGAGTTGTCCCGGTCATGTCTACATGGTTCCCGAACCCGTAGGGTCTACACACTTAAGGTTCGATGACGCTAGGGTTATAGGGAAAGTATGTACGCGGTTACCGAATGTTGTTCGGAGTCCCGGATGAGATCCTGGACATCAGAGGAGTTCCAGAATGGTCCGGAGGTAAAGATTCATATATGGGAAGTCCCATTTTGGTAACCGGAAAAGTTTCGGGCGCTATCGGTAGCGTACCGGGACCACCGGGAGGGTCCCGGGGGTCCATCGGGTGGGGCCACCAGCCCCGGAGGCATACGTGGGCCAAGTGTGGGAGGGGACCAGCCCCAGGTGGGCTGGTGCGCCCCCCAACAAGGCCCAAGGCGCCTCCAAGAGGGTAAGGGGGCAAACCCTAGGGCAGATGGGCCCTAGGGCCCAATCTGGTGCGCCCCCCTCTCCCTCTCCCCCTCTGGCCGCCACCCCTAGATGGGATCTAGGGTGGCCACACCCCTAGGGGTGGGAAACCCTAAAGGGGGCGCAGCCCCCCCTTCCCCCTATATATATGTGAGGTTTGGGGCTGCCCAGAACACGGTTTTGACCTCTGTCGCTTGGCGCGGCCCTACCTCTCTCCCTCCTCGTCTCTCGCAGTGCTTGGCGAAGCCCTGCTCGAGTCCCGCGCTCCTCCACCACCACCACGCCGTCGTGCTGCTGTTGGATGGAGTCTTCCCCAACCTCTCCCTCTCTCCTTGTTGGATCAAGGCGTGGGAGACGTCATCGGGCTGCACGTGTGTTGAACGCGGAGGCGCCGTTGTTCGGCGCTTAGATCGGAATCAACCGCGATCTGAATCGCAGCGAGTACGACTCCTTCATCCGTGTTCTTGCAACGCTTCCGCACCGCGATCTACAAGGGTATGTAGATGCACTCCACTCTCCTTTATGCTCGTTGCTATATTACTCCATAGATAGATCTTGGTGATGCGTAGGAAAAATTTTGATTTTCTGCTACGATCCCCAACAGTGGTATCAGAGCTAGGTCTATGCGTAGTATCTAGCACGAGTAGAACACAAAGTAGTTGTGGGCGTAGATCATGTCAATTCTCTTGTCGTTACTAGTCTTATCTTGATTCGGCGGCATCGTGGGATGAAGCAGCCCGGACCGACCTTACACGTACTCTTACGTGAGACAGGTTCCACCGACTGACATGCACTAGTTGCATAAGGTGGCTAGCGGGTGTTTGTCTCTCCCACTTTAGTCGGATCGGATTCGATGAAAAGGTTCCTTATGAAGGGTAAATAGAAATTGGCATATCACGTTGTGGTTTTGGCATAGGTAAGAAACGTTCTTGCTAGAAACCTATAGCAGCCACGTAAAAACTTGCAACAACAATTAGAGGACGTCTAACTTGTTTTTGCAGCATGTGCCATGTGATGTGTTATGGCCAAAAGGATGTGATGAATGATATATATGTGATGTATGAGTTTGATCATGTTCTTGTAATAGGAATCACGACTTGCATGTCGATGAGAATGACAACCGGCAGGAGCCATAGGAGTTGTCTTATTTATTGTATGACTTGCGTGTCACTGAATAACGCCATGTAATTACTTTACTTTATTGCTAAACGTTAGCCGTAGTAGTAGAAGTAATGTTTGGCGAGACGACTTCATGAACACACGATGATGGAGATCATGATGATGGAGATCATGGTGTCATGCCGGTGACGATGATGATCATGGAGCCCCGAAGATGAAGATCAAAGGAGCAAGATGATATTGGCCATATCATGTCACTATTTGATTGCATATGATGTTTATCATGTTTTACATCTTATTTGCTTAGAACGACGGTAGTGAATAAGATGATCTCTCACTAAAATTTCAAGAATTGTGTTCCCCCTAACTGTGCACCGTTGCTAAGGTTCGTTGTTCCGAAGCACCACGTGATGATCGGGTGTGATAGGTTCTAACGTTCGCATACAACGGGTGTAAGCCATATTTACACACGCGATACACTTAGGGTTGACTTGACGAGCCTAGCATGTACAGACATGGCCTCGGAACACGGAAGACCGAAAGGTCAAACATGAGTCATATAGAAGATACGATCAACATGAAGATGTTCACCGTTGATGACTAGTCCGTCTCACGTGATGATCGGACACGGCCTAGTCGATTCGGATCATGTATCACTTAGATGACTAGAGAGATGTCTATCTGAGTGGGAGTTCATTAGATGAACTTAATTGTCATGAACAATAGTCTAAGTTGTCTTCGCAAATTATGTTGTAGACCAATAACTGCGTTGTA
Organism: Secale cereale; assembly: GCA_902687465.1. NCBI lineage: Eukaryota > Viridiplantae > Streptophyta > Magnoliopsida > Poales > Poaceae > Secale > Secale cereale. The sequence goes on from LR738710.1 coordinate 107,741,463, forward strand.
GCTCCCTGTTTAATACGATCCTAGAGAAAGACTAAGTTGAAAGATATTGTAAGCAATGATGTGGACTGGGTCCGTAGTCCGAGGAGTGTCCTCACTGCTGCACAGAAAGCTTACGTCTTTTATGCACCGCTCGATGTGCAAACCCCTACAACGTTGTCTGTGGATGTTGTGAACACCTGACAGACATGTCCTGATGACTACTTGATAGTTTAGTGCACCATACTTTACGGCTTAGAATCGGGATTCCAATGACGTTTTGAACGCCATAGAACATATGAGATGTTCTAAGAGCTGAAATTGGGATTTCATGCTCATGCCCGTGTTGAGAAGTATGAGACCTCTGACAAGTTCTTTTGCCAAAAAGATGGAGGAGAATAGCTCAACTTGTGAGCATGTGCTCAGAATGTCTGGGTGCTAAAATCACTTGAACCAAGTGGGAGTTAATCTTCTAGATGAGATAGTGGTTGACGGAATTCTCTAGACACTATCACCAAGCTACTAGAACTTCGTGATGAACTATGACATGCAAAGGATGGAGATGATCCCGGAGCTATTAGCGGTGCTTAAGACCGCAAAAGTAGAAATCGAGAAGGAGCATCAAGTGTTGATGGTTTATCAAGACCACTGGTTTCAGAAGGGCAAGGTCTAGAAGGGAAACTTCATGAATGGCAAACCAGTTGTCGCTCTAATGAAGGAACCCAAGGTTGAACCCAAACCTCGAGACTAAGTGCTTCTATTGTAAGGGAAACGGTCACATGGTAGCGGAATTACCCCAAATACATGGTAGATAAGAAAAGCTGGCAACTTCAACAAAGTATATTTGATATACGTGTTATTGATGTGTACCTTACTAGTACTCCTTGTAGCACCTGGGTATTGGATACCGGTTCAGTTACTATTGTTAGTGACTTGAAGCAAAAGCTACGAACTAAACGGAGACTAGCTAAGGGCGAGGTGACGATGTGTGTTGGAAGTGTTTCCAAGGTTGATAAGATCACCATCGCACGCTCTCTCTACCTTCGAGATTAGTGTTGAAACTAGATAAATGTTATCAGGTGTCTACGTTAAGCATGAATATGATTAGATCATGTTCATTGCAATACGGTTATTCATTTAAGTTAGAGAATAATGGTTATTCTGTTTACATGAATAATACCTGTATGGTCATGCACCCAATGGTTTGTTGAATCTCGATTATAGTAATGCACATGATGATAATATTAATGCCAAAAGATGTAGAGTTAATAATGATAGTACCACTTTCTTGTGGCACTGCCGCTTAGGTCATTTTGGCATAAAATGCATGAAGAAACTCCATGCTGATGGATGTTTGGAGTCACTTGATTTTGAATCGCTTGACACATGCGAGCCATGCCTCATGGACAGGATGACTGAGATCCCGTTTTCAGGTACAATGAAACGGGCAAGTGACTTGTTGGAAGTCACACATACTGATGTGTGTGATCCAATGAGAATTAAGGCGTGTGGTGGATATCATTATTTTCTCATCTTCACTGCGATTTGAGTAGATATGGTTATATTTACTTAATGAAGCAAAAGTCTGAAACGTTTGAAAAGTTCAAGCAATTTCAGAGTGAAGTTAAGAATCATCATAACAAGAAGATCATGTTCCTACGATCTGATCAAATGGGAGATTTTCTGAATTATGAGTTTGGCAATCACTTAAGACATTGTGGAATTGTTTCTCAGTTGAAGCCACCTGGAACACCACAGCGTAATGGTGTGTCCGAACGTCGTAATCGAACCTTATGAGATATGGTGCGATCTATGATGTCTCTTGCCGATCTACCGCTATTATTCTGAGGATATGCATTAGAGACAGCTGCATTCACTTTAGATAGGGCACCATCTAAGTCCGTTGAGACAACGCCGTATGAACTATGGTTTGGCAAGAAACCAAAGTTGTCGTTTCTTAATATTTGGGGTTGCGATGCTTATGGCTTCGGCCAGAAAAAGTTCAAACCCAAGGCGGACAAATACATCTTCATAGGATACCCAAAGGTAACAGTTGGGTATACCTCCTATCTCAGATCCAAGGGCATAAATGTTTGTCGCTAAGAATGGGTCCTTTCTCGAGAAGGAGTTTCTCTCGAAAGAATTGAGTGGGAGGAAGATAGAACTTTGATGAGGTTGTCGAACCTTCACTTCAACCGGGGAGTAGTTCATCATAGAAAGATGTTTCTGTGGAACCTACGACTATTGAAGAGGAAACTAATGATAGTGATCATGAAGTTTCAGATCAAGTTGCTATCGAACCTCGTAGGTTGACAAGGATATGTACTACTCCTGAGTGGTACGATGATCCTGTCTTAGAGGTCATGTTGTTGGACAACGATGAACCTACGAACTATGGAGAAGCGATGGTGGGCCCGTATTCCGACAAATGGTTAGAAACCGAGAAATCCGAGATAGGATCCATGTATCAAAACAAAGTATGGACTTCGGTGGACTTGCACGATGATCGGCAAGCCATTGAGATAAATGGATCTTTAAGAAGAAGACGGACGTGGACGGTAATGTCACCGTCTATGAAGCTCGACTTGTGGCAAAGAGTTTTTCACAAGTTCAAGGAGTTGACTACGATGAGATTTTCTCACCTGTAGCGATGCTTAAGTCCGTCAGAATCATGTTAGCATAAGCTGCATTTATGAAATCTGGCAGATGGATGTCAAAACAAGTTTCCTTACCAGTTTTCGTAAGGAAAGGTTGTATGTGATACAATCAGAAAGGTTTTGTCTATCCTAAGGATGCTAAAAGGTATGCTAGCTCCAGTGATCCTTCCATGGACTAGAGCAAGCATCTCGGAGTCGGAATATACGCTTTGATGGAGTGATCAAAGTTTTTGGGTTTATACTAAGTTTGTTAGAAACTTGTATTTGCAATAAAGTGAGTGGGAGCACTACAACATTTCTGATAAGTGTATGTGAATGACATACTGTTGATCCGAAATGATGTAGAAAGCATAAAGGGTTGTTTGAAAGGAGTTTTTCAAAGGAAGACCTGGATAAAGCTGCTTACATATTGGGCATCAAGATCCATAGAGATAGATCAAGACGCCTGATGATACTTTCAAAAGGAACACACACCTTTGACATGATTTTGAAGGAGTTCAAAATAGATCAGTCAAAGAAGGAGTTCTTGCCTGACTTGTAAGGTGTGAAGTTGAGTAAGACTCAAAGCTTGACCACGACAGAAGAAAGAGGAAGGACGAAGGTCGTCCCCTATGCTTTTGTCATAGGCTCTATACGGTATGCCATGCTAAGTACCGCACCTGATGTGTGCCTTGCCACATGTCTGGTAAGAGGGTACAAAGGTGATCCAGGAGTGGATCACTAGATAGTGGTCAAAATTATCCTTAGAGGAAAAAGGAAATGTTTCTCGGTTATGGAGGTGATAAAGAGTTCGACGTAAAGAGTTACGTCGATGCAAGCTTAACACCTATCCGGATAACTCTGAGTGGAGATACCGGATACGTATAATGGAGCAACAGTTTGGAATAGCTCCAAGTGGAACGTGGTAGCAGCATCTACGATATGACATAAAGTTTTTTGCGAAGTACATAGGGATCTGAATGTTGCAGACCCGTTGACTACAACCTCTCTCACAAGCATAACATGATCAAACCCAGAACTCATTGAGTATTAATCACATATTGATGTGAACTAGATTACTGACTCTAGTAAACTCTTTGGATGTTGGTCACATGGCGATGTGACCTGTGAGTGTTAATCACATGGCGATGTGAACTAGATTATTGACTCTAGTGCAAGTGGGAGACTGTTGGAAATATGCCCTAGAGGCAATAATAAATTGGTTATTATTATATTTCCTTGTTCATGATAATCGTTTATTATCCATGCTAGAATTGTATTGATAGGAAACTCAGATACATGTGTGGATACATAGACAAACACCATGTCCCTAGTAAGCCTCTAGTTGACTAGCTCGTTGATCAACAGATGGTCACGGTTTCCTGACCATGGACATTGGATGTCGTTGATAACGGGATCACATCATTAGGAGAATGATGTGATGGACAAGACCCAATCCGTAAGCCTAGCACAGATCGTCTAGTTCGTATGCTAAAGCTTTTCTATATGTCAAGTATCTTTTCCTTAGACCATGAGATTGTGCAACTCCCGGATACCGTAGGAATGCTTTGGGTGTACCAAACATCACAATGTAAGTGGGTGGCTATAAAGGTGCACTACAGGTATCTCCGAAAGTGTCTGTTGGGTTGGCACGAATCGAGACTGGGATTTGTCACTCGGTATGACGGAGAGGTATCTCTGGGCCCACTCGGTAGGACATCATCATAATGTGCACAATGTGATCAAGGAGTTGATCACGGGATGATGTGTTACAGAACGAGTAAAGAGACTTGTCGGTAACGAGATTGAACGAGGTATCGGTATACCAACGATCGAATCTCGGGCAAGTACTATGCCGATAGACAAAGGGAATTGTATACGTGATTGATTGAATCCTTGACATCGTGGTTCATCTGATGAGATCATCGTGGAACATGTGGGAGCCAACATGGGTATCCAGATCCCGCTGTTGGTTATTGGCCGGAGAGTCGTCTCGGTCATGTCTACATGGTTCCCGAACCCGTAGGGTCTACACACTTAAGGTTCGATGATGCTAGGGTTATAGGGAAAGTATGTACGCGGTTACCGAATGTTGTTCAGAGTCCCGGATGAGATCCCGGACGTCACGAGGAGTTCCGTAATGGTCCGGAGGTAAAGATTCATATATGGGAAGTCCCGTTTTGGTAACCTGAAAAGTTTCGGGCGCTATCGGTAGCGTACCGGGACCACCGGGAGGGTCCCGGGGTCCACCGGGTGGAGCCACCAGCCCCGGAGGCATACGTGGGCCAAGTGTGGGAGGGGACCAGCCCCAGGTGGGCTGGTGCGCCCCCCACCAAGGCCCAAGGCGCCTCCAAGAGGGGAAGGGGGCAAACCCTAGGGCAGATGTGCCCTAGGGCCCAATCTGGTGCGCCCCCCTCTCCCTCTCCCCCTCTGGCCGCCACCCCTAGATGGGATCTAGGGTGGCCGCACCCCTAGGGGTGGGAAACCCTAAAGGGGGCGCAGCCCCCCCCTTCCCCCTATATATATGTGAGGTTTGGGGCTGCCCAGAACACGGTTTTGACCTGTGTCGCTTGGCGCAGCCCTACCTCTCTCCCTCCTCGTCTCTCGCAGTGCTTGGCGAAGCCCTGCTGGAGTCCCGCGCTCCTCCACCACCACCACGCCGTCGTGCTGCTGTTGGATGGAGTCTTCCCCAACCTCTCCCTCTCTCCTTGCTGGATCAAGGCGTGGGAGACGTCATCGGGCTGCACGTGTGTTGAACGCGGAGGCGCCGTTGTTCGGCGCTTAGATCAGAATCAACCGCGATCTGAATCGCAGCGAGTACGACTCCTTCATCCGTGTTCTTGCAACGCTTCCGCATCGCGATCTACAAGGGTATGTAGATGCACTCCACTCTCCTTTATGCTCGTTGCTAGATTACTCCATAGATAGATCTTGGTGATGCGTAGGAAAAATTTTGATTTTCTGCTACGATCCCCAACACCACCCCTCGGTCCATGTGGGCCCTTCCTAGGTCATTGGTGTTAGAGCATATTTCTTCCTTAGTGGTTTTGGAGAAGGGTCGACCACAAGGGAGAAATCCCTATAAACTTGGAGGAAGGTGGCCCAGGCGGACAAGCAGCGGGATGCCGCGCTAGGAGCCCAGGCTATCGCATCGGCCGAGCTGGCATCACTTCAGGAGCAGGTGGAAGGAGTCACGTCCCTTGTAGAGCGGGCAACTGACGAAGCAGACCACGCTTCGGGGCGGCAACACACGCGCTCTAAGATGTTTCATGCCCTCGACCTGCAGGCCCGCCGCGCCCTGGGCACCATCTGCAAGGAAGATGTCTCCAGCCCCCTCGTACCTGACGACGCCGGCTACCTCGCTTTCTTTACCAAGGTCGTGGCGCGGCTCGAAGAGGGTGCACAGAAAGTGGGAAACTTGGTTGAGGAGGAGAGTCGCGACCTCCTCGCCCAGGCGCGCACGCGCGACTTCAGTCACCTCTTCCGCTCCGACCCCCACTTTGACTTTGAGACCGTGATGGCCCCCGTCCCCGGGGTGATCTGCAGCGCCCTCGGGAAGTGGGTGGAGGACCACGTGGATGCGATGAGCGCGCAATTTATCCCTGATGACAGCGAAGACCAACATAGGGCTGACAGGAGCGAAGCCCATGGCGACGCCAGCAGCAGCGGTGCATCTTCTTAGTAGGGATGGCACCCGCAGGATTTGGGTACGGGTGGAGCCACCCCATACCCTTACCCGTCCTATTTGGGCTTACCCGTACCCGTACCCATACCCGCTAGTGGGTACTATTTTTTCCCATGCCCGTCACCCGACAGGGTAAATGGGTACCCGCGGGTAAAAATACCCATATTTTAATAAAATTAATTTGAGCATCACATAGTTATAAACAACAACATATAATCACAATTTATAAACAACAACACATAATAACATCAATACATACTTATAAACAACAACACATTCTATAAAGATCACCACTTTCTTGTAAACAACAACACATCAAAACATCAACACACAGTCATATAGTAGCACATAGTCATACATTTTAAATTAACAAACTCACAACAAAGTGTAGAGGAAATTTGTCCATATTTGTTAGAGTTGATAAGGGTACAAGGGTACGTGGGTATGGGTTATATGATCCCATACCCATACCCGCTCTACCCAATGGATTTGAGATTTGCCTATTCATATACTCATGGGTAACGTTTTGTCTCATACCCTTACCCTAATAGAGTTTTTACCCGCATGGTGCGTGGGTAATGGGTACCCATTGCCATCCCTACTTCTTAGGCCTATTTCCCGGAAGAGTTACCTGTAGGCGCTCCGTCGTAGCCCGCGATGGCGGGGAATATTTTGCTCGAACCCTTAATGATGTATCAGACATTTTGTAGTCTTATGTTGGTTGCTCCTCCTTCACGATTGCTCTTCGTGTCTCGTGTCGTGAGGGCACCACCCCCGACGGGACTCGTCCATCACTAGTGCACCAATTTGTTGTGCGCACACAAGGTCAGGAGGTAAGAGCGCGAATGCTAGCAATTATTCTTAGGGCACCACGCCTCAATCTATGAACATCTTGTGTGAACACGAGCCTTGCGTAAGGAGTCTCACCCCGACAGGTCACGCGCTCGCCGGCTCGCTCACGAGTGTCGCGCGAGAGCACTAGACACCAAGGCCTTAGTGTGGTGATGCACACAGGAGTAGGTTCGCAGATCAGAGCCCGGTCGCCTGGGCTTTGACGCCGCTGGGGCTGATCCAAGGGCAAGCACCGTGTCCAGCCCCCGCTGGGGCTGATCCAAGGACAATATCAACCTCCTGCAAGTTGTCCTGGCTTGCCTCGCTGAATGCCAGGACTCGCGGGGAGCAATGCCTGGGCTCCGGAGGTAGGACCACCTCCGCCCCGTAGACGAGGAAGAAGGGGTCTCGCCAGTAGACTTGGTGGCGGTGGTGCGGATGGACCATAACACAGACTGCAGCTCATCCAGCCAGCCCTTGCCGCAAGCCTTCAGCTTCTTCTTGAAGCTCCTGGTCTTGAGGCCCTTGAGGACCTCCGCGTTGGCGCGCTCGACCTGGCCGTTGCTTCGCGGGTGGGCCACCGAAGCATAGCAAACCTGCGTTCTAAGGTTAGCACAGTATGACTTGAAGAGGCCGCTCGTAAATTGGGAGCCGTTGTCGGTGATGATGTGGTTGGGGATGCCAAACCGGTGATTCTGGTCATGACGCGCAGGTGGGCTCGACGATGACCCCCGTCTTGGCGAGCCCGTTGTCTTGATCTTCTTGCATCGAAGAGGAAACCTTTGGGGATGCCTTGGGAATCCGCGCGCTGGTGTTGTTCCCTTAGCATCAAAGAGGAAAGCCTCACCATCTGCACCCGCTGGCACAGGTCCTGGCGACGCTCGTCGTGGCTCGCGTCACCCACGTGCAATGCGAGGCATGGCTTGGCAACCTCGATGTATCCTCCCGCGAGTGGGCCTCGGGAGGTCCCTGGCGACGTGCGCCTCGCGAGGCGGGGGCCCTCACGAGGATCTCGCTCATGCAGCCTTGAAGATGGGCCGTGTTGGGCCCACACCAAGCACCGTGTCCTGGGTCGCTGGCAGACGGGCTTGGGTACCCCCAGTCCCAGGGTCCCGACAGTACTGCCAATCATGGTTAGTACCTAATCTTTTGCTATGTTTAAGTCGTTCCAATCAAAGATCCATATCCTGATTATATGTTAATCATACAAGTTAATTATAACAGTCGTCGGTCCAAAACTGGATGTGGTTCCACACGACGTTGGAGGAGGTGCAGTACTTGCATATGTGCAACACCGTCTCTGGGCTCTGGAGGCAAAGCTGGCAAGTTGGTTGTTGGGCCATCCATAGACGGTCAACATGTCAGCCATCACAACTTTGTCCTGAAGCGCCAGCCAAGAAAAGATTGGTAATTCGGTTCGCATGAGTAAATCAGATCACCGAGGGAAAGTCGGGTAAGATCCCTAGAATTGGACAATGTAGGCGTAGACGGGAGAGTAGATGTCATTGCTAGTTGGCATCCAAGAAATGGAGCTCTCAACTTCCGGGTCTGGTGGACGACAACAACAACTACAAGTCGGTGCGAAGAAAGCGACAAAAATACTTGCTCAAACAAGAAATTTAACTACTCCATGTTCACTCGAATCAGCGACAATTAAAATTAATGTGAATCGAAGGGGATAAAATGCTGGTACTGTTCACTCGAATATCCAAAGCGGGGAACCAAATCGCTGCTCAACAGAGGAAAAAGATTGTCACGCCCACGGACCTATTCGTCTCCAGCCCAGGTCATGTGAAGGGACACCCAAACATCTGCACTGCACTTTACTGCTCCTCTGCTCGAGGAGGGGAAGAAGAACAGAGCGGCTCCCGCTCCCGCACTCGCTAGCCCCAGCCCCCTCCCTCCCACCTAGCAATCCGGCTTCCCCAGCTTCGTCTGTTTCTCCTCATCAAGGTATATTATCTTCTTGCTGCCATTTCGTCCTTTCTCGTCTCCGTGGGCATTCCCCCCTTTCGCTCTGTGCTGTATTTTGGGGGTTTGGGGGTTTTTGGACCGGCGCACCACACCATCCGGGGCCGGTCAATGCATCTATTCTTTTTAGGGTAGGATCATCGGTTTGGCCTGGCCTGGACGGTTTCCAGATTTAATTAGGCCCAAATCGAGTGGTTTCTTTAGGTCGGATGTGAGAAATTAAAGTCGCATTTTGAAAAATGAAGGTCCAAATAGCAGTATATCTAGGTTTGCCACTGCGGCGGCACGCGAGCAGAGCAGCCAGATCTTTGACCATCTTATGCTCGTGCATTCTGATGTTAGTGCTGGCTACCTAACAGCAAATTTGCTGCTGCCCTATTTCATCTTCATTTGTTGTTCCTGAGGTTGGGAATTGGGATGGTTGGATTTGGCCGAGATTTTGTTTCCTGCCGGTGATTATTTTCTGAAGGAAAACACATGACCTTTTCGTATGCTTTACTGCAGACTATATTAATGGGACTAGAATAAAAACATGGAATGTTGGCAGTTAATTTGTGATGAAATTGTTCGTCTTTCCTCGAATTTACAGATTTTTTTCTTGTGTTTGTTACTACTAGTTTTGCCGACACTGAAATGTTACCATCTGTTGGGTCATGGTGTTTGCATGTACTCCCTCCGTCCGAAAATACTTGTCATCAAAATGAACAAAAAAGGATGTATCTAGAACTGAAATACATCTAGATGCATCCCCTTTTATTCAGTTTGATGACAAGTATTTCCGGACGGAGGGAGTACATGCAAGGGTGAAAGTCCACAAATGGTATTCTCAATGCACTCTATACATTTCAGTGTTTTTTGTTATCTTCTTCAGGATGGATCCTAGTAGCTGCAAAAGGCACAAGCATGACACTGGGCATGATAGCTCGCCAGGCACCCAGTCCCCGTCAAGCATCATCAATCATATCAGATCTGTGCGTCTTAGGTTTCTTGAACGATTCGATGAGTTGAAGTATGGGAGTGCCACTGAAGATTACAAAGCAACTGAGAGAAAGAAGCACCAACTTATCAGCACCCTTGAAAAGCTGCAACAAGTACCTATCAAGTTGCCCTGTGTCAGCACCGCGCTCGAGACATCAGATGCAGGATTACATGGTGCTGCACAAAGTGGAAAAAGTATTAGTTCTGATGATATTATCGACTTGGATAAGTGCGATGTTGGAGATCATACCCATGGTAATAACAAGGACAACATTGGGGCTCAGAAAACGGTTATTTTACTTGATTCTGATGACGAGGACATGGTTAAATCCTCCGGAGATGGAAATTTATCTGGTTCTAAGCAAAATACCGATCTTACCCAAGAGGGCATGCCGGCTGAGCAGCCTTGCCAAGACCAGGACATCATCATGCGCAATGATGAGAATATCAATTCTGAAGCTCAACTTGTAGTTGATCCAGGAAAGCACAGCATGGGTATCAACAATGAGGTGCATTCAACTCATCGTAATAAGTCTCTGTTTTTCAATGCATCTAGTTTCCCTCAAACAATATTATAATGGACAATTATGCATGTTGTTACTACCTGAACAAGAGAGGAGGCAATAGAAATTATTCGTTCCCATGATCGCAACAAATAGCTTACGTGATCATTAACAAAGCATTGATAGATTAAACCCATAGATCATCTTTTTAATGCGCAACTACCTCATTACCTAGTCAAGCCTCACCAAATGCTTAAAAGTATCGTGTTTGTCGAAACTTATGCCAACATGATAAGTACTGACTAGCTGCCATCTATGTTTCAAGCCAAAGGGAATTGCTTTATCTGATGGCCATGATACTTTAGAGCCACAACAACTGAACAAGCAAGGACATGATCACATAAACATTTACAATGAGGTCTGCATCGCTGTTCACTCTCGAAATGATAATCAATATTGTTGAATCATGTTTTTTTCTATATTGTTCAATCAGAGAACTACTGGTAATCATCGAGCGCGTTCATATATACACCAGAAGTCCTTGGCCATTTTATATTGTTATATTGCGCTTGAAGCAACTCAATGATGTCTGTGAAGTAAATTTCTAATATGTTTATTTACAGGATTATATGTATATCTTTACCTAATAATAAAGAAAGTTCGGTTTCAGCCCGTACGTCGTCGCGCGCGACTTTGCATAAAAGCCCCTCAGTTTATAAGAAATTAACCCGCAATCCTCATAATAAGTCACAAACACAAACCGGTATGTGCGGGAGAAAAGAAAAAAAAAACAGCCACATCCCGTCCTCCTCAACCATGTTTGCCTCCCGATCCCACCTCCAGCCCGCCGCCACCTCCTGCAATGGCCCGTCCCGCCTCACTGTGCGCCGCCGGCCGCCGCCGTGCGTCGCCACTGCCTACCCCGCTAGCGGGCCCACCCCTATCTATGGATCGAGGTGGGTCAAC
>LR738710.1:107754696-107877022 GCA_902687465.1 Secale cereale
AGTTCAAATTGTGCAAAAGAAAAAGAACGGAACATAATCTTGCAAACCAAGCAACCAACATTTTCTAAAAAAAAAAATCAACATAGTAAAAACCCATTTGCTTTCGAATATTAACAAAAAAAATTGTATATAAACAATCCCACTTGAATGCACCACTACTGTTCCATCCAAAATAAATTCATGCCTTCCACATCTTATGAACACATTATCAGATACAGTATTTAAAAGTGAGTGAAATATTAGACAAGACGTACACGGCGTGGCCTCCACATGAAATTTACTAGAAATGTTTTCCTTTTTATGGTGATGATCGGGAGTGCGCAAGGTTCGATATTTGGGCCAAGTTCAAATAGTGCAAAAGAAAAAGAACGGAACATAATCTTGCGAACAAAGCAACCAACACTTTGTATAAAGAAAACAGCATAGTAAAAACCTATTTGCTTTCCAATATCAACAAAAAATGTATATAAACAATCCCATTTGAATGCACTACTACCCTTCCATCCAAAATAAATTCATTTGCATTTAAATCATTTAAAAATTCTAAGAAAAAACTTTTGGATTAGTTATTAAACTCTAGATAGTATACAACAATTTCACCGTCTGTATATCCCACTAAAAACACTTACATCATTCCTCTTCCACCCGATGATAATGCCAAGATGAAGGAGAAGCCATCAAATGACATCCCGAAGATTTTCTCAACTTTATACTACGTCTGGACACCAACAATCCTTTTTTTAAATGCGGACACCGAGCGTGCATGTTTTTTTAAGATAAAGAGTGTTTCAAAATTTTCTTACTTTACAAAACTTCTTGCTTTTAAATATGTTCACACTTTTTTTCTAAATGCACAAAACTCCCAAAAAATGCTATGACCTTTTAAGAAAATTGTTTAGAAATGATCACAAAATTTCAAAATTCATATTTAAAAAATATGTGTTCAAAAAAATGTTCATCATCAAAAGAAGTTTCAATTCTAATAAAAAGATAAAAAATAAAAAAATACTTAATTATTTTAAAATAAATAAATTCTTTTGTTTTCCAAAAAGAAAAAAATAGAACTGATTACTAGACTATTCCATGCACTACTACTCTTCCATCGGATGAAGGATGTTAGGGTGGCTTATTTACGTCCGCACGACATACTCCGAAAAGCATAACATTATGAAATTATTACTGATGTTTATCAAAACTAGATATAAGATATGGAGCGTATTGTCACACGAAGCAGATTTTACGATATGTTTAGCCCGTTGCAACGCACGGGCATTTGTACTAGTATATTTAATATCCTGCTTTTGCCCTGTTGAGTTATAGGGAAATTTGGTTCTACTTTAATCATTTTTTGCCAGAAAATATGCCCACTCAGTTTCAAAAAAGAAAAGTGATTGATTATTTGATTATTTCACATGTGACTATATGGGAGACAATATTGTTTATTAATCACAATATCTGGATTGATGAATGGAATTGTTTCTCCGAGTAATGTTCACTATCTTATATTTCAACAGAGTCGTGACGAGGAGAAAGAAACAAGGGAAGGAGAAGGTGAAGATGTCCAAAGTAAAGGCCACATGGAGAACAACAATATATCTGCTGTAGATTCTTATGAAACATCTTGTGAGGTCAAACAAAGTGAATCCGTGGAAGAGGGAAATTATAATCACATTGATACCATTGACAATCCAGTTGATGAGCTGGATGACCTTTGGAAGGACATGTCGGTTGCGCTGGCAATGTCGAGGGTATCAATTTAATAAACTCATTGCAATCCATCTTCCCTTTATTTGTTTCTTATATCAAGTTAGATCTCAACATCTCATGATGGATTACCTCAGTGCATAGCTCCCTTGATAAATTGTTTTCATGCCTGCACTAATGAAATGGTTCTCAGCAACCACGCCCCATAGAATACAATATTTGTACTACATGCGTATGGCCGAGGACCATTTCTTCTTCTAGTACTTGGTGTATATCATCAAAATTCAAAAAATGTTAATGTTGTCATCCCCATAATGCCAGAGATCAGTTATGTGACTCTATTTTGCATTTTGTCACTGAAAGGTTTAGAGTTGGAGCACACGATCTTACTGGTTGTCTTGAAACAGCCAGTTTTTCATTTGCATCTAATCCTCTTTCGTTCTCACACACATATTTTGATGCTTTACCATCATCATACTACTGTTTTGTGTTCCTTTATACATTCGCTTTGTATTTTTTTCTACCATTACTTGCTTTTTGATGAGTCTAACCAACATAGTTTATCTAACCAGACCATTGGAAGTGATCACAGTATTGTTCCGTCGGAGAAGAACAGTTCTGAAGTAGTGGATGATTGTCATCATGACTTCCTGATGAAAGATGATTTGGGCATTGTGTGCCGTGTTTGTGGTTTGATCCAGCAACGCATTGAGAATATTTTTGATTTACAGTGGAAAAAGGTATGTAGTATCCAGTCCAAATTAGTCCAATTTACTTTCTTGAATACTTTAGAGTCTAGAGGTAACTACTAAAAGATTCGAAGTACACAACTTCATTTGGCATCACAACATCAACTAGTTCTTCTTGTCAATCAAATCATTGATGATTAGTTCTGGATGTCATCTTCATAAATTTTCTTCACCGGTTTATTTGTCATTAGTGATTAATAGATCGAACAAATTTCCTATACGAGCACCCATTACATGTGTTTTGATTTTAACTTATTCAGTTCATTTTTGTTTGTTAATTTCTACTTTCTCTGTTCAAATCAGCGCAACCGATCCTACAGAACGTACCTGCAAGAACCCAGAAACTGCAATGATCTAGAGGTAACTACTAATCCTTCAGGAGATATTCTTCAAGTTGCCCCTGGTACTCTGTCAATCCACCCTCAGCATTCAGAACGGATGAAACCTCACCAAGTGGAAGGTTTTAATTTCTTGATCAAGAACTTAGCAGATGAGAACAACCCTGGAGGTTGTATTCTAGCACATGCACCAGGTTCTGGAAAGACTTTCATGCTGATTAGCTTTGTTCAAAGCTTCCTGGCCAGATACCCGGCAGGAAGGCCATTGATTATCCTTCCAAAGGGCATTCTGGCAACATGGAGAACAGAATTTGTCCGCTGGCAAATTAAGGACATGCCCATTCCACTGTATGACTTCTACTCCTCCAAAGCTGATAGCCGGTCTGAACAACTCAATGTTTTGAACCTGTGGGAAGAAAAGAGAAGCATATTGCTGCTAGGGTATCAGCAATTTGCATGCATAGTGTCGGATCAGACGTATAAAGCAGAAGCAGTCATGTGCCAAGAGAAGTTGCTGAAGGTCCCGAGTCTTGTAATTCTAGATGAAGGCCACACTCCGAGAAATGAGCAAACTGACCTGCTCAATGCACTTGGAAGTATAAGGACTCCTAGAAAAGTGGTGCTCTCAGGAACCTTGTTTCAGAATCATGTCAAGGAGGTCTTCAACATCTTGAACCTTGTTCGGCCAAAATTCTTGAAAACGGAGCAATCTAGGGCGATAGTGAAGCGCGTACTAAGCAAGGTGGACATGTTGGGGAAAAATGCAAGGTCAAGGAACATTTTGGTTGAAGAAAACCTTCAGAAGGACGCAAATGATAAAATGAGAGCGATGATCATCGAGAGTCTACGCGAGCTAACTGCAAACGTGCTCCACTATTATCAAGGCGAGCTTTCGGAGGAGCTACCAGGACTTTTGGACTTGACCGTTTTTCTGAAAATGAGTACCGAGCAGGAAGAGATCCTGAGGGGTTTGGTGGGACTGGGGAAATTCAGCAAAAGTGCAAAATGCAGTGCTGTTTCTCTTCATCCATGCTTAAAGGATATCCAGAACATTAAAGACAAGAACCGAGATATTGTCGTTGAGAAGATCGGTTCCATCATGCGTGGAATTGATATCAAAGTTGGGGCAAAGGCAAAGTTTATATACAATTTGTTGTGTCTGTCAGAAGCTGCAGGAGAGAAGGTACTCGTGTTCAGCCGGTACGTGCGTTTTCTGATTTTCTTGGAAATGCTGGTCGTAAATGAGAAAGGATGGATTCCAGAGGTGCACATTTTCAGCATGACTGGTGAATCAACTCCAGACCAGCGAGACAAGGCGGTCGAGAGATTCAACCAATCACCGGACGCTAAGGTTTTCTTCGGTTCCATCAAGGCATGCGGCGAGGGCATCTCCCTCGTCGGTGCGTCGCGCGTTGTCATTCTGGACGTCCATGAAAACCCTTCCGTGATGCGCCAAGCGATCGGGCGTGCTTTTAGACCAGGTCAGTCCAAAATGGTGTACTGCTACCGCCTTGTCGCCGCCGACTCGCCGGAAGAGGATTATCACAACACGGCCTTCCGAAAGGAATGGGTGTCCAAGATGTGGTTCGAATCGAACGATCTTTGTGGCAATGATGATTTTGAGCTTGCCAGTGTGGACGTTTCAGAGAGCGGGGACAGGTTTCTCGACGACGAGGCGTTGCGACAAGATATCAAATCTCTATACAAAAGGTATGTGTATCCTAATCGTGCAAAGGGATCACATTAAACATTTTGTTTTTCTGCTAGGATGTTGAATGCATCAATGAGTACACCAAACGCCGTTTTCTTTGCAGGTGAATGGCAGTGGCAAGCGCAAATGAACCAGTGAGAGAAAGAACCCAGGCAGGAACTGAAGTTTGAACTTTCTATGCTTCTTTGCAGGTGAATGGCAGTGGCAAGCGCAAATGAACCAGTGAGAGAAAGAACCCAGGCAGGAACTGAAGTTTGAACTTTCTATGCTTCTTTGCAGTGTTTTGTTGATCGTCTAAATCGTGTTCGTATGAAGAGATATAAGAGGGTACAAGTGTCTAGTAGTACACGTATTTGCACTCTGCAGAATGCTAAAAGTGTCTAGTGGACATGTATGTCATTAAAAAAGTCAGATTATTTTGAAGTTTTTACGATTTTATTGTTCATCCCTGGTGCCAAAACGCCACCCTTGATTGCGGATTGCTGCAAGAACATCCTTACTAAGTGTTTTTTTCCTGAGGCCTTGTTCGGTTAAAACTCTCTTGGAGAGGATTGAGGGGGAATTTGACTTGTAGGGGATTTAATCCTCTCCAATCAACTCCAGTCCCCTTCAAACGGCCCTTGTAACTGAACAAGCCCTGAGGGGGGAATTACACAACCGTTGCCACTAGAGGTAACCACCAGACACACAACCGTTGTAACCACCAGACACACAACCGTTGTAGATCTCGAGGGAAGTTCAGCACTGTAATTATCAGTCGAAAAGTGCCCAGCTGCCTGGGATTTGCAACTCAAGAATAGTTGGTTCAAATTGATTTTGTAGATTCATTATTCATCAGTCTAATCAAACTACTTAGCTAGTTTGATAAAGTTAGGTATAGATAGATGTCATGAACACCAAAAGAAAAACGTTCTGAAGGAAAACAGACACACAACAAAAACAACTGCACATCAGAGTTCAGAATGGTCCTGGAAACAGCGATGCTATCATGGAAAAATGCAGCAGGGCGCAATTCCCCATGCAGGCTTCAACATATACATTCCCCATGCAGGCATGATGAACACAACCGTAGCAAAGAATTGACAAACGACGCAACATTATCATTTCTGTGGTTTACTCCGTTTTTTTAGCAACACTTGATAACAAGTCTCTGTAGACTGGAACTCTGGAGTTGTCACCGGAGAAAATGAGGACAAAATGCAAAATTTATTTGTGGTTAAAAATAAGATCTTGCAGCATCCTTGCTTGCTGAGACAAACATATCTGAACAATAAATGATGTCGTCTGGAATGATTTGGCATTTGAGAATAGATTAGTTCAAACAAAATTATCAAACTGTAACCAGCTAGAAAAGTAAACGAGAGATGCCTGAAATTCAGTTTTCATGAGAATATAAGCACTGCAGATAACATACAGATTCAGAGTTTACATAATAAGCTCGGCAGCAACTACTTCATACTTAGGGTCCAAAATATGAATAACTTGGAGTTTGACAGATAATAACAGAAGTTTAAATCTCATTAGGTTCTTCAGTGCGTGTTGTCGCTCCTTGATTGTCTTCAGTTGATCCATTTCCAGTGTCGCATTGTTGCTCTGACTCATCCGCAACAGTTTCTAGGCAGTCCGATGTTACAAAATAAGGCAGACCACACTCCAGTCTTTTGTCTGGGATCCAGGTAGTCGTGCATCCAAATGGCATGATATTTCTGTAGTCGCGTGAGATCTTAGATTCATCAAAGTTTCCACTCCAGGTCCTACCTAGGTAGGGCAGGCTGTAGTATGGGGACATGTATGTAGCAGAGCTAACCCCAATCTTACAACAGATGGCGATAACATGAGAGCAAGGCTTGTGAAGTAGCTGTGGCCTGCTGCATGAACAGGTGGCAGTTTCAACTGTGGATCCTTCAGACTTATTCCTGCTGTGGGTATATTCCGACTTCAGGTGAACAGTCACCTCCCTCTTCCTTCCCTTAACTGTAAACTTCCGATCCAATACCTCACCACGAGCATTCTTCTCATCGGCGTACGTATATGTAAGTGTATGCGTCTCAGATTTCTGCATTTTGGAGTTCATGTCAACCTGGACACATTCCGGGAAGTTAATTGATGGGTTGCCGATTGCTTTGCTTGCTGCAGCACTTCTGTTCTCGAAGTACTTTACCAAGCGCCGAAATGTTACCTCCACTATCGCACTGAGAGGAAGGCATGTGATCCCTTTCAATACAGGGTCATTCTTATATATATCAGCTATATCACTGCCCATGATGTCATACCTTGCTCCATCTCTGTCATATGCCAGTGACCACTTCTCCTTCGGTTTCAGATTGATCCAATCAGAGAACTTTGTTATCTTCCCTTTTGTGTCATTGGCAGGATCTTCTTCCTTCACATCCTTCACAGAATCATCTTGGTTACATGCACTTTGCGCCTCAAGCTCTGCCACCTCATGCTTGACTGATTCCTGCTGCATTTCTCCACAAGCGGCATGTTCTTTCTCCGCCATATATTTGAATGTCAACTCGTCTAGCTCCTTCCAGATTTTTCCAAACTTATGGCGTCGCTTCTGCTGGCAAAGTTTCTTGAACATCAGCAGCAGCTTCTTGTCGCCAAAATACTCAAAGAAGTTTTCAGCAAGGTCTTCCATGCACCACCGGCTTTCTGCTTTACGCCACTGTCGATATTGGTATTTCAGAAGGTCTTCCACAGCATCAATCAACTCCCTTTTGTAGTCGTGTATAATGCACACATCAGACTGATGCACCACTGCTCGCTCCAAATTCCTAAGAAACCAGTGGCGGAGCCAGGAAAAATCAATGAGGAGGGCCAAGTGTAGTTAAGCCTGGTTGGGAAGGGCCGGTGCATCAAAATTCATCATTTTAGCAGCAATTTATCACCTCTTAACATGCATATTAGGCTTAAATGAATGATGTTAGGGGGGGCCAGGGCCCCTGCTGGTCCCCCCCTGTCTCCGCCACTGTAAGAAACCACAGCCAACTTTCCTTGGTCTCACCCTCAACGATAGCACATGCTACTGGAATGGAAAAATCATTAGCGTCCAATGCCACAGCACTCAACAACATCCCTTGATATTTCCCACATAGTGGTGTGCCCTTGATGCATAGCACAGGGCGACAGGTACGGAAGGCCTGTAAGCACTGTCCAAATGCCCAAAACATTCGCTGCAGGACTCGGAAACCCTTACATCCTGCAACCTCTTCATCCTTGATGTCTACAAAGCAACCAGGGTTCTTGCGTGCTATTTCCTTAAGCAACCTCGGGGCAAAGTTGTGTGAATCATAAAAGGTACCGAATTCCCTCTCCAGAGCAAACTGTCTTGCCCTCCACGCCTCAGCCGGACTAATCTGCTCGCCTAGGGGTCCAGTCAGATAATGTACCAATTCCTTGGATGTCATCGTCAGGTCATCCACAAGGTCACGGAAGGCGAAGCGACTACTTGCCAGGCACTCCGTCCCAGGCAACACAACCGTCGCCAGTTGAGAGTAATCATCGTGTACGGTTTTGAGCAAAATGCCGTAGTGCTTGACCTCAGAGGATTGCACGTACAACATGAACTTCTGCGTCACATGTTTTTTTCTCTTCAATTTATTTGCAAAGGAACTCCAGCATTTGTCAGTCAAAAATTCATGCATGCCCCACGGGTAGTCCTCCAAACAACAGTCCGGTTCGGAGGACTCTTCGTCAAAGAAATCTGTTTTGCGTTGTTTGAGGAACCCCTTGATATCGAGATCTTGTGTTTCTGGATGGAGCCGGAACAGCCTGAAGATCCAGAGCTGTAGATCCACCAATGACATGGAGTGTGGCTGCGGCGGTAGCTCGCCAATTAAGTGGGCACATTTGTCTTCTAAATCGTCACCATGCAGGCGGGAAAACGGTTCTCTACGTCCATAGTACACCGGCATCTGTATCAGTTCTTCAAATTCAACCTACACCATCAAACAATGTCGCAACACACATGGAAGAGATTCAGACGAATCAAACAAGCAAGGAAGTGCTGGGGACAAATTCAGACTAACCAAGCAAGTGGGTTAATACAGTGAACTACAGACCTGCGGCTTGCGAGGCTTCCTGACTGCCTTGGCCGTCGCCGTCGCCGGGGCCTTCCGCTTCCTCGCGCTAGCGGCGGTACCCTGCAAGATCAGAACACGCAAATCTTCAACAGAACGGGTGGCGGCGAATCCATCGAGTGGTACCCAAAGGGCGGCGAGGAGAGCATACCGGCTGAGGGACGGGGAGCGCGTCGGGGCCGGCGAAGGAGGGGGCTTCAGTGGCATCGGCGCCGGCGCGTGGTTCGTCCATCGCCAGCTTCGTCGGAGCAGGGTTGCCGCCGTCGGTGCCGAGGCCGGCGTGGGTTTCCATCTTTTTCTGTGCGCGCATTTGGGGAATGGGAGGAGGGTTTTCCCTCGCTTCTGGAGTTTTTCCCTCCATTTTCTCGAGATGGGCCGCTCGCGAGGAGGTTCTGCGGTTGTTGTACCTGGGCTGTAGCCTGTTGGCTCTGCATTTCCATTTCCGGTTGCAAACAAAAAATATTGCTGTTGGGTTTTCGACAGGAGGTTCCGCTGTTGTACCTGGGCTGTAGACTCTGCATTTCCATTTGTTGGGCTCTCATCTCGCAATATTTTCTCGAAAACAAAAGCTTGCAATAAAACAGCATATACACCAATAAAAGAAACATTAGAAAAATATCATTTGGCATGTATGAACAATAAAAAATTCAGCAATGAATAGTGACAAGAAGTGCAGCATTTTTTTGACGTAACTATTCATGGAAAACTTTTTTTTTCTTGCCTCCCAAAGGAATATAGATTTGACTATCAGAATTTTCAATATATTTGACAAAAAATAAATAAGTTTGACTTGTGACAAAACTGAAACTTCAATTAATTTGAAACGGAATGAGTTGACTGGAAGATCCTTACCGCCATAATATAATCGTATAATCCAAGACATTAATTTAACAAAAAACGGTGAATTTCCTAATCCTAAAATATGTTATGTAACAACATATTTTCCTATCATTATAATGAATACAAAATACCATCACCTAGCAAACACATCTCCTCCCGAGCACGGGTACGACGTGCCCTGGCGCCAAAACCTACTACTCCCTCTGTTCCTAAATATTTGTCTTTCTAGAGATTTCAACAAGTG
Source organism: Secale cereale (assembly GCA_902687465.1). Classification (NCBI taxonomy): domain Eukaryota; kingdom Viridiplantae; phylum Streptophyta; class Magnoliopsida; order Poales; family Poaceae; genus Secale; species Secale cereale. The sequence goes on from LR738710.1 coordinate 107,764,368, forward strand.
ACTACATACAAAGCAAAATGAGTGAATCTACACTCTAAAATATGACTACATACATCCATATGTTGTAATCATTTAAAATGCCTAAAAAGACAAATATTTGGGAACGGAGGGAGTAGTAGTTATATTTAGTTCTCGAGGGAAGTAATCACTGAGATTATCACCACCAGTGGCAACGGTCGCAGGGTGCTCATAGCACATCGTGAAAGAAAGAAAAAGGTGTCCAGCCGTCCAGCTCCAACTAATGGACATGGTTGTTGGCCTGTTCCAACTTAAGAATGGTTTGATTGATTTTGTATATTCATTATGTTGGGGAAGTAGCAGAATTCAAAAAAATTCTACGCTTTCACCAAGATCAATCTAAGGAGACATCTAGCAACGAGCATATTAGAGTGCATCTACATACCCTTTTGTAGATCGCGAGCGGAAGCTTTCGAAGAAGCGTGGATGAAGTAGTCGTACTCTTCGCGTTCTTCGTCACCGATGATCTAGCGCCGAGCGGACGGCACCTCCGCGTTCAACACACGTCCGGTACAGCAACGTCACCTCCTTCTTGATCCAGCAAGGGGGGAGGAGAGGTCGTCGGAGATCCAGCAGCACAACGGCGTGGTGGTGGATGCAGCGGGAAATCCTGCAGGGCTTCGCCGGCGCCCTGCGTGAAGAGTATGAGGTGTGACGGGAGGGGGAGAGGCGCCAGAGACTTGGGTGCGGCTGCCCTCTCCCCCCCCCCCCACTATATATAGAGGCCAGGGGGTGCGCCGGCCCTGGAGATCCAATCTCCAGGGTGGGGCGGCGGCCAGGGGGGTATTCTTGCCCCCCAAGGCATGGGGGCGCCCCCTCCCCCTAGGGTTTCTACCCTAGGCGCATGGAGGGGGAGGCCCATGTGGTGCGCCAGCCCACCAGGGGCTGGCCCCTTCCCCCTTAGAGCCTAGGGGCCCCACCGGGATGGGTGGCCCCACCCGATGGACCCCCGGGACCCCTCCGGTGGTCCCGGGACGCTCCCGGTGACCCCCGGAGTTCACCCGATGGCCGAAACTGGACTTCCTATATATCATTCTTTACCTCCGGACCATTCCGGAACTCCTCGTCACGTCCGGGATCGCATCCGGGACTCCGAACAACTTTATGGTTTCCACGTGCATGTATATCTCTACGACCTTAGCATCACCGAACCTTAAGTGTGTAGACCCTACGGGTTCGGGAGACACGTAGACATGACCGAGACCACTCTCCGGTCAATAACCAACAGCGGGATCTGGATACCCATGTTGGTTCCCACGTGTTCCTCGATGATCTTCATCGGATGAACTACTGTGTCAAGGATTCACTCAATCCCGTATGTTATTCCCTTTGTCATCGGTACGGTACTTGCCCGAGATTCGATCGTCGGTATTCCCGATACCTTGTTCAATCTCGTCGTGGCAAGTCTCTTTACTCGATCCGTAATCCATCATTCCGTGACTAACTCCTTAGTCACCTTGAGCTCATTATGATGATGTCTTACCGAGTGGGCCCAGAGGTACCTCTCCGTCACACGGAGTGACAATATCCTAGTCTCGGTTCGTACCAACTCAACAGACACTTTCGGAGATACCCGATGCATACCTTTATAGCCACACAGTTACGTTGTGACGTTTGGCACACCCAAAGTATTCCTACGGCATCCGGGAATTGTACAACCTCATGGTCTAAGGAATAAATACTTGACACCGAAAAGCTTATGCATTACGAACTATACGATCTCGTGCTATGCTCAGGATTGGGTCTTGTCCATCACATCATTCTTCTAATGATGTGATCCCGTTATCACTGACATCCTATGTCCATGGTCAGGAAACCGTGACCATCTGCTGATCAACGAGCTGGTAACTAGAGGCCTACCAGGGACTCATTGTGGTCTATATATTCACACATGTATCGCTGTTTCCGTACAATACAATTCAAGCATGAATAACAGACGATTATCATGAACAAGGAAATATAATAATAATACCTTTATTATTGCCTCTAGGGCATATTTCCAACAGTCTCCCACTTGCACTAGAGTCAATAATCTAGTTACATTGTGATGACTCGAACACCCATAGAGTTCTGGTGTTGAACATGTTTTGCCCGTGGAAGAGGTTTAGTCAACGGGTCTGCAACATTCAGATCTGTATGCACTTTACAAATATCTATGTCTCCATCTTGAACATAATTCCGGATGGAGTTGAAACGGCGCTTGATGTGCTTGGTCTTCTTGTGAAACCTGGGCTCCTTGGTAATGGCAATAGCACCAGTGTTGTCACAGAAGAGAGTCATCGGGCTTGACGCGTTTGGAATGACTCCTAGGTCGGTGATGAACTCCTTCATCCAGACTCCTTCCTGTGCTGCTTCGCAAGCAGCTATGTACTCCGCTTCACATGTAGAATGCGCCATGACGCTCTGCCTGCAACTGCACCAGCTGACTGCTCCACCATTCAAAATATACACGTATCCGGTTTGTGACTTCGAGTCATCCAGATCTATGTCGAAGCTAGCATCGACGTAACCCTTTATGACGAGCTCTTCGTCACCTCCATAAACGAGAAACATATCCTTAGTCCTCTTCAGGTACTTTAGGATGTTCTTGCCCGCTGTCTAGTGCTCCATACCGGGATCATTTTGGTACCTCCCTACCAAACTTATGGCAAGGTTCACATCAGGTCTGGTACACAGCATGGCATACATGATAGAACCTATGGCCGAGGCATAGGGTATGACACTCATCTTTTCTCTATCTTCTGCCGTGGTCGGCGACTGAGCCTTGCTCAATCTCATACCTTGCAAAACAGGCAAGAACCCCTTCTTGGACTGATCCATATTGAACTTCTTCAATATCTTGTCAAGGTATGTACTTTGTGAAAGACCAATGAGGCGTCTTGATCTATCTCTATAGATTTTGATGCCTAATATGTAAGCTGCTTCTCCAAGGTCCTTCATTGAAAAACTCTTATTCAAGTAGGCCTTTACACTTTCCAAGAATTCTATATCATTTCCCATCAGCAATATGTCATCCACATATAATATGAGAAATGCTACAGAGCTCCCACTCACTTTCTTGTAGATACAGGCTTCTCCATAAGTCTGTATAAAACCAAACGCTTTGATCACATCATTAAAGCGAATATTCCAACTCCGAGATGCTTGCACCAGCCCGTAGATCGAGCGCTGGAGCTTGCACACCTTGTTAGCATTCTCTGGATCAACAAAACCTTCCGGCTGCATCATATACAACTCTTCCTTGAGGAAGCCATTAAGGAATGCCGTTTTGACGTCCATTTGCCATATCTCATAATCATAGAATGCGACAATAGCTAACATGATTCTGGCTGACTTCGGCATCGCTACGGGAGAGAAAGTCTCGTCGTAGTCAATCCCTTGAACTTGTCGATAACCCTTAGCGACAAGTCGAGCCTTATAGATGGTCACATTACCATCTGCGTCTGTCTTCTTCTTAAATATCCATTTATTTTCTATGGCGTGCCTATCATCAGGCAAGTCCACCAAAGTCCATACTTTGTTTTCATACATGGATTCTATCTCGGATTTCATGGCTCCAAGCTATTTATTGGAATCCGGGCCCGCCATCGCTTCTTCATAGCTCGAAGGTTCACCGTTGTCTAACAACATGATTTCCATGACAGGGTTGCCGTACCACTCTGGTGCGGAACGTGCCCTTGTGGACCTTCGAAGTTCAGTAGTAACTTGATCTGTTTCTTCATGATCATCATCATTAACTTCCTCCCTTGTCGGTGCAGGCACCTCAGGAACAATTTCCTGCGCTGCGCTACTTTCCGGTTCGGGAGGGGTGACTCTCACCTCATCAAGTTCTACTTTCCTCCCACTCACTTCTTTCGAGAGAAACTCTTTCTCCAGAAAGGATCCTTTCTTGGCAACAAAGACCTTGCCTTCGGATCTGTGGTAGAAGGTGTACCCAATCGTTTCCTTTGGGTATCCTATGAAGACGCATTTTTCCGATTTGGGTTCGAGCTTTTCAGGTTGAAGTTTCTTGACATAAGCATCGCAACCCCAAATTTCAGAAACGACAGCTTCGGTTTCTTGCCAAACCAAAGTTCATACGGTGTCGTCTCAACGGATTTCGACGGAGCCCTATTTAAAGTGAATGCGGCAGTCTCTAAAGCATAACCCCAAAAATATAGCGGTAAATCGGTGAGGGACATCATAGATCGCACCATGTCCAACAGAGTACGATTTCGACGTTCGGACACACCGTTACGTTGAGGTGTTCCGGGCGGTGTCAATTGTGAAAAAATTCCACAGTTCCTAAGGTGCGTGCCAAATTCATGACTCAAATATTCACCCCCACGATCCGATCGCAAGAACTTTATTTTTCTATCACGTTGATTCTCAACCTCATTCTGAAATTCCTTGAACTTTTCAAAGGTCTCACACTTGTGCTTCATCAAATAGATATACCCATATCTACTCAAGTCGTCTGTGAGGGTGAGAACATAACGATAGCCTCCGCGAGCCTCAACACTCATTGGACTGCACACATCGGTATGTATGATTTCCAATAAGTTGGTTGCTCGCTCCATTGTTCCGGAGAACGGAGTCTTGGTCATCTTGCCCAAGAGGCATGGTTCGCACGTGTCAAATGATTCATAATCAAGAGACTCCAGAAGTCCATCAGCATGAAGCTTCTTCATACGTTTGACACCAATATGACTAAGGCGGCAATGCCACAAGTATGTGGGACTATCATTATCAACTTTACATCTTTTGGCATTCACACTATGAATATGTGTATCATCACGATGGAGATTCATCAAAAATAAACCATTGACCAGCGGGGCATGACCATAAAACATATCTCTCAAATAAATAGAACAACCATTATTCTCAGATTTAAATGAGTAGCCATCTCGCATAAGACGAGATCCAGATACAATGTTCATGCTCAAAGCTGGTACTAAATAACAATTATTAAGGTTTAAAACTAATCCCGAGGGTAGATGTAGAGGTAGCGTGCCGACGGCGATCACATCGACCTTGGAACCATTCCCGACGCGCATCGTCACCTCGTCCTTCGCCAGTCTCCGCTTATTCCGCAACTCCTGCTTAGAGTTACAAATATGAGCAACTGCACCGGTATCAAATACCCAGGAGCTACTACGAGCGCTGGTAAGGTACACATCAATAACATGTATATCACATATACCTTTAACGTTGCCGGCCTTCTTGCTTGCTAAGTATTTGGGGCAGTTCCGCTTCCAGTGACCCGTTCCCTTGCAATAAAAGCACTCTGTCTCAGGCTTGGGTCCATACTTTGGCTTCTTCCCGGCAACAGGCTTACCGGGCGCGGCAACTCCCTTGCCGTCCTTCTTGAAGTTCTTCTTACCCTTGCCCTTCTTGAACTTAGTGGTTTTATTGACCATCAACACTTGATGTTCTTTCTTGATATGCACCTCCGCTGATTTCAGCATCGAATACACCTCGGGAATGGACTTCTCCATCCCCTGCATATTGAAGTTCAACACGAAGCTCTTATAGCTTGGTGGGAGCGACTGGAGGATTCTGTCAACGACCGCTTCGTCTGGGAGATTCATTCCCAACTGAGACAAGCGGTTGTGCAATCCAGAAATCTTGAGGATGTGCTCACTGACAGAACTGTTTTCCTCCATCTTACAGCTGTAGAATGCGTCGGAAACGTCATATCTCCCGACTCGGGCATGAGCTTGGAAAACCATTTTCAGCTCTTGGAACATCTCATATGCCCCGTGGTGCTCAAAACACTTTTGGAGCCCCGATTCTAAGCTGTAAAGCATGCCGCACTGAACCAGGGAGTAATCATCACAACGCGACTGCCAAGCGTTCATAACATCTTGGTTTGCCGGGGCGGGAGCGTCACCTAGCGGTGCATCTAGGACATAAGTTTTCTTGGCAGCTATGAGGATGATCCTCAGGTTACGGACCCAGTCCGTGTAGTTGCTACCATCGTCTTTCAGCTTGGATTTCTCTAGGAACGCGTTGAAGTTGAGGGTGACATGAGCGTGGGCCATTTGATCTACAAGAGATATTGTAAAGAATTTATACTAAGTTCATGATAACTAAGTTCATCTTAATCAAATTTTAATGAACTCCCACTTAGATTGACATCTCTCTAGTCATCCAAGTGATACACGATCCGAATCGACTAGCCCGTGTCCGATCATCACGTGAGACGGACTAGTCATCAACGGTGAACATCTTCATGTTGATCGTATCTTCTATACGACTCGTGTTCGACCTTTCGGTCTTTCGTGTTTCGAGGCCATGTCTGTACATGCTAGGCTCGTCAAGTGAACCCTAAGTGTATTGCGTGTGTAAATCTGGCTTACACCCGTTGTATGCGAACGTTAGAACCTATCACACCCGATCATCACGTGGCGCTTCGGAACAACGATCCTTAGCAACGGTGCACAATTAGGGGGAACACAATTCTTGAAATTTTTAGTGAGAGATCATCTTATTTACTACCGTCGTTCTAAGTAAACAAGATGCATAAACATGATAAACATCACATGCAATCAATTAAAGTGACATGATATGGCCAATATCATCTTGCTCCTCGGATCTCCATCTTCGGGGCACCATGATCATCTTTGTCACCAGCTCGACACCATGATCTCCATCATCGTGATCTCCATCATCATGTCTTGAAGAAGTCGTCACGCCAACTATTACTTCTACTACTATGGCTAACGATTAGCAATAAAGTAAAGTAATTACATGGCGTTATTCAGTGACACGCAGGTCATACAATAATTAAGACAACTCCTATGGCTCCTGCCGGTTGTCAAATTCATCAACATGCAAGTCGTGATTCCCTATTACAAGAACATGATCAATCTCATACATCACATATATCATTTACCACATCTTCTTGGCCATACCATATCACATAGCACATGCTGCAAGAACAAGTTAGACGACCTCTAATTGTTGTTGCAAGTTTTACGTGGCTTCTATAGGTTTTCTAGCAAGAACGTTTCTTACCTACGCCAAAACCACAACGTGATTTGTCAATTTCTATTTACCCTTCATAAGGACCCTGTTCATCGAATCCGATCCGACTAAAGTAGGAGAGACAGACACCCGCCAGCCACCTTATGCATCTAGTGCATGTCTGTCGGTGGAACCAGTCTCACGTAAACGTACGTGTAAGGTCGGTCCGGGCCGCTTCATCCCACAATACTGCCGAATCAAGATTAGACTACTAACGGCAAGAAAGTTGAGCAAACTCAACGCCCACAACTGCTTTGTGTTCTACTCGTGCAAGATGCTACGCAAAAGACCTAGCTCAGATGCCACTGTTGTGGAACGTAGCAGAATTCAAAAAAATTCTACGCTTTCACCAAGATCAATCTAAGGAGACATCTAGCAACGAGCATATTAGAGTGCATCTACATACCCTTTTGTAGATCGCGAGCGGAAGCTTTCGAAGAAGCGTGGATGAAGTAGTCGTACTCTTTGCGTTCTTCGTCACCGATGATCTAGCGCCGAACGGACGGCACCTCCGCGTTCAACACACGTCCGGTACATCAACGTCACCTCCTTCTTGATCCAGCAAGGGGGGAGGAGAGGTCGTCGGAGATCCAGCAGCACGACGGCGTGGTGGTGGATGCAGCGGGAAATCCTGCAGGGCTTCGCCGGCGCGCTGCGTGAAGAGTATGAGGTGTGACGGGAGGGGGAGAGGCGCTAGAGACTTGGGTGCGGCTGCCCTCTCCCCCCCCCCAACTATATATAGAGGCCAGGGGGGTGCGCCGGCCCTGGAGATCCAATCTCCAGGGTGGGGCGGCGGCCAGGGGGGTATTCTTGCCCCCCAAGGCATGGGGGCGCCCCCTCCCCCTAGGGTTTCTACCCTAGGCGCATGGAGGGGGAGGCCCATGTGGTGCGCCAGCCCACCAGGGGCTGGCCCCTTCCCCCTTGCGGCCTAGGGGCCCCACCGGGATGGGTGGCCCCACCCGGTGGACCCCCAGGACCCCTCTGGTGGTCCCGAGATGCTCCCGGTGACCCCCGGAGTTCACCCGATGGCCGAAACTGGACTTCCTATATATCATTCTTTACCTCCGGACCATTCCGAAACTCCTCGTCATGTCCGGGATCGCATCCGGGACTCCGAACAACTTTAGGGTTTCCACGTGCATGTATCTCTACGACCCTAGCGTCACCGAACCTTAAGTGTGTAGACCCTACGGGTTCGGGAGACACGTAGACATGACCGAGACCACTCTCCGGTCAATAACCAACAGCGGGATCTGGATACCCATGTTGGTTCCCACGTGTTCCTCGATGATCTTCATCGGATGAACCACTGTGTCAAGGATTCACTCAATCCCGTATGTTATTCCCTTTGTCCATCGGTACGGTACTTGCCCGAGATTCGATCGTCGGTATTCCCGATACCTTGTTCAATCTCGTCATGGCAAGTCTCTTTACTCGATCCGTAATCCATCATTCCGTGACTAACTCCTTAGTCACCTTGAGCTCATTATGATGATGTCTTACCGAGTGGGCCCAGATGATGTAGGGTGGAACCCTAGATGGCCGATCTTTCACGAAATGGAGGGGATCCCACGATGAACACGAAGAACACGAGAGAATCACTCAAACCAACAAGAACAAGTCACACATATGCTAGATCCTCGAAACACAAAGAGATACAAGATCCATGATCAACAAGGGACGATACAAAGGGTAACCGGTTCTTCTCCGTGAGGAGGTCTTGGGGTATCCCGCGGGATCTTCTCCGTGAAGGAGGTCTTGAATCCGTGTGGATCTTCTCCGTGGAGGGGCCACGGTCACTCACAAGGAGATGAACCACTAGATGAGCAAAGCTCTAGGTATCAAATGAGCTATCACTAAGCTAACCCTAACTAGGAGGAGGTGGAGGGGTATATATAGTCTAGGTCCACGAAGGGGTAAGTGGGAGAGGGATACATGGGCCTCAGGCCCGATACACTGTGCGCAGACAGGGGCCGGATGTCCGGGCGGGGGCCGGATGTCCGGGCCTTCCCGAGACGCCGGATATCCGGGCGCTGGGGCCGGATGTCCGGGCTGGCATGGTCCAGCTTCTGTGATGGGCGCCGGATTTCCGGGCTGGCGTCGGATGTCCGGCTCGACGCGAGGCGCCGTATGTCCGGGGGTCGGCCGGATGTCCGGCCGCTGTAGCTCCGCGGCGACTCCACTTGAGGCACTTCTTGATCCGCTTCTGTGTGGACTTGTCCTATGCTTCGAGCATCTCCTTGGTCGCCTCCTCGGTTCGTAAGCACATGTAGTGTCTTTGCATTAGGTAGCAACCAAGTCTCGCATGAATGAAAAGGGGAAGCATCGAGGAACGGGTTCACCTTGTGTCCACTTGGGGTTTGGGTAGTAGTCGTAGTGTACATGGGGATGAACGAAGGATGCTCCGCATCATCTCCCCTCCCTTGGGAAAGATCTGACCTCGGATCAAAAACCTCATCACCATGGAAACGGTAGTCGTGAACGGACTTGTAGTTGGACGAAGTTGAGGGCATGTCGCAATCCAAGTACTCCAAGGTGTCTCCGGTATGTGGTACATGCAAAAGGAGCAAACACAAAGTATACTTGGAAATACAATGGTTAGCACACACAAAGTGTCCATCATGTAAGAATGAGTCCGTCTGACCAGGTACATGAAGCTTAGCAAGATGATATAGTATGAGATGTAAAGCATTCATGTGAGCAAATTCATTTGTTGTGCACACAAAGGTAGGGTAGTTGGCATCATGCACAAAGCTACCATTTCTACCATTGTGCAAAATGATGTCATAGTGTGATGGTTTATCAAGAGCATGAACATGGCAATGGATGCTCAATATGTGTATGTTATCATGCAATTGATGGAGGACAATATGATCATGATGTATGAATATGCCATCAAGAAAGATCACAACAAATTTGCTAAGGAAATGCACAAGCTCATATATCATGGATGACATGGGAATACACGATGCAACGAGGCAATCATATTGTGAGTCAATCCATGCATAAGATGCAAATTTGTCATGGGTATGATTTGTCCATGGAGCATGGCATGTGAGCACACAATCAACAAATATGAAGGTTTTGGTGCAATGTGCCAAAGGAGTTTTGATATACCAATGCTCGATGTCGTGGCATGAGTGAAGGTCCGAAGGTGCATCCAATAAGTCCGAGCGCTCCTCATATTGAAGGTCCATCTTCAATGTAGGTCCTCTCTCCAATAGATGTATCATGGAGACAATAAGAAGAAGACAACAATGAAAGAATGACCCATCCCATATGCGTATGTGAGGATGGACCAAAGGGAAGGAGTGCACATTAAGGAGATTCTCGCGAATGTTGGTATTGCACATCATGTATGCCTTCGCATGACCACGTTGTCGCATGACGGCACCGCCTTGTGAATCCTTTAAAATGAAAGAACATGACAAACACTCGGAAAAACAAATGAGGTTAGCGTGAATGCAAAACCTAGCATTCGTGAGGGAAAATACCCAACAAGTGCTTGCATCATTCTTATCATAAGAAAGGACAAGGTAATGTGGCATGGCATGTAAGCATATGATGCGATAACAACCAAAGGCATTAGACTCAAACAAGCAAGCATGCATCACAAGTATCGTGTCCAAGTCTCCAAGATCAACAAACATAGCATTGTTGCACTCAATACAAGTGATGAGAGATGCAACTAGTGGAGACAAATGATAATGATCAATGTGAATCATGTGAATGGCATGAACATATATGCCATCAACCCAAGAAAGAAAGTAAGAGTGGAACATGGGTGATGCAACATAGCAAGCAATCATAGCAATCAAGTCAAACAAGCTAGTAGTGCGAAGATGCAACGTACTAGAGGTAATCATGACAAGCATGTCATGTGTGCAAATAGTGAGCATACATGATGCACATGGCATAGCACAAGCATGAAAGCAAGATATGAGCAAAATAGCATCAACGTGTTGATGAGAGGCCATATGGAAATAGCAATGGGATATCATGACTCTCCCAACACAATAATCAACAATCGAATGGGGCACAAAGAAATCATGGCAATAGCTACTAGTGTCTCCACCAAGCGTGCAAATACACATAGGAGTATCATAATGGTGAATCATGGGTAATTGCAAGCAAGGGTCACAATTGCATGGCAAAATCATAGCAAGAGGCATAACATACAAAGTGAACACGATAGTATGGGCATAATGTGACAAGTGGCAAATAGCCCATAGCCGTGTGAGAGCCAAGTAAAAGAGATGCGCGTAGTGGTTGCGCGAAGAGAACGGTGGTAGGGACAATCCACGGGATCCCAAATCGTCGTTGCTCTCAAGAGCTCGTTTTGTCAACTCATGGGATTGTGAGGTTGACAAATGTTCATGAGTACCTACACAAAACAAAGACAAAGGAAAAATTGTGTGTGCGTGGTATATGTACACATCATCCATCATGATGCGCACGTGCGTGTGGTGGTTAGCACAAAATATCCAATTCTCAAACAAATGAGACGCGTGATATAGAAACATGTCATCCATCATGAGAGGTTTGTTGTTATGTATAGCATAATGGAGACTCACATGGTGTAATGCATCATGACAAGTAGGTAGAGCATTGTTATTCATGTAATGCATATGGTGCACACAATCATGGTAATCATGCAAGGTATGGAATGCATCAAGATCTCCTAGTATGTATGAGGAAATTATGGGGGTCTCATGAGCATTAACGGAAACATCACATGGAGAATATTGAAAACATCCAAAACAATGCATATCCGGAGCAATGTGATCATGGCATGGTATATTAGATGAATTGTGCAAATCATGTAAAGGAAGCATGGCAATATCATCGCAAGAGAAACACAAGCCAATGACCATCATCTTGTCATCTATGCCACAAGTGCAAATGGGATTTACTTTAATTTGGCATGCATAGTTACTATGTTGAGATTGAAATGATGCAATATGGGAGATCTCACTCATAGCATATGACAAGTTTAAAGGATTCTCAAACATGATGTCACTAAAAGAATTTTCACATGATATCCTATGGAGCATGGCATCACAACTAGGAAACTCAACATGCTCATCATCATATTCATCATAAATAGGTAAGTCAAGACATGATGAATTCGCACTAGCATGAAGCATGGGAATAGGTGTGTCAACATCATGCAAGCAATCATTCTCAAGATAGTCCACTAGTGGGACGAGAGAAGCGCCGTCACCTATGTTACCTTTGGAGTTCCACTCATGTGGTGTAGGTGAGGTTTTCAAGATCCGATTGTTTTCATCTTTCTCTTGATGGAACCATGTGGGTGGTGCATCGTCTTCCACCATGGCCATCGGTTTGTCCATTGGAGGGACGGGCTCATCGAGGGTAGGCATGTCCTCTTGTAGGAGACCTAGCACCAAAGAAAACACACTCGGAGTAGAGGTTAAGTCATTAGAAATCATAGTGGCTTCACATGCACTATCAACTACCTCACTCACTAAGTGGTGTGGCTCACTCACTCCCTCATGGATGCTCTCACTCGTATGGTTGGTGGAGTCACTCAAATGGCTCTCAACCTCACATAGGAGAAGTGGCATGCTCTCATGTGTGGGGCTAGTGGTGGGCACACTAATCCTCTCAAGGGAAATGCTCTCAAGGTCACATATGGTGGAGTCACTCATATCACTCATGTGGTGGTGGCTCTCCTCACATGGGAATTGGGGCATCTCGTCATAAGTGGATGTCGAAGAGGTGTAGGTGCAATAGTCTCCATGCTCAACTTCCTCATCCGTAATGCCTCCAAAGATGAATGCCGTAGGGTGTGGCAAACCATCATGCTCCTTCGAGGTCAAAGAGAAGGTATCATGCTTGCTCGCGTAGCTTGACCTAGAGTAGTAGTCCAATATGGGCGCCGTCTTCATGGTGTCGAAGAGGTTCATGCTCGTCGCCTTTGTCGAAGGGGATGGCCCATGCTCGACCGTCTTGTCGCCGTCGCTCGTAGATGATCGCCTTGATGATGAAGACGTCGATGTAGGCGAACTCATGGGAAGTAGGCGAAGATGCCGTACATCCCAAGGCGAAGATGCCTTGATAGCGCTTGGCGAAGATGCCGAAGTGGTGGTTGTAGCCGTAGCTCCGTCTTGGGTATGCTTGTCTCGCGGTCTTCTTATGTTCTCTTGAAGCTTGGGCTTGGCGTGAAGTAGAGCGTCTTCGGACTTGTAGGTATGCGCTTGTCGAGCATCTTCATGATGATGATGTCGTTGCCGTGCTTGAGCTCTTGGTAGATGTCGTTCGTCGTCGTCGTGCACAAGATGCTTGGAGGTGACTTGCCCTTCATGACGATGTCGATGGTCGCCATGGCGGTGTGGATGTGAAAGACTTGCACTTGCATCATGTGTGCGCTCCGAAGACTTGTGACTTGAACGTCGCCACCGAGAGGATGACGAAGGGGAAGAAGACTTGTAATCGACCACCAAGTGTTGGAGCTCCGCCATTTGTTTGTTGAAGGAGTCGCACATGTCGTCGAAGGAAGCCATTGTCCTTGTCTCGGAGTGTCGTAGTTCGATGGCGATGTTGCCCAAGCACTCTTGCATTTCTCGTTGTAGTCCGATGGTTTTCGTGTGGATGTCATTGTTCGCGCCGTCGATGTCGAAGACCGGAGATGAAATGCCTTGCCTATCCATCACAAGACGCTAGCAAGTGTGAGTGGGAGAAAGAGAAGAACTATACCAAATGTACCTTGACCGATGTTGAAGATGGATCAATGATCACTCAAATGTGGAACAAGGAAATAGCACAATTGGTACCAATTCTTGTCGGTTTCTCATACCTACACAAGTAAAGCTTATGGTGGAGCTCGGTGAGGATAGTGGCACAAAAATTTGATGCAAAATGTGAGCAAGAGTCAATAAAGTTGAAAAAGATTCACAAATTCGCAAGTGAAACAACTAGACCAATAGCAATATGGGTGGCACACGGAAACACACACACGGATAGATAGATGGGGTCGTGCAACCAAGGAATGAGCCAAAATGTGGAATCCATGGAAATGCTCGTGTTGCACAACACTAGAGAGACACTAGCGCGATTGCACAATAGGCGGATACGAACTTGTGCACAACCTACTAAGCAAAATGCAACGACTTCTATCCCAAGTATGCTATATGTATGGTATTCCGGTGTTACGATCCAAAATGATCGGATATGATATCATATGATGCGATGCTATGGCTCTTGCTTACAAGCTTCTTTGTCTTTCTCTTTTTGCTTAAAAGGTTATTCTTCTTTTTTTTTGTATATGGCCACGATGCACAAACCAAGATAGCAATTGTGTATATGCGGGAACAATCTTGTGACACAACGGATGATATGATGATACCAATATGATATGGTATATATATGCAATGGAAGAGTGGATCGATGATCACTAATGTGCACAAGTAATGTTGCCGGCAATACTCAAAGGCTAGTCTCGATAGGCAAATGGCGCAAAATGGGCTAGGGGTTAACAATGCAATTACAAGGGGATATACAATGATGTCGTCGAAGTTACCGTCCGTGTCGATGATGAGAGGTGGTGCTCTTGATGTAGACCCGTTCCTAATTAGCCGAAACACCTTAGGAAACGGAAAAACCACAACTCAAAATCTCAAGGACAAATGTCAAATGGTGGTAGCGGCAATGCCGTGGTGGTTGCGGAAGTGGAATGATGGGCTATACACGATGTCGGAGTTGAAGTCACGGTCCCTAAGTAGCCGAAACACCTTAGGAGACACAAGCCACAACTCAAACAAGCTCAACAAAATTGGGTTAGGTTGTGTGGAAATGTATAATGGGCAATAGGTATGTGGGAGTGGTGGTGGTGGTTGATGAAGTAGCAATTGTACCTAAGTAGCCTAAACACCTTATGAGACTCAAATCACTACTCAAGCAACCACAAATGCAATGGGGAACAAAATGGGTTAGGTTGCGGAAGTCGGTGGTGGGTATGCGGATGATATGGTGGATGGCCTATACAAACTTGCCAAATTTGACAAAATTTGATGGAGTCAAATGATGATGGTAGTATTTTTCTGGTATGGGGAATGTCAAGAGCTTCAAAACGAGCTCAAGAACGTCCAAATCGGAGTTCGTATGAATTAGTTATGACCAAAACAAAAATCAGCCGAAGTCAAAATCTGGGTGTACCGGACGTCCGGAAAAGACCGGAAATCCAGTATTTTCTGCTGTATATGTGGTTCCGGTCGTCCGGTGAGTTCCGGACGTCCGGTGCTTCGAGAGGGTCTGGACGTCCGGTAAAACGCTGGTCGTCCGGTGGGTCGGGGTCAACGCGAGATTTGAGATCCCGGACGCGATTTTGGGCGGAATTTGATGATTTTGGGGTCAAAATTGATGAGATTTCGTGGAGGAAAGATGGGGAAACTTGGGAAAATGCTAGATCCACTTGAAACCAAGCAAATCCATGGATCAAAATCAACAAAACGTCATCAAACCAACAGATCACAAAAATTTTGGGGCTATTTTTGGTGGGTATTTTCGAATTTTAGGACGAAATCACACAAAAGAAAGCTAGAAAACGGTGGAGGGGACTCCAAATTCGTGAGAAACGTGGCTCATGATACCATAATGATGTAGGGTGGAACCCCAGATGGCCGATCTTTCACGAAATGGAGGGGATCCCACGATGAACACGAAGAACACGAGAGGGGAACACGAGGGGAAACACGAGAGAATCACTCAAACCAACAAGAACAAGTCACACATATGCTAGATCCTCGAAACACAAAGAGATACAAGATCCATGATCAAGGACGATACAAAGGGTAACCGGTTCTTCTCCGTGAGGAGGTCTTGGGGTATCCCACGGGATCTTCTCCGTGAAGGAGGTCTTGAATCCGTGTGGATCTTCTCCGTGGAGGGGCCGCGGTCACTCACAAGGAGATGAACCACTAGATGAGCAAAGCTCTAGGTATCAAATGAGCTATCACTAAGCTAACCCTAACTAGGAGGAGGTGGAGGGGTATATATAGTCTAGGTCCACGAAGGGGTAAGTGGGAGAGGGATACATGGGCCTCAGGCCCGATACACTGTGCACAGACAGGGGCCGGATGTCCGGGCGGGGGCCGGATGTCCGGGCCTTCCCGAGACGCCGGATGTCCGGGCGCTGGGGCCGGATGTCCGGGCTGGCATGGTCCAGCTTCTGTGATGGGCGCCGGATTTCCGGGCTGGCGCCGGGTGTCCGGCTCGACGTGAGGCGCCGGATGTCCGGGGGTCGGCCGAATGTCCGGCCGCTGTTGCTCCGCGGCGACTCCACTTGAGGCACTTCTTGATCCGCTTCTGTGTGGACTTGTCCTATGCTTCGAGCATCTCCTTGGTCGTCTCCTCGGTTCCTAAGCACATGTAGTGTCTTTGCATTAGGTAGCAACCAAGTCTCGCATGAATGAAAAGGGGAAGCATTGAGGAACGGGTTCACCTTGTGTCCACTTGGGGTTTGGGTAGTAGTCGTAGTGTACATGGGGATGAACGAAGGATGCTCCGCATCACCAGAGGTACCTCTCCGTCACACGGAGTGACAATATCCCAGTCTCGGTTCGTACCAACTCAACAGATACTTTCGGAGATACCCGATGCGTACCTTTATAGCCACCCAGTTACGTTGTGCGTTTGGCACACCCAAAGTATTCCTACGGCATCCGGGAATTGTACAACCTCATGGTCTAAGGAATAAATACTTGACACCGAAAAGCTTATGCATTACGAACTATACGATCTCGTGCTATGCTCAGGATTGGGTCTTGTCCATCACATCATTCTTCTAATGATGTGATCCCGTTATCACTGACATCCTATGTCCATGGTCAGGAAACCGTGACCATCTGCTGATCAACGAGCTGATAACTAGAGGCCTACCAGGGACTCATTGTGGTCTATTTATTCACACATGTATCGTTGTTTCCGTACAATACAATTCAAGCATGAATAACAGACGATTATCATGAACAAGGAAATATAATAATAATGCTTTTATTATTGCCTCTAGGGCATATTTCCAACACATTATTCACCAGTCTAATCAAGCAACTTAGCCAGTTCGATGAGGTTAGGAATAGGTGTCATGAACACCAAAAGAAAAACGCACACATAAGAAGAAGAACTGAGTTCAGAATGGTCCTCCGTTTGTAGATGTAAAGTTCAGAAAGATCTTGGAAATTGTTTCATCATCCAATACTCAGCATAAAAATGCAGCAGAACTGCAGAAAAAAAATGCATTATGATTCTTTATGGTATGTTGTTTCGTCACTGAATACACAGCGGAAAAAATGCAGCAGGAATTTACTTTCCTCCTGAGAATAAAACACATGATGAATGATGAAGAACAGCAGCAAAGAATTGACCAACAATGCAACATCATCTCTGTACATATCATTTATTTTCAATTTAATGATGAATAGGCAGTACTTGTTTAGTTTCTCATGGGAAAGAACATAACATCATTATATTTGTTTTTGGAAAGACCAACTTAACACAAGCAAATGTGCTAACAGAGCAAACTGAAAGCAGCATGTCAACATCTGATGGTAAATCTGTAGACTGGCTATATATATTTTTTAATTCTGTAGACTGGAACTCTGTACCACATTTGCATATGGATTCAGAGAAATTGTTCACGATGCACAGATCTTGGCAACATTATTGCTTGCAGAGAAAAATGTGTTTAAACAAGAAATGATGTCTTCTAGAATGATTTGGCATTCGAACATGCAAGAGTTCCAACAAAATTATCAAATTGTAACCTACTAGAAAAATAACACCATGCATGGGCGTAGTAACCATATTGTCTTAAGATGCCTAAAATTCAGTTTCCATGCACTGCAAATAATACCAGAGGTTCAAAGTTTACATAGGATAAGCTTGACACTGACTACTGCATATTTAGGGCCCAGAATATTAATAGCTTGATAGGTGATAACAGAAGTTTAAATCTCATTAGGTTCTTCAGTGCGTGTTGTCGCTCCTTGATTGTCTTCAGTTGATCCATTTCCAGTGTCGCATTGTTGCTCTGACTCATCCGCAACAGTTTCTAGGCAGTCTGATGTTTCGGGAAAGTCCACTGGATGTCTTGGGATGAGATGACAAAACCCAAAAGAAATGGTGGTATTGGATTTAGGGATATGCACTGTTTCAATCAAGCCCTCTTGGCTAGACAAGGTTGGAGATTGATTCAAAACCCGGAGAGTTTGTGCGCAAGAGTACTGAAATCGAAATATTACCCGAACGGAAATCTGCTTGACACTGTGTTTTCATCAGATGCGTCCCCTGTATGGAGAGGTATTGAGTTCGGGCTAGAACTCCTAAAGAAAGGGCTGATTTGGCGTATTGGAAACGGTAGAAATATCCAAATCTCAAGAGACCAATGGATCCCTAGGAATGAAGGCCTGAAGGCTACAACCTTCAAAAGAAGGTCAAGGTTAAGATGGGTCAACCAACTAATAAAGATGGACACAAAAGAATGGGATACAGAGCTGATCAGGCAAATTTTCTTTGACTATGATGATGATGAAATTTGTAAACTAAAAATCCCCTCGGGTGATGTGGAAGATTGTGTGGCGTGGCATTATGAAAAGTCAGGAGTTTTCACTGTAAAAAGTGCGTACAAACTAGCTGAATTCCCTGAAGAGAAAAGATAATGCTTTACCTTCAGACTCCTCCAACAACCCGGGAGATAGGAGCATATGGGATCTGATCTGGAAAGCAAAAGTCCCTGAAAAGGTTAAGATTTTTGGGTGGAGGGTGGCCACGAATTCACTGGCAACAAAACACAATGCATTCCGGCGAACTATCGTTAAGGACAACACCTGTTCTATATGTGGTATGGCTCCTGAAAGTGAATTTCATGCGATAGTAGAATGCACCAGAAGCAGAGCGTTGAGAGAAGCCATGAGATCCAGATGGCAGATCCCAAAGGAGAGGGCCTTCTCCTTTACAGGCGACTTTTGGCTTCAGATGCTACTGGCACCACAATCCGAACAGACCCGAAAGTATATACTCTTGATCTTCTGGCAGGCCTGGCATTTGAGGAATAATGTTGTGCATGTGGATGGGAAGGATACAGTATCGGGCTCGGTACAGTTTCTACTTAGACTTGATAATGATATGGAGCTGGCTATGCAGTCTGTTCGCGAGTCAGGAAGCAACAAAGCGCTGTCTCTGTACCGCTCGAATCCCTGCAGACCAATCCAGGCCCCTCCAACTCTTTGGTCTGCACCAGAAGTGGGATATGCAAAATTGAACTCTGACGCCGCTTTCCGGCAGGACACAGGGGACACATGGGGTGGAGTGGTAACTAGAGATTCGGGAGGCTCTGTGATCCTGTCTCTCGGGCGTAGACTCCCCCAGTGCTCATCTGTTGAAGAGGCAGAGGCCTCTGCTATCTTGGCCGGTCTGTCAGAGTTACTGAACATCTGTGATGGACCACTAGTCCTGGAGTCGGACTGCACTGCTGTCGCCCGGGAACTGATGAAACCCGGGGGGAGTAGGTCTGCATGGTTTGCGCTCTATTCTGCTATCAGAAGGAAAATGGCTGGGTTCTCCTCCTTTGAGGTTCAAGTGGTCTCCCGCCGAAGAAATCGCCTCGCCCATGAGATTGCTGCCACAGCCAGGGATTGGGGAGACCACCTCCTGATTGCCAACGTCCACGAAAATGTCAGACAAGTGATGCTGGACGAATGTAATCCTACCATGGTGTAATTCTGCTATGGTTCTCACAAAAAAAACAGGAAGACCACACTCCAATCTTTTGTCTGGGATCCAAGTTGTTGTATTGCATTCAAATGGCGTGATATTCCTGTAAACGTGTGAGATCTTATATTCATCAAAATTTCCACTCCAGACCCTACCTAGGTAGGCCAGGCTGTAGTATGGAGACATGTATGTAGCAGTGCTAACCCCAATCTGACAACAGACGGCGATGACATGAGTGCAGGGCTTGTGAAGCAGCTGTGGTTTGTTGCATGAACAGGTGGCACTTTCTTGTATTGTGGATTCGCCAAACTTACTTATGCTTTCTGATTTCAGGTGAACAACCTCATTCTTCTGCCCCGATTGAACTTTAAAATTCCGACACTCTTTGCCCTGGAAAACTTTTCTGGTTTTGGTGTCTAGGCAAACCACGCGATGCATCTTGGATTTCTGCATTTTCGCATTCATGTCATCCTGGACCCGTTCAGGGAAGTTCATTGATGGGTTGCCAATTGCTTCATTTGCTGCAGCACTTGTGTTTTTGAAGTGCTCTACCAAGCGCAGAAATGTCACCTCCACTATCGCACTGAGCGGAAGGCATGTTATTCCTTTCAATACAGGGTCATTCTTGTATATATTTGACATATCAGCACCCATGATGCCGTACCTAGCTCCCTTCGTGTCATGCACCAGTGACCACTTCTCCATTGGTTTCAGACGGATCCAGTCAGAAAACTTTGTTACCTTTCCTTCGTTTTCATTGGCATGATCTCCTTCCTCCTCAGAGTCCACTGAATCACGTCGGTTGCATGGGCTTTGTGCCACCAGATCTGCCTCATCATGCTCGACTAACTCTTGCTGCATTTCCCCAGTAGTACCACCTTCTTTGTCTGCCGTATATTTTGCTGTCAACTCATCGAGCTCCTTCCAGATTTTAATAAACTTATTTAGTCGCCTCTGCTGACAAAGTTTCTTGAATATCATCACCAGCTTCTTGTCGCCAAAATATGCAGAGAAGTTTTCAGCAAGGTGTTCCATGCACCACCGGCTTTCTACTTTCCGCCATTGTCGCTGGTCGGAACTTAGAAAGTCCTCTATAGCATCGGTCAACTCTCTTTTGTAGTCATGTATAATGCAAACAACCGATGGATGCCTCACTGCTTGCTCCAAATTCCTAAGAAACCACATCCAGCTTTCCTTGGTCTCCCCCTCAACGAAGGCACATGCTACTGGAATGGAGTAACCATTAGCATCCAATGCTACAGCAGTCAACAACACCTCTTGATATTTCCCGCAGAGTGGTGTGCCTTTAATGCATAGCACAGGGCGACAATGATTGAAGGCATGCACACACTGCCCAAAAGCCCAAAATTTACGGTGGAGGACTCGAAAGTTGTTACATCCTGCAACCTCTGCATCCTTGATGTCTACAAAACCCCAAGGGGTTTTACATGTTATATCCGTAAGTAACCTTGGGACAAAGTTGTGTGAATCATAAAATGTACCAAACTCCCACTCCAGAGCCTTTTGTCGTGCCCTCCACGCCTCAGGGGGGCTCGTCTGCTCGCCATAGTGTTCAGCGAGATAAGCTATAATTTCTGTTAGATAATAACGAGAATAAACGAGACACGAGAGACACGGATTTAACGTGGAAACCCTTGCGGGAGAAAACCACGGACGCACGAAGGCGCAATCACTATGAGGAGGAGTATTACAAGCACGAGACGACAGCCCGTCTTAGGTGCGACTACGTGGGGTATATAAGAGGGCAATACATGAGAGTCCTTGGAGGACAAGTAAACGAGTTGTACTCGTACACGTTGACGTCAACGGAAAAGGCCCACACCTATTGTACTACGTCTAGTCCAACACGGTATAATTTGGATCACAATTTAACAATCTCCACCTTGATCCAAATTCCCTCCAGTAGTCGAAGAAAGTGAATAACTCCATCCAAATCAGCATAAACACCTTGTGCGTCAAAGTCCATAGGACTAGTGAGAAATACCAACTAAGCCTGAGCAAAGCTCAAACTTATTGGTAGGAACTGGCTTTGTCATCATATCAGCAGGATTGTCATGAGTACTTATCTTGCATACCTTCAAATCACCTTCAGCAACAACATCTCGAATATAGTGAAATCTGACATCAATGTGCTTCGTTCTCTCATGATACATTGGATTCTTTGTAAGATATATAGCACTTTGGCTGTCACTAAATACGGTAGGGCAAGATAAATCTCCACAAAGCTCAGCGTACAAACCTTTCAACCAGATAGCTTCTTTGCATGCCTCGGAAATAGCCATATACTCAGCATCAGTAGTGGAACAAGCCACAATAGACTGCAAAGTTGCTCTCCAACTCACAGCACAACCACCAATGGTGAAAACATAACCTGTGAGTGATCTTCTCTTATCCAAATCACCAGCAAAATCAGAATCAACAAAACCAACAAGTCCATCTCCAGTTTTCCCAAACTGTAAATAAGCATTAGAAGTACCTTGCAGGTATCTGAAAATCCACTGAACTGCTCTCCAATGCTCTTTTCCAGGATTAGCCATGTATCTACTGACAACACTCAAAGCATATGATAAATCCGGACGGGAACAAACCATGGCATACATAAGTGAACCAACTGCACTTGAATAGGGAACTCTAGACATGTACTCAATATCTGCATCTGACTTAGGACATAAAGCTGATGATAATTTGAAGTGTGCAGCTAACGGAGTACTTACTGGCTTGGCATTTATTAAAACGACGAAGAACTTTATCAATATATCCCTTCTGACTTAGATATACTTTTCCAGACGGTCTATCTCTGGATATTTCCATGCCAAGAATTTTCTTTGCTGCACCCAAATCCTTCATCTCAAATTCATTACTCAATTGCTTCTTTAGTTCATCAACATCTGACATACTCTTTGCAGCAATTAGCATATCATCAACATAAAGGAGCAAATAAATAGTTGAACCTTTTACAGTTTTCAAATAAACACAACTATCATAATTAGACCTTTTGAAACCTTGAGAGAGCATAAAGGTGTCAAATCTCTTGTACCACTGTCTAGGGGATTGCTTCAATCCATAAAGAGATTTCTTTAACTTGCAGACAAGCTTTTCTTTTCCAGGAATAACAAAACCTTCAGGTTGTTCCATATAAATATCCTCTTCTAATTCTCCATGTAAGAATGCAGTTTTAACATCCAATTGTTCAAGCTCAAAATCATTCATGGCAACAATACTGAGTAAAGTGCGAATAGAGCTATGCTTCACAACAGGAGAAAAGACTTCGTTATAGTCAATACCTGGAATCTGGCTATAACCTTTAGCAACTAACCTTGCTTTATATCTTGTCTCATCATTAGGAGAAACACCTTCTTTCCTCTTGAAAACCCACTTGCAACGAATAGGTTTCTTCTCTCTAGGCAATTTTACTAAATCCCAAGTGCCATTCTTTTCAAGTGATTCCATCTCATCATGCATAGCGGTCATCCACTTATTACTATCACCGGAAATAATAGCCTCGGAATATGAAGAAGGCTCAGCATTACCTTCAATTTCCTCTGCAACAGATAAAGCAAAAGAAACAATATTGCACTCTTCAATTAACCTTTTAGGTTTATCAGTACCCCGCCTAACTCTGTCACGTGCAAGATTCCAACCGGGTGGAACAATAGGCTGATTTGGAGTGGGAGTGACATGTTCATCATCAATGACGGGATCATCATGTGCATCAACATTTTCATTACCGGATGTCTCATCTGAATCAATAACATGCTCCACCTGAACAGTAGGATGCTGAAGAGTAGCCTGCTGTTCACTCTCAACAGGAACATTAGTAGATGGAACATCATGTAACATAGCAGATTCATTAAAGATAACGTTTCTGCTAATAACAATCTTCTGGGTTTCAAGATTCCACAATTTAAAACCTTTAACACCAGACTTATAACCAAGAAAGATGCACTTAACAGTCCTAGGCTCCAATTTTCCATTATCAACATGAGCATAAGCAGTGCAACCAAAAACTCTCAACTGTGAATAATCAGCAGGTGAACCAGACCATACCTCAATTGGAGTTTTCTTATTAAGAGCAATAGATGGTGAACGGTTAATGAGATAACAAGCAGTGGAAGCGGCCTCAGCCCAAAAACGCTTATGCAAACCTGCATTGGACAACATGCAACGGGCTCTGGAAATAATGGTCCTGTTCATACGCTCAGCAACACCGTTTTGTTGAGGAGTATAAGGAACGGTGTAGTGTCTGACAATGCCTTCAGACTTGCAATAATTCTTAAATTGCTTAGAACAGAATTCCATACCATTATCAGTGCGAAGTATTTTTACCTTTTTTTCAGTTTGTCTCTCAATCATAATCTTCCACTCCTTAAATGCTGAGAATGCTTGCCATTTATGCTTCAAGAAATAAGGCCAAACTTTTCTTGAATAATCGTCAATTATGGTCAGCATGTAACTAGCACCACCTAGTGACTTCTTGCGAGATGGTCCCCATAAATCAGAATGCACATAATCAAGAATACCTTCAGTTGTATGATTCGAAGTATTGAACTTCAC
The DNA here is from genome assembly GCA_902687465.1 of Secale cereale. Taxonomy (NCBI): domain Eukaryota; kingdom Viridiplantae; phylum Streptophyta; class Magnoliopsida; order Poales; family Poaceae; genus Secale; species Secale cereale. Next base: position 107,788,701 of record LR738710.1, read on the forward strand.
CCTCTTGTGCTTGCCGAAGATACAATGCTCACAAAATTTCAATTTACCAGTTTCGTATCCTTTAAGAAGACCTCTCTTATTTAACTCTGCCAAACCAAGTTCACTCATATGTCCAAGACGCATATGCCAAAGGTTAGCAGCATCACAATCAGAGTTCTTTGAAATAACTGGAGTAGCGTTACCTGAAACGGTAGAACCTCGAAGGTAATAAAGACCATTGGTCGAACTTAAATCACCTTTCATCACAATAAGGGAACCTCTGGTGACCTTCAAAACACTATCTCCACCTGAATACTTGTACCCCTTTGCATCAAGGGCACTCACAGAGATAAGATTTCTCTTCATCTTCGGAATATACCGAACATCTGTCAAAGTTCTGATTGTGCCATCAAACATCTTGATTCGAACGGAACATATGCCTTCAATCTTGCATGGTGAATTATCAAAACCCAAAACGGAACCAACAGCAGTAGTGGAATCAAAAGTAGTAAACCAATCTCTATGCGGGCACATATGAAAAGTACATGCAGTGTCAAGTACCCACTCATCATTGGTCTCAGCACATCCAGCAGTAATGACAAGAGCATCATCGGAACTATCATCACGAGCAACGTTAGCAGAATTTTCACCTTGTTTGTTACCTTTTCTCTTTTCTTTGTTCTGCAACTTGAAACACTCGGAGATGTCATGCCCATCTCTCTTGCAATATCTGCAATACTTCTTGTCTCTGGATTGCGACCGGCCCCTGTGGCCGTTCTTACTTTTGCCTCTGTTTCCATTATTGGAGTTCTTCTCCTTTGTCCTGCCACGGACAGATAATCCCTCGGCTTGGGATGAACTCGAACCATCATGAGGCACCATTAATTTCATCTTCTCCTTAGAGTTCAAAGCTTCATAAACTTCATTAAGTGTGAGAGTATCACGACTGTATACTATGGTGTCTCTAAAATTTGTATAAGAACTTGGCAGTGAACAAAGTAACATTAAAGCAGTATCTTCCTCTTCATACTTAACCTCCATTGCAGCTAGATCGGATATGATCTCTTTAAATTCAGAAATATGATTCAAAACATTACCTCCCTCGGGTAACCTATGCAGGAATAATTTTTGCTTCAGATGCATCTTGCTGGTAAGATCTTTTGTCATGCAAATGCTTTCTAGCTTTAACCATAGAGCGGCGGCAGTTTTCTCGCTCAAAACTTCCTGCAAAATATTATTATGCAAATGGAGTTGAATTTGTGACAAAGCCTTACGATCCCTTCTTTTCTCATCAGCAGTCCAGTCCTGAATTCGGTCCTTCCCAAAACTATCCAGTGCATCGTCATAGTCGGCCTGTGCCAACAACGCCCGCATCTTGACTTGCCATAGGGTAAACCTTGTGTCACGGTCCAGCAGCGGAAGATCGTACTTCATGGATGCCATGAGTAGAATAAATCTGTGTGCACAAAGTAGTACAAGCCAGTAGAGAAATTCTGGACAGAATTTAATATGCAGAGCAAATAGAACAGAGTAAATAGCACCTGGTAGTATTGGGCAGTGGACGTAGCAAGTACTAATGAACTAGTACCAGTCTCAGATAGCAACAGTAGGAGTACTAGCAATCAACGACCAGGGTAGCCTTCACGTGATGTAGTAGTTGAATCAATAGTACTTAAACCAGATGTGATGCTTGCATGAGAAGAAGTACTGGTGGTTGCCTCGAACTTGATGCGTGTGTAGACGGACTAGAAACAACTTTTGATAATCGTCCTGTTGCGTCGGGACTTGAATCCTTTTTGTGGATCAGTAGATCGCCTCGGCAGCTAGCGATAGCTGAGCAAATCGACTTCGTGTCGGACTCGGTGTACTGCCGAACGACGGCGGCGGCGGAAATCGATCTGCCCTCGGAACGACGGGTCGCCAGGTCGCATGCGGTGGCGCGCGGACAGAAGCCCTAATCTCCCGATCTCAAATCTCGTATCTGTAAACTTGGCTCTGTATACCACTTGTTAGATAATAACGAGAATAAACGAGACACGAGAGACACGGATTTAACATGGAAACCCTTGCGGGAGAAAACAACGGACGCACGAAGGCGCAATCACTATGAGGAGGAGTATTACAAGCACGAGACGACAGCCCGTCTTAGGTGCGACTACGTAGGGTATATAAGAGGGCAATACATGAGAGTCCTTGGAGGACAAGTAAACGAGTTGTACTCGTACACGTTGACGTCAACGGAAAAGGCCCACACCTGTTGTACTACGTCTAGTCCAACACGGTATAATTTGGATCACAATTTAACAATCTCCACATTAATCCAAATTCCCTCCAGTAGTCGAAGAAAGTGAATAACTCCATCTTGGGACAAAGTTGTGTGAATCATAAAATGTACCAAACTCCCACTCCAGAGCCTTTTGTCGTGCCCTCCACGCCTCAGGGGGGCTCGTCTGCTCACCATAGTGTTCAGCGAGATAAGCTATAATTTCCCTAGTTGTCATTGACAGGTCTTCCACTAGGCGGAGGAAGCTGAAGTTAGAAGTTGTCAGGCATTTCGTCCCAGGCAACACAACCCTTGTCAACTGAGAGTAATCATCATGCACGGCTTTGAGCAAAATAGCATAGTGCTTGATCTCAGAGCATTCTGCATACAACATGAACTTTTGCGTCACATACCTTTTCCGCTTTAATTTATTGACAAAGGCACTCCAGCACTTGTCGGTTTGAAAATAACATATGTCCCACGGGTACTCAGTACACCAGCCAGTTTCGACTTCGTCAATTTTGCGTTGTTGGAGGAACCCCTTAATAGAGAGATCTTGCGTTTCTGGATGGAGCCGGAACAGCTTGAAGATCCAGAGCTGTAGATCCACTAACGACATGGACTGCGGCTGCGGCGGTAGTTGGCCGATAACGTGTGCACACTCGTTTACTACACGAGAAATGTATGAAGAATCAACTAAATCATCGCCTTGCACGCCATAAAACCCTTTTGTTGGTCCATAGTATACAGGGATCTGAATGGGTTCTTGAGCCTGCACCAAACAATGGCAGCACATAGATGGAACAAATTCAGGCGAATCAAACAGGCAAGCAAGATTATTGCGGCGGCAGGTTATAAATGACTTATTGGCACAGTGCAGTACAGTACAGTGCAGTGCAGTACAAACCTGCAGCTTCCGAGGCTTCCTCGCCGTGGCTGCCGGGGCCTTCCGCTTCCTCGCGCCGGCGGCGGCACCCTGCGAGCTCAGAACACACAAACTTCAACTAAAGGGGCGGCGGGGAATGGATCGAGTGGTACGCCGAGGCGGAGGGCGGCGAGGAGAAGGTACCGGGTTGGAGGCGGGGGCGTCGGCACTCATAGGGGAGGCGGAAGAGTCAGAGGCGTGGGGTTCCGCCGCCGGCTCCATGGACGGCTTCGTCGGAGCAGGGCTACCGTCGGGAGTATCGGCGGCGGTTTCGAGCTTGGCAGTGGGATGGGATTGGGAGGAGCTCTTTTTTTTTCAGAACGGAAGAGCTTTCCCTCCATTTTGTCGACCCTTCCCTCCGTTTTCTCTGGTGGAGAGCAGGGGCCAGGGCCTTCGTTCAGGATGGGCCGCTGGCCCTAGGCTTATTTTTGCTTGGGCTCTGGGCTCTGCATCTGTTGGAGTGTTTGGGCCTGAGTCAGTGGCCTGGGCTTTTCATGCCTGGAGGAAGATGCTGCCTAGTTTAAGCCTGGTGTTCAGATTTTGAAGCAGTTATCAAGTTCTTTTGCTAAAAAAAAAAGCAAAATCAAGTTCTTAATTCTCAAAAAATTGGTTCACCTCAAACAAACAAACAAAAAATCTCAAAAAATAAATAAAATGAAGAAGCAAAATCAAGTTTTTGCAGCTTCGTATTCAGTATGGAGTATCATGCTATGGGAATGTGCTTTACTAGCTTTGGTTGATTTTGTAGACTCATTATTCAGTCTAAGTAAGCGACTTAGCTAGTCAGATGAAGTTAGGGATAGGTGTCATGAACATCCACAAGGAAAATGCGATCAAGAAGGGAGAAAACAAGAAAAACTACACATCAGAGCTCACATCCAACAAGTCAGAAAGATCTTGGAAAGAACTGCTATGATTCTTTTCTAGTAACACTGCATTACTGCTTCATCATCCAACACCCAGCAGAAAAATGCAGCAGAAACTATGATGAGAGAAGCAGCAACAAAGAATTGACAGCGTCTACAGAACTCCAATCTTTTGTCATGCATTCAAATGGCTTGATGTTTCTGCAGTCGCATGCCAACTCAGAGTCACAAAAACTTCCACTCCAGGTCCTGCCTAACAAATGCCATGATACAGGCTGTAGTGCGTGATAAATAATGGATCTTGCTGACGATAGGATATGTAGGAGTGAATTGACAATCTAAATTGGATTGCAGTGTCTCCTATCTCAAACCAAAAAATCTTCTAAGCAGTAATAACTGTCCCAAACAATATGTGGCTCACCACTCAAACGAAGCATTGTGAAATCAGAGATGAATCAATTGGATTCGTGCCTCAGTACACACTTTTTCAACAAGAGCAGCAGAATGATTTTAGAAGACATAGATGATACTGTTTCACCATCCAACACTGAGACAGAAAAATGCAGCGGAGCTAGCGATGGGAGAAGCTTCAACGCAGGCATGACGCAACATTTATTTTCAGCCGAATGAATAGGCAGCATTAACATTACTCTGTTTTGAAAGTTTCTGAAGACAAATAAGGAATTGCACTTGGATTCAGAGAAATTGTTCAGGATGCTCAGTTCTCTGCATCATCCTTGCTTGCAAAGAGGAACGTACGTAAACAAGATATGATTGGCATTTGAGCGCGACAAAATCATCAAACTAACTAAAAAAGAAATAAGAGATGAGTTCCCATGGGCGCAGTGACTAACTTGATAGTCGCTTGAGATCTTATTCTTAGATCCACACAAAAATTCCACTCCAGGTCCCAATATTCAAATGGACATGAAAATCTCTTAGTGGGTCTGGATATGCAAGACTGCTATTGCACAAAATTCGAATGAAAAGCTAACATAATCTGAGTAGCTTTTCACATTCTTGACAATTATAGATTCCAGTATCCCAAACCAGAATATCTTTGAAATCAGACATGAATCCATTGGATCCGTACCTGACTACACACTTTCCGCCTAGAGCAGCAGAATGTTACAACAATCATATATACAGAAAGTTACTCAAATGCTCTGCACAAAATCAGGCCACCAATTTTTCATTCATGTCTGAAAGTGATTACAATACGACTTGATAGTCGATACATTCAGGACTTGCTTGGCCAACAATTTTCTCATTCATGTCTGAAATTGATTACAATACGACTTGATAGTCGATACATCCAGGACTTTCTTAGCTCAAAGCTACACACACAAACACAGACACACAAGAGTTCACTAACCAATGTTACTCGTCGGAAACTGCAACTTTAACTCACCAAGACACCCAATGCCTAAGAATCCAATTCAGCCAAGATTAATTTTACAGTAGAGTCAGCACAGTCTCCAAACGCTAGGCAGCTCACAAGATTATGTGTGTATCGACAAGTTCAATTCTACTCCTTTTTCCTGATACAAGCCGGGTAGCAAATGGGCATTTTGGATTTTGCGGCGAGGTGCCGCAATTGCAGTACATGAGTTTCCTTTTTAGGCTCATCTGCTATTTGATTTATTGAAAATGCCCTTTATTTACTTAAACCCTGAACTTAGGACCAGGTATGGATGTAGTGTAACTATGCCGTACACATCTTAGCATGATTTTTGCTGCCTAGCTAGATGGAGACTCTGCTGAAACACTTGTAAGATTACTAATGACTGAAAGGGATTCAAAGAACACTAGAAAATCTTGGTGATTAAGTGCAGAACCTAGAGATGCAAAGATTAAATGAAACTCATGTGTGCATGGTTTAGTAAGAACTAGCAAGGGCGTAATACCACTGGACGCAGCCAAGGAATTGGTTGCTTCATTGGTGCTGCAGCGGTGACACGGATTTGCTTCGGAACCTTGCAGCTGAGCTCCCCCTTCCCCCTTCTTGCGCGCAGAGTTGAAACTGCCGGAGTCATCTTCTTCACTACGGGCGCAACAGCAGTGACAGGCAATTGTGTGATGGGACGAGAGACAACTGCCCGAATCACCTTGGAACCGACGGGACGAGAGACCTTCTTCACGGGCGCAGCAGCCTTGGAAGCCGGGCGCTTGCGGTGGTGGCAAGCGGACTCCTCGTCTTCAGCCATCTGGCGTCCACGGGCACAGATGGCGCACCGGACGTCGACGGAGTCAGCACCAGCAGCGGCCGGCAAGGTGGTAGCAGGCCCAGGGCGCGCGGCGGAGGCATGGAAGGCGCCGGGCATCGCCGGCGCATGGCTGCGTTCTCCGTGGTTGACACCCTTGAGGTGGTGAACAAGTGGGCACCAGGCACGGACGGGATCAGCACGGGCCGCCTTGGCAGGAGCGGCGACATCAGATGCGGCTGTGGCGGCGTGGCGATGGGGACGCCCTCCATGGTCGACGCCGTGGCGGCGGAGTTCTTGGGCGGCTGCGGCGGCCTCCTTGGCGAGGCCGTCTTCCTCGAGTAGGCGCTGGAAGTCGGCATCCCAGCGGGCGAGGGACTCCCGGGACTCACCGGTGGCCTTGGCCAGGCTGTGCTTGGTCCAGTACTGGAGCACCCTCTCGAGGGCGCGCGAGGGCACCCGGATCTCCAGCGGGAGGGCTTGGGCGGCGGCCGGGCGATAGTCCCACGCCGGAGCGACGAGCACCTTGCCGTCGGAGGTACGGAGCTGGAGCACCTTCGTCGCCATCGATCTGGAACTCTGGATCTGGGGATCGGGGAGGGAGGGGAAAGAATGGAGGTGGAGCCGCTGCTCCCACCGCAAGCGCTTTTATTCATCGGAGAGCTCCTATTTCTTGCCGGACTCGGATTACCAGCTGTCGCCGGCTGAACTGGAAATGAACTCGAACTCCAATTCACAGGGGGCAAGCCCTTGGCCGTGCACCAGCCGAGCGGGGCAGGCGATGTCACCGCGCTCGTCCGAGCGGCGTACAGATCGGCCTGCGGCATCCGCGTCCCGGCGTGCGGCCACGGCCATTCCATCAGCGGGCAGGCGCAGGTACCCGAGCTCCGCGGTGCTAGCCATGGAGATCTTCAGGTGGCGCGCTTGTTGATTTCCCAGAGATCCCTGAACCTGTCAGGTCTCTCAACTCTGAATCCAAGTGTTGCCTAAATTCAGTTAACTGTAGAGTATCGATCCAGCTACAGTTAACTGAGATCGGACGGCTGTGAAGACACAGGCGTGTATCGACGACTGAAGAGTTGACACTGGGCGTCTTACTGCTAAAGTAGTAGTCTCCAGCTGTGAATCACTTTTTACCTTCACTCGTTTCAGCGAGCTGTACAACTCCACATAAGCCCGCATGCGTGCACATGAGGGGCATATCATTGTATTCCAAAACAATCCCTAGTTCTTATCTGTAGACCAACTTGTACCAAATCCTCAATTAATATAAGGGTCTCCCCATTGGAAGCTTACCGTGGATTTGGTCCAGAGCATGCTTGGTGTTTTAATTGTTTGATCCTCAGTAGGATCTGACAAATTGGTATCAGATGTCATCAGTCCTCGGCGGCGCAGCGGCGGCGTGAGGAAAGGCGGCGGTAGACCAGTTCGAGCACAGGTCGATAGCTAGGTGCGGATGCCGGCGAGATCCTCTCCTGGTAGTAAAATTACGTGATCAAGGTCTGCTCGTGTGCGTTGGCGGCGTGGGGCGCTGGTTGTGGCAGGGAGACGAGATCTAACAAGGGTTCCAAGGCTTGTCCTTGTGGTAAAATTCTGGCGCACGGTCTCGATCCATGGTGAAATCGAAGGGCGACGACAAGGCGGATGCAGCCGAGGTTTCCGAAATGAAGATGGACATGGAGCAGCTGGACGACAAGGTCGAAGGCCTCCATAACGAGGTGGAGGGTGTGCGCACAGAGATGTCTGCAGTCAAGAAGCAGCTCTCACGTATGGAGGAAGTGATGTTGCGGTTGGAGGAAAAGCTCACAATTCCTCCCCAGCCCAACGCTCCAGCCACTTCATCGACGACAGCAGAGCAACCACGACTCCCACCCCCTCAGCAGCAACAACAGACACAATCAACCCCACAATAGCAGGAACAACCGCCTTCCCAACAGCTTGAGCATGTTACCAGGAACCAGGCAAACACTTCGCCTATGCTAACTAGGGGAACACCAATTTGGCGACGCCGCGGTCAGGAGCAAACACAACACCTCGGTTGGCTAGACAATTAGCAAGCCTTGGTATACAATCCCCAGGACAACTAGGATATGGACAAGGACCTGCCCCCCTGGTAATCAGCCTCTGCACACACCAAGACCAGACATATACCAAGATAATTACAGGGGACATGACATAGATACTCAATTCTACAGGTCCATAGCAAGAGCACCAAAAATTGCATTTCCTACCTTTGATGGAACTAATCCCATGGAATGGTTGAGGACTACTGAGAAAATTTTCTCTATGGTATACGTCCCAAAATATACTCTATGCTCAGATGTATCTGACTGGCAAGGCTCACACATGGCTAAGAAACTCCGGAATTCTGGATGAAAACCTTGCTTGGGATCAATCCATCAGTGTAGTGTTAAAAAGGTTCTCGGGTGACATTTCATATGAGGTTGTAGAAAAATTTAAATCCCTCGAACAAGGTTCCTAAACTGTCTCTAATTACACAGACACGTTTGAGGAAAGTATGTCCTCCTTTAAAAAAGATAATACAGGAGTACCCGAGGGCTACTATATCAAGTGTTCTGTGAATGGCCTCAGACCAGAGATCAAGCACTGAAACCCTTCAAACCAAGTACACTCTATGAGACAGTAGAAAATGCTAGGAACATGGAACTAGGAGTACAAGCCCAAGCAAACAAGAAAATGTACAACACCAACACAACATTCCAGAGAAACACCAACCAGCAATCGTACTTCAGCAAGCCAAAGTGGGAGATGCTAGTGGGGTAAGAACACAGCTAGACAAGAAACCCATTGTCAGACCAGAAACAAAATTCAGAGACCCTGGCACTTGCCGATATTGTGGAGGCAAATGGTTTTTTGGGCACAAGTGTGCTCAGTACAAAAAACTCAACCTCATGGCCACTAAGGACACACCTAAGGAGCAAATGGTTTATGAACACCTCCAGGTCAGGGAACCAACTGAAGAGGTGCCCCCATGCTACTTCCCCCACAGAGGAGGAACCGTGTATGCAGATATCCCAATAGGCCCTTGGCAAAAAAAGTTGTAACTTTTTCCTTCAAAGTTAACATTGGTGGCAAATTTGGAATTGCACTCTTGGATTCCATCAATTCACACACATTCATTGATATGAACTTTGTTGCAAAAACATCTTGTACAACTGTCAGTAACCCAATGGAAAAAGTGTTCATTGCTGGAGGAGGCCAATTACTCAATCCAAGGGCATAAATTGAACAACTCCTTCAATATATTACCACTGAATGTGATGCAGAGCATCCCTCGCTCATCACCATGGACGCCCCATCACCATCACAAGCACCGAGAGGATCAATGGCAAGAGCTTGCGCACGTGCCATCGAAACCAGGGTTAATGTAATGCCCCGGATGTAATACTTTCCCTTTTGGGTATATAATATATCTCCGGCTTCATCTATTTCCATTCCGGGTTCTTTGTCTTTCGGGCTTTCGTCGTTTTGTTGTGTGAGTGTGTGGCATTCATTCATATCATGTAGACATGTGCATCGCATTGCATTTGTGTTGTCGGTTGCATCCGGTTCCGCGTGTTTCTTCCCGTTGTCCGTTTCACGTTCCGGAGCTCCCTCACGTGTCCGTGACGTCCCGTAGGCCTACTTTGTTGTTCGGGCGTTTAACGTTACCGGTGTGCCGCGAGGTTGTTGTGTGTGTTGTTGTTTTGTTGTGTGCAACCCGCCTCTCAAATCTCGTCTCGTTTGGACTCCGTTGGCTTTTCCATCCGTTGCTCGTGTGGGTCCGAAGTGCCTTCACGTCGTGTCCCGAAAACACCCCTACTGCATTCTTTTATCTCCTTCTAGGCCTTTAAAATCTATCCCCGCGATCGGATCCGTCGGATCGCGATCGGAGGGCTCCTAGCGCCCCCAAATCTCCAAACCCTAGCAAAACTGCTATATATAGACCCCTCTAGGTCTATTTTGGCATCCCCTATTTTTTTTCTTCTCAGATCCAATCTTCCCTTCTTCTCCACTTGAAAATATCCTCTGGATCCCGAGGGCGATCCCTCGATCGACCGCAGCCGCCGGCCTCGACGCCAAGTCAACGAGGCACCGAATCCCTCCCGTCGGGGCCCAGATCGCCGGCCGCCCGCGTCTTCGCGCTCCAGGCCGTCCCCTCCCGCTACGGCCCGTACGCCGCCAGCCCGGGGACCACTTCCCCGCGGCCCCACGTCTCCCGCGCCAGCGATTCCCGTCCCGCGAGTCGACGCTCGGCTCCGCTCCAGGCCGCAGTCGCTGCGCCGCGCCAGGGAGCCCGTTCCCCCTTCGCTGGGCCGCTCCCTCCGACGCGGGCCCAGGCGCCGCCGCCGGGCCGCGCCTCCCTCCACTCGACCGCACCAGCCGCGCCGCCCCGGCTGGGCCTTGCCTCAGTGGGCCACCGCGGTCCAGCCGCCGCTCCTCCGCCAGGCCTCCCTCCAGCGCGGGCCGGGCGCCGCCGCCTTCACCCGAGGCCCACTTCCCCGCCGCCGCGTCGGCCCGTCTGCAGATCCGCCGGCCCATCTTCGTTTTTTTCCAGATCTGGACTAAGGTTGACCTCCCCCTTTTCACTAAGTCCCTGTTCTGTTTATTCTGAGATGCTATGTTTGACCATGCATAACTTTTACTGTGATGCTCCGTTTTGCGCGTGTAATATGTCCAGACGTTCGTGGAGATGTGCTCTACGTTTTATCGGTTGTAGTCATGCATGTTAGAGATCGTCTAGGTGCTTGTTTTGCTGTTGCAAGAGTGCATCATGAGTTAAACTGCTGTCATGTGTTATTTTTATGCCACCTTTGTCATGTGATATCTTCTAGCTCGTTTGTCCGAATGATGCAAATGACATGTCCACGTGTTCGTCTTGCCACGAACTACGTGTTGCTTGTGATAGGTTGCATGGTAGATTTATTATTGCCTTGTTATCATCGTTGCAAAGTGCCATGTTCATGTGATGTTGTTTCACTTGTTATGAAATGCCATCTTGTTGAGCTCGTTGTAATCGTTGTGTTCACCTCTTTGAAGCATGCTTGTGTGTTTCGGGATCACCTTCATGTGTATTTTGATGAGGTGCTTGCCCTTTGCCATGTTTAGTTTCGAGGTGACTTAAACATGCTCTTTTAGTTGCTATGATGATATTGCTGTTTTAGGACTTAGTGATTTTTCACTAAGTCTGAAATCTGTAACGTTCCGATGCCATGTTCGTGTGATGTTCTAGGGCAAAGCATGATAGTTTTGGAGTGGATTTTGATTGTTCCTTGTAGTATATATTGTTGTCTTTCCATCCATGTTCTCACATGTCCATTTAAGTGGCTGTAGCATGTTTATCTTTTGCTCTAAAGTTTCAATAAAATTCTGCTGCCAGAATTTTATTGTCAAGTTCAATATGTCCAAGATCATTGCTATTGATCCGTGGCTCCGTTGGGGGTGCACCTTGGACATAGTTGCTGTACTATATGTCTAGTTTGTGTTCATGCCTTTTGCCATGTTATTTAAATGCTGTAGCTCAATTATTTTGAGCTCCGAAGTTGCTATGTTGCTGTAATTTTCACCTTTCGCTCAAATCTTGTTTCGGGCATAACTTTTAGCCCGTAACTCCGATTTCAGCGAGTCTTATATCAAACTTGATTGATTTTCTGTGTAGATTAATAATATCAGATTGTCATCATGTTTTGAGGTGTTTTGCTTGAGTGTTATTGTACGTGCTCCGTGTGCATCCTTAGTGCATCCATCATGCATTCATGTTTTTCGAGTGCGCATTGCATCTTGTTGATTGGTGCTTGGTGTGATTGTTTTGTTTAGAGCCGGAAGCTGAGACCGAGTACGAAGTTGAGCACGAGGTTTCCAACGAGGTTGAGCACGAGGACCCTTCTTACGATCCGAACGACTTCTCTTCAGGCAAGATGACCGAACCCCGATAACATTACTATCTTTGCCTATTGCTAGTAGTCTCGATCTATAGTTTTGCCTCGATGCCCATGATCTTCTTGTCAGCCTCCTATTTGTAACCAATTGCCATGTTTAACCAACCTACCTATGCAAACCGTTGCTTGGCTAAGTACGCTTCGCTCAGCCCTTCTTATAGCATTGCTAGTTGCAGGTGAAGTGAAGATGCTTGCTCCATGTTGAAGTTTGGTTGGGTTATATCACACTATATAAATGCTATAAATGAAATCATCTATATATTGGCAAGGGTGGAAGGCTAAGCCTTTTGCTTGGTGATTTGTTCCACTCATGCCGTTAGGATCCGTATAAGCCGGTTTTATGTTCCTTGATTATGCGTTCCTAACACGGTTGGGGTGTATGGGACCCCCTCGATAAACCGCTAAGTGCTAAGTCTTTTCCAGCAAGTCCCAAGATTGGTACTTTTTGCCTAATAACAAACTAAACTTGCATAGGGAGTTATAAACCCTTTTCCTTAATTCAACAACCCGGGCCAGTGCTCCTCATGAGTGTTGGTCCAAACTGGGGGTTACGCGGGGCCACCTCGAGGAAACTCAAGGTCTGGTAAAAACCTGTGGGATCACCCATCCGGTCGTGGCCTGAGACGAGATACGCGCGGCTACTATCAGGGTGTCGGCACGCCGGGAGGATTTGCTGGATTAGCCTTACCTTAGCTCGGTATATCTTGAGCACGGGATTCCGAGGATACTCGGGTCTTCCCACTTTGGAGTTGCGACTCCGCGGATCGTGGGCTTGTAATGGGTCAAGTTGGAACACCCCTGCAGGGTTTGAACTTTCGAAAGCCGTGCCCGCGGTTATGTGGCAGATGGGAGCTTGTTAATTCCGGTTGTAGAAAACTTGACACAATGTTTCTAATACACTACCAGCGTGTGTTCCGTGACTGTCTTTTTCCGAATAGGGATTCGGGAGTTGAACACGGAGGGGTTATGATTGTGGAGCTTGTAGCTAGGATCACTTCGTGATCACTTCTCGCCGAGGCTTTCTCTTCTCGCTCTCACTTACGTAAGCTAGATGCTAGTTGCTGCTGCAGACTTTCTTTTCTTCAGCCTTATCCTCACCCAAAGGCTTTGATAGTCTTGTTACCCGGAGACGGGATTGCTAAGTCCTCTGTGGCTCACAGTTACTTCACACACCAGATGCAGGTCCAGCTGTGAGCTATCCAGGTGATGGCACCGAGCTGGATTGGGAGTACGACGAGGAGCATAGTCGGTACTACGTGCGCTACCCGGACGATCAGTAGTGGAGTCTCTTACTAGGATTCGATCCGCCTGTGGTTTATTTATCTAAGTTTGGTACTTTGACATTTGGCTTTTGCCCTTAGAGGGTTGTGATGTTCTTAATGTATGATGTTTGAGACTTGTACTGTAATTCTGTGACGTGGCGAGTGTAAGCCAACTATTTCTGTTTACTATCCCCTCTTTTACATGAGTTGTGCAAAGATTACCAAACTTGAGATCATTCTAGGATGGACTTATGCCTTTAAGTCGTGCCTCGACACGTAGGAGGTATAACTCCATCCTGGGCATTACAAGTTGGTATCAGAGCCTTCTCCGACCTAGGAGCCCCCACTGTTTGATCGAATCGTTGACGGTCGAGTCTAGGCACACACTGAAAACTTTTTGAGTCCTATATTATATCGGAGAGTAGGATTTCTTTGCTTCTCATCCCCTTTTTCTCTGGTGAGGACTCCTGACGTCTACTCTTGTCTCTCCTATCTTCAAAATTTGCACAATTTTTTTTTTAGGAATCCCGCGAGTATTCTGGGATTGTTTCGATGTTCTTGTGACAAGGATATTGTTCCCGATGCCTCCTGTTACCGAGGAGTTGAGCTTCGGGGTATCATTGTAACAAGCATATCGCGGCAGTACTAAATACTTAAGACGGCCGACATCAAAAATCTCCCCTATACGGCCAGTGGCAAGATAACCCCGACATCACCCAGTACTGGGGAGGTAGTTCGGGAGTATTGCCATAGCTTGTTATAGTGGATGCTTTTCGAAGGTCCGAGGTACATAGTTTCCGAGAAAGACTGGTTATGTGTTGAAAGATGGATACACTTGGATGTAGGTTAGAGTTGATTGCGCGGTGCTTCCCGTGTATCCCCAACACCTGATTGCATAACTGGAATCTTTCGGAAATCTATAGGTGGGTTTTATCCAGTAGATCGTAGGCATTCTTCCAACGAATGCAGGTTAGTGAGTTCGGGGTTCGACATTGAGAGAAGGGGTTATATGACCGATGTTACTATCAGGAGTTGCATCTTAAAGGGTCCTTGGCTATGCTGATCCGGGGATTGCAAAACCTTTTCGTAACGCGTTCATATGCTTTCAGCACAAAGATGTTAGAACGAAACTCCTCTCTTGTGTTTGTTCCCGACTGTACCTTGTTGTTTTTCTTATTTTATCCTTTTGTCCCCTATGTGGCTTCTCGTGAAGATTGATGTTATCATTTAACTGAGAATATCATTCGTTCCTCTTGTTCGGATGATTTCATTCGTTCTTATTGTTCGAATGATTATTGTGAAGACTTGTTGCAATTCATTCCATTGATTCAGCTTATTCCTTTTGTCAATCAATTGCTGATTCGTGGTCATCTCTTACAGGATGGCTCTGAAGAGGGTTCCCAACGCTAACCCAGAGGTGGAAGAGGTCCCAGAACATCCTCCTTCCCCTCCTCCTCCGCCTGAGGCTTGGAGAGCAATTATGCAGACTACTGCTCAGAACACTCAGTTGATGATGCAGATGATGCAGATGATGCAAGCTAATCAAGCTAATCAGGGTATTCCAGGGAACCAAGGCAACTTCTTCCAGCAGCACCATGCTACTCTCAACCAGTTCCTGGCTAACAATCCTAAAGCTTTCAGTTACTGTGTCGACCCTCTTGATGCTGAGGATTGGTTGACCGACATAAAAAAGCATTTTGAGTGCAGTAACGTGAAGGAAGATGACTATGTGAAGTTTGCAGCCTTCCAACTGAAAGATCAAGCAGCTGACTGGTGGCAGTAGTACAAAGACTCCAGGCCGGGTCAAGTGATCTCTTGGGAGAATTTCTGCAAGGATTTCCGTTCGCACCACATTCCTACAAGTGTTATCGAGGGTATGCGTGAGCAATTCCGCAACCTCAAGCAGGGCTCCATGACAGTCTATCAGTATAATGTCAAGTTCCAAAACCTCGCTCGTTATGCTAAGCAAGACATTCCTGATGCCAAGAGTAAAATCTATCAGTTCCGTGGAGGTCTCAAAGATGAACTTCAGCTTGCTCTCACTTTGTTCGAGCCAGATGAATTTGACAAGTTCTATAATATGGCTTTGAAACAAGAAGCAGCTCAGCTTAAGATGGAGGCTTCTAAGAAGAGAATTCGAGATGCTGTTCACTCTTCCTCATCGTCTCAGTTGGCTGCGAAACAACAGAAATTCTGGCTTCCTCCTCCTCCAGTGATTCGAGCCCCATACAACAACTCCAACAACAAGAACTCTGGTGGTCATGGTTTCTCCCACCCACCCAACCCGAGCAACCAGTCGAAGAAGCAGTTTTAGTCTCAAGGCTCCAAGTCCAGTGGCTCTCAATTCCGTCCTCTCTCAGAAGTGACTTGCAACAAATGCACTCAGAAAGGTCACTATGCCAACAGATGTCCGAATCCGAAGCGTCTTCCACCTCCTCCACCTATGAGTTCAGCTATTGTCAGGCATGATCCAAAGTCTGCAAGGGTCAATCTGATGAATGCAGCACAAGCGGAGGCTTCTTCTGATGTCATTTTGGGTAACCTTCCAGTTAACTCTTTTCCAGCTAAAGTGTTATTTGATTCGGGTGCTTCATGCTCTTTCATGTCTCAACCATTTGCATCCAAGTATAATGTGGACATCAAAAGTTTGCCAAGGGAGTTATCAGTTGTTTCTCCGGGTAGATTGATGCATTCTCGTATATATGCTCCGGATGTTTCTATTCGCATGGGTGATTATCGATTTTTAGCTTCTCCGGTGATTCTTGGTAATTCTGACATCGACCTCATCCTCGGAATGGATTGGCTTTCTCAGCACGATGCTCATATTGATTGTGCACAGAAGGAAGTCAAGATGACTCATTCTGATGAAGATGTGATTATCTTCGCCTCCAGGGATAATACTATTCGGCTTTTCTCTCTTAATGATAAGGGCGAAATTAATGCCATAGATCAAATTCCGGTGGTGAACGAATATCAAGACGTCTTTCCAGAAGAACTTCCAGGCATGCCTCCACACCATCAGGTGGAGTTTGTCATTGAACTCGAGCCGGGCACTGAGCCTGCATGCCGGCGTCCATACAAGCTCTCTCCGGATGAATTGAAGGAATTGAAGAAGCAGCTTGATAAGCAGGAGAGTATGGGTCTCATCAGACCGAGTACATCTCCGTGGGGCTGTGGCGTCTTATTTGTCAAGAAGAAAGATGGCACAGAGCGTTTCTGTGTTGACTACCGGCCATTGAACAAGAAGACGATTAAGAACAAGTATCCGCTCCCCAACATCAACGAACTCTTTGAGCAGCTCAAAGGAGCTAAAGTATTCTCTAAGCTTGACCTCCGAATGGGCTATCATCAAATTCGCATTCGCGAGGAAGACATTCCCAAGACGGCCTTCAGAACGAGCTACGGTTCATACGAGTATACCGTCATGTCCTTCAGTCTCGCCAATGCTCCTCCTACCTTTTCAAGGATGATGCATTACATCTTCAACCCCTATACTGGCGAGTTTGTGCTTGTGTATCTGGATGATATTCTGGTGTTTTCCAAGAATGAAGAAGATCACGAAAAGCACTTGCATCTGGTTCTTGATCGACTCCGAGAGCATAAATTCTATGCCAAGTTCTCAAAGTGCGAGTTTTGGCTCGATAAGGTTTTGTACCTGGGCCACATCATCTCAGCTGACGGTATTGCGGTTAATCCCGAGAAAGTTGAAGCAATTGTCAACTGGGAAGCTCCTCAGAACGTCAAGCAGCCCCGCAGTTTTCTGGGTCTTGCCAGCTATTGCAAAAGATTTGTTGAAAACTTCTCCAAGACCGCCAAGCCTCTTTCCAACCTGCTTCAGAAGAATGTCAAATACTTTTGGTCTCCAGAGTGTGAATTGGCATTCAAAACCCTCAAAGAGAAGCTTGTTTCTGCTCCAGTTCTGACTCCTCCGGATGAATCCAAGCCCTATGAAGTGTTCTGTGATGCTTCTCTTCAAGGTCTTGGTGGTGTGCTTATGCAAGATAAGAGAATTGTGGCATACACTTCTCGTCAGCTAAAGCCAAGTGAGAAGAACTATCCCACTCATGATCTCGAGCTAGCAGCTGTGGTACATGCTCTGATTACGTGGAGACATCTGTTGTTGGGCAGAAAGGTCGACATCTTCACTGATCACAAGAGCTTGAAGTACATCTTCACACATCCGCATCTGAACCTCCGCCAGACTCGTTGGGTTGAAATGATCCAAGAGTACAATCCCAGCATTGAATACACTCCTGGCAAGGCGAATGTGATTGCAGATGCTTTGAGCAGAAAGGCATATTGCAACAGCCTTCTTATCAAGCCATATCAGCCTGAGCTTTGTGAAGCATTCAGGAAGCTCAACCTTCAAGTTGTTCTGCAGGGTTTTCTTGCAAATCTCCAAATTGCTCCTACCTTGGAAGATCAAGTCCGTGAGGCCCAGCTCAGTGATACCATGGTGAAGAAGGTGAAACATGGGATTGCAAAGGGCACTCCAAAATACAAGTGCTTCCGTGTTGATGAGAGAGATACCTTGTTCTTCGAGGACAGACTCGTTGTTCCCAAAGGTGATCTCAGGAAGCTAATAATGGAAGAAGCTCATGATTCTCTCCTTTCCATTCATCCTGGCAGTTCCAAGATGTACCAAGACCTCAAGCAGTCTTACTGGTGGACACGCATGAAAAGGGAGATTGCCCAATTCGTGAATGAATGTGATGTATGCAGAAGAGTGAAAGCAGAACATCAACGTCCAGCCGGTCTTCTCCAACCTCTTCCTATTCCCGAGTGGAAGTTCGACCACATTGAAATGGACTTCGTCACTGGTTTTCCTAAATCCAAGCGAGGAAATGATGCTATCTTTGTGGTGATTGACAAGCTTACCAAAGTCGCTCACTTTCTTCCAGTCAAAGAATCAATCAATGCAGCTCAACTTGCGGAGCTGTACACTTCCAGAATTGTGTCCCTACATGGCATTCCTCAAGTGATATCCTCAGACCGTGGAAGCTTGTTCACATCAAGGTTCTGGGACTCCTTTCAGTCCGCCATGGGCACGAAGATCAGATTCAGCACTGCCTTTCACCCTCAGACTAGTGGTCAAGTCGAGCGCGTGAATCAGATTCTAGAAGACATGCTCAGAGCCTGTGTCATCTCCTTTGGCATGAAATGGGAAGACTGCCTTCCATTTGCCGAGTTCTCTTACAACAACAGCTTTCAAGCAAGTGCAGGCAAAGCACCGTTTGAAATTCTCTATGGCAGAAAGTGCCGTACCCCTCTCAACTGGTCTGAAACAGGCGAACGCCAACTTCTTGGCAATGACTTGATCTCAGAAGCCGAAGAAATGTGCAAAGTCATACGTGAGAATCTCAAGGCCGCTCAGTCGCGTCAGAAGAGCTACTATGACGGAAAGCATCGTGATTTGGTTTTCGACATCGGTGATCATGCCTATCTCCGAGTTTCTCCGATGAAAGGAACCCAAAGATTCGGTATCAAAGGAAAACTTGCTCCTAGATACGTCGGGCCTTTCAAGATTCTTGGCAAAAGAGGCGATCTAGCCTATCAGCTCGAGCTCCCTTCCAACTTTGCAAATGTTCATGATGTCTTCCATGTGTCTCAACTTCGCAAATGCTTCAAGGCACCTGAGCGCATGATTCCGTTTGAGGAGATTGATCTCCAACAAGACCTGTCCTACCGAGAGCATCCAGTTGCAATTCTCGAAGAAACCGAACGCAAGACTCGCAACAAGTCCATCAAATTTCTGAAAGTCAAGTGGTCACATCACACCGATCGAGAAGCTACCTGGGAACGAGAAGATCATCTTCGTTCCGAGTACCCTTCCTTTTTCCAGTCCTAGATCTCGGGACGAGATCTTTTTGTAGTGGAGGAGAGTTTGTAATGCCCCGGATGTAATACTTTCCCTTTTGGGTATATAATATATCTCCGGCTTCATCTATTTCCATTCCGGGTTCTTTGTCTTTCGGGCTTTCGTCGTTTTGTTGTGTGAGTGTGTGGCATTCATTCATATCATGTAGACATGTGCATCGCATTGCATTTGTGTTGTCGGTTGCATCCGGTTCTGCGTGTTTCTTCCCGTTGTCCGTTTCGCGTTCCGGAGCTCCCTCACGTGTCCGTGACGTCCCGTAGGCCTACTTTGTTGTTCGGGCGTTAAACGTTACCGGTGTGCCGCGAGGTTGTTGTGTGTGTTGTTGTTTTGTTGTGTGCAACCCGCCTCTCAAATCTCGTCTCGTTTGGACTCCGTTGGCTTTTCCATCCGTTGCTCGTGTGGGTCCGAAGTGCCTTCACGTCGTGTCCCGAAAACACCCCTACTGCATTCTTTTATCTCCTTCTAGGCCTTTAAAATCTATCCCCGCGATCGGATCCGTCGGATCGCGATCGGAGGGCTCCTAGCGCCCCCAAATCTCCAAACCCTAGCAAAACTGCTATATATAGACCCCTCTAGGTCTATTTTGGCATCCCCTATTTTTTTTTCTTCTCAGATCCAATCTTCCCTTCTTCTCCACTTGAAAATATCCTCTGGATCCCGAGGGCGATCCCTCGATCGACCGCAGCCGCCGGCCTCGACGCCAAGTCAACGAGGCACCGAATCCCTCCCGTCGGGGCCCAGATCGCCGGCCGCCCGCGTCTTCGCGCTCCAGGCCGTCCCCTCCCGCTACGGCCCGTACGCCGCCAGCCCGGGGACCACTTCCCCGCGGCCCACGTCTCCCGCGCCAGCGATTCCCATCCCGCGAGTCGACGCTCGGCTCCGCTCCAGGCCGCAGTCGCTGCGCCGCGCCAGGGAGCCCGTTCCCCCTTCGCTGGGCCGCTCCCTCCGACGCGGGCCCAGGCGCCGCCGCCGGGCCGCGCCTCCCTCCACTCGACCGCACCAGCCGCGCCGCCCCGGCTGGGCCTCGCCTCAGTGGGCCACCGCGGTCCAGCCGCAGCTCCTCCGCCAGGCCTCCCTCCAGCGCGGGCCGGGCGCCGCCGCCTTCACCCGAGGCCCACTTCCCTGCCGCCGCGTCGGCCCGTCTGCAGATCCGCCGGCCCATCTTCGTTTTTTTCCAGATCTGGACTAAGGTTGACCTCCCCCTTTTCACTAAGTCCCTGTTCTGTTTATTCTGAGATGCTATGTTTGACCATGCATAACTTGTACTGTGATGCTCCGTTTTGCGCGTGTAATATGTCCAGACGTTCGTGGAGATGTGCTCTACGTTTTATCTGTTGTAGTCATGCATCTTAGAGATCGTCTAGGTGCTTGTTTTGCTGTTGCAAGAGTGCATCATGAGTTAAACTGCTGTCATGTGTTATTTTTATGCCACCTTTGTCATGTGATATCTTCTAGCTCGTTTGTCCGAATGATGCAAATGACATGTCCACGTGTTCGTCTTGCCACGAACTACGTGTTGCTTGTGATAGGTTGCATGGTAGATTTATTATTGCCTTGTTATCATCGTTGCAAAGTGCCATGTTCATGTGATGTTGTTTCACTTGTTATGAAATGCCATCTTGTTGAGCTCGTTGTAATCGTTGTGTTCACCTCTTTGAAGCATGCTTGTGTGTTTCGGGATCACCTTCATGTGTATTTTGATGAGGTGCTTGCCCTTTGCCATGTTTAGTTTCGAGGTGACTTAAACATGCTCTTTTAGTTGCTATGATGATATTGCTGTTTTAGGACTTAGTGATTTTTCACTAAGTCTGAAATCTGTAACGTTCCGATGCCATGTTCGTGTGATGTTCTAGGGCAAAGCATGATAGTTTTGGAGTGGATTTTGATTGTTCCTTGTAGTATATATTGTTGTCTTTCCATCCATGTTCTCACATGTCCATTTAAGTGGCTGTAGCATGTTTATCTTTTGCTCTAAAGTTTCAATAAAATTCTGCTGCCAGAATTTTATTGTCAAGTTCAATATGTCCAAGATCATTGCTATTGATCCGTGGCTCCGTTGGGGGTGCACCTTGGACATAGTTGCTGTACTATATGTCTAGTTTGTGTTCATGCCTTTTGCCATGTTATTTAAATGCTGTAGCTCAATTATTTTGAGCTCCGAAGTTGCTATGTTGCTGTAATTTTCAGCTTTCGCTCTAATCTTGTTTCGGGCATAACTTTTAGCCCGTAACTCCGATTTCAGCGAATCTTATATCAAACTTGATTGATTTTCTGTGTAGATTAATAATATCAGATTGTCATCATGTTTTGAGGTGTTTTGCTTGAGTGTTATTGTACGTGCTCCGTGTGCATCCTTAGTGCATCCATCATGCATTCATGTTTTTCGAGTGCGCATTGCATCTTGTTGATTGGTGCTTGGTGTGATTGTTTTGTTTAGAGCCGGAAGCTGAGACCGAGTACGAAGTTGAGCACGAGGTTTCCAACGAGGTTGAGCACGAGGACCCTTCTTACGATCCGAACGACTTCTCTTCAGGCAAGATGACCGAACCCCGATAACATTACTATCTTTGCCTATTGCTAGTAGTCTCGATCTATAGTTTTGCCTCGATGCCCATGATCTTCTTGCCAGCCTCCTATTTGTAACCAATTGCCATGTTTAACCAACCTACCTATGCAAACCGTTGCTTGGCTAAGTACGCTTCGCTCAGCCCTTCTTATAGCATTGCTAGTTGCAGGTGAAGTGAAGATGCTTGCTCCATGTTGAAGTTTGGTTGGGTTATATCACACTATATAAATGCTATAAATGAAATCATCTATATATTGGCAAGGGTGGAAGGCTAAGCCTTTTGCTTGGTGATTTGTTCCACTCATGCCGTTAGGATCCGTATAAGCCGGTTTTATGTTCCTTGATTATGCGTTCCTAACACGGTTGGGGTGTATGGGACCCCCTCGATAAACCGCTAAGTGCTAAGTCTTTTCCAGCAAGTCCCAACATTGGTACTTTTTGCCTAATAACAAACTAAACTTGCATAGGGAGTTATAAACCCTTTTCCTTAATTCAACAACCCGGGCCAGTGCTCCTCATGAGTGTTGGTCCAAACTGGGGGTTACGCGGGGCCACCTCGAGGAAACTCAAGGTCTGGTAAAAACCTATGGGATCACCCATCCGGTCGTGGCCTGAGACGAGATACACGCGGCTACTATCAGGGTGTCGGCACGCCGGGAGGATTTGCTGGATTAGCCTTACCTTAGCTCGGTATATCTTGAGCACGGGATTCCGAGGATACTCGGGTCTTCCCACTTTGGAGTTGCGACTCCGCGGATCGTGGGCTTGTAATGGGTCAAGTTGGAACACCCCTGCAGGGTTTGAACTTTCGAAAGCCGTGCCCGCGGTTATGTGGCAGATGGGAGCTTGTTAATTCCGGTTGTAGAAAACTTGACACAATGTTTCTAATACACTACCAGCGTGTGTTCCATGACTGTCTTTTTCCGAATAGGGATTCAGGAGTTGAACACGGAGGGGTTATGATTGTGGAGCTTGTAGCTAGGATCACTTCGTAATCACTTCTCGCCGAGGCTTTCTCTTCTCGCTCTCACTTACGTAAGCTAGATGCTAGTTGCTGCTGCAGACTTTCTTTTCTTCAGCCTTATCCTCACCCAAAGGCTTTGATAGTCTTGTTACCTGGAGATGGGATTGCTGAGTCCTCTGTGGCTCATAGTTACTTCACACACCAGATGCAGGTCCAGCTGTGAGCTATCCAGGTGATGGCACCGAGCTGGATTGGGAGTACGACGAGGAGCGTAGTCGGTACTACGTGCGCTACCCGGACGATCAGTAGTGGAGTCTCTTACTAGGATTCGATCCGCCTGTGGTTTATTTATCTAAGTTTGGTACTTTGACATTTGGCTTTTGCCCTTAGAGGGTTGTGATGTTCTTAATGTATGATGTTTGAGACTTGTACTGTAAGACTGTGACGTGGCGAGTGTAAGCCAACTATTTCTGTTTACTATCCCCTCTTTTACATGAGTTGTGCAAAGATTACCAAACTTGAGATCATTCTAGGATGGACTTATGCCTTTAAGTCGTGCCTCGACACGTAGGAGGTATAACTCCATCCTGGGCATTACAGTTAACTCCTTCCTCTTCGAGCTCCATTCGAATTCACATGAGAGTTGGGTTCTACCTGAAACGGAGATGTTGTTCAATCTTAGTTACCAAGAAGACGACCGTGAGGAGTCTAGGATGGATACCCAAGCACACAATAAGAAAGAGAAGAAGGGAAGCCTCGAGATGCATGAGGGAACGAAGCCTCGAGGAATCCCGGGTGCCCGACCAGAGCCTGGGCACAGCCCCAGCCAGCCCCGGGTGCCCGGCCAAGGAGCCCCGGGTGCCCGGCCTCCCCTGCCTGGGCGATGCCCGTCGGCCCGGGTGCCCGGGCCACCTCGTGCCGACCGCCTGATCACCCCAGGTGCCCGGCTTTCCGGCCCCAACTAGTGCCCGGCCCGCCTCGCCTGTTGCCAGCCACCACCCCGGGTGCCCGGGCGATCAACCCCCGGGTGCCCGGGCGATCAACCCCCGGGTGCCCGACCTCCTCAGCCGCGCCAACCGCTGACCGGTCCGGGTGCCCGGACCCCTTTTCTCCGGGTGCCCGGACCCATCCGAGTGTGCTTGCGTGCATTTTGGGTTTTTACCTTTGTATCCCTTTGCCCCATCTCATCTCGTCCCTAGACTATAAGTATCCACCTCCTAGCTCATTTGTGGGCATAGCAAAGCATATATGAGATATTGAGAGAGCTTTGCTCATCTACCTCTCCTCTTGGAGATCAAGACCTCCTAGGAGAAGAATCCTTGTGGATTTCAAGACCTCCTCTTAGAGAAGACTATCATCAAGACCCCATCTCCTTTGGAGTGGGAAGAACTTTACCCTAGTGCTATTTTCCTTAGATTGTCCATGTATTCTTGTGGATCTATGTGTTTGCTACTCTAGTGGATGTGTGATTGGGTTTGTTGGAGTGATTTCCCTTGTGTGTTCTTGTGTTCTTGCTCCTTCTCCCCTCCAAGTGTGAAAAGATTCAACCATAGGGTTCCACCCTACACCATCTTGGTATCATGAGCAAGGTTGATTCACATTTTGGAGTCCCATCCCCCCATTTGCTAGCTTGATTTTGTTGTGTTCTTCCCCAATTTCGAAAATCCCCACAAAACAGCCCAATTTTTTTTTCATGCAATTTGTTAGTTCTTATGATATTTTGTTGTTTTGGTCCATGGATTTGTTGTTTGGAAAGTGGATCTAGCATCCCCCCATCCATCCCCACCTTTCCCACCATGAAATCCACGAAATTTGGCCATTTCCTAAATAAAATTTGGGTTAGGTTGTGAAAGTGGATTTAGCTTGTTGAGTAGCTATTGACATCCCCCATCCATCTAGATGGGTTCCAACATCATTTGACTCCATCAAAAAAATTCACATTTTGGCAAGTTTGCCTAGGACATCCACCACATTTTTCGCATAACCACCATCAACTTCCACAACCTAACCCAATTTTTTGTTCGAGCTTGTTTGAGTTGTGGCTCGTGTCTCCTAAGGTGTTTCAACTACTTAGGGACGATGACCTCAACTTTGACTCGCATAGCCCACCATTCCAATTCCGCATTTCCGTGTGCACCACCACCACCGCTTTTCCGCTACAACCATTTGACATTTGTCCTTGAGATTTTGAGTTCACGGTTTTTCCGTTTCCAAGGGTGTTTTGGCTAACTAGGGACGGTTCTATATCAAGAACACCGCCTCTCATCATCGCCACGAGGTCGTCATCGACATTGACTAGTTCACCTTGACACCACCGTAAGCAAGGACGGTAAGTTCAACAACATCATTGTATATTCCCCTTGCCATTGCATTATTAACCCCTAGCCCATTTTGCGTCACTTGCCTATCGAGACTAGCCTTTGAGTATTGTCAGCAACGTTACTTGTGCACATTAGTGATCATCGATCTACACCTTCCATTGCATACATACCATATCATATTGGTATCATCTCGGTATCATAGTACCATCCCTTGTGTCACAAGATTGTTCCCGCGTATACACAATTGCTATCTTGGTTTGTGCATTTCGCATAAGTGGCCATATAAAAAAAGCTTTTAAGCAAAAGAGGAAAACAAAGAGCTTGTAAGCAATAGACATAGCATGCCACATTGCTTATCATTCTACCATATTAATAATATTGGATCATTGTGTGCAAAACACCGGAACATCATACACATATAGCATACTTGGGATAGAAAGTTGATACATTTTGCATCTCATAGGTTGTGCACAAGTGTCGTATCCGCCTATTGAGCAATCGTGCTAGCGTCTCTCTAGAGTTGTGCAACATGAGCGTTCTCCGTGGATTCCACATTTTGAGCTCATTCCTTGGTTGCACGACCACATTTATCAATCCGTGTGTGTGTTTCCGTGTGACATTCTTTGCTATTGGTCTACTTGTTTTAATTGCAATTTTGTGAACCTTCTCAACATTTTCGACACCTTGACTAACATTTGCTTGAAATTTTGTGACACTTATCCTAACCGAGATCCTCCATAAGCTTTATATGTGTAGGTGTGAGAAACAAACCCGGTACCAATTCCCCTATTGTAGCATCACATTGAGTGATACTCGATACATTTTCAATCTTCGAAAAAGGTAACTTTGGTATTGTCTTCTCATTTTCCTACTCACCTTGGCTCGAGTCTTGTGATGGATAGGCAAAGCACATATACTTAGGTCTACAACAACAATGCCGAGTTCGATGCCATGACTAGATCACATTGGCATCGGCACCATAACCGACAAGAACGTGAATGTCAATAGCTCAACACCAACAACCGCTCTATGACTTAACCCGCTTCCTTGGCATCTTTGCCAAGTGACTTCAAGGCATCTTCGCCTTTCGACTTGCGACATCTTCGCCAACCTGCACCTCAAGAGAAGTTCACCAAGCTCAAGTCCATGACTTCCACGATCTACTACGACCTCGACAACAACCACACGATTCCTTTCTATGGGACTCAAGAACACGAGGATTATCTTGAGTGGGAGCGCTTGATGGACGACTACCTCATGCTACATCAAGTTCCCTATGAAGATCAAGTGAAGTGTGCCACAAGAAGCTTCCACGACTTCGCGTCGACATGGTGGCTTCACACACCTTTGGAGAGCTACGACATGAGTTGGCCCAAGATGAAGAAAGCTATGCGGTGAGAGTTCGTGCCTCCAACCTACACGGAACAACTTCTACGCCAATTGGAGAACACCATACAAGGATCCAAGTCCATCGATGCGTACTTCAAGGAGATGAAGAATGCCTTGCGATGAGCCGGTGTGGACGACCCCATTTGGATGAAGTTTCACTTCATGATGGGATTGAACAACGACATCTCCAAGACTATCTTCCTCGAGAACTATAAGTCCCTCGACGACAACTACATTGGTGCTCTCAAGGCGGAACAAGAACTCATGAAGGCCAAGGCTTCACCACCGTAAGCACACTTCTCGAAGACCAAGCTCCAAGACAGCAAGCATGAGGCTAGTACCATCGACATGATCGAGCATGGGATTTTCCCTTCGGTCATGGACGAGAGTGATGATGTGCTGTAATGCCCCGGATGTAATACTTTCCCTTTTGGGTATATAATATATCTCCGGCTTCATCTATTTCCATTCCGGGTTCTTTGTCTTTTGGGTTTTCGTCGTTTTGTTGTGTGAGTGTGTGGCATTCATTCATATCATGTAGACATGTGCATCGCATTGCATTTGTGTTGTCGGTTGCATCCGGTTCCACGCGTTCCTTCCCGTTGTTCGTTTCGCGTTCCGGAGCTCCCTCACGTGTCCGTGACGTCCCGTAGGCCTACTTTGGTGTTTGGGCGTGTAACGTTACCGGTGTGCCGCGAGTTTGTTGTGTGTGTTGTGGTTTTGTTGTGTGCAACCCGCCTCTCAAATCTCGTCGCGTTTGGACTCCGTTTGCTATCCCTTCAGTTATCCGTGTGGGTCCAAAGTGCCTTCACTTTGTGGCCCGAAACACCCCTCAGCAGTCCACTACCCTCTCCTAGGCCCATCTAAACTACCCCCGCGATCGGATCCGTCGGATCGCGATCGGAGGGCTCCTAACACCCCTAAATCCCCCCTAACCCTAAAATCTGCTATATTTAGACCCCTATGTCCATTTTGGGCATCCCTAGTTTTTCTTCTCCTCCTTCCCCCTTTTTTTTCTGGATCTGGCCATCCCCTCCTCTCCACTTGGCCAGTTCCCGAAGGAACCAGCCGCCGCCGCCTTACCTCGCCTGGGATCCCGCAGCTCCGAGCGGATCCTCCTCCTGCGCCTGGGATCGAGGCCCTCCTCCCTCAATCGCTGCGGTCAACGACCTCTTCCCCCGCCTCACCGATCCCGCATCGGCTCCGCGCCAGGAGGCCCACTTCGCCTCACCGATCCTCCCTCGGCGCCCAGTAGACCGCCAGGTCCCGCGAGGACCACTTCGTCGACGCCAGGCCCACTCCTCTCCGCGCCGATCGCTCGCCTCCGCGCTGGGCCGCCCCGTCGCCCAGGCCCAGCCGGACCGTCGCCAGGCCGCCTTGCTCCCACCGCGCCGCCGCAGGCTCCCGCGGGCCGCCGCCGCGAGGGCCCAGTCCGCACCGCACCACAGCCGCCTTCGCGGGCCACACCGAGGCCCCGGCCTCCTCCTCTCGGTGGGCCGCGCCGCACCGAGCCGGGCCGGCTCAGCCGCCTCTCCGATTCCAGCCCGTTGTTGTTTTTTTACCCAGATCTGCCTGAGAAGGTTTACCTATTTTCCACCTAAGTCCCTGTTAGATTAGTTGCTGATGCTATGTTCCAACTGCTCTAACTTTGTGTGTGTTTGTCCGATTCGCGCAAATAGCATGTCCAGACGTTCGTGGTGAATAGCACTACGTTTTATCTTTTTGTGTCATGCATGATAGAAGTCATCTAGATGCTTGTTTTCCCGTTGCAAGAGTGCATCATGATATAATTGCTGCTATGTGATGTTTTTATGTCATCTTTGCCATGTGATATCTTTTAGCTCGTTTGTTCGAATGATGCAAATGACATGTCCACGTGTTCGTCTTGCCATGCTCTACATGTTGCTTGTGTTAGGTTGCATGATAGATTTATTCTTGCCATGTTTATCATCGTTGCAAAGTGTCATGTGGCTGTGATGTTGTTTCACTTGTTATGAAATGCCATCTTGTTGAGCTCATTGCTATCGTTGTGTTTATCTCCATGAAGCATGCTTGTGTGTTTCGGAATCACCATCATGTGTACTTTGATGAGGTGCTTACCACTTGCCATGTTTAGTTTCGAGGTGACTTAAGCTTGCTCTTTTAGATGCCATGATGAAATTGCTGTTTTAGGACTTAGTGGTTTTTCACTAAGTCTGAAATCTGTAATGTTCCGATGCCATGTTCGTGTGATGTTCTAGGACAAAGCATGATAGTTTTGGAGTGGATCTTGATTGTTCCTTGTAGTAGATATTGTTGGCTTTCCATTCATGTTCTCACATGCTTATTTGAGTGGCTGTAGCATGTTTATCTTTTGCTCCAAAGTTTCAATAAAATTCTGCTGCCAGAATTTTATTGTCAAGTTCAATATGTCCAGGCTTATTGCTATTGATCCGTGACTCCTTTGGGGGTGCACCTTTGGACTTAATTGCTGTAGGATATGTCTAGTTTGTGTTCATGTCCTTTGCCATGTTGTTTGAGTGCTGTATCTTAATTATTTTGTGCTCCGAAGTTGCTATGTTGCTGTAATTTTCAGCTTTCGCTCATTTCTTGTTTCAGGCATAACTTTTAGCCCGTAACTCTGATTTCAGCGAATCTTATATGAAACTTGATTGATTTTCTGTGTAGATTCATAATATCTTATTGTTATCATATTTTGAGGTGTTTTGCTTGAGTGCTATTTTCCGTGCTCCGTGTGCATCCTTAGTGCATCCATCATGCATCCATAATTTTTTTGAGTGCGCATTGCATCTTGTTGATTTGTGCTTGGTGTGATTGTATTGTATAGAGCCGGAAGCTGAGACCGAGTACGAGTACGAGCACGAGGTTTCCAACGAGGTTGAGCACGAGGACCCTTCTTACGATCCGAACGACTTCTCTTCAGGCAAGATGACCGAACCTCGATAACATTACTATCTTTGCCTATTGCTAGTAGATCCGCTCTATAGTTTTGCCTCGATGCCCATGTTCTTCTTGTCAGCCTCCTACTTGTAACCATTGCCATGTTTAACCAACCTACCTATGCAAACCGTTGCTTGGCTAAGTACCCTTCGCTCAGCCCTTCTTATAGCATTGCTAGTTGCAGGTGAAGATCGAAGATACTTGCTTCATGTTGAAGTTTGGTTGGGTTTTATCACACTATATAAATGCTTAAAATGAAATCATCTATATATTGGCAAGGGTGGAAGGCTAAGCCTTTTGCTTGGTGATTTGTTCCACTCATGCCGTTAGGAACCGTATAAACCGGTGTTATGTTCCTTGATTATGCGTTCCTAACACGGTTGGGGTGTATGGGACCCCCTCGATAAACCGCTAAGTGCTAAGTCTTTTCCAGCAAGTCCCAACATTGGTACTATTTGCCTAATAACTAAATAACTTGCATAGGGAGTAATTAACCCGAGTTCTTAATCAACAACCCCGGGCCAGTGCTCCACATGAGTGTTGGTCCGAAACGGGGAGCCTGCGGGGTCACCACGAGGGAACTCGAGGATTGATATAAACCCGTAGCCTCGCCCATCCGGTCGTGTCCTGAGACTTAGATATGCGCGGCTACTATCAGGGTGTCGACACGCCGGGAGGATTTGCTGGATTAGCCTTACCTTAGTTCGGTATATCTTGAGCACGGGATTCCGAGAATACTCGGGTCTTCCCACTTTGGAGTTGCGACTCCGCGGATCGTGGGCTTGTAATGGGTCAAGTTGGAACACCCCTGCAGGGTTATGAACTTTCGAAAGCCGTGCCCACGGTTATGTGGTAGATGGGAGCTTGTTAATATCCGGTTGTAGATAACTTGACACAACGTTTCTAATACACTACCAGCGTGTGTTCCGTGACTGTCAATTTCCGAATAGGGATTCGGGAGTTGAACACGGAGGGGTTATGTTTGTTGAGCTTGTAGCTAGGATCACTTCGTGATCACTTCTCGACCGAGGCTTTCTCTTCTCGCTCTCACTCACGTAAGCTAGTTGCTAGTTGCTGCTGCAGACACTTATTCTTTCTTCAGCCTTATCCTCTCCCAAGGCTTAAATAGTCTTGTTACCCGGGAACGGGATTGCTGAGTCCTCTGTGGCTCACAGTTACTTCACCACACCAGATGCAGGTCCAGTTGTGAGCTATCCAGGTGATGGCACCGAGCTAGACTGGGAGTACGACGAGGAGCGTAGTCGGTACTATGTTCGTTATCCGGATGATCAGTAGTGGAGACTTCTACTAGGATTCGATCCGACCCGTGGATGTTATTTAAGTTTGGTATCTTGACATTTGGTGTTGCCCTTAGAGGGTTGTGATATTCTTAATGTATGATGTTTGAGACATGTATTGTATTTGTGTGACGTGGCGAGTGTAAGCCAACTATTTATGTTTACAATTCCCCTCTTTTACATGAGATGTGCAAAGATTACCAAACTTGAGATCATTCTAGGATGGACTTATGCCTTTAAGTCGTGCCTCGACACGTAGGAGGTATAGATCCATCCTGGGCATTACATGTGCCATCTTCGGCCTTCATCCACGACGACGACTACGAGACGGTTGAGCATGGGATTTTCCCTTCAACCAAGGAGGCGTATGGTGACGAGTTGAGAGACTTGTGCCACCATATTGAGAGTGAGAGTGACTTCACCACTAGCCCCATATATGATGAAATTCTCCATTTCCCATGTGAGGAGAGCCACCACCACCACCACTTGAGTGTTATGAGTGACCCCACCATACGTGACATTGAGTGCACCTACCTTGAGGGAGTGAGTGAGCCACCACCACATAGAGAGAGTGAGATAGTTGATAGGTCTTGTGAGGACAATTTAAACTCTAACAACTTGACCTCTACCTCTATTGTGTCTTCTCATTTGGTGCTAGGTCCCATATATGATGACGCGCCGATCGACGACTTCGTCCTTCCTATGGACAAGACGATGGCCATGGTGGACTATGATGTACCCCCCACACGGTTCCATCAAGATGAAGATGACCACCATTTGGTCTTTGCCACCTCACCTACACCACATGAGTGGATTGAGAAAGATAAAATAGGTGAAGGTGATGCTCTAGTCCCACTCGTGGACATTCTTGACATTGATTGCTTGCATGATGTTGATCCACCTATTGCCATGCTTCATGCTAGTATGATTTCCCCATGCGATTTATTGCCCATTTATGATGAGTATAATGATTTCCATGTGGAGTCTATTAGTTGTAATGCCATGTTATATAGGATTTCTTGTGACAATTCTCTAGGTCACATCATGTTTGACAATCCGCTTGACTTGTCATATGCTATGCATGAGATCACTTGTATGTAATATTTGCAATCTCATCGTAGTAACTGTGCATATGCCATTAAGATAAACCCAATTTGAACTTATGTCATTGATGAAAAGCCCATGGTTATTGGCATTTGTTTTTCTTGTGATGATATTGACATGCTTCCTTTGCATCATATCCATCATATGCCATGCCATGATTACCTAGCTTCGGATATGCATTGTTTTGTATGTTGTCCATTTTCTCCATATGATGTTTCCAATATTGCATATGAGGAGACCCCCATAGTTTCCTCATATACGTTAGGAGATTTTATTTCATCCCATCCATTGCATGATTCTCATGATTGTGTGCACCATATGCTCCCCATGAATGACAATGCTATTGATGTGCCATATAATTGTATGCTCAATTTGCATCCCCATCGTGTTATACATAACAACTATTCATTCATGATGGATGACATGTTTCTATATCACGCATCTCATTTGTGTGAGAATTGGATATCTTGTGCTAACTCTCATGTGCACATACACATCATCATGATGGATGATGTGTACATTTACCACATACACAGTTTCTTTGGTTTGTGTCTCTTTTGTGTAGGGCCCCATACTTACTCGTCAACCTCGCAAGATCATGAGTTGACGAAACGAGCTCTAGAGAGCACCGATGCCTTGGGAACCCGTGAGATGCCTCACCAACCGTTTCCTCCATGCAACGACTCCGCGCATTTCTTCTACATGGCCCTCACATGGTTATGGGTTATTGTCCATTATGCATTCTATGCACATCTTGCCATGTTCACTTTGCATGACATGCTTATTGCTATGACTTTGCCATGCTATTGTGACCCTTGCTTGTTGCTACTTCTCGAGCTTGCGTTATATTCCCTCGAAGAGGAAAGGGTGATGCAGCATAGTAGCGTAAGTATTTCCCTCAGTTTTTGAGAACCAAGGTATCAATCCAGTAGGAGACCACGCGCGAGTCCCTCGCACCTGCACAAACAAATAAGAACTTCGCAGCCAATGTGATAAGGGGTTGTCAATCCCTTTACGGTCACTTACGAAAGTGAGATCTGATAGAGATGATAGTTGGATATTTTTGGTATTTTTGGATATAAGAAAAGAAAGTAAAAGCGGAAAAGTAAAGTAGATTGTAGATTGATATGTTGAGAATAGACCCAGGGGCCATAGGTTTCTCTAGTGGCTTCTCTCATGATAGCAGAATTTTATGGTGGGTGAACAAATTACTGTCGAGCAATTGATAGAAAAGCGAATAATTATGAGACTATCTAGGCATGATCATTATATATAGGCATCACGTCCGAGACAAGTAGACCGAAACGATTCTGCATCTACTACTATTACTCCACACATCGACCGCTATTCAACATGCATCTAGAGTATTAAGTTCATAAGAACAGAGTAACGCCTTAAGCAAGATGACATGATGTAGAGGGATAAACTCAAATAGCATGATATAAACCCCGTCTTTTTATCCTCGATGGCAACAATACAATACGTGCCTTGCTGCCCCTACTGTCACTGGGAAAGGACACCGCAAAATTGAACCCAAAGCCAAGCA
The DNA here is from genome assembly GCA_902687465.1 of Secale cereale. NCBI lineage: Eukaryota > Viridiplantae > Streptophyta > Magnoliopsida > Poales > Poaceae > Secale > Secale cereale. The sequence goes on from LR738710.1 coordinate 107,822,145, forward strand.
CTTCTCCCATTGCAAGAACTATAGATCTAGTAGGCCAAACCAAACCAATAATTCGAAGAGACTTGCAAGGATTTATAATCATACATAAAGAGTTCAGAAAAGAACCAAATATTTCACATAGATAATCTTGATCATAAACCCACAATTCATCGGATCTCGACAAACACACCGCAAAAAGAGATTACATCAAATAAATCTCCTCGAAGACCGAGGAGAACTTGGTATTGAGATCGAAAGAGAGAAAAGAAGCCATCTAGATACTTGCTATGGACCCGAAGGTCTGTGGTAAACTACTCGCAACTCATGGTGAGGCGATGATGATGATGTAGAAGCACTCCGTGGTAGATCCCCCCTCCGGTGGAGCTCCGGAACATGCCCCAAGATGGGATCTCAAAGGAACAGAAGGTTGCGGCGGTGGAACTAGGGTTTTTTCTGTTGTTCTGATGGTTTCTGGGTACGTAGGTATATATAGGAGGAAGGAGGGCACCGGGGGCCAGACATGGGGCCCACGAGGCAGGGGGGCGCGCCCAGTAGGGGGGGCGCCTCCAACCCTCGTGGACGCCACGTGTGCCCTACTCCGTGGTTCTCAAGTCTCCCGTGCGTATTTTGCTCCCAAAATATCTGTCCCGAAGGTTTCATTCCGTTTGGACTCCGTTTGACATTCCTTTTCTGTAAAACCCTGAAATAGGCAAAAAATTGCAGTCTGGACTGGGCCTTTGGGTTAATAGGTTAGTCCCAAAAATAATATAAAAGTGTATAACAAAGCCTATTAAACATCCAAAACATCATAAATAATAGCGTGGAACAATAAAAAATTATAGATACGTTGGAGACGTATCAAGCATCCCCAAGCTTAATTCCTGCTCGTCCTCGAGTAGGTAAATGATAAAAATATAATTTTTGATGTGGAATGCTAACCAACATAATTTTCAATGTAGTTCTCTTAATTGTGGCATGAATGTTCAGATCTGAAAGATTCAAGACAAAAGTCTATATTGACATAAGAAATAATAATACTTCAAGCATACTAACAAAGCAATCATGTCTTCTCAAAATACTATGGCTAAAGAAAGTTATCCCTACAAAATAATTTAGTCTGGCTATGCTCCCTCTTCATCACACAAAATATTCATATCATGCACAACCCCGGTTTCAGCCAAGCACTTGTTTTCATACGCTATTCTTTCAAACCTTTCAACTTTCACGCAATACATGAGCGTGACCATGGATATAGCACTATGGGTGGAATAGAATGGTGGTTGTGGAGAAGACAAAAATGAGGGAGATGGTCTCACATCGACTAGGCGTATCAACGGGCTATGGAGATGCCCATCAATAGATATCAATGTGAGTGAGTAGGGATTGCCATGCAACGGATTCACTAGAGCTAAAATTGTATGAAAGCTCAACAAAAGAAACTAAGTGGGTGTGCATCCAACTTGCTTGCTCATGAAGACCTAGGGCATTTGAGGAAGCCCATCGTTGGAATATACAAGCCAAGTTCTATAATGAAAATTCCCACTAGTATATGAATGTGACTAAACATGAGACTCTCTATCATGAAGAACATGGTGCTACTTTGAAGCACAAGTGTGGAAAAAGATAGTAGCAATTGTCCCTTTTTTTTGGGCCTTTCTTTTTTTCTTGGCCTTTCCTTTTTTTGGAGGGGCTTTCTTTATTTGGCCTTTCCTCACATGGGACAATGCTCTAATAATGATGATCATCACACTTACATTGAATTACAACTCGATACTAGAACAAAGTATGACTCTATATGAATGCCTCCGGCGGTGTACCGGGATGTGCAATGAATCAAGAGTGACATGTATGAAAAATTATGCATGGTGGCTTTGCCACAAATACGATGTCAACTACATGATCATGCATGGCAATATGACAATATGAAGCGTGTCATATGAACGGAACGATGGAAAGTTGCATGGCAATATATCTCGGAATGGCTATGGAAATGCCATGATAGGTAGGTATGGTGGCTGTTTTGAGGAAGATATATACTGGGTGTATGCTACCGGCGAAAGTTGCGCGGTACAAGAGAGGCTAGCAATGGTGGAAGGGTGAGAGTGCGTATAATCCATGGACTCAACATTAGTCATAAGAACTCATATACTTATTGCAAAAATTTATGAGTCATCAAAACAAAGCAATCAACGCATGCTCCTAGGGGGGAGGTTGGTAGGAGTTAACCATCGCGCGCCCCCGACCTCCACACAAAGGATGACACTCTATAAATACCTCATGTTCTAACTTCGTCACATAGCGGTTCACCATACGTGCATGCTACGGGAATCACTAACCTTAACACAAGTATTTCTCAATTTCATAATAACTCCACTAGCATGACTCTAATATCACTATCCTCATATCTCAAAACAATTATCAAGCATCCAACTTCTCATCATATTCAATGCACTTAGTATGAAAGTTTTTACTACATTCATCTTGGATGCCTATCATGTGAAGGCTAGTTTTATAGCCAAAGCACATTACCATGATATTCTAATAGAATCTCAAAAGTATATAAGTGAATCATGAGAGATTAACAATTGCTTCAAAATATAATCACCACCATGCTCTAAAATATATAAGTGAAGCACTAGAGCAAAAACTATTCAACTCAAAAGATATAAGTGAAGCATATAGAGTGTTCTAACGATTCCTAGGCCATATTTATCTCTCTCAAAAAGGTGTGTCCAGCAAGGATAATTGTGGCAAACTAACAAGCAAAGTCTCAAATAATACATGACGCTCCAAGTAAAACACATATCATGTGGTGAATAAAAATATAGCTTCGAGTATAGTTACCGATAGATGAAGACGAAAGAGGGGATGCCTTCCCGAGGCATCCCCAAGCTTACACTTTTGGTTGTCCTTGAATTTTACCTTGGGGTGCCTTGGGCATCCCCAAGCTTAGGATCTTGCCACTCTTTGTTCCATAGTCCATCAAAGCCATACTCCAAACTTGAAAACTTCACAACACAAAACTTAGACAAAAATCTCATGAGCTCCGTTAGTATAAGAAAACAAACCACCACTCAAAGGTACTATAATGAACTCATTCTTTGTTTATATTGGTTTTTAACCTACTCTATTACAACTTCTCTATGATTCATACTCCCCAATACTACTCATAGATTCATCAAAATAAGCAAAGAACACACGAAAAACAGAATCTGTCAAAAACAGAACAGTCTGTAGTAATCTATAACTTTCGCATACTTCTGTAACTCCAAAAAATCGAAATAAATAGGTAAACATGAGGAATTTGTCTATTATTCATCTGCAAAAAGAATCAACTAAATAGCACGCTCCAGTAAAATCTGGTGACCATTCTAGCGAGCGCTAACGATTCTGTTTTCACAGCAAGATCATATAAACTTCACACAAGTCTTCCCAAAGGTTCTACTTGGCACAAACACTAATTAAAACACAAATCCACATCTAAACAGAAGCTAGATGCAATATTTATTCCTAAACAGAAGCAAAAACAAATAAAATAAAATTGGGTTGCCTCCCAACAAGCTCTTGCTTTATAGCCATTAAGATCGGCTTGAGATTTCAATGATGCTCACATGAAAGATAAGAATTGAAGCACAAGGAGAGCATCACAAAAAATTTGACAAACACATCTAAGTCTAACACACTTCCTATGCATAGGCATTTTATAAGCAAAAAAATTATCATAGCAAGCAAGATCTAACGTATGCAAGGAAGAAGAAAGAAACAAGATCAATCTCAACATGAAGAGAGGTGATTTTGTAGCATGAAAGTTTCTACAACCATATTTTCCTCTCTCATAATAATTGCAAGTAGGATCATAAGAAAATTTAACAATATAACTATCACATAACATATTCTCTACATGATCCATATGCATGCAAAGTTGACACTCTTCCAAAATAGTGGGATCAACATTAACTAAAGTCATGACCTCTCCAAGCCCACTTTTATCAAAAATTTCATAAGATTGAATATTCTCCAAATATGGGGGATCTAAAGTTGACACTCTTCCAAACCCACTTTCAATATTATAGTAAACATTATTATCAATCTCATATTCATCATGGGATTTAAATAAAGTATCAAGATCGTAAGAAGAATCACCCCAATCATGATCATTGCAACAAGTAGAAGACATAGCAATACTAGCATCCCCAAGCTTAGGGTTTTGCATATCATTAACACAACTGACATTAATAGAATTTACAATAGTATCATTGCAATCATGTTTTTTATTTAAGGAGCTATCATGAATCACTTTTTCTTTTAACAATTCCTCACAATTTTTAGATTCATGAATTTCAAGCAAAACCCCATAAAGATAATCTGGTGCACACAACTCACTAGCAATAGGTTCAACATAATTGGATCTTTTAAATAGATTAGAAAATGGATGAGGATCCATAATTTAGCAAGCGAAGATGCAAGCTAATAGAGGGCACATAGAAACACAAGCAAACAAAAGGGCGAAAGGAAAAAGGCAAATAAAATGGCAAAGGTGAAGTGGGGGAGAGGAAAACGAGAGGCAAATAATGTAGTGCGAAGGATAAGGGTTTGTGATAGGTACTTGGTATATGAATTTTGCGTAAGCATCCCCGGAAACGGCGCCAGAAATTCTTCTTGCAACTTCTCGAGCTTGCGTTGTATTCCCTCGAAGAGGAAAGGGTGATGCAGCACAGTAGCGTAAGTATTTCCCTCAGTTATTGAGAACCAAGGTATCAATCCAGTAGGAGACCACGCGCGAGTCCCTCGCACCTGCACAAACAAATAAGAACTTCGCAGCTAACGCGATAAGGGGTTGTCAATCCCTTTATAGTCACTTACGAAAGTGAGATCTGATAGAGATGATAATTTGATATTTTTGGTATTTTTGGATATAAGAACAAAAAGTAAAAGCGGAAAAGTAAAGTAGATTGTAGATTGATATGTTGAGAATAGACCCGGGGGCCATAGGTTTCTATAGTGGCTTCTCTCATGATAGCAGAATTTTACGGTGGGTGAATGAATTACTATCGAGCAATTGATAGAAAAGCGAATAATTACGATACTATCTAGGCATGATCATTATATATAGGCATCACGCCCGAGATAAGTAGACCGAAACGATTCTGCATCTACTACTATTACTCCACACATCGACTGCTATCCATCATGCATCTAGAGTATTAAGTTCATAAGAACAGAGTAACACCTTAAGCAAGATGACATGATGTAGAGGGATAAACTCAAATAACTTGATATAAACCCCGTCTTTTTATCCTCGATGGCAACAATACAATACGTGCCTTGCTGCCCCAGCTGTCACTGGGAAATGACATCGCAAGAATGAACCCAAAGCCAAGCACTTCTCCCATTGCAAGAACTATAGATCTAGTAGGCCAAACCAAACCAATAATTTGAAGAGACTTGCAAGGATATTATAATCATACATAAAGAGTTCAGAAAAGAACCAAATATTTCTCATAGATAATCTTGATCATAAACCCACAATTCATCGGATCTCGACAAACACACCGCAAAAAGAGATTACATCAAATAGATCTCCTCGAAGACCGAGGAGAACTTGGTATTCAGATCCAAAGAGAGAAAAGAAGCCATCTAGATACTAGCAATGGACCCGAAGGTCTGTGGTAAACTACTCACAACACATGGTGAGGCAATGATGATGATGTAGAAGCACTCTGTGGTAGATCACCCCTCCGACGGAGCTCCGGAACAGGCCCCAAGATGGGACCTCACGGGAACAGAAGGTTGCGGCGGTGGAACTAGGGTATTTTCTGTTGTTCTGATGGTTTTGGGGTACGTAGGTATATATAGGAGGAAGGAGGGCACTGGGGGCCAGATGTGGTGTTGGAAATATGCCCTAGAGGCAATAATAAATTGGTTATTATTATATTTCCTTGTTCACGATAATCGTTTATTATCCATGCTAGAATTGTATTGATAGGAAACTCAGATACATGTGTGGATACATAGACAAACACCATGTCCCTAGTAAGCCTCTAGATGACTAGCTCGTTGATCAATAGATGGTTACGGTTTCCTGACCATGGACATTGGATGTCATTGATAACGGGATCACATCATTAGGAGAATGATGTGATGGACAAGACCCAATCCTAAGCCTAGCACAGATCGTGTAGTTCGTATGCTAAAGCTTTTCTATATGTCAAGTATACTTTCCTTAGACCATGAGATTGTGCAACTCCCGGATACCGTAGGAATGCTTTGGGTGTACCAAACGTCACAACGTAACTGGGTGGCTATAAAGGTGCACTACAGGTATCTCTGAAAGTGTCTGTTGGGTTGGCACGAATCGAGACTGGGATTTGTCACTCCGTATGACGGAGAGGTATCTCTGGGCCCACTCGGTAGGACATCATCATAATGTGCACAATATGTGATCAAGGAGTTGATCACGCGATGATGTGTTACGGAACGAGTAAAGAGGCTTGCCCGTAACGAGATTGAGCAAGGTATCGGTATACCGACGATCGAATCTCGGGCAAGTGCTATACCGATAGACAAAGGGAATCGTATACGGGATTGATTGAATCCTTGACATCGTTGTTCATCCGATGAGATCATCGTGGAACATGTGGGAGCCAACATGGGTATCCAGATCCCGCTGTTGGTTATTGGCCGGAGAGTTGTCTCGGTCATGTCTACATGGTTCCCGAGCCCGTAGGGTCTACACACTTAAGGTTCGATGACGCTAGGGTTATAGGGAAAGTATGTACGCGGTTACCGAATGTTGTTCGGAGTCCCGGATGAGATCCCGGACGTCACGAGGAGTTCCGGAATGGTCCGGAGGTAAAGATTCATATATGGGAAGTCCCGTTTTGGTCACCGGAAAAGTTTCGGGCGCTATCGGTAATGTACCGGGACCACCGGGAGGGTCCCGGGGGTCCACCAGGTGGGGCCACCAGCCCCAGAAGGCTGCGTGGGCTAAGTGTGGGAGGGGACCAGCCCCAAGGGGGCTGGTGCGCCCCCCACCAAGTCCCTAGGCGCATGGAGAGTGGAGGGGGGCAAACCCTAGGTCCAGATGGGCCTTAAGGCCCACCCTAGGGCGCCCCCTCTCTCTTCCCCCCCTTGGCCGCACCCTAGATGGGTTTTCTAGGGTTGGCCGCACCCCTAGGGGTGGGAAACCCTAAAGGGGGCGCAGCCCTCCCTTCCCCCTATATATATGTGAGGTTTTGGGGCTGCAAGACACACGAGAACGTCTCCCTCTTGGCGCAGCCCTACCCCTCTCCCTCCTTGTCTCTCGCAGCGCTTGGCGAAGCCCTGCTGGAGTCCCGCGCTCCTCCACCACCACCACGCCGTCGTGCTGCTGTTGGATGGAGTCTTCCCCAACCTCTCGCTCTCTCCTTGCTGGATCAAGGCGTGGGAGACGTCACCGGGCTGCACGTGTGTTGAACGCGGAGGCGCCGTTGTTCGGCGCTTAGATCGGAATCAACCGCGATCTGAATCGCAGCGAGTACGACTCCTTCATCCGCGTTCTTGCAACGCTTCCGCATCGCGATCTACAAGGGTATGTGGATCCGACTCTTCCCTCGTAGATGCATCTCCTAGATTGATCTTGGTGAGCGTAGGAAATTTTTTGTTTCCCATGCAACGTTCCCCAACAGTGGCATCATGAGCTAGGTCTTTGCGTAGATGCAATCACGAGTAGAACACAAAGGAGTTTGTGGGCGTTGATGTTTAGATTGCTTCCCTCCTTGGTCTTTTCTTGATTCAGCGGTATTATGGGATGAAGCGGCCCGGACCAACTTTACATGTCCACGTACATGAGACTGGTTCCATCGACAGACATGCGACTTTTGTTGCATAAGATGGCTGGCGGGTGTCTGTCTCTCCTATCTTAGTTGAATCGGATTCGACGAAGGCGGTCCTTGTAGAAGGTTAAATAGCAACTTAAATATCACCGTTGTGGCTTTGCGTAGGTAAGAAGCGTTCTTGCTAGATACCCATAGCAGCCACGTAAAACATGCAACAACAAATTAGAGGACGTCTAACTTGTTTTTGCAGGGTATGTATGTGATATGATATGGCCAATGACATGATGAGATATATTTGATGTATGAGATGATCATGTTGTAATAGTTAATATCGACTTGCATGTCGATGTATACGGCAACCGGCAGGAGCCATAGGGTTGTCTTTAATTTTTGTATGACCTGCGTGTCAATCATTAAGCGCTATGTAATGCTTTACTTTATCGCTAAACGGTAGCAATAGTAGTAAGAGCATGGTGGGCGCGCGACAACCCCGATGGCGACACGATGATGGGGATCATGGTGTTACGCCGGTGACGATGGAGATCATGCCGGTGCTTTGGAGATGGAGATCAAAAGCACGAGTTGATGGCCATATCATGTCACTTATGATTTGCATGTGATGTTAATCCTTTTATGCATCTTATTTTGCTTAGGACGACGGTAACATTATAAGATGATCCCTCACTAAAATTTCAAGATAAAATTGTGTTCCCCCCGAGTGTGCGCCGTTGCGAAGGTTCGTCGTTTCGAAGCACCACGTGATGATCGGGTGTGATAGACTCTACGTTCGCATACAACGGGTGCAAGCCAGTTTTGCACATGCAGAACACTCGGGTTAGACTTGACGAGCCTAGCATGTACAGACATGGCCTCGGAACACGGAAGACCGAAAGGTCGAGCATGAGTCATATAGTAGATATGATCAACATGAAGATGTTCACCATTGACACCACCTCATCTCACGTGATGATCGGACTTGGGTTGGTGGATTTGGATCATGTCACGCTCAGATGACCAGAGGGATGTCAATTTGAGTGGGAGTTATAAGTAATTTGATTAGTTAAAACTCACTTGTCATGAACAATAGTCTAAGTTGTCTTTGCAAATTATGTAGTAGACCAATAACTGCGTTGTAGCTCCCTGTTTAATACGATCCTAGAGAAAGACTAAGTTGAAAGATATTGTAAGCAATGATGCGGACTGGGTCCGTAGTCCGAGGAGTGTCCTCACTGCTGCACAGAAAGCTTACGTCTTTGATGCACCGCTCGATGTGCAAACCCCTACAACGTTGTCTGTGGATGTTGTGAACACCTGACAGAGACGTCCTGATGACTACTTGATAGTTTAGTGCACCATACTTTACGGCTTAGAATCGGGATTCCAATGACGTTTTGAACGCCATAGAACATATGAGATGTTCTAAAAGCTGAAATTGGGATTTCAGGCTCATGCCCGTGTTGAGAGGTATGAGACCTCTGACAAGTTCTTTTGCCAAAAAGATAGAGGAGAATGGCTCAACTAATGAGCATGTGCTCAGAATGTCTGGGTGCTGAAATCACTTGAACCAAGTGGGAGTTAATCTTCCAGGTGAGATAGTGGTTGACGGAATTCTCTAGACACTATCACCAAGCTACTAGAACTTCGTGATGAACTATGACATGCAAAGGATGGTGATAATCCCGGTGCTGTCAGCGGTTCTTAGTACCGCAAAAGTAGAGATCAAGAAGGAGCATCAAGTGTTGATGGTTTAACAAGACCACTGGTTTCAAAAGGGTAAGGGCTAGAAGGGAAACTTCATGAATGGCAAACCTGTTGTCGCTCTGATGAAGGAACCCATGGTTGAACCCAAACCTCGAGACTAAGTGCTTCTATTGTAAGGGGAACGGTCACATGGTAGCGGAACCACCCCAAATACATGGTAGATATGATAGCTGGCAACTTCAACAAAGTATATTTGATATACGTGTTATTGATGTGTACCTTAGTAGTACTCCTTGTAGCACCTGGGTATTGGATACCGGTTCAGTTGCTATTATTAGTGACTTGAAGCAAAAGCTACGGACTGAACGGAGACTAGCTAAGGGCAAGGTGACGATGTGTGTTGGAAGTGTTTCCAAGGTTGATGAGATCACCATCGCACACTTCCTCTATTTTCGAGATTAGTGTTGAACCTGGATAAATGTTATCAGGTGTCTACGTTGAGCATGAAAATGATTAGATCATGTTCATCGCAATACGGTTATTCATTTAAGTTAGAGAATAATGGTTATTCTGTTTACATGAATAATACCTTTATGGTCATGCACCCAATGGTTCGTTGAATCTCGATCATGGTAATACACATAATGATAATATTAATGCCAAAAGATGTAGAGTTAATAATGATAGTACCACTTTCTTGTGGCACTGCCGCTTAGGTCATTTTGGCATAAAATGCATGAAGAAACTCCATGCTGATGGACGTTTGGAGTCACTTGATTTTGAATCGCTTGACACATGCGAGCCATGCCTCATGGGCAGGATGACTGAGATCCCGTTTTCAGGTACAATGAAACGGGCAAGTGACTTGTTGGAAATCATACATGCTGATGTATGTGATCCAATGAGAATTAAGGCGTGTGGTGGATATCGTTATTTTCTCATCTTCACTGACGATTTGAGTAGATATGGTATATTTACTTAATGAAGCAAAAGTCTGAAACGTTTGAAGGGTTCAAAAATTTCAGAGTGAAGATTAAGAATCATCATAACAAGAAGATCATGTTCCTACGATCTGATCAAGGGGATATTGTCTGAATTATGAGTTTGGCAATCACTTTAAGACATTGTGGAATTGTTTCGCAGTTGAAGCCCCTGGAACACCACAGCGTAATGGTGTGTCCGGACATCGTAATCGAACCTTATGAGATATGGTGCGATCTATGATCTACCGTTATTATTTTGAGGTTATGCATTAGAGACAGCTGCATTCACTTTAGATAGGGCACCATCTAAGTCCGTTGAGACGACGTCGTGTGGTTTGGCAAGAAACCGTAGTTGTCGTTTCTCAATGTTTGGGGCTGCGATGCTTATGGCTTCAGCCGGGAAAAGCTCGAACCCAAAGCGGACAAATACATCTTCATAGGATACCCAAAGGTAACAGTTGGGTATACCTCCTATCTCAGATCCAAGGGCAAAAATGTTTGTCCCTAAGAACGGGTCCTTTCTCGAGAAGGAGTTTCTCTCGAAAGAATTGAGTGGGAGGAAGATAGAACTTGATGAGGTCGTTGAACCCCCACTTCAACCGGAGAGTAGTGCAACACAGAAAGATGTTTCTGTGGAACCTACGACATTGAAGAGGAAACTAATGATAGTGATCATGAAGCTCCAGATCAAGTTGCTATCGAACCTCGTAGGTCGACAAGGATATGTACTACTCCTGAGTGGTACGGTGATCCTGTCTTAGAGGTCATGTTGTTGGACAACGATGAACCTACGAACTATGGAGAAGCGATGGTGGGCCCATATTCCGACAAATGGTTAGAAGCCGAGAAATCCGAGATAGGATCCATGTATCGAAACAAAGTATGGACTTTGGTGGACTTGCCCTATGATCGGCAAGCCATTGAGACAAATGGATCTTTAAGACTAAGACGGACGTGGATGGTAATGTCACCGTCTATGAAGCTCGACTTGTGGCGAAGAGTTTTCCACAAGTTCAAGGAGTTGACTACGATGAGATTTCTCACCCGTAGCGATGCTTAAGTCCGTCGGAATCATGATTAGCATTAGCTGCATTTATGAAATCTGGCAGATGGATAACAAAACAAGTTTCCTTACCAGTTTTCGTAAGGAAAGGTTGTATATGATACAATCAGAAAGGTTTTGTCGATCCTAAGGATGCTAAAAGATATGCTAGCTCCAGCGATCCTTCTATGGACTAGAGCAAGCATCTCGGAGTCGGAATATATGCTTTGATGGAGTGATCAAAGTTTTTGGGTATACAAAGTTTGTTAGAAACTTGTATTTACGATAAAGTGAGTGGGAGCACTACAACATTTCTGATAAGTATATGTGAATGACATATGGTTGATCCGAAATGATGTAGAATTTCTGGAAAGAGTAAAGGGTTGTTTGAAAGGTATTTTTCAAAGGAAGACCTGGATAAAATTGCTTACATAATTGGGCATCAAGATCTACAGAGATAGATCAAGACGCCTGATGATACTTTCAAAAGAAACACACACCTTTGACATGATTTTGAAGGAGTTCAAAATAGGTCAGTCAAAGAAGGAGTTCTTGCCTGATTTGTAGGGTGTGAAGTTGAGTAAGACTCAAAGCTTGACCACGGCAGAAGAAAGAGGAAGGACGAAGGTCGTCCCCTATGGTTTTGTCATAGGCTCTATACAATATGCCATGCTAAGTACCGCACCTGATGTGTGCCTTGCCACATGTCTGGCAAGACGGTACAAAGGTGATCCAGGAGTGGATTACTAGATAGTGGTCAAAATTATCCTTAGAGGAATAAGGAAATGTTTCTCGGTCATGGAGGTGATAAAGAGTTCGACGTAAAGAGTTGCGTCGATGCAAGCTTAACACCTATCCGGATAACTCTAAGTGGAGATACCGGATACGTATAATGGAGCAACAGTTTGGAATAGCTCCAAGTGGAACGTGGTAGCAGCATCTACGATATGACATAAAGTTTTGCGAAGTACATAGGGATCTGAATGTTGCAGACCCGTAGACTACAAACCTCTCTCACAAGCATAACATGATCAAACACAGAACTCATTGAGGGTTAATCACATATTGATGTGAACTAGATTACTGACTCTAGTAAACTCTTTGGATGTTGGTCACATGGCGATGTGACCTGTGAGTGTTAATCACATGGCGATGTGAACTAGATTATTGACTCTAGTGCAAGTGGGAGACTGTTGGAAATATGCCCTAGAGGCAATAATAAATTGGTTATTATTATATTTCCTTGTTCACGATAATCGTTTATTATCCATGCTAGAATTGTATTGATAGGAAACTCAGATACATGTGTGGATACATAGACAAACACCATGTCCCTAGTAAGCCTCTAGATGACTAGCTCGTTGATCAATAGATGGTTACGGTTTCCTGACCATGGACATTGGATGTCATTGATAACGGGATCACATCATTAGGAGAATGATGTGATGGACAAGACCCAATCCTAAGCCTAGCACAGATCGTGTAGTTCGTATGCTAAAGCTTTTCTATATGTCAAGTATACTTTCCTTAGACCATGAGATTGTGCAACTCCCGGATACCGTAGGAATGCTTTGGGTGTACCAAACGTCACAACGTAACTGGGTGGCTATAAAGGTGCACTACAAGTATCTCTGAAAGTGTCTGTTGGGTTGGCACGAATCGAGACTGGGATTTGTCACTCCGTATGACGGAGAGGTATCTCTGGGCCCACTCGGTAGGACATCATCATAATGTGCACAATATGTGATCAAGGAGTTGATCACGCGATGATGTGTTACGGAACGAGTAAAGAGGCTTGCCCGTAACGAGATTGAGCAAGGTATCGGTATACCGACGATCGAATCTCGAGCAAGTGCTATACCGATAGACAAAGGGAATCGTATACGGGATTGATTGAATCCTTGACATCGTTGTTCATCCGATGAGATCATCGTGGAACATGTGGGAGCCAACATGGGTATCCAGATCCCGCTGTTGGTTATTGGCCGGAGAGTTGTCTCGGTCATGTCTACATGGTTCCCGAGCCCGTAGGGTCTACACACTTAAGGTTCGATGACGCTAGGGTTATAGGGAAAGTATGTACGCGGTTACCGAATGTTGTTCGGAGTCCCGGATGAGATCCCGGACGTCACGAGGAGTTCCGGAATGGTCCGGAGGTAAAGATTCATATATGGGAAGTCCCGTTTTGGTCACCGGAAAAGTTTCGGGCGCTATCGGTAATGTACCGGGACCACCGGGAGGGTCCCGGGGGTCCACCAGGTGGGGCCACCAGCCCCAGAAGGCTGCGTGGGCTAAGTGTGGGAGGGGACCAGCCCCAAGGGGGCTGGTGCGCCCCCCACCAAGTCCCTAGGCGCATGGAGAGTGGAGGGGGGCAAACCCTAGGTCCAGATGGGCCTTAAGGCCCACCCTAGGGCGCCCCCTCTCTCTTCCCCCCCTTGGCCGCACCCTAGATGGGTTTTCTAGGGTTGGCCGCACCCCTAGGGGTGGGAAACCCTAAAGGGGGCGCAGCCCTCCCTTCCCCCTATATATATGTGAGGTTTTGGGGCTGCAAGACACACGAGAACGTCTCCCTCTTGGCGCAGCCCTACCCCTCTCCCTCCTCGTCTCTCGCAGCGCTTGGCGAAGCCCTGCTGGAGTCCCGCGCTCCTCCACCACCACCACGCCGTCGTGCTGCTGTTGGATGGAGTCTTCCCCAACCTCTCGCTCTCTCCTTGCTGGATCAAGGCGTGGGAGACGTCACCGGGCTGCACGTGTGTTGAACGCGGAGGCGCCGTTGTTCGGCGCTTAGATCGGAATCAACCGCGATCTAAATCGCAGCGAGTACGACTCCTTCATCCGCGTTCTTGCAACGCTTCCGCATCGCGATCTACAAGGGTATGTGGATCCGACTCTTCCCTCGTAGATGCATCTCCTAGATTGATCTTGGTGAGCGTAGGAAATTTTTTGTTTCCCATGCAACGTTCCCCAACATGTGGGGCCCACGAGGCAGGGGGAGCGCCCAGTAGGGGGGGGGGGCGCCCCCACCCTCGTGGACGCCACGTGTGCCCTACTCCGTGGTTCTCAAGTCTCCCGTGCGTATTTTGCTACAAAAATATATGTCCTCAAGGTTTCATTCCGTTTGGACTCCGTTTGATATTCCTTTCCTGTAAAACCCTGAACTAGGCAAAAAAAAAATTAGCAATCTGGACTGGGCCTTTGGGTTAATAGGTTAGTCCAAAAAATAATATAAAAGTGTATAAAAAAGCCCATTAAACATCCAAAACATCATAAATGATAGCATGGAACAATAAAAAATTATAAATACATTGGAGACGTATCACTTGCATGTACCCATGATTCACCATTCTACTCCTACTATGTGTATTTGCATGCTTGGTGGAGATCTTAGTACCTATTGCCATGATTTCTTTTTGCCCCATGCTATTGATGCTTGTTGTGTTGGGAGAGTCATGATGTCCCATTAATATTTACATATGGCCTCTCGCTAATACATTGATCATATTTTGCTCATATCTTGCTTTCATGCTTGTGATATGCCATGTGCATTATTCATGCCTACTATTTGCACACATGCCATGATTGCCATGATTACCTCTAGTATGTTGCATCTTTGCACTACTAGCTTGAATGCGGTGCTTGCCTCACACATGTTGAACAATTGCATGATTACACATGTTGAGTGCCACCATATCTTCACTACACCATATGCATGTTATGTGATCATCTTGCACTTGCCCATGTGTTTAGACATGTCATTATATTTGGTATGGTCAACGATTCATATGCTTATCATAGACCATTTGTTGGGAACTTAATGCATGCTTGCTATGAGCTTGAGGTAGATGCTTATTCTCTTGTCACACCTATTTGCATTGCTACCTCACATTCACATGCTTGTTTCCATGATGTCTTTGATTTTGCTCAATTTATGTGCTTACATGCCATGTCCAATCCCTTGTCACACCATATGCTATGCTTGATGACGACACTTGTTTGGTGAATCACCTCTCGAATGCTTGGTTTTGCACTAACGCTAACCACATTTGTTTTTCAAGTGTTTGTTATCCTTGCTCCTTTTGAAGGAATCACGAGACGGTGCGACACTGGAGAGTGCCTATTTCGAGTTTCAACTTGATAAGCTCTTGGTGCTCGTCCACTTCTACACGACAATGACCTATCTTTCACATGGTGATGAGGATCACGATCCATGGACGGATCTCCCCCAAGTGGGGGGGGGATATGATGCGGAGAATCCCTCGCTAATCACCATGGACGCTCCATCACCACCACAAGCACCGAGAGGATCAATGACAAGAGCTCGCGCACGTGCCATCGAAACCAGGGTTAACTCCTTCCTATTCGAGCTCCATTCAAATTCACATGAGAGTTGGGTTCTACCTCAAACGGAACATTGGTCATTCTTAGGTACCAAGAAGACGACCGTGAGGAGGCTAGAACGGATACCCAAGCACACAAGAAGAAGGAGAAGGAGGGAAGCCTTTAGATGCACGAAGGAACGGAGCCTCGGTTCACCCTGGGTGCCCGGCCAAAGCCTAGGCGCAGCCCCAGCAAGTCTCGTGTGCCCGGCCTCCCCTGCCTGGGCGATGCCCGCCGGCCCGGGTGCCAAGCCAATCGGCCCCGGGTGCCCAACCCACCTCCTGTCGACTGCCTGGCCACCTCGGGTGCCCGGCCTTTTGGCCCCAGGTGCCTGACCTGCCTGGCCTGTTCCTAGCCACCGCCCCGGGTGCCCGGGCGATCAACCCCCGGGTGCCCGGCCTCCTCAGCCGCGCCAGCCGCTGACCGGTACGGGTGCCCGGACCCATCCGAGTGTGCCTGCGTGCATTTTGGCTTTTGACCCTTGTATCCATTTCCCCCTCTCATATCGTCCCTAGACTATAAGTATCTACCTCCTAGCTCATTTGTGGGCATAGCAAAGCATATATGAGATATTAAGAGAACTTTGCTCATCTACCTCTCCTCTTGGAGATCAAGACCTCCTAGGAGAAGAATCCTTGTGGATTTCAAGACCTCCTCTTGGAGAAGACTATCATAAAGACCTCATCTCCTTTGGAGTGGGAAGAACTTTACCCTAGTGCTATTTTCCTTGGATTGTCCATGTATTCTTGTGGATCCATGGGTTTTCTACTCTAGTGGATGCGTGATTGGGTTTGTTGGAGTGATTTCCCTTGTGTGTTCTTGTGTTCTTGCTCCTTCTCCCCCTCCAAGTGTGAAAAGATCCAACCCTAGGGTTCCACCCTACAACAGAAGGGTTATGATATCATCTTAGCTTGCGATTGGTTAAGCTCCCACAGTCCAATCACAATGGACTTTGACAATAGGAAGGTCCTCATTAAACATCATGGCAAGATACTTAGCTTGAAGGACAACAACAGGAAGAAATCAATTCCTCTCATCTCACTGAATATGATGGAAAAGCTAACACCGAAGGACATCTCTGGATTTTGCCTCATACCCACCACCTCTATGAAACGAACTGAAGTACAACACTACAGAGAAGTAGAAGATCTCCTCACTTAATACACATATGTATTTGAAGAACCTAAAAGACTTCCACCTGACAGAGGTCATAACCATGTTATTCCTCTTAAGGAAAATGCCACACCACCAATGGTTAGGCCCTATAGGGTTCCACACAAACAGAAGAATGAGATGTAGACTGATACGTCCATTTCGCATCATGCTTATATGTTGATATTTATTGCACTATGGGTTGTTATTACATGTTTTGTCACAATAATTATGCCTTTTCTCTCTTATTTTACAAGGTTTACATGAAGAGGGAGAATGCCGGCAGCTGGAATTCTGGGCTGGAAAAGGAGCAAACTCTGGAAACCTATTCTGCACAACTCCAAAAGCCCCGAAACTCAACAAAAATCCATTTCAGAAAATATAAAAAAATATCTGGCAAAAGAAGTTCACGAGGGGGGCCACCGGCTGTCCACGAGGGTGGGGGGCGCGCCCCCTGTCTCGTGGGCCCATCGAAGGTCCCCCGATGCCCATCTTCTCCTATATGAGGTGTTTTGACCTGGAAAAAATCATAAGGAGGCTTTCGGGACTAGACGCCACCGTCTCGAGGCGGAACCGAGGCGGAAACCAATCTAGGGCTCCGGCAAAGCTGTTCTGCCGGGGATACTTCCCTCCGGGAGGGGGAAATCGTCACCGCCGTCATCACCAACAACTCTCCCATCTTGGGGAGGGCTATCTTCATCAACATCTTCACCAGCACCATCTCCTCGCAAACCCTAGTTCATCTCTTGTATCCAGTCTTTGTACCCAAACCTCAGATTGGTACCTGTGGGTTGCTAGTAGTGTTGATTACTCCTTGTAGTTGATGCTAGTCGGTTTATTTGGTGGAAGATCATATGTTCAGATCCATTATGCATATTAATACCCCTCTGATCATGAACAATATTATGTCTTGTGAGTAGTTACTTTTGTTCCTAAGGACATGGGAGAAGTCTTGCTATTAGTAGTCATGTGAATTTGGTCTTCGTTCTATATTATGATGAGATGTATGTTGTCTCTCCTCTAGTGGTGTCATGTGAACGTTGACTACATGACACTTCACCATTATTTGGGCCTAGAGGAAGGCATTGGGAAGTATTAAGTAGATGATGGGTTGCTAGAGTGACAGAAGCTTAAACCCTAGTTTATGCGTTGCTTCGTAAGGGGCTGATTTGGATCCATATGTTTCAGGCTATGGTTAGGTTTACCTTAATACTTATTTTGTAGTTGTGGATGCTTGCATTAGAGGTTAATCATAAGTGGGAGGCTTTTCCAAGTAATAATAGCACCCAAGCACCGGTCCACCAACATACCAAATGATCAAAGTACCAAACGCGAATCAGATCGATGATCATGATGAAAACTAGCTTGACGATAATTCCCATGTGTCCTCGGGAGCGTTTTTCTTTATATAAGAGTTGGTCCAGGCTTGTACTTTGCTACAAAAAGGATTGGGCCACCTTGCTGCACCTTATTTACTTTTACCTTTTGTCACTTGCTACCAATTACCTTATCGCAAAACTATCTGTTACCTATAATTTCAGTGCTTGCAGAAAATACCTTACTGAAAACTGCCGATCATTTCCTTGTGCTACTTGTTGGGTTCGACACTCTTACTTATCGAAAGGACTACAATAGATCCCCTACACTTGTGGGTCATCATAGACCCAAATTAAGGATCAGGTGGAATCTTCTGTCATCAGACCCAGTGAGAGCCCATATGCCTCCCCTTCCATACGAATCAGAAAAAATATGGTACTTGGAGACTATGCATTGACTACAGGAAATTAAACCCCCGAACAGTGAAAAACAAATTCCCAATTCCTGTCATAGAAGATTTGTTTGATGAGCTTCATGGGGCAGAATTCTACACTAAGCTTGACCTAAGACCTGGATACCATCAAGTCAAATGAAACTTGAAGATATCCACAAAACAACTTTTAGAACTTATTTTGGCCACTTTGAATACTTAGTAATGCCCTTTGGGCTTACTAACGCACCAACCACCTTCCAGGACCTGATGAATAAGATATTTTCTCACCTACTTAGGAAATACATTATGGTCTTCTTTGACGACATTCTTGTTTACAACAGGGCACTACTGGAGCACTTATAACATCTCAGGGAAGTTCAGCAAATTCTCAGACAAAGCAGACTTTATGCAAAATTGAGAAAGTGCACATTTGCTGCCCCACAAGTAGAATATATTGGTCATATAATCTTTGGCAAGGGAGTTGAGACAGATCCTAAGAAAATTGAAGCAGTCAAGGATTGGCCAGTCCCCAAGAACATCACTCAACTAAGAGGATTTCTTGGCCTAGCATGGGTACTACAGTAGATTTTTAAGAAATTATAGCATTATTTGCATGCCATTACATGATAGCCTATAAAAGGATGCATTTTAGTGGGGGTCATCACATCAACAAGCTTTCCAGCAGCTCAAACACTGCCTCAGTACTGCCCCTGTTTTGGCCCTCCCAAACTTCTCTGTCCCTTTCACTGTAGAAACTGATGCTAGTGGCCAGGGTATAGGTGTTGTACTAATGCAACATGGGCAACCATTGGCTTACTTCAGCCAAAGCATAGGACCTAAAGCTGCAACCCTCTCCACATATGACAAGGAAGTAATGGCAATTCTAGAAGCCCTAAAAATGGAGGCACTATTTGCTAGGTAATGAACTGCATATCAGAACTGATCAAAAAAGTTTGAAATTCATCACAGAACAAAAGGTTTCCGAGGGGATGATACGTCTCCAACGTATCTATAATTTATGAAGTATTCATGTTGTTTTATTATCATTTTTGGATGTTTTACATTCATTTTGTAGCAACTTTATATCATTTTTTGGGACTAACCTATTGATCCAGTGCCCAGTGCCAGTTGCTGTTTTTTGCTTGTTTTTTACATCGCAGGAAATCAATATCAAATGGAGTCCAAACAGTGCGAAACTTTTTGTGGATTTTTTATGGACCAGAAGACTCCCGATGGACCAGAGCAGCACCTAGGGGGGTGCCCCAAGGGCCCAGGTGGGTTGTGCCCACCTCGGTGGGCTCCCGCACCCCTTCTTCGCCCTATAAATTCCCAAATGTTCCGAAACCCTTCGGGGTTAACCTAGATCAGAAGTTCCACCGCCGCAAGGCTATGTAGTCCATGAGATCAAATCTAGAGCCCTTTCTGGCACTCCACCGGAGGGGGAAATCATCACCGATGGCCATCTTCATCATCCCAGTGGCCACCATGATGAGGAGGGAGTAGTCCACTCTCGGGGCTGAGGGTTTATACCAGTAGCTATGTGTTTAATCTCTCTCTCTCTCTCTCTGTTTCTCTCGTGTTCTTGAGATGCACAATCTTAATGTATCGCGGTCTTTGTTAATATAGTCGGATCATATGGTGTTTTCCCCTCTCTATCTTGTGATGAATTAAGTTTTCCCTTTGAGATTTCGTTTTATCGGATTGAATACTTTTATGGATTTGAGAGCACTTGATAGAATGGTAGCATGCCTTCTCTTTATGATGATTATATTGATAAAAGTGGATTTAGAGAGGTCATGACTTTATTTAGTGATGAATCCACTATTTTGGAGGATGTTTCAATTGCCTATGATAACAAAGTTGATATCTATGATGATTATGGTGATGACATGTATGCTATATTGAATAATGATAAGGCCTTGTTTGGTACTAGTGTATTTTAGGGAATTGGTGGGGATTATCCCGGTGAAACCCCTAAATCCCCACATATCCCGAAACACCATTTGGTTCTAGTGTATTTGACATGTTTTATCCCCATATTTTCTCACAAATACCCAAGCTGTAGTGCATTTTTCTCAATACCCAATACACTACCCCTACCTAGTGTTTTGGGGAAAAATTGGGATTTGAAGGGATTGGGTGAAGGTTGGGGTTTCACCCAATCCCTGTGGGGACTATCCCACCAATCCCTTTAAAAACCCTAGTACCAAACAAGGCCTAACCATGAAACTTGTCATCATGATTTTATTTTTCAATATCATGATAGTTATTTTGTTGAGTTTGCTTCCACTACTATTCATGAGAATAAATTTTCTTATGTGGAGAGTAGTGATGTCTACTATGCAACCTTCTTCTTGTAGACGTTGCTGGGCCTCCAAGTGCAGAGGTTTGTAGGACAGTAGAAAATTTCCCTCAAGTGGATGACCTAAGGTTTATCAATCCGTGGGAGGCGTAGGATGAAGATGGTCTCTCTCAAACAACCCTGCAACCAAATAACAAAGAGACTCTTGTGTCCCCAACACACCCAATACAATGGAAAATTGTATAGGTGCACTAGTTCGGCGAAGAGATGGTGATACAAGTGCAATATGGATGGTAGATATAGGTTTTTGTAATCTGAAAATATAAAAACAGCAAGGTAACTAATGATAAAAGTGAGCAAAAACGGTATTGCAATGCTTAGAAACAAGGCCTAGGGTTCATACTTTCACTAGTGCAAGTTCTCTCAAGAATAATAACATAACTGGATCGTATAACTATCCCTCAACATGCAACAAAGAGTCACTCCAAAGTCACTAATAGCGGAGAACAAACGAAGAGATTATTGTAAGGTACGAAACCACCTCAAAGTTATTCTTTCTGATCAATCTATTCAAGAGTCTGTAGTAAAATAACATGAAGCTATTCTTTCCGTTCGATCTATCCTAGAGTTCGTACTAGAATAACACCTTAAGACACAAATCAACCAAAACCCTAATGTCACCTAGATACTCCATTGTCACCTCAAGTATCCGTGGGCATGATTATATGATATGCATCACACAATCTCAGATTCATCTATTCAACCAACACAAAGAACTTCAAAGAGTGCCCAAAGTTTCTACCGGAGAGTCAAGACGAAAACGTGTGCCAACCCCTATGCATCGATTCCCAAGGTCACGGAACCCGCAAGTTGATCACCAAAACATACATCAAGTGAATCAATAGAATACCCCATTGTCACCACGAGTATCCCACGCAAGACATACATCAAGTGTTCTCAAATCCTTAAAGACTCAACCCGATAAGATAACTTCAAAGGGAAAACTCAATCCATTACAAGAAAGTAGAGGGGGAGAAACATCATAAGATCCAACTATAGTAGCAAAGCTCGCGATACATCAAGATCATGCCATCTCAAGAACACGAGAGAGAGAGAGAGATCAAACACATAGCTACTGGTACATACCCTCAGCCTCGAGGGTGAACTACTCCCTCCTCGTCATGGAGAGCATCAGGGTGATGAAGATGGCCATCGAAGAGGGATTCCCCCCTCCAGAAGGGTGCCGGAATGGGTCTAGATTGGTTTTCAGTGGCTACAGAGGCTTGTGGCGGTGGAACTCCCGATCTAGGTTATGTTCTGGAAGTTTGGGTATATATAAGAGGTGTTGGATTTGGGAACAAGTAAGGGGGGGGGTCCCCGAGGCGGCCACGAGATAGGGGGGCGTGCCCAGGGGGTAGGGCGCGCCCCCACCCTCACGGTGGCCTCCGGACTCCTCTAGTCCATCTCCGGTACTCCTTGGGATTCTTCTGGTCCAAAAGCAACCTCCGTTGAGTTTTAGGTCAATTGGGCTCCGTTTGGTATTCCTTTTCTGTGATACTCAAAAACAAGGAAAAAACAGAAACTGGCACTGGGCTCTGGGTTAATAGGTTAGTCCCAAAAATTATATAAAAGTGTATATTAAAGCCCATTAAACATCCAAAACAGATAATATAATAGCATGGAACAATAAAAAAATATAGATACATTGGAGACGTATCAAGTAGCAAAATTTCAATGGTTAGCAAAATTTCAATGCTTCATGATGCTCTCTTTGTGTTTCAATTCATATCTTTTATGTGAGCATCATTGAAATCATCATGCCTAGCTAAAAGGCATCAAAGAAAAGCGCTCGTTAGGAGACAACCCAACACTTATACCTACTGTTTTTGTGTGTTCACATGATTATGCTACTGTAGTAATCATGTTTTATAGCTTTTGTTTCAATAAAGTGCCAAGAAAAGCCTTAGGATCATGTTGGGTGATAGTAGATTTGATCTTGCTGAAAAACAAAAACTTTTGCGCCCACGAAAAAAATTCTCATTTTTTACAGAAGAGTGTTTTTGAGTTGATTCTTTTTGCAGAAGATTGGAATACAAATTTCCTACGTTGTCCTATTTTTTCACAATTTTAGAGTCTAATAAGTATGGTGGTTGTCCACATCATTACAGACTATTCTGTTTTTGACAGATTCTGTTTTCAAAGCATAGTTTGCTTGTTTTATAGTTTCTATGGCTTATATTGATCAATATAAATTGTAGAAATGTTATGCTACTGTAGGCATTGTGTGGAAACAATTATGAATCTTTTCTTTGACAGTACCAAAGTGAATGATTTATTTTATCATACTAACAAATCTCACGAAGTTCCGTTAAGTTTTGTGTGATTGAAGTTTTCAAGTTTTGGGTGAGATATCGATATGAGGAGAATAAGGAGTGGAAAGATCTTAAGCTTGGGGATTCCCAAGGCACCCCAAGGTAGTATTCAAGGAATACCCAAGCAACTAAGCTTGGGGATGCCTCGGAAGGCATCCCCTCTTTCGTCTTCAACATAATCGGTAACCTCACTTGTAGCTATACTACTATTCGTCGCATGATATATGTTTTGCTATGAGCAGCATTTTATTTTTTTAGGAATTGCTTTCTGGTATTTATAATAATGTTTTTGTCGGTGTACTAAGGTAGGGGTACCCCAGTACCCCAACTTGTGCACGGGCAGTTGCAGCTTCCCGCGGCAAGGTTTACTGCGTGCTCGCCGGAGACCTTCCTGCTCCCTATTAAACCATTCAAAAACAAAGTATACAAGACATGAGATCGAGACCCCGGCAAGAGGAGCTTGCCGGGAAGGCCGTGCCAGGCTCAAGACTGCTCCACTAACACAAGGCCCTGGCAAGGGGAGCTTGCCAGGAAGACTAGAAGACAACGCCTCGGCACTATATGTGCCCCGGCAAGGGGCCCGGGGAGCGGCAAGCTCCCGGGCCCGGCAAGATCAAGGCCCCGGCAAGGTGCTTGCCGGGAAGGCTGCGCTGTGTGCCCGCGCTCCAGCTCATCGGCCCACGCGTCGCCCTGGGGCCTATCCAGGGACGCGTGGCGGATGGCTGTGCAGCCTGGGGTACACGGTGGCACTCCGCGGTGATGGATCCGTCGCCGTGGCGGACGGAGACGCTAAGGCGGGAGCTTTTGGGGTCGACGGCGACGGGCATTAAATGCCCTTGTCCCCCACTGTTAAAGTAGGTATAGACCACTGTTTTGTACTGTAGCTCCACTGTTCCCGCACTATTACAACTACCACCTCTTTTACTTTTTTACCCCTTTCTCCTACGTTGACACCTGTCGGTGACTCCTTGCACTATAAAAGGAGGCCCATGCACAACGTGGAGGGGGTTCGGAACCTAGATCACTCTCGCGCCGGTGTAGCTGCTTCTTCAAGCTCCCGAGCGCTTAAACTCAATACACAACCAAGCAGGAGTAGGGTTTTACGCATCCGTGCGGCCCGAACCTGGGTAAAACTGCCCGCGTGTCCGCTTCGATCTGCTCTTTGTGCTCCCTCCGCCCTCGTACCGCACAGACAAGGGGCTCCGATCCCATAGGTGTTCGTGGCGGACAGTTTCCCCCAACATCTTTGGCGCGCCAGGTAGGGGGCGTCGAGGTTGTGCGAACCTGATCCGGCGCTCGCGCGGGCGCATTCTTCATCAACTTCTCCAGCTTCATCAGCAACTTCATCAGCGACAACTCCATGACCCCGAAGAAGAAGCCTTCGGAGGTCGGAGGCCCGTCTGCGTCTCACCCGCCACCACCGGAGCCAACGGTGGGCGGGGGGGATGCCGTCGGAAGGGTGGTTGCCGGCGAGGACACTCACGGCGCCACCAGATCCAAGAACAGGACGGACGACCGGACCTCGGTCTCCGTGGACGCGCCGCGTCCGTCCCAGCACACGACGACCCCGCAGCGCCATACCACGGGAGGTGGTATCCGCTTGCTGGGGCAAGGCCAAACCGGAGGCTCGCGGGACGCCCCAGACCCCCGTCCGGGCACAAGCAAAGCGAAGGCGCCGGCGCGGGACCCCGCTCCTTCTAACGTTGTTAGAAGTCCGAGCGTATCCCGCTCCTCGCACCGCTCACCCGCGTTCCCCTCTACTCCAGCAGAAGCGCTCGCAAGGGCGCAGCTGCTCCTCGACTTTCCTCCGGCGGCCGACAAGGCCGAAGAATGGAGGGCCACCATCCGGAGCCTGATAGACTTCGCCAACAACGATTCTCCACAGCAGCCGTCGACCTCACGGCCGCGGCAGGCTGAGAAGACGAAGGCTATCGGCGACAAGACCGCCGGGGGTGCGACAAGCGTGCACTCCCCGCCGCAGAAGCAGAAGACGCCGCCCCGCCGGAACAACCCCGACGACGGCTCCACAGCCTCGTCGGACCCGCGGGCTCGTCGGGACCAGCGCCAGGTCCTCGACGACCGGCGAGATGAAGACGCTCGGACCACAATCGAGCGCCGCCGAGAAGCTCGGCGACAATCCGACAAGAGAGCTGGGAACACCGTCGACGTGCACGCGCCCGGTGAACCAGGCGACTTGCCGTACGCGGCAGGCTGCCCTGCGTTCACTCGCGAGCTGCGGCGCGTCCAGTGGCCCAGCATGAAGAATTTCAAGCCCGACGTACCGGAGAAGTACGACGGCAAGACGCACCCCTCGGAGTTTCTCAGCGTCTACACCATCGCGGTGCAAGCTGCCGGGGGGCGCGACGAGAAGATCTTGGCGAATTACTTCCCGCTCGTGCTAAAGCCGAACGTTCGTTCGTGGCTCATGCACTTGCCGGAAGGTTCTATCTCTTCTTGGGCCGACCTCTGTCACCAGTTTGTTGGCGCCTTCACCGGCGGCCACAAACCCCATGGCCAGGAGAGCGATCTCCACATTTTGGCCCAGAAAGAAGGCGAGCCCCTGCGCAAGTATATCCAACGCTTCAGCCGGGTGCAGCACAACATCCCTGACGTTCACCCTGCCGCGGTTATCAGCGGGTTCCATCAGAACGTGCGTAACCGCCGCATGCGTGAGGAAATGGCGATGACCAAGATTAGGGACGTCAGCGAGCTCTACGCTCTTGCTGACAAGTGCGCACGCGCAGAAGAAGGGAGGAAACTCCCCGGGGAGGATGCTGGCGCGGGGGGAAGCGACAGCGACGACGCCGCCCCGGCAAAGAAGAGCCGGCGGCGGAACAACAGAAAGAAGGGCAAGAAGGAGGTGCTTGCCGTCGAGAAGTCCGGCAAGGAGGCCCCCGCCAAGCAAGCGCAGGCTGGCGGCTCCGGCAAGGAGCCTGCCCCTGCGGCGGCGGCCGACAAGCCGGGTAGCTCCGACAAGCAATACTGTAAGATTCACCGCACCAAGGGTCACGATCTTTCCAACTGCAAGCGTGTCGAGTACCTCGTCGAGCAGCAAAAAGCTGAGTACGAGAGGCGCGACAAGGAGAAGGCCCAAGGTGGCGGGGAAGAGCCCAGCAAGAAGCGGCCGTTCAACGGCCGGGGAGGACGCCGCGGCAAGGCTAAGCAGCGGCAAGGGGATCGACCTCCCCGGGGCCGCGACAACGACGAAGACGACGATGAAGACATGGAGGACGACGAGAACAGCGAGCAGGAGTTCCAGAAGGCCACGGAGGTCCTGTGCGTCGACGGTGGCGCCTCCCTGCATACCTCCCACCGCCAACTCAAGCAGTGGGTGCGTGAGGTAAACGCAGCGGAGCCGCCCGTGGAGTCGCGCAGGCTCCTCAAATGGTCCAGCACGCCCATCGTTTTTGACCTTGAGGATCACCCTGACCGCACCACCGCGGTCGGGTGCTTGCCGATGCTGGTTTCTCCCACCATCCGCAACCTCAAGGTCACCAAAATGTTGGTTGACGGCGGGGCCGGGTTGAACTTGATCTCCTCCGCTGTGATCAAGAAACTCCAGATTCAAGACGGCGAGCTCGAAGAGACCGGTTCATTCCAAGGAATCAACCCGGGAAGGAGCAAGCCCAAGGGAAAGATCACTCTGCCGGTGACCTTTGGCGGGGAGCTCAACTTCACGACTGAGCGCATCACTTTCGACGTCGCCGATATTCCATTGCCCTACAATGGAATACTTGGCCGTCCTGCCCTCGCCAAGTTCATGGCAGCTTCCCACTATGCTTACAACGTGCTGAAGATGCCGGGGCCGATAAGCGTCATCACTGTCCACAGCGACAAGAAGGAT
Source organism: Secale cereale (assembly GCA_902687465.1). Lineage (NCBI taxonomy): Eukaryota > Viridiplantae > Streptophyta > Magnoliopsida > Poales > Poaceae > Secale > Secale cereale. Next base: position 107,849,464 of record LR738710.1, read on the forward strand.
GCACTTATTTGCGCCGACAAGATTTACCGGGATGCGGCAGCTGCGGCTGAGAAGGATACCCTTGCCGCTGAAGCTCCCGGGGGGAAGAAGACGAAGACCAAGTCCGGCAAGTACTCTGGGACCCACTCCGGCAACCGCACCTCTTCGGAGTGCTGCGCTGCCGTCGAGGACGTTCCATCGAGCTCCACCCGCAAGAGTAAGAAAGGAATGGCTGCTCCTCCGGCAACCAAGAAAGTGTCCGCAAGGGAGGACGGCACTGGTGGTACCTTCACCATCAGTGCCACCCTTGACAGCAAATAGGAAAGCGCGCTCGTTGCCTTCCTGCGGGCGAATGTCGATGTGTTTGCCTGGCAACCATCTGACATCCCCGGTGTTCCCAGGAAGGTAATTGAGCACAAGCTTGCTGTCTGTCCTCATGCGCGGCCCATCAAGCAGAAAGTGAGGAAGCAAGCCGTGGAGCGCCAAGAGTTCATCAACGAGGAAATCAAGAAGCTAGAGGCAGCTGGCCTAGTTAGAGGTGTAATCCATCCGACGTGGTTGGCAAACCCAGTCGTCGTGCGCAAGGCCAACGGGAAGTGGAGACTCTGTATAGACTTCACCGATGTGAATAAAGCGTGTCCCAAGGATCCATTCCCTTTGCCGCGCATTGACCAGATCGTTGACTCCACTGCCGGATGTGAGCTACTCTGCTTTCTTGATGCATACTCAGGCTATCATCAGATTTTCATGGCCAAGGAGGATGAAGAGAAGACTGCATTTATCACTCCATGTGGCACTTATTGCTTTATCCGCATGCCATTTGGACTGAAGAATGCAGGCTCAACTTTTGCAAGGGTAGTGTACACTGCTTTTGAGCCACAGATCCACAGAAATGTAGAAGCTTACATGGATGACATCGTGGTGAAGAGCAAAAGCAAGGAAACCCTGATTCAAGACTTGGAAGAAACGTTTCAGAACCTGCGCAGGATACAGCTCAAGTTGAACCCCGAGAAGTGCGTCTTTGGGGTCCCCTCCGGCAAGCTTCTCGGGTTCTTTGTATCACAGAGGGGGATTGAAGCCAACCCCGACAAGATCAAAGCCATTGAGCAGATAGAAGCCCCGAAGCGCGTCAAGGATGTCAGGAGGCTTGCAGGTTGTGTTGCTGCCCTCAGTAGGTTCATTTCAAAGTCTGCAGAACGCGCCCTACCTTTCTTCAAAATCTTGAAGAAGGCAGGTCCCATGAAGTGGACTCCGGAAGCGGAGGCGGCGTTGCAGGATTTGAAACGGTACCTGTCCTCCACTCCTATACTTGTCGCACCTAGACCACAGGAAAAGTTGTTGCTATACTTAGCGGCAACCAACCAGGTGGTTAGTGCTGCGTTAGTAGCGGAGAGGGAGTCCGACGAGGAGTCAGCGCCGCCGGCGAGCGAATCCAACGACAAGCAGGGGGCTGTCCCGACAAGCTCTGGTCCCGACAAGGAAGACTCTGCGCAGGAGCAAGGAGAGGTGCGGAAGAAGATGGTGCAGCGCCCAGTGTATTTTGTAAGTTCCCTTCTTCAGGGGGCTAGATCAAGGTACTCTGGTGTGCAAAAATTGCTCTTCGGCCTCCTCATGGCCTCGAGGAAGCTGCGCCACTACTTCCAAGCCCATGAGATAACAGTGGTCACTCGCTTTCCGTTGAAGAGGATATTGCACAATCCAGAGGCAACAGGCAGGATCGTCGAGTGGGCACTGGAGCTGTCAAGCTTTGGACTCAAGTTTGAAAGTACTTCAACCATACAGAGCCGAGCTTTGGCAGAATTCATTGCCGAATGGACCCCAACGCCAGATGAAGAAATTCAAGAAACAAGCGCACCCGTGCAAGAAGCGACAAGTGAATGGGTAATGTATTTTGACGGTGCCTTCTCGCTGCAAGGCGCCGGTGCCGGCGTGGTACTCATCGCGCCCACCGGAGAGCACCTCAAATATGTTATCCAGATGCACTTTCCCAGGGAGCAAGCGACAAACAACACCGCAGAATATGAAGGCTTGCTTGCCGGCCTCAGGATTGCGGCCGAACTTGGGATCAGAAAGCTGATTGTGCGGGGAGATTCTCAGTTGGTGGTCCGACAAGTTAATAAGAGCTATCAGAGCCCTTTGATGGAAGCTTATGTCGATAAAGTGAGAAAGCTTGAAGAGCACTTTGAAGGTTTGCAGATGGAGCACGTCCCGAGAGCTCAAAATGAAATTGCAGATGGCCTTTCAAAGTGCGCCGCGATGAAGTTACCTGTGGAACCAGGGACCTTCTTACTCAAGCTGACTCAGCCATCCGTTACACCATCAACTGGGCAGTCCAAGAAGAGAAAGTTGGTCTCCGGCGACTACTTGCCGGCGGATCTTCCTGAAACCGCAGCCAAGGTCCCCAAGATCAACAACCACGACGCTGAGGAACAGTTTGCTCCTGCAAGCCCTCGGGCTTGTACAGTTGAAGCAAACGTTCCCGGCAAGCCTCGCCCCGGCGAGCTTGCCGGGGGACCGTCAGCTCCGGCAGAACCAGGGGTTCTCGCCGTGGAAGCTGAGGTTCCCACAGCGGCCCTCGAGCCTTTAGTTCTTGCCGTCGAGCCTCGGGCTCCGGCATGGGCACAGCAGATAGTCCGTTTTCTGCAAACCGGAGAACTTCCCGACGACCCTCAAGAGATAGAGAAGGTAACCAGGCAGTCAAGTATGTATCAGTTCGTGGATAACGAGCTGTACAGAAGAAGACTCAACGGTGTCAGGTTGAAGTGCATCTCCAGAGAAGATGGACAGAAGCTGTTGGCGGAAATACACGGAGGCATATGCGGCCACCACATTGGCGCAAGGGCGCTTGCCGGGAAAGCTTTCCGGCAAGGGTTCTTTTGGCAAGAAGCCCTCCAAGATGCAACTGCACTAGTAACCAAGTGTGAAGCGTGCCAGTTCCATGCGAAACAAATTCATCAGCCAGCTCAAGCTCTCCAAACAATCCCTTTATCATGGCCCTTCTCGGTCTGGGGGCTCGACATCCTCGGCCCTTTCCCTCGCGCTGTCGGGGGCTTTGAGTACTTGTACGTTGCAATCGACAAGTTCACAAAGTGGCCAGAAATGGAGCCAGTGAGGAAGGTGACAGCACAGTCAGCAGTCAGGTTCTTCAGGTCGATTGTTTGCCGTTTCGGGATCCCTAACAGGATCATCACCGACAACGGTACGCAATTCACTAGTCGCACCTTCATGCAGTACGTCCAAGACCTTGGCGCCAAGGTCTGTTTCGCTTCTGTTGCTCACCCGAGGAGCAACGGCCAAGCGGAGAGGGCAAATGCTGAAGTGCTGCGCGGACTCAAGACAAGGACCTTTGACAGGCTGCGCAAGTGCGGAAGGAATTGGATAGAGGAGCTCCCGGCGGCTCTTTGGTCAATCAGAACGACACCAAGTCGAGCCACCGGACAGACACCTTTTGCTCTAGTCTATGGAGCAGAGGCAGTTCTCCCCACGGAACTCGTATACGGATCTCCTCGAGTACTCGCTTATGATGAGCTCGAGCAAGAGCAACTGCGGCAAGATGACGCATTGCTCCTTGAGGAGGGACGTCTCCAGGCTGCTGTACGAGCTGCTCGATATCAGCAAGCTTTGCACCGCTACCATAGCCGCAAAGTCAAGGCCAGGAGTCTCGAGGAAGGCGACCTTGTTCTTCGGCGTGTTCAGTCCGCCAAGAATTCCAACAAGTTGACGCCGAAGTGGGAAGGCCCTTATCGGGTGAGACAAGTTACGAGGCCCGGCGCTGTCCGCCTCGAGACCAAAGAGGGTTTACCGGTGAGCAACTCCTGGAACATAGAGCATCTTCGCAAGTTTCACCCCTAAGGCGCGGTTGCCGTGATCCGCTCCGGCAACCACCTTTTGTACAAGCTTTGCCGCTGTTGCATGTAACCCTTTGTACAAAGCCGGGCGCAGACCCCGTGCATCAGTAAAGTTTTCGTGTTTCTCGCATCGATTGCCTTTTTGCATGCTTCTCTTTGCTACTTGCATGATTCTGTTTGGCATTTGATGCAACACTCAAGTATACGGTAAGCATTAGCACGCCGAAAGGCCAGATACTTGTTTCCCTCTCCTTTTTCTCTCCTCTTAAACAGAAGGAACGTTCCTCGCGCACAAGTTTGCCGGGGGGGAAGGAGGTGGAGGAGGAGCCAAGTGCTGTTCAAGAAAGAGAAGCCTTACCGAAAAGCAAGCAATATAAGCAAGCGGCATATGAAAGATAAGTGTTGTTAGAATTTGACCAGTTCAAATTTTAAATTTTAGTTGTCTTCCTTGAACGATCACACTTTGTATGGAAAACCTGTGCGCGGAGGAACCTACCCGTAGCTTGCCGCACCCTTATCTTGTTTTCGAGTTCACTCAACGATTTAAGTGAGCTGCGACAAGTGTCGCGCCCTTGCTTCGTTTCCGAGCACGCTCAGCAAGTTAAGTGCGTTGCGACTAGCTGCGGCAAGGTTGCTTGCCGACGAGGACCTTGGCCAACAGGCTGCTCAGAGTCCAGCACTCAGCGCTCGCGGCAAAGGCCCCTTGCCGGCAAGCTTCCCGGGAGCGTAGGGTGAAAAACATACAAAGTCAAAGATTGAAACAAGGAAGATAACATTGCACTGATTGATCAAAATAAAGTAAATATCTTACAAAGGATAAACTTGTCGCGATGGACTAATGAGTTCATAACATAATGTGCAGCAATAAAAAGATAAAGATAATGGAGCCCTAGTCTACGCGGTCGCCTTCCTTCCTGCCAAGCTTTGCCACCTTGGCGATGATGTGGCCAACCTGCTCCTTCAGGGCCTCCGTGTCTGCATCAGCCGGCAAGCTGCGAAGAACGTTCGTGAGGTTGATTCCCGGGTTGCGGTACACGATCTTCGTCAGCACCCGCTCCAGAGTTCCCGCGCAGAGCCGGCGCGACTCCTCGGCCAGCTGCGCGGGGATGCGGTTCCGGAGACTTGCAAGAGCCGGCGCGACCCCTCTGAAGAAGAGGCTGAGCCTGGCGCTGTGCGGGAGATCCGGATCCGGCGAGTAGATGAGATGTTCGACCTTCAACGCCAGCAACTCCTGGTCAATATTGGACGCAGAAGAAACCAGCTCTTCGGTCCACACTTCAATAGTTTGCCGGAAGAGCTCGGACGCCTTGTTGACGTTCTCCACCAAGGTCCGCTCCTTGCGGAGCTCATCCTTCAACTTGGTCTCCTGAGCTCGGGCGGCATCGAGCGATTCCTTCAGAGTGGTGACCTTCAGCTCCAAGTCCTCGATGGAGTCCTTGGCGGCCTTCAGCTCGTCGCCCCTCTTGGATAGACTCACTTGAAGCTCTGAGTTTGTGTGAGCATCCTTCTCGCGCTCCAAGATGAGCGCGGCGACCTTCTCGGCGCTCACCTTCATCGCCTTCTCCAACTGTTCGACCTTGGCGGCGAGCTCTTTCTTGGCGTCTTCCGCGGCAACCGCGGCGGCTTTCGCCTCCTTCAGCTCCCCGCCAAGGGCAGCCTCGCGAGCGGCAAGGTCTTCTTCATGAGAGTCCAGCTCGACCTTCAGCTGCGCGAGCTCTCCCTCTCGCCGGGACATCTCCACCCCGGCGAGACGCTGCTGCTCTTCAGTTTCAGCCTTTTCGAGCACCCACTCCTGGTACTCGCCGGCGAGACGCTCACGCTCCTCCGCCACCTGGCGGAGGGCAGCCTGATTGGCGGCGCTGAGCTCCGCCGCACGCTTCTCCATTTCCGCCGCGGCCTTGGCGGCAAGAGCCTCCCGGGAGGCGAGCTTAGCTTGCCTGGCCCGGTAAAGGGCCAGGAGCTGATGGAGCAACCTCTCCTCCTCGGGCCCCTCACTCCCGCCGGGCGCCTGGACGATCTTCAGGCCTGCGGAGGCGAGGACTTCTCCGTCGAATGCCTCGCCCTCCGCAGGAACTCGCGATGAAGACCCCCACGGCATCTGGATGAAGACGCCGTTGGGGGCCTCGAGATAGTACCTCTGCTCCTCGCCGGCGGAGGGGCCGGTGGCCGGTGCAGCATCCGATGCTCCCGCCGCCTCCGGGTCGGCGGTGCGGCCACCGTCCCCCTCCCCGGCCGCTGCGTCCGCAGCCGGAGCAGTCTCTTGCGCGGCCGGCTCGGCGGCCTCGGCCACCTCCTCGACGACTGGAGCGTCGCCGCCGCCGCCCTGCGCGTCCTCCTCCTCGAGGACGACCACCTCCGTTTCCATGGGCGCAGGAGGAGGAAGATCTAAGAAGAAGAAGAAAGAGAAATTAAAGACTCAAGCAAATATCCAAAAAAGAGGCGAGCCAAGAAGACAAGTCACAAAGCTTACCTTGGCGGACGTCCTCAGCGGCGGGCTCCCTCGCCGGGGAGCTCGGCCTTGGCGGAGTGGCCGCCCTCGCCGGGCTGCTCGCCCTTGGCGGGGTACTCTGCCTCGGCGGAGTACCCGCCCTTGGCGGAGCGCTCTCCCTTGCCGGAGAGTTTTGCCTTGGCGGGGACGGCGGGGCCTGCGGCTCCTCGACCACGGTCTCCGGGCGCTTTTCCCGCTGTGGCTCCACCTCTGCACAGAACAAGACAAGGAACGTTAAGATACGAAGACAAAATCAAAGCCTCAGGCGTACCCCGACAAGCGAAAAGAGAGAACCCCAGACTTACGCTGGGGGCTGCGCTGCGGGCTACGCTGGGGGCTGCTCCTCGGAGCAGCGCTCGGGTCCGGCAGGCTCGGCTCCGGCACGCTTCCTGCTGCCGCAGCGGCTGAGTCTTCCGCGACCTCGACCTCGGGCGCCTTGGCCTTCTTCGCCGCGCGATGGGCCAGGGTCCTGAAATCAGAACAATAGACAGAGTCAGCATCAACAGAAAAATCAAGACAAAAATCAAGAAGATATAAGGGTTTGGATCCTTACTCTTGGTCCTCCTCGTCGTCCTCGCTCAGGGCGGAGAAGTCATACTCCACCGTGGGCGCGTCGGCGCGAGGAGCGGAAGACGAAGGCTCCCTTGCGCGCTTGGTGTTCACCGGGGCTGGGGGCTGCGAAGACCCAGCCCCTGTGGTCGCCGGCGCCCGAGGAGCGGGCGGAGCCGCTGCTCCGCTCCGAGAAGACCCTTGCCTGCTCGGCGCCGGCCTGCGAAGCGCCTCCGTCGTGGTCCGCGCGCGGGCTGCCTCCGCTGCGGCTGGCGCGCCGGAAGATCTTGGCGCGGCTTGACTCCCCCGGGGAGCAGCCCGGCGAGGTGGCTGTTGCCGGGGCGCCTGCGCCCTCTCCCCCGTCGCCGCCTTGCGGAGGCGCTTTGGCGGGGACTGCCTCGGGCTTGCCGGGGGCGGGGAGTCCTCCGACGAGGAGAGGTCGTCGGCGTACAACTCCGTGGATCCGCCGGAGTCCTCGGCCTCCTCCTACTCCTCCTCTTCCCCGGCCGGCTCACTGGGCCCAGCGTCCTGCGCTGCGGCCCCCTTTCCTTTGGCGCCTCCGCCCCTCGCGGCGCCTCTGCTCCCTCCGGCGGTGCCCTCTATCGCCGCGGCCTCCGCCGCGATCCCGTGGATCCCGGAGTGCCTCAGTGAGGGGACCCCGGCGAGCGCGTCGGGAGGCAGATCCAGCAACCTGCGGATCTCCGCCTCCTCCGCCTGGGTGGACGCGTCCTCAACCTCCGCCTCCTCCGGCGAGTATCCGAAAACTCCTGCCGCCGCGGCTGCGGCGGCCTCCTCAGCCCGAGAGGCAATGTAGGCGATCTCCTGGTCGGTGGTGGCCCGCGTGTGCAGCTTGAGGTCCTCCTTGTTCTTCGCCACCTCTTCAAGGTTGTCGTAGAAGTTGAGGACGTCGATGGGCTTCGGAGCGAGCCATGTACGGTCCACGCCGTGCGAGTCGCACATGGGCATCATGGCGAGGATCCGATCCCTGACGGCGCTGTTGCAGAGCGGCACCACTCCCCGGGGAGTCCTGAACCACTCGGGGTGCGTCGGGTCGTACTTGAAGAGTTCTCGTACCATTCCCCGCAGCTCCAGCGTGGTGAAGTTGAAGTTGAGCCCGGGGCGCAGCCTCATGATGTCTGCCGGGCCGCCGTACTCCCAGGCCGGCCTCTTCCGGTCTTGGAGGGGGGCGATGCGCCGGCGGAGGAAATCTGCGCCCACCTCAGCAACTGACAGATTGGCCAATCGAAGACGAAGAATCCGGACGAGGGCGATGTTGAGCTTGACGTCGTCCGAGTCCAGCTCACTCCAGTCCCTGCCGCGCACGATGGGCGTTGTGCGCGGCGCGGTGAAGGCTTGCGGCTGGTCTTCTACGATCCAGCACCACTCCGCTCGCCATTCCTCCCACTTGCCGCGGAGCTCCCCCGGCAAGTACGCACCCTTCTTATTGAGACGGAAGACCCAAGAAATTCCTCCGGAGAGGGGGGCATCGGCCTCGGCTCTAGGAGTGAAGAAGTGTCTAAAGAGTGCTACATTGGGGTGGACTCCTATGAAGTTTTCGCACATGTGTGCGAAAACAGCCATGGTGAGAATGGCGTTGGGGGTGAAGTCAAGCAGATGGAGGCCATATGTGTTCATGACGTCGCAGAAAAAGTTTGAGAAAGGTGGACAGAGACCACAATGAAAGAAAGCAGCGAAGAAATGGTACCCGCCGGGATAGTTGTCCTTGGCGGCGGCCGGGTATGCTCGCGTGCGGGGATGCGCGTCGGTTCTCTTGGACCAGAACAAGTAATACTTGTTCCAGAGTTCCCGCACGCCGAGCTTCGGCGGGAAGACGACGTGCCGCTTCCGGTACGCGATGAGCTTGGCCGCTTGCTCCGATTTCTCCCGCTTGGCCTTCTCCGCCTGCGCCTTGTCGGTCTTTGGGGCCATGGCGGACGCGGCGGAAGGAGGGGGACGAAGAGCTCGGCGGCGGCGGAGATGTGGAGGAAGAGCGCAAGAGGGAATCTTTTGCAGGAGGAAGACGACGTAATGAGAGCGCAAGGAGGGGAACCGCGCCCGCTACCTCTGCTTTTATGGGGGAGTGGGGGGCGTTTTCGCTCTTTCCATTAAGAGATCGTGGGCACGTCCCATCCCACGGCGCCGCAATCGACGCGTGCCGTTACCGTGGGGTGCGGCGGATATGGAAGTGGATTCGGCGTGCCGCGGGCCGCGGGTGCCCGTGCACTGTTTTGGGCCTGGCCCAACAGCGCTCCGCACCGTGTGTGGCCCAGGCCCGGGGGCTCCTGTCGGTGTACTAAGGTAGGGGTACCCCAGTACCCCAACTTGTGCACGGGCAGTTGCAGCTTCCCGCGGCAAGGTTTACTGCGTGCTCGCCGGAGACCTTCCTGCTCCCTATTAAACCATTCAAAAACAAAGTATACAAGACATGAGATCGAGACCCCGGCAAGAGGAGCTTGCCGGGAAGGCCGTGCCAGGCTCAAGACTGCTCCACTAACACAAGGCCCTGGCAAGGGGAGCTTGCCAGGAAGACTAGAAGACAACGCCTCGGCACTATATGTGCCCCGGCAAGGGGCCCGGGGAGCGGCAAGCTCCCGGGCCCGGCAAGATCAAGGCCCCGGCAAGGTGCTTGCCGGGAAGGCTGCGCTGTGTGCCCGCGCTCCAGCTCATCGGCCCACGCGTCGCCCTGGGGCCTATCCAGGGACGCGTGGCGGATGGCTGTGCAGCCTGGGGTACACGGTGGCACTCCGCGGTGATGGATCCGTCGCCGTGGCGGACGGAGACGCTAAGGCGGGAGCTTTTGGGGTCGACGGCGACGGGCATTAAATGCCCTTGTCCCCCACTGTTAAAGTAGGTATAGACCACTGTTTTGTACTGTAGCTCCACTGTTCCCGCACTATTACAACTACCACCTCTTTTACTTTTTTACCCCTTTCTCCTACGTTGACACCTGTCGGTGACCCCTTGCACTATAAAAGGAGGCCCATGCACAACGTGGAGGGGGTTCGGAACCTAGATCACTCTCGCGCTGGTGTAGCTGCTTCTTCAAGCTCCCGAGCGCTTAAACTCAATACACAACCAAGCAGGAGTAGGGTTTTACGCATCCGTGCGGCCCGAACCTGGGTAAAACTGCCCGCGTGTCCGCTTTGATCTGCTCTTTGTGCTCCCTCCGCCCTCGTACCGCACAGACAAGGGGCTCCGGTCCCATAGGTGTTCGTGGCGGACAGTTTCCCCCGACAGTTTTGTACCTTTTATTTCAATAAAAGAGTCAAGGATAGCCTTTACCATGCTTATTTTGCAAGTGTACATGTTGCTGTTTGAAAACAGAAAGTTTGTCGCTGTTGTAAAAATTTCCGAGAAATGTCAGAATGTGATAAAAGGTTGAATTAAGGCATCCATTTGTATGCGGCTGGGCAAAAAACCAACCCTTCGTATAACACGGGGTGGATCTCCATCGATCATAGTATAACACTAAGTCACCAGATTGCAGACCGGATTCTCGCCTATCATGATAGCCAGCTTTCGGCTTTCTCTACTGAGGTACTTGACCGGACGAGCCAGAAGTACAATTGCAGTTGTTCTCCCTTTACACCCTAGCTGAACAATCGGGAACATATGGGTAAGCACAGGAGCCGGGAAACCCAACTATTGACCCAAGACATGATTCAGAATTGATGCATATAAAGCAAATATCCAGGACGCCGAACACTCCCTATAGGTGTTCGGACTTTTCGACATATGCCGGGCTGAATACAGCCCTTGGTAATAGACCCTGTTATCAAGGCACATGTGGCAATCTGACATGGGGAGAGAACACAGGTGGTAAGAGAATATAACTCCAAACATAATATGAACCAAGCTGTTTCTATAATATCCCTTTATAGTACGGCGAGCCGTATGTTTACACATAATGCCGATAACTTCCTTGGACATTTTACATGCCAGAAAAGTATAAAACAAAAAGAGAGAAAAGGTTTACACAGGGTCTTAATTTAAAAGAAAGAAACCTTAACGCGGGGCCCTGCTGCACGTCTACGCCGTTTTCTCCTTTGTGATGTGTCCTTGAAGGGGGGAGTGTGATGGCCATATGTAAAATATGAAAAAGAAAGTGAAAAAAGCTGGAAAAGAAAAGAAATCCAGTGTGGCCGCAAACAAGGCTGGTTCGTTTAATGAACCTTGAAATATAATTTTAGAGTCCGAATAAGGTCGAGCCGAACTATGGACTATTTGTATGCAGTGTGCCTCCAGTGCCACCCAAGGAATTAAGGACATAATTATGTACACGAGGCACGTATGCTACCACCTTATGGGGCAGCTGATGGGGGCGTAGCTGCTAATCGAGCTCAGGTTCATCTGAGCTGCCGCACTGAGGTGAATGCCGAACACGTTTAGCTGTGTCCGCGGTCTTGATGACCGATGAGCTGTTCGGCTTGAATATGCCGTTTTGAACTTCGGCTGCAAGGGCCGCAATGTCCTCCTCCGTACGGAGAGAGCGCTCCATATTTCCATTGACCATGATGATGCCACATGGTCCAGGCATTTTAAGCTTTAGATAAGCATAATGCGGGACTGCATCAAAGTGGGCGAAGGCCGTTCTTTCGAGTAGTGCATGATAGCCACTTCGGAATGGAGCTATGTCGAAGATTAGCTCTTCGCTTCGAAAGTTATCGGGAGAGCCGAATACGACCTCTAATGTTAAAGATCCCGTGCAGTGGGCTTCTACGCCCGATATCACTCCTTTAAAGGTTGTGCTGCTTGGCTTGATTCTTGACGGGTCTATCCCCATCTTGCGGACAGTGTCCTGATATATCAGATTGAGACTGCTACCGCCGTCCATAAGGACTCGAGTGAGATGGTATCCATCAATTGTCGGATCGAGCACTAGGGCAGCCGAACCCCGTGACGGATACTAGTTGGGTGATTCCTGCGCATCAAAGGTGATCAGACAGGTCGACCATGGGTTGGATTCGGGAGCAACATGCTCAACGGCATAGACATCTCGGAGTGCGCGCTTGCGCTCCCTCTTTGGGATATGAGTGGCTTAGATCATGTTCACTGTTTTGATCTCCGGTGGAAATTTCTTCTGTCCCCCAATGTTCGGCTGGCGAGGTTCATCCTCATCTTCGCTCTGAGGCCCCTTTCCCTTGTGTTCGGCGTTGAGCTTGCCGGCCTGCTTGAAGACCCAACAACTACAGTTGGTATGGTTCGTAGGTTTATCTAGGGTGCCATGGATCTGGCAGGGCCTATCTAATATTTTGTCCAGGCTAGATAGACCGTCTTTGTTGCCTTTAAATGGCTTCTTCCGTTGACCGGGTCTGGAGCCACTGAATCCGGCGTTTACTACTGTATCATCTGGGCTTCTAGCATTATTTCGGTGTTTGTTTTTATTACGTCGTGGCTTTCCATTGCCATCCCTGACTTTAGATGTGCCAGGGTCGCTGGTGCTACTACGAGCTAACCAGCTGTCCTCGCCCACGCAAAAACGGGTCATGAGTCTAGTTAGGGCAGCCATTGTCCTCGGCTTTTCCTGGCTGAGGTGTCTAGCTAGCCATTGATGACCCACAAGTATAGGGGATCTCTCATAGTCCTTTCAATAAGTAAGAGTGTCAAACCCAACGAGGAGTAGAAGGAAATGATAGGCAGTTTTCAGTAAGGTATTCTCTGCAAGCACTGAAATTATCGGTAACAGATAGTTTTGTGATAAGGTAATTTGTAACGAGTAACAGGTAGTAAAAGTAAATAAGGTGCAGCAGTATGGCCCAATCCTTTTTGTAGCAAAAGAAAAGCCTGGACAAACTCTTATATAAAGGAAAGCACTCCCGAGGACACATGAGAATTATCGTCAAGCTAGTTTTCATCACGCTCATATGATTCACGTTCGTTACTTTGATAATTTGGTATGTGGGTGGACCGGTGCTTGGGTACTACCCTTCCTTGGACAGGCATCCCACTTATGATTAACCTCTATTGCAAGCATCTACAACTACAAAAGAAGTATTATGGTAAACCTAACCATAGCATGAAACATATGGATCCAAATCAACCCCTTACGAAGCAATGCATAAACTAGGGTTTAAGCTTCTGTCACTCTAGCAACCTATCATCTACTTATTACTTCCCAATGCCTTCCTGTAGGCCCAAACAATGGTGAAGTGTCATGTAGTCGACGTTCACATAACACCAATAGAGGAAAGACAACATACATCTCATCAAAATATCGAACTAATACCAAATTCACATGACTACTTATAGCAAGACTTCTCACATGTCCTCAGGAACAAATGTAACTACTGACAAATCATATTCATGTTCATAATAAGAGAGGTATTAATATGCATGAAGGTTCTGAACATATGATCTTCCACCGAATAAACTAACTAGCATCAACTACAAGGAGTAATCAACACTACTAGCAACCCACAGGTACCAATCTGTGGTTTTGGGACAAAGATTGGATACAAGAGATGAACTAGGGTTTGAGAGGAGATGGTGCTGGTGAAGATGTTGATGGAGATTTACCCCCTCCCGGTGAGAGGATCGGCGGTGATGATGATGGTGACGATTTCCCCCTCCCGGAAAGATGTTTCCCCAGCAGAACAGGGCCGCCGAAGCCCTAGATTGGTTCCGCCAAGGTTCCGCCTCGAGGCGGCAGTACTTCGTCCCGAAAGCTTCCTTCTGATTTTTTCCAGGGCAGAAGACACATTATACTAGAAGATGGGCATCGGGGGGCTGCCAGGTGGCCCAGGAGGCACGGGGCGCGCCTAGGGGGGTAGGGCGCGCCCCCCACCATCGTGGACGGTGGGTGGCCCCCTCTGGTGCTTTCTTTGCCTAATATTTTTAATATATTCCAAAACTGACTTTCGTGGAGTTTCAAGACTTTTTGAGTTGTGCAGAATATGTCTCCAATATTTGCTCCTTTTCCAGCCCAGAATTCCAGCTGCAGGCATTCTCCCTCTTCATGTAAACCTTGTAAAATAAGAGAGAAAAGGCATAAGTATTGTGACATAATGTGTAATAACAACCCATAATGCAATAAATATTGATATAAAAGCATGATGCAAAATAGACGTATCAACTCCCCCAAGCTTAGACCTCACCTGTCCTCAAGTAGAAGACGATATAGAAAAATGTGTCCACATGTTTAGAGATAGAGGTGTCGATAAAATAAAAATACGAACATGAGGGCATCATGATCATTCTTATAACAACAACAACATATATATATATATATATATATATATATATATATATATATATATATATATATATATATATACATAGGGTGGGTCTATTCTCATAACACCCCTTAAGACCTTATTCTCATAACACCAACCTCTTATTCTCATAACACCCGAGGCCTACCCGTAGCTACAAAACTAACAGCGAAGGAGCCGAACGAACTGCACGGGCACGATCCAACCACTAATCCCACGATCCCACCGGCGCCCACATGTTATCCACTCGCCCTACCATCCCCTCCCGACCCACCAACTCCCCCTCCCCGTGCTGCATCCCGAGCACCTCGCCTTCCCCCTTCCGCTGCTCGAGGAGCACGCAGAGGACCTCGGCATCCCCATGCTGCACCCCGGCCACCACGGCGCCCTCCCGCAGCCCGGCCACGACGGGGTCGGACACCCGCCGCCGCACGTGGGGTACTACTACTCCCTCGCCTACCATGGGGAACCGCTCTCTGCTCCCGCCTTCGGCGCCTACCACCTCGACCCGCGCCCTGCTTCGTCCTTCGCGACCTACCACGGGGAGCCGCTCCCTGCTCCCGCCTTCGGCGCCTACCACCTCGACCCGCGCCTTGCTTCGTCCTTCGCGGCCTACCACGGGGAGCTGCGCCCTGCGTCGACCTTCGGCACCGACCACAGCTGCCCGCTCTCTACCTTCGCCATCGGCACCGACCACGGCGACCCGCTCTCTTCCTTCACCTTCGGCGCCGACCAAGGCGGCCCGGGCCCTGCCTCCAACTTCGCCGCCTATCCCGGTGACCCGGGCCCTGCCTCTGCCTTCGCGGCCTCCCAGGATGTCCAGCGCAAGCTTATGTCAGGCGTGCAGTTCAGTGGTGCACGATATGTGGCTCATTTTTTTTGCAGCGAGGTGCTGTAGTTTGGTGATGCTATCCGGCGAACTCAGTCTCTCCCGCTCATCGTCCTTGCACTAGCGTCGAAAGTTCAGTGGTAGCGGAGTTCCAACAAGACATGATGACCATACTGCAATACACCGTCGCCCACAAAAACATGATGGCCATACTTCAGTACACCATCACCGACATGCGTCGTTTTGCAGCTCACTCATTTATAATTTGTTTCTAGGAATCAATTGCAGTGCACTCAGTAAAGAAAAGAAAGATAATGTCGTTGTTCATTTGAAGTTCATTTTGTTGTTTATGAGAAACGCAGAGAGAAAGGGTACTGCCTAGTGCATTTGAAGTTCATTTTGTAGTAAGAATTGATGGCAATGTTATATAAGCAAGTCTTTGGCTAGTGCAGTTCAGTTGGGTACTGCGTCGTTGATTCAGCTATGTACTGGATAGCTGTTTAGAAATAATGAATGGATATGTATGTTTTGAAGCTCACTTTGTTCTCTCACAGCTCGGAAAGCAGCTCACTTCTCATTGCATGTGGTTCGCTTTCTCAGTCCATGTGGTCCACTCGCCCGGTCTACGCATGTAAAAAATTAATTAGTACGAAAAAAGACAACAACAAATCATGAGGTTCACTTTTGGTAGTGTTCCGCTTCACTTTCGGGAGTGTTGCGGTCCAGTTTCGTTCGAAAAAAAGTTGGAAAAAAGACAACAAAACTCTGAGAAAAATCTACGTCCAACAAAATAAATCATGAAGTTTAATTGATTGTCTGATGTAGTGAGGTTTTAAGTTTGAAGCAGTGCGCTTTTCTGTCCGATGCGATTCACTCGTCGATTTTGGTGTCGCGAAAAACAGAGTGTCCGCGTTTTTGTAATTTCAAAACTGCTCTAAAACCGTAATGAATTAGAGGGAGTGTTCTACATGAAAAAGTAGCGTCTCAATGTTATCTTTCCAACCGTGTACCATTTGAATCATTTCGACCAGCGGTTTGTAAAAATTTCGCGAAAAACGTCCGCTGCTTCTCGTAGTCAGCCGCACGATTTTCAAAATTAACTAAAAACCGTAAGGAATCTCGAAAACATTTCAACGTATGAAAGTTGCGCCTCGTTCGTAGCTTTCCAACGGCATATCACACGCCTCGTTTCGACAAACGGTTAAAAAACTGAAGCTAAAACAGTACCGAAAATTGCAGAAAAATTCGAAAAAACATAATTCCACGATTTGTTAAATTCAAAACTGCTCTTAAACCGTAGCGAATTAGAAAAAACAATACATATGAAAAAGATGCACCTCGATGATATCTATACAACAGTATATCATTTGGTTCATTCCAGCGAGTGGTTTAGAAGAAAACGCAAAAAAACGCTCGCTGCCATTCGTTGTGAGCCGCACGATTTTCGAAACTGCTCTTAAACTATGATGAATTTTGAAAAGTGTTCAACATGGCGAAGTTGCGTCTACTCCATAGCTTTTCAACGGTATATTACACGCATAATTCCGATAAACGATTAAAAAACTAGAGCAAAAAAGGTACACAAAAAACAACACGTACAGTTTTTTCGAAGTTCACCTTTCGTTGTGTTGCAGTGCCCTCGCGTTGTGGTTGCAGTGTCCTCGGGTTGTGCATGCAGTGCGGTTGGAAAGCTATGCATTGTGCTACTGCATTGGAAAGCTATGTGCACTGCTTTATTCTACTGTTCTGAACCGCAGAGAGGGGCAGTAGCAAACCTTCACGGAGCAGCGTTTCTGGCTAATTTGATCGATTTCTATTGTTTTATTTGTGTGTGCGCTGATTTATTATGTGATTAAACACGCAATTCTGCGAGAAAACGATGGAAATCGATGGATTTGGCGGATCTGTATCTGCTCTTCCGCACGGGCAGGAGCTTCGCATCGTGCTGGCGGGGTTCATATTCAATTTTATAGCCGTGATCCTAGTGTGTTACTAAGTTCGCGTTCATGTTTGTGTTATTCCGCGATAGATTAATTTGCTAATAGGATTGAAATTTTAGGATAATTGTTCGAGTTTCTCTCCGTGCTAGCGCAAAAACGGCAAGGTCTCTGTCCTCCCGCTTCCGGATCGAAATTGTTGTGTTTTTGTATGTAATTTTTCTGTTGTTTTCGGCAATTACGTGCTGCCTTACACCAATCTGTATGAATTGCAGCGGATTAAGTTGTTAATTTTGAAGAATTTAACTTTGTCGATGTTTTTTGTGTTCGAGCGGGCGCCACTGGGTTGGTCGTTACTCAAGATGTTTTTTGAGTTTTTGTGCATTATATAGTTTTTAGAACTGCATTACAGTCTGTGTTTTTCGTGTGTGAATCATGGAAGGGGGGGGGGTGGGGACTAGTTTAATTAGTTTTTTTGCTTGGTCAAGCGCGGTGAACTGCAGTAATATGCAATGCGAGCTGCACCTTGTCATGTTACCACACTGCTTTATTTGTCGTTTTACTTTTTTTTGGGTTGTGTCTGTACATATACATATGGCTGGATCAATTGGCTCCCCTCCCACCTTATCCCTGGCTGTGAACATTGCCTCCTCTTTTTGCCACCCCTCCTTGATCTGTCTTCTTCCCAACCAGATCCTACGCCTGGCAATGGATTGCGCGTGCGGGTGCCTGACAAGGATGGAGCCCATGCTGGAGACCTGCGTTTCTTTTCTGAAGGGTTGGTTCTGAACCAGAGGCAGCGGCACAGCGCGCTATGTTCCATGCTCTATTCTTCAGGTATTGGATTTCGGGCTCCATTCGTCCATCAGATGACTGACGATGATGCCAATGATTCATGGCTATGTATTTCTCGCATAGTCTTTTCATGTGTTGTGTGTAGTTATCACTATCTAAATATTTGTAGCAGTATTAGTTTCTGAAGAAACATTTTTCACTAAGTATAAGTGAACTGCTTTCGCATAGAGTTTTATTATGAATATTGTAGGAGCAGCAGCAATTTGGTCTAGTATTATATGTTGACATCAATATTTATTATGAAGATTGTAGCAGCAATTTAGTTTCTGAAGATTGTAACCTTATTCTTATTTGTTCTTATTTTTTGTTCTTGTTCATTTGCTTGCAGAAATTCCCTTCTGGTCTAGTGAGGGTAACAGAAAGTTGTGTTAATTTGGTCTTGGTTAGCAATAATGGATATCATGATGTTGATGTTATGTATTCTGTTGGCTCTGATGATTATTTGGTTCTCAAAGATGACTGGAAGGAATTGGTGGAGGAAGCTGGTCTTCAGGCTGGGGATGTTGTCATGGCTATGTTTTATAGGCATGCAAAGTGTTTGGAAATCAAGTTAAATTTGCTTTAGATCAGTCTTGCTTGAGCAGCAGCAGCATGAGACAATTTGTTGTAATAATTTGACATTTTTGTGTGGCTTCTAGTTTATTTTCGAGAAGAAATCTGAGTATAAGTGAACTGCTTTTCACAGATAGTTTTTTATGTGCATCCTATTAGCAGCAGTAGTTGAAGCAATATACAGACTGGAAACACCCACTGAGCTTTTTTTTTCTGTAACCCACATATGGAACTATAGTGCTTAATAAAAGAGGACTGCATCAACCATTATAGTAGCAGCAGTTTTGTGAAAGAAAACTCTCCGTGAACTGCTTTCATAGAGAGTTTTTTATGTGTATCCTAGCTGTAGCAGCAGTTGAAGCAATATACATACTGAAAACAACCCACCGAGAACTGCAAATTGTTGATAGATACAAACCAAGATTCTGTGCTCATAATAAACAAAGTACATCATCAAGCAAACTAATGCAACATAAGCAAACATTGTGCCAAAGCAAATTACAACGAAAGCAAACTAATCGACATAAGCAGAAGGAAACAAATTGAGAAATTGTGACAGGAATCCTTGGCTATCAGCATCTGGCCTGCTTCACCAGTTCCACCCGTGGGAGGTGGAGGTGGAAGTTGATCCCCCCTGCCCGCCACCCTCCAGGATGACCTCGGGCGCTTCCTTGTCTTCTCTTTTACAGAGCGGGTGAGGCCATTCTGCACTGTGGTGATGCGGTTCCATATCTCGAATGCAGTGTAGGCGTCCTTGGCAGCATACTCAACGTGCCTCCTGCTGAGAATCGAAGTCCACTGGCGGTGGTCTTGGTCTGTCATCTTTTTCTTCATGTTTGCGTATTCGTCATCGATGATGGCAGTAGATACATCGCCAAGTGAGTCCAGTGTCTTCGTTGCTTCAGGCACCCTCCAGTTCGCCTGAATGTCGACGAAGTTGGGGATGTGGAGGTTGCAGTGTGAAAGCTTCTCCTTGTCTTGGTCGATGCAGAAACCAGCGAACTCGTACCTAAGCGAAGTGAACCACAACTTATTCTTTTGGGAACTGCATACAGACGACATATAGAACTGCATACAAATGACAAGGAGAGACCCATCGGCCTGCAACTATATTTTACTCAGCAGAAAGAATGGCTTACCTTGGGTCGCCGAGGAACTTGTGGAAGGCGATGCATCTCTCGCCCATTATAGCGCATACTTGGAAAAGCAGCACTGGGTGATATTTGCCGATGGAGAGTTGAATGCGCCGTACCTCTTGTCAGGTGTGTACTCGAGGTCGATGCCGACGATCTTCTCGCGGCGCCCGCGGAGAACTTCCTTGTACTCGTCGACGTACGTCGCCACGACGTCCACGTCGTTGGTGTAGACCACCTTGAGCTTGGTATTTCCGTGCGCCAGGACATCGTCGTAGACCTTGGTGAATGGCATGGCTGGAAAGAGGGGGAACAGGAGGAGGAAGCGCAGTGTTGTGTGTTTCTGCGAATGATCAGGGTGATGGAGCGCGGAATTTAAAGGGGAGCGGCAGCAACTTCTGCCGAGCGCACGATCTCGTCCTCCAACCGGCATGGCGATCACGTGTTCGTGATGATCGTGGCCTTCGCACGTTTTCCAACCGGCCGGATAGAGGAGCGGGCGCGCGGCACTTCGGGCGATCGTGGGCGCGTATATTTCGGGCAGGCGAACCGATTTGTTTTTTGTAACCGAACTGCATCATTTTATAACCGAACCGTTTATTGTAACCGAACTGCATCGTGTTATAACCGAGCCGTTTTTTTATTTTTGTCTATGACCTGTGGGCCTTTTATTCATTAAGCATCTCTTTTCTTCTATGTTTCTTGCAGTCCCCTTCTCATTCATCTCCCCCGCACAAAAATCCCCTCGTCTCGCGCTCTCGTGGTGGAGAGCGACAACGCCCGCAGCCGCCGCCATTCATAGGGGCGCTCTCGTGGTGGAGAGCGATGACGCCCGCAGCCGCCGCCGTCCGTAGGGGCGCCTCCTCCGCCGTCGCCGTCCGCAGCCGCCTCCTCCGGCCGTCACATCATCTCACGGTGAGCCCCAAATCGCCCCCAACCCATTCCAGATCTGGTGCTAGGGTTATTTTTGGAGCCAACATCCTCTTCTTAACTTCGTTTTGTATGCTTGAATTGCAACACCCTATGGATTGAAAGTTTTTCTCTGCCTGTTTTTGGGTTGCTGTCTAGGGTTTAATTATTATCCCTTTCTGAGTGCAGATACAACATGGCTTCTTCCTCCCCAATTGATGCCTCACCAGTCAGCACGGCTCCTCAATCTAGTAATACATCAAAGTGCACTGCATTTTTTATACACGGTCAATTGCTTTTTGTTGAACGAAATAGTGCACTGCATCGTAGATTCCCTTACCAAGGCCCATTTTCAGTCATGTGGCAAATTGATATGAACTGCCTCAAGTTAATTGTTTTTATTTTTTTGGAATTACATTAAGTTTCTTTGTTATGTTTAATTGTTAAACATAAACTGCTAAGAGAGCACTGCATTTGTACATTGCTTTGTATTTTTTTGTTTATCCACAATGCGGTTGCCAAATTGATATGAGCTGCATTAAGTTTTAGTTTTTCCCTTTCACAGAACTGCATGAATTTGTTTTCTTTTGTATATCTAAGCGCACTTCATTTTATATGTGGTCAATTTCTTACTGAACGAATTAGTGCACTGCATCATATATCCCTTTACCAAGGTCCATTTTCAGACACGCGGAAAATTGATATTCAAGTGACATGAACTGCATTAAGTTTTCTGTTATGTTTTAATTGTTAAACATAAACTGCTGAAGAGAGCACTGCATTTCTAGATTGTGTTGCCAAGTTGATATGAGCTGCATTAAGTTTAGGTCTCTCTCTCACACACATATTTTCTTATGTTTTTCTTACCTACAGTTTTATGTCCTGGTGGGTCCGGGGGTGGTGGTGTTAACTATTTGATTACACCTTATTTCACAGCCGATGTTGTCGATGGCGGGACATCTGATCATGGCAGCATTCTACCTGAATTGAGTGAAACCCAGTCGCAATCTGTTGATGGCACATAACCAGTTACACAGGATTGGATGGTCCCTGATCAGATTGCAGCTGATGTTGAGAGGAAAAGGCAGAAAGCGATTGCGCTCGGTAATACTTTCGTGAAGGCTCATAAGGCGAAGCAAGTAAAGTTTGAGGAGGGTAAGGAGATAGGAAGGAGGATTGCAGATTCAAAGAAGTCTGCTAAGTTTGCCCCCGCAAAGAATCCTATGAAGAGAAAACTCAACACTGTTGCAGAGCAATGTTTAAGTTCTCCACGGCGGAGCCCGCGTATTGATTACTCAAAGAGGCCTAATTATGCCAAGGTTGATGTGGATGGGTTTCAAGGAAAGCAGAGACGCGCGGATGATTACTCGGGTGTTGATTCTGAGCGTCCATCTAAGCTAGCGCGGGAAAATGCAGCTGGAGAAGCGCTGGACAGTGATTCTGATGAGGAGGATGTTGATGTTAGTAAGGTATACACTGTTTATTTATTTTATCTTCTGTTTTTTAAGTTGTTTCGCATGAGTTGCTGATGTGAATTGCATTTTTTATTCTTTTTTTGTAGACTGCTAAGAGTACCAAGAGGAAGAGGTCTGAAGATGATGTTGCGCATGAATGGCGTTTTAACAAGACTATTCGGCTATCCATTCCAAACGTATGCAAAGCTGTTGCCTTGTTGGATGAGCCGCACAGAACGTTGGTGCGGCAAGCAGGTTTTGGCATTGTTTTCGACCTGAAAGTACAAAAGAATGTTTCTCGTGTTCTCATGTGCAAGCTGATGGGAAAGATCGACCCTGATACGATGAGATTGGATTGCGGGTCAAACAAGGTTCTGGAAATCAATCGTGAGGCTGTCCATCACATTTTTGATTTCCCTATGGGTTCTCACACTGCTCCCAGGCCTGCTGTCAGCGGCCATGATGATTCGCTGGCTAATCTAAAGGATGAACTTGGTTTCAACCGTTCTCGTAGCATAGATGTGAAGGACCTGCTTATTTTACTTCGCACGCTGGCTGCGGACCGTGCGAAGGTTAATAAGACTGTAAAGGTTTTTTTCTCATTGTTTTCCAGAGCTTGCTTTGCCCCAGCCGTGCAACTCGGTTGTCCAGGGTAGCTGCTATGGTTGAAAACTTGGATTTTGCATCTATGGCTAGCATGGACTTTTGTCAGCTTGTTGTCGACGAGCTGCATGCCGCTATGTACAAGTGGAATTCTGAAGGGAGAAAGCAGAACTGCACTGAGGGTTGCACCATCATGCCCCTGTTCATGTACCTCAATTCGTTGAATCTTCGCACTGTATCGGTTATGCATACACGTACGCCACGTGCTGCAATACTGTCCCATGAGCAGTTGAAGAAGATTCACAACGCCGACATTATTGTCATGGGAAAGATACACTTGGATACTTACAAGTTTGGCAAGCTGCCGGTCAGTGCATAGCCAGCCTTTGTGTTTGTTTTATTCCTTTTTTTTCGCCATGCTAAATGTGAACCTCTTATGTACTTTATTTGTGAACTGCATCTCTTTTTTGTTAACTTGTTCAGTGGAAGGCGGAAGGGGACATTGTGTACAAGCAGACTGCAGTTGCCGAAGCGCATGAAATGTTTTGTGAGCCTCTTGCTAGGGCGGCTCCAATTCGACGGGTTCATGGTTTTGCTAGGGCGGCTGTTGGAGGTTTTTCTGGCGAGGCTTCTGCTGACGGCAATAAATTTGTTCAGGTCGATGAGCTTCTCGACAGGGTCATCAATTTAACTACTGATTTCCCAACATTCGGTTCCAGGATGAGGAATATTGCTGGATTGTTTACTGAAGGCAAAGGCCCTTCTAAAGCAGAAATCGAGGCCGCTCATAACTTTGACTGTGGGCAGCTTGAATTCCTTAAGCAGACAGTTACGAATATCAGGTCTTCATTCGTTCAGTTTAAGCAGTCTCAGGATGACAAGTGTGCTAGGTATGAGCAGGAAGCTGAGGCAATTGTGAAGGAAATGAACAGGCATGAAGATGTTGTCCGGCCTTCTTTGCCTGACCGCGCAGCTGTGGATGTACGTCTTTTTTTATATGTGAACAGTTTTTTTACCCATTTTGTTATTGATTTTTTCTGTGTGTTGTGGCATTGACTATTTGTTTTCGCATCCTTTTGTTCTTTTCGCAGTGTGGAGGAGAATCTTCTAATGCTAATGCTTGCCGTGATGATGACCACCACGAGCACTACGGTGTTGGTTCTGATTATTTGTTTGATAGGCCATTGTCCCCTGTTGATGAAGCTGCCAAAGACAATCCTCTTGACGAAGGCGTCATCGACAAGGTTTGATTTCTTCCTATTCTTTTACAGGGGACTTCATTGTTTAATTTTTTGTAGTGTCCAAAACAAACAATCATATTTTGCACCAGCAATGGCAGTGAACTACAGTTTTAACTTTTTTGTAGTGTGCACCAGTAGTGGTAGTGCACTGCAGTTGTTGGTTAGAGAAGAAGCATCATTTTTAGCTGTGAACTGCATGATCTGGTGTTTGCTTTTGTTGTAGAACTGCATTTTGGATAATAGTTTTATTTATGTTTTTGTTTTTTAGGACGGCGAATCAAACGTCGAAATACATGGGAAGGAGGCAGAGGGTGACGCTGGCAAGGACGACGAGGCTGACAAGTCTAAAGAGATGGAAGGCGACGCTTCTCTGGTGAGTATAGAGAATTTGCATTTTGTATTTTATTTTTATTTTTCATGCGAGGTTCATGGTCCGTTTTCTTAGTGAACTGCATTCTCTCTTTTGTGTAATGTGTTTTATTTTTTAACTCATCAGAACTGCGGATTAAATGTTGAAATCCAAGCGGAGCGCATCATGGAGGATGATAATGTGGAAGGGAGTGAAGGAGAGGAGCCTAATGCGGAGGTTGATAAGGCAGAAGGTAGAGAAGGAGGGGAGTGTTCTGTTGAGGCTGATAAGGCACAAGAGAGAGAAGGAAGGGAGGATATTGTGGATGGTGATAAGCATGAAGAGAGAGAACGAGCTCCTCGTGTTACAGTTGAAATGGCAGAAGAGAGAGAAGGATCTCCTAGAGTTCGATTTGATGCTGCGGGGACATCCACTGGCATTGATGGTGTTGTTGGGCCTACTGTTTTGTTGCTTGGCGATGAGGTGCCTGAGAAACTTTGTGTCGTCCCTCGCTCCCCCCGAGCAATCTGGCTTTCCTAGCCGAGACAACCAAAGTCCCAACTGAGACAGTTTCGATTGGTTCTGAAGAGGAACAACCAAGACTCTCTCAGGACATGAGCAATCAAGCGTCGCTTGACGATGATATTACCGGGCTGGACCACTTGACGCTCAGCGAAGATGTATTTGAGCAGCCGTAGGAAGTGTATTCTGAAACCAAAGGTAAGCGAACTGCATTATTTTTGTTCTTTCCCGGGGCGAATAGACCGTGTTGTTTTATTCTCTGATATTGTTCCCACTCTGTATGCAGATGAGGAATTACCTGTTGTTACTCCTTCGAGCATTGATCCAGCTCTTATGAGAAGATACAATGAGTTATATGACGTTGTTACGAGGGCTAGGAGGGATAATAAGAAGAAGTATGACATTTTTTGTCTTACACCCCGGTTATTTAATATGTTATTTTTTCAGGGACACCCATCTTATCACTTTTTGCTGGGCTTTTTTCTTCTTGTCTGAAGGCATCTAGTTGCATTCAAGGGCGAGTTTGGTGATATTACCATCGGTCAGGTTGGCGAGTCTTTTTGGTCGTATGGAACGCTGAGCACGCGCCTCGCAAATATTGGCGTCTCTATGTTAGCTGAGAGGTTCAAAGGATCTCAAACGATGATTGTCCCGTACAACCTATGTGTAAGCATTTTCATTAATTTATATTTATCCCTCATCCAATTTTTATTATGCTATAAGCATTTTCATTAACTCTCTGGTTTTGTTTTTTTTGGCAGAATTCCATTTGGAACGGCGGTGCCACAAATAGGGCTTTGAAAAAGATGTTTTCTTCAAGCACAGAGGAACGTGTGGACAAGAAAAACTTGGTAACGCATTTTGAACATTTTCGTCATCTTGAAAATAATTTTCTGTTTTCTATTTTCTCATCTATTTTGTTTTATTCTTTATAAATTCAGATTATGTTTGCAACATTTGATCCTCCTCCCGCAACAATGAAGGACGCGATAGGCCACTACTACTTGGTCACTTTGAACCTGCGAGAGAAGCGTTTTGAGTTTCTCGACTCATTGAACGACGCCGACAGCGCTCCTGCAAATCTTGTCTTCAGGAAAATGGTCAGGAACATCAAAAAAGTTTGGAAAGATGGCAGCGCAAGCTGCGATGAGCCGTTGAACCCTCCCACCCTTGACGGCTTCGCGCTGACTCATGTTAATGTCCCGCAACAGGGAAACGGGTTTGTACTTGTTCTCCTTTTCTTTTTCCTCCTTCAGTTTTTTTGTGTAAGTGAGCTACATTGTTTTTACTAAATTAGAAGCACCTTTCCCTTGAGCGAACTGCATTTACTAATGTGTTATTAGTTGTTCTCCCTTGGCTTTTGTGTGTAGGGAGCTGCATTGTTTTACTAACATTAGTAGCACTTCATTATTGAGTGAACTGCATTAGTAATCTGTTTATCTTGGTTTTCTTTCAGGCATGATTGTGGATTTTACATGTTCCAATTCATGCAGACCTGGGATGGTGAAACGATTGCCAAGTTTGGGAAGGAGCACATTGGCTACATCAGGAAGGCGATGCTCTATAGTTGGCTGACCTCGTCGCATTGCTGTCTGGACCTGACATCGCTTTTAATTTTTAAAGAAGGTTATTACATTTTTGCAGTCACACACCCTTTTATTAAGTGAACTTCATTGATACAGAAAGGGGAGGTCCACTACTTTTGTTAAGCTTTTAGTAGAACCCCATTTGCATGTTAAGATGACTTTCGTTAGTGAACTTGATGATTGTTTTCATTTTGCTCATTATCCATTTTTTTGTGCAGGCTTTGACGAAGGCACACACCAAGGTGGTATTTCCTTGTTTGAAACTCAGGTTCATACTCCAACAATTTAGAATTTTGTCCTTGATGAACCCCCCGTTAAGCTTGTAAAATAACCGGTGTGTAAGAGGTTGAGGAGTGGCGCCAGCCCTTCGAATGAAAAAGCTCTTGAGAAATCTCCTGTCAAGGTCAAGCGTGGGAAGAAAGCAGTCAGCCCTCCGAATGCTGAAGATAATGATGATGATTTTGAGAGGCCACCACCAGTGCCTAGGAGGACCAGGAGCGCAGCTGTGGAACGCCCAACCGACAGTGAGGTACTAGTTCTATCAAATAAGAGGCATGTGTAGAAGCCATCAAAGTTTAGATCTCCGATACAGAAGTTGAAGCCTGCGAGTTTCAGCTATCTTGCGGAGATGAGGAAAGTCTTGCAACTCATCATGAGCACACCATTCAGGCGGAAATACAGCGAGTCAGTTCTTTTTTCGTTAGTTTTTTCGCTTTTGATTTTTAATGTGTGTAATGTTTGTGTGTTTTTTCCTTTGTGTTCCTAATCCCCCACCCTCGCCGTTTGTTTTGTGCAGGTGCGCGCTTTTCATGCACAGGAATCCTGTCGAAGTCTACACTGTGAATGTGGACTACATGTTCTTAACTTTCACCAGAGGTGGTTTCATGGACTCGGATTTGATGGATCATATCATCAGGTACTGGAAGAATGACGAGCATATGAATGTGGTTTATCGATCTGGCGAACGCGTTCTTTTGTCCCCTTTGTTTATCACGGTATTTCTCTTTTTCCCCTTTTTTCTTTTTTCTGCTGGAGTGAACACTACTAGGAAAAGGGCTATAGATGGAATTGATATTAATGGCGCACCGGACAAGCAGTGCGCCATTAGAATATAGTAATGGCGCACCATCAACAGATACACCATTAGAGCTCGAATTACTAATGGCGCACGATGTCCAGAGTGCGCCATTACTATCAAGAAGTTTTTTTTTGAACTAGCGCGCCTGTCCATTCATACTAATGGCGCACCTAGTGAACGTGCGCCATAAGAATCTACATACTTATGGCGCACAGAGGTGCAGTGCGCCATTAGTATTCCCCCATCCCCCCACCGGCCGCACCCTTCTTTCTCTCCCTCGCCAGATCTCCCCCCTCTCCCCGACGCCTCTCTCTCCCTCCAGCGCCGCGCCGCCGCCCCCGCGCCACCCCCTCCCCCGACGCCCCGGACGCCCGGAGCTACGCCGCCGCCGCCCGCGCCACCCCCCTCCCCCGACGCCCCGGACGCCCGGAGCTAC